>JAMWYP010000066.1:1200000-1823235 GCA_025563575.1 Acacia pycnantha
CTGAAATGGCTTCCTCTTGATCAAGCAGCAGAGGATTTTTTTGTCTTCAATGCTCATGGTTGTGTAGTGCTTGCCCTTGTTCACGAAGTTCCTGATTCTGTGTTTGTGGCTTCCCACTCTTTGTCTTCCCCACTGGAACTAACATCAACCCTTTTGCCCTTCCTCTTTCTATCATCCTCTGCCTTTGTTTTTTTTCTTTCGAGAAGAGTGAGACACAGAGTGGGCATGATCGTCGGATGGATTCTTCCTCTTCCCAGTCACCGGAGTTTGCTGCTTGTTCTTGCCAGCCCGTTTACTTTTCCTGGACTCTTTAGCCTCAACTTCTCTTTTCCACTTTGCTGCTTCTGCATACTCGTCATACGCATTTGGGTCGTTTGTCGTATCCTTGAACCTCCCCCCTCGACCACCTCGTCGAAGTGTTGCCCTGTGCTTTCTGAAGGCTTCAACGTCTTCCATTGTAATGCCCAACTCCTTTAAACGGTTATCAGTTCTTTTTTACTTTCCCATTATCTTCAATGGGTTACCAGGTTCGATTGCGGGGTTTGCCTTTAGGGGGACTTTTTTCGGGTTCAGTATCAATAACAGAGGAAGATGGGTGAGGATGATGTTGAATGCCCTGGGTTTGAGGTTGGAGCTCAGGAATTGGAAAGGTCGACGATGGGGTTTGTGAAAAAAAATGTGAAAAGGGTTTGCCTTGCATGGGGAAGCAGCGATCATTCATTACTGTGGCATAGGTGTGGCAGTGGAGAACAGAGTAGGGGGCGGTGACAGTTATGTGACGTTCGAACTGCTCCTTATGTACTTAAAAATGGGTTATTTAACATTAAAAAAAATCAACAAGTTGCAAATTAAATTATTATATCGGTTACCCTAAACCCACTACTTTTAATTAACTTATATTATTTAATTGCAACAAATTACTATGGTAACGTGTTGCCCTCCACTACATGGATTTGGAAAAAAAAAATCTTATTAAAAACATTGTCAGTTAAAAAACCACTCAACTATGTGGAAGGGAGTCATACATTGGAATTTTACTCCAAAGTTCGAACTTTACTCCAAAGTTCGAACGTGACCAGACACTTTGACACTCTGTAAAACATCAGTTTCCCCTGAGATCATAACAGTGGACAGCAACCATAGCTATGTTTGTTTGTCACAAGGAGCAGGTATAGTAAATAGGAACCACAACAATTATATAGTCAAACTTCATACATTCATAATATTGTGAGTACATATCCTGTTCCAGGCATATACGAAATGGCCTCTATTACAATACATTGAGTAAATTAAACTTCAACCTTAATGCTACACACAAACTTTATGCCATGTTCAGTTTTCCCTTCACCTTTTGAACATGGTAAAAAGTTTGCGATGTTGCATATAACCGTGGACTATACACTAGACATATATAAACACCTGTGTGGGGTAATGCATATACAAAACACAGATCAGTGTCCAAAACAAGTGACACGTCTGAGTTACCCCTGGCCAATCAAAAAACAGCAATGAAAAAAAAAACCATCTATGTACTCAACACTGTTACACAACACTACTATGTACTGCTGCTATATGGTTTACTGATTCAGCAAGGTGCAGATCCAAGAAAGCCTAAACTCTGGAGGAATCGTTCCAAGTGCCTTCAGAAGTTTGTCAGAAGCAAGGATCTTCATGTGGGCAATGTTTCTCTCATTCCAAGTCAACTCCTCAAGTTGGAGTAGCTCCATGAACAGGGCATCTTCTTTGACAGCAAGTTCAGCTTCTTTGGCAGCAAGTTCAGCTTCCCTATCCTGTGTTGACATCAAGTTGCCTAGCTTGTCAAAAGCAGTACCTATGGTCTTGTCTAAGTGTGTCACTGTATCTCGCAAGGCTTCAGCTATGACTTCTGCATTGTTCAGTTTGCGCTTCTTCTTCGGACCCAATGATGCATCAGTTGGATTTATTGGAGTGGTCACAGTTTCGTTATTTGTTTGTGACAACTCAGATTCATCAGGAACAGCATGTGGTGTCTCCGGAAGGTCGTCATTTTCAAGATTAACTTGTTCCTCCATTGCCCCAGGGCATTCTCTTTCATCACCGATTGCCCTATCCTTTCCCCAAACCATGCATAGAGAGTCAAAGTTTGGAAAAGGTTTGGTTCGGAATTCCTTGTGCTTAGGATGAGCCTGCAATTTAAGAAGTTGATGAGTTTATGAAATTCAAGACACTGATGAGTAATTCATTAGTAAAGTGACAATTCCTACACAGTTGTGGCATCACATACCTTCAGATACTCTTCCCAAACATCATCATCTGCAGTGACAAGTTTTGTCTCTGGATCCCAGCCAAATCCAGAGGTGTTAGGCCCGTAAATGATGTCATAGGCCGTCTGCCATAGGCGCTTCAATGTCTTTAGTCTGGAGGTGATGTGGGGAGATGCTTTTATGCCACATCCAGGTAGCTTGGCCTCCATCATGGTCTGCAAAGCATTCGCATATCCGGATTTGAACCCGTTGTTGGCCATGAACTTTTGGTCCAACTTCAACCCAACAAGGCATTCGACCATGACCCTATCCTCAACGGCACTCCACATTTTCATCCTCGAACCACATGCTTGTTGAGATGGATCCATCTAAACAAAACACTGATTAAGGTAAAATATTGCAAGTATTGTTAATGTTAGCATAACAATGAAGTAGCAACAAACCACACCACAACACGGACATAGGAAAAGATAAAGTTAATTGAAATTCAGATTCACATGGCAACCAAGCGGATGTAGTTTGTAACATAAACATATGGAATAAAATGTTAATACTCCTAGCAATACTTGTGTACTACATTATCAGTTATGTCTGTGCGAGAAAGGCAGCAAACATCTCATTTCCAACTTGTTCCCTATAATTATTCCAGACATCACTAGTTTCCATAGGAACTACAGGCGCGTCATCAACCGTTGCAGGTTCAATGTCAAAAGACTCAAGCTGCTCATCAAGGGGATCTTGAACACTCTCCCGACGAATAAGATTATGGAGCAAACAGCAAGCAACGATGTATCTGTTTTGCAGCCTAACGGGATAAAAAGATGGGCTCCTCAATATTGCCCACCGTAGCTTTAGTATGCCAAAGCACCTTTCTATGACATTTCGGCCGCAGAATGTCGCATGTTGAAACACTCATGTGCAGTTTGTGGTTGATGTCCTTGTCGCCAGTCATTAAGGTGGTATCTTTGACCTCTATACGGAGCCAAAAAACCTTGGCAATTACTGTACCCTGCATCCACCAAGTAGTAGTTCCCTGCACAAACAAATAAAAGTAGAAATAAATTTAAACCAACTAACGCACCCTCACATCGGTACCTAGTGGTACTCTTAGCCCATGTGGTCTCCTCATAGCATCCCTCAGAACCCTCCCATCCGCAGCTGAGCCTTCCCACCCGGGGAAAACAAATATAAATTACCCATCCGGTGAGCATACCCCAAGGACATTGGTTGTTAACTCTCCTTTTCTATTTCGGTACCTCCCCTTGTGTGCTGCAGGGACTTGAACACGTATGTGCGTACCATCCAATGCACCGAGGCAACCCTGAAATAGGAAAAAAAAATTCACCATTAAGGTCAAACCATACTTGAATACTAAAATAAGTTAAACTACTCACACATGAACATCATGTACATACCTTGAACCACTTCCAACGATGATCATTTGAGTCCTCCGGAATTGGCTCTGGTTTCTTCAATAGCAATGATTGAAGTCTAATGGTTGCATTGAGCACTAGTTTGGAGTATCTACTTATGGTTTCTCCTGACCTTCCAAACTCAAACTGAATTACTCTGTTCTTCACATGATGGGTCAATATGTGAAGGAACATAGCCACTTGCTCATCAACTAGCATATGCTTAGTTGCTCTCAATCCGCCAATTGTGTCTAACATGTGACACAATTTATCAAACGTTGCTTAGGTACATCCTAATTTGGTTGAAGCAAGTGGTGTCACTACTATATATCATCGCCCTCAAATTCGCTCTCTTGGCATGGAAATCTAGTCTAAACGTCCTATCTCGGTAAGTGCCTTGGTCTACTGCTCCCACAGCTACTATCATTGTCACAACCATGGTCCTCACTGCTAGTAGCAAAGCTAAGCACCCACCAACAATCCAACCATTCCCGTCTGCATGGCTCCATACCTATTTCAACCACAGCAATTTCCTTTTTATATAGTAATCCACTACTCCTCTTTACAAACTATCACTGTTTAACAGTCAACAATTTGTATCTTTCATCACATCAGCTATATTAAAACAACTACTTATATGACCCAACATGACACTCACTGAATTAACGTCCCCCATAAAACGTTCGAACTGGGCTGTCTGGTTCGAACGTAATGTTCATTTGCTTTTTTCCCCAAATTTCATCATTCACAGAACAACAACACATTGTACACAAACAAACAACAAATTTTCATTCATTGCAAATTCATTCAACACTGTGAACATTGTTTAAAACAGTGTCTGCATCTCATTAATACACAGGAATATAAAGAACATTTTACACTCGTCTTTGTCTCTATCCCTAACGTCGACGAATATAAACCGTGTCTACCTAAAATTGCTTGCATTCAAAACTGCGTGTGTCTCGCCCCAGGTCGAATGAACAGGCCTTCCCAAATCTCCTAAACCTACCGGTAAATCACACATTTATTTTCTTAAATATGTATACTGACCTCAAATGCAGCTCTGTTCCCTGGGTTAAACTTCTCCTTCGCCGAAAAACGCCCACTGTTTCTACAAGCTTCTTCACCGACAGCTTCGTCCAGCTCTAGCTCGCGCCTTCGTCGTGCTTTTTGATAAATAGGTACAGTGTTTTCAAGGGGCCTTTTTGTCCGACATTTTCACTCTCCCGGCAACATTTTAACATTCCCGCGGCTGAAGGAGGGAAAGCACATTCCAATGAATGATGGAAGATTCGAAGTGGCGGGAAAGGTACTCGACGGAAGATGAGACAAGCAAACACGTTTTTTGGGTGGGAAGTCTCTTATTTTCCCTTTCCACCACTATCTTTCCGCGTAACAAACGGGTCCTTAGTTGTACAGATTCTTGTTATTGTTCATTGTTCAATTTCTACCTGTTTAGTATTTTCCACAACAGATAAATGATTAAATTTTCTTACTACATGTTCATACACAATGTAACAACTAAATTCAATCTATATATCACCTATAACATCAACATTCCATATAGATGATTAAGCCTTGCGTTGTTTTTCATTTTAATAGACTATAAAATTTACGAGGGCATTTAAATAATAGCTTCATTCCTAAATTATGAGTGGCGATGGAGGACTTGCTAAAACAAGATCAAAGGGCCCTTTGTTCCTCCTCATGTGTATGTTTCGCATTTACTGTTATGCTCTCTCTGTTCACTAGAGCTAATTTCTTGGTTACCATATAAAGATCCACGGGATGATTTCCTTACTAAGGAAGCCTAAGAGCTCATACCTCAAACCTTTTGAATAAATTCTTCCTTATCGTGTTATGAAAATAAGAATAATACAAGAGAGAATCAGGATGAGATGGATGAGGAAGATAAGAGAGAATTGAGAGAACAAAGAGGGAGTGATTCTTATCATATTGTTTATTACATTTGTGTGTACATACCTCTATTTATAGGACCCAAATATTCAAGAGTAACCCTATGAGTTACAATACATAAAGAGGACAATTAAGCAATATAATTGTACCATTAGATGTTGCAAAAATTAAAGGTAAGAAACTCTTCAATTTGGGGGTTACAAGCTATGGTGTCAATCAATATAAATGGGAGGTAAAGAGCCTTCTTATTCTTGAATATTATGGACATCCATACAATCATAATATTTATAACACTTTATGTTAAAATGAATACTTTTTACACTCAAGTTCAAAAGCAAGTAAAAATACATAATCCAAACGAATTACGGAGTAAAACCAAATTTGAAGGTTATGAGTTGGCAAGGTTATGAAAATATTTACTTAGTTTCCGAAATTGATCAGAGTCTGTTTATTACTCCCTCCGATCCTAATTATAAGAACATTTTTATAGGGCAGTTTGCACTGTAAAAGTATTCTTATAATTAGGGCCGGAGGTAGCATCATTTCATTTATTTTGAAATTTTCTAGTTATCACATTCTTTTTATTTTCTCTCATATTAGCACAATTGACCGTTCATGGTCAAAAAACACAATCGACCATTGCCCCATCTGTTTTTTTTTTTTTTTTTTTGGAAAATCCATCTCAAGGCCTATATTTGACAAAAAATGTCCAAGAAAAAGTCACATATTAAAAAAGGTCCCAGGGCCTTTTTTGGTATTATTTCATAAAACGTTAATCGGTCTCATTAACAACTAAATCAATACTTGTTAACAACTAAATTAGTATTATTAACAACAATATTCTAATAACTTAATTAGTCCCATTAACAATTAAATCAGTATCCGTTAACAACTATATCAGTCTCATCAACAATTAATATTTTATGAAATAATATCAGAAAAGGTCTTAGGGCCTTTTTTGACATGTGACTTTTTCTTAAGGCGTTTTTTTATATTTGTTTTTGTCAATATAGGCCGAGATGGATTTTTCCTTTTTTTTTTTCCACAAAAAAAAAAACACAATCCAACAAACCGTTTCCTGCCCTGTTCGCGCCTCTTGCTCTTGAGTCTTGGTGAACTCAAACGTCACTGTTCGTCTATTCCCTCGCGCTCGTCAATGGAGTCCGTGGCTGGGGATACTGATGCATCTCGGATTCTTGCTGAACTTGAGTCGTTGAGGGACACAAAGAGTATTATAGAGCAAAGAATTTCAGCACTTGAGGCTCAACTTCGTGAAATTAATCTCCGCAATGAGGTATCAAACTGTGACTCTTGCTCGCCTACCTCCGTTCTCGACTCGAACTCCGCGAACGGACTGTCCCGTGATGCGATTTACAGATACAGCCGCCAGTTGTTGCTTCCTTCTTTCGGCGTTGAAGGTTTGTATTAAGTTTTTTTCCCTCTCTTCAGTACTTTATGCTTGTAGATTATACATATCTGGATGATTGATTCACTCTGCTAAGACTTTGTTATGCGTTTATATAATTTACACGTGTTGACGTTGACACTAAGTTCCCACAAAATAAAATTATAGGGTTAAATGGTGTTTGAAGATAAATTAGCAACAACAGTCGAACAGTTTTACTTTAGTTGGATCAAACCTGGTTCTTAAAGAGGTTGGTATTCAGGTCATGTTTTGCTTAGATGAGAGGAGAAACTATTCTAATCAGTTAGTGTACAAGTGAAGACATCACCATACTAAATTATTTCAGTTTAATCCGCATTTTCATTGCTGCCTTTGCTCATAACTACACCCCCCCTTTTTCCTTTAATAACAAGCTCAGAAGTATCCTTCATGTCAGCAGGGCTGGGATTCATTAATACAATTAATTAGGCAGAGCTATGATGGACAATTGGACATTATGGCTAGCTTAAATTTAAAGCTTACCGGCTTAAATTTCAATATGAAAGCAAGGTTAATTGCTCAATATATTGATTTAGGACTCAATTACCTCTTTCATATGAAAATAAAAGTCTTAGTTACGTCTGTAATTTGGAAATTGAAGATTAAATAATACTTGTTCTAGGATGGGACCGCTTCTGACTTCACTCTGGATTATTGATTTGGACTTTGGAGCATGACTTTTATTTGCCCATATCATGTTCAGGGCAGGCAAATCTCTTAAAATCATCAATTTTAGTTGTGGGAGCTGGAGGTTTGGGTTCTCCTGCATTGTTATATCTTGCGGCTTCTGGGGTTGGTAAGAAGCAGTCATATGATGCATATTGCCTTTTACAATATTCTTTACCATTCATGGATCTTACTTTTGAAAAATGCTTTTAGGTCGCTTGGGTATTGTTGACCATGACCTGGTTGAGTTGAGTAATATGCACAGGCAGGTAAACCTTTTATTGTTGATTTATTTTATGAAGGGACCACACCAAGTACAAATTGATAGCATGTACCTGATTTTTATTTTTCTGTGTCTGTTTATGTGCCACATGCTTGTGCTCCGAATTCTTGGAATTTCATTAATATATCTTTTCAGGTAATTCACACCGAATCATATATTGGTCAGCCAAAAGTGAAATCTGCTGCTGCTGCTTGTCTCAAGTATGTTCCTCTCTCACACATTAAAGTTATCATATCAAGTTTCAAGTTGAAATTTAATCATATGACATTTGTTTTAGTAGTGTAAGAATTTTGGTACTGTAAGTGGAAGTAACATGTTTTGTATATCAGGATCAACTCCACCGTTCAAATTGTGGAACACAAAGAAGCTTTGCGGGCTTCCAATGCTTTACAAATTCTGAACCAGTATCCTTCCTATTTTAAGAATCTCGTATTCTTTTATATGTTTTTCCTTTTACTCTTTGATAATTACAAACTGAGTTCTTATAATTGTCTCTTATTTGAATTACAAAGAAAATTGGAAGAAAAAAACTTCTTCCATTTTGATGTGAAAATTTTGGCATTTTCCATTACTTTGAGCATTTTTAAGATACAATATAATAATCGATGCAACAGATAATGCTCCAAGCCGCTACATGATCAGTGATTGCTGTGTAGTTTTAGGAAAGGTAAATATTTCTTCTTTGGTGTATGAGCAAATTGTGACCCATTAATGTCAGATTTTGCTGTTCTCTTGTTCCTTTAACCCTGTGTTCCTCCATGAATGCACCTTGTAACCCAGCAGTTTTCTGTGTTTGTGGTTGTAAATGTGGGTGATATCCCAATTAATATAACTGAAAAGATTCTTCACTTTCTACTAAGATTCTGATACAAATCAGTTTTATTTGCATGAAAAATGTTTGGGGTTCAAGTTTGATGGTTTTTTCTCCTACCATTGATAAATTTAGACAATTGATTTTGTACGTGAAAATAAAACACACATAATAAAATTGTTTGTTGCTCCTCTTTCTCCCAAGTGCATATATCTATGTAATATGACTTGTAGGATAATTCAAGCAAATTAATTGCAGTGTTCTTCTAGTGACTTCCTTTATTTGTATGAATGCAGCCTCTTGTATCAGGTGCTGCACTTGGTTTGGAAGGCCAGGTACATTCCATACCAATATAGTGTTCCAGCTTTTTAAATTCTGTGTTGTTTCAAGAAGAATTTCCTCCAGACTAAGTATTATTAAGTTCTTGGTTGTTTTAATTTGAAGTGTCATTTGGAAACTTTTTTCCTGCAGCTCACTGTCTACAATTACAAGGGTGGTCCATGCTATCGATGTCTATTTCCAACTCCACCTCCCACAACAGCTTGTCAAAGATGTGCTGATAGTGGAGTTCTAGGTGTAGGTAAAAGTAGTAGTGTTTTTTGTCACGAATGTAGTTTTAATTTCACACTCTCAATCTTCTAGTTATGTCCTCTAGCATGAATTGTGTCAAATAAAACTTTATTTTTGTCATTTTGTGTACTGGTGTTATTCATGCTATGTTGAATAGAAGAAAATATTGGCTACTTTCTTGCTTTTCCGGAAGAAAAATTACTACAAACATAGAATTGTCGTTATTTTTAGGTACCCCAAAGCCAAGATTGATAAAAGGGTAAAGGTGCAAAAATGCAAATGTGGTTTTCCCAAAAGTGCACCCAACACCAAGTGTTCTTTTTCGGCGCATTGGTGACTATGTGGTTACACAAATGGAGCAAAAATATTCATTGACCGTTAGTTTGACTTTTTTGCATATTTAAGGTTGAAGTGGACAATGCCTCAACTAAATTTCATCCCAGCTGGCAGTAAAGAATTAGATAAAATTACAGTTTAACCCTTCTCTCTCCCAATCCCAATTTTACCCATCAGGCCGCCCATTTTCGCCTCCTCGCCGCCGTTGCCACCTTTCTGTAATTTTGAAAACTATCTGGGCCATTTTTTTTTTTAATTTTTTCCAGTTCTCCACTGCCAGCTGTGATGAAATTTAGCTGAATCATCGTCTATGTCAACCTTAAAAATACAAAAAAGTCAAACTAACGGTCAATGTGTATTTTTGCTCCACTTCTGTAACCACATAGTCACTTTTGCATTACAAAAAAAACTGGGTGCACTTTTGAGAAAACGACATGTGTATTTTTGCACCTTAACCCTTGATAAAATATTAAGAGTGCAGGGAGAAAAAATTTTAAGAGTATCCATAGGCATAAAGGGAGTCCAAGAATGATATGGGTTAAAGCAGTGTAGTCTTTAGGAAAAGTTCCATTCTAAATTTGATATTGGGAATGTGCTTTTTGGAAGGACGGAAATTTTCTTAACCTGAAGTAGGACTGAAATTGAATACAACAATAGGTGGGGAATTTTCATATCCTTTCTAATTAAAATTTGTATATGTATTCATTGTATTGATGGAGCCAAATTAAAGACATTGTCATGCATTTATCCTTTTCCGTTTTCCCCGCTACTAAAATTTTTCTTGTTTTTCTAACATTTGTCATATTCATACAACTTGCATTCCTTCTCATTTACACCTTAAACTTTTCCTGCTCCTGCTACTTGTTCTGGTTTCCTGACATTTGAGTTTGCCTACACAATATCAGTTCCTGGTGTTATTGGTTGTCTCCAAGCTTTAGAGGCCATCAAGATTGCTAGTGCTGTTGGTGAATCACTTTCTGGAAGGATGCTTCTCTTTGATGCTTTGTCTGCACGGATTCGTATTGTATGCTTACAACTCCATGCCTTGCTACTCTAGCTTTATATTTGCGTATATCTGTTGAGCCATCAATGTTGAAATTCTTACTAGAGAAGGATTTTTCTCTTACATTAAATGTGAAGAGGAGAGCTACAAATATATATGGGACCATGGCAGAAAATAGAAAGAAAATAACATGATAACATACCCGAACTAAACCTATGAATTTATTAGTTGACTGCATCCCCTAAAATCAGTAAAATATAAAGGAGCAGGGCAGTTTTGTACATAAAAGGAAATAAACTTATTTTGAAAGTTGAATTGAAGGAAAAAGAGCAATTGGCTCTTTAATGCACTTGAATACTAGCATAATTCCATGATTTTAATGTAAATAATGCCTTTAGACATTTATTCTTTGACACCACCTCTTAAGTTGAGGAATAAATATCTAACTTGTTGTCAAGACTTTAAAGCTTCACTGGAGGTATATCTTGGTGAGGAAATCAATAACATGAGGCTGAGTTGCTTTATGAAGTATACCAGCTTTAATATAAAACCATGTCTTGTTGATAACATTCAGTATACCAGCTTCTATTTGTTGATAACACTTAGTATACCAGCTTCTATCCTTGATGAAATGCTTGGCAGTTTCAATTTGTGTAGTTTGGCAGAGTGTAAAAATACATTGTATTAGGTTTTGGATAATTAGCATATGGCCTTTCATTCTCTACCTTTGAGTTCATTTGTCTTACTAATGCTTTCTTTTGTATTCCTTCCCAAAAAAGATCCGTCTAGTTCAATCAGGGTGTGCAGGATTCTGTCATTGTATATAGTTGACATATATACATATATTTGCATCTCAATTCTTCCAGTAATCTCTCTAGCTATAAAACCTCATGTATGCCATGAGTGAGAGGGGAAGCCTAGGCGAGAAGACAAAAATATATTGTCATTGTCAAGGAAGTCTAGACAAAAAGGTTTGATATATTCTTTCATGAGGAAGTATGGATAAATCAATAATAGAAGCAAACCTTCAATAAAAAATATAATTAATAAATCTTATAAGGAGAAAAGCGTTCTGGTGTGCATATACATTTTACTATTTTTTTTTAAATCCCCTTCCCCCAAAAAAGTTTGCCTTCCATTTCAATGTTGTTTGTATGGTTGCTTTTAATTGTATGTCGTTATTAGACAATTTGGTCTAAACTTGAAGCCCCTTAGTTGCCATGAGTTAAAGGTGTGTGTATCTTGATGGAAGAAGTTGAGCTCACCAAAAATTTGATGAAAAATCACAAAGTTTATGGAGAATATAAGATTGTCTTATGATGTCGAATCTTCAAACCAGTCAACCAAATTGCAACTTAATGAACGTATTGTTAATTGCCTGGTTAATACCATGCTTGTTAAATCCGTTAGTGTAAGTGATAACATCTGAAAAGTTGTTAAATCTAGTTGAATCAGCAGAATATGTCGAATGTGCTTCAATTGGTGACTGATAGTATATCTCCATGTGCAACACATTGCTCGGATCTCCCTTTTTTTTTTGCCGGTGGGGGACCTAGTGTCAAGCACTGTAGGAAAGCAAGCAATACACATATATAACCTTTCCAAGTCCTGATATGATAAGGGTGGTCTGATATGGAATCATATAATTCTGCATTTAGGGACCTAATTGTAAGATAGAACTAGGAACCTAATTGTAAACTAGATAGTTAGTAGGATAATTAGTCAATAACTGTAAACTAGCCGTTAGTTAGTGATTGAGGGAGGCTATAGTATTATAAATAGCCCAATCCTCCATGTCTGTAACAGCAGATCAGTTTGTGAATAATACAGAACTTGTGTGAGAGTCTACAGGAGCTCTCTTCTTCATCTTCTTCTCCTATTCTGTCTACTAAGTCTCTTTCCTATTTCTAATTCTCAATTCTATGGTAATAACCATATCATGGTCACCAAGCAAAGATATAGATACTTGATCAAATTGATTGCTACTGCTATAATCGTTGAAGCTCAAGGAGCTTTTTCAATAGTTTCTAATAGATCATCTAAGCAATTCGAAGCAGTGTCAAAGGTTAGATCTTTTTATTTAACAACCTAGTAGCTGCTTTGAAGTTGGATTCATTGGAGTCACTATTTGGACAATATTCTTTTAACATAATAAACTGACTCATCTATAGAATAAAATTAAACAACTTTTTAGTTGTTTTCACTTAAGAAGATGCATCAACGGATTTCACATTGTGCTGACTAACCTCACCAAAGAATTTACCAAACTTCTATTTCTTCAGCTAGTTTACCCATCTTTAATAATAGAACAACTTTCTCTTTTTCACAAGTCATTGTAATTTTTAATTGTATCATTTGTTCACTCAACCTATTTAAGATTGGCAATCTCAACTCATTGTAACTGGGGGTATCAAATTTGGCATACATTCAACATTTAATGGGATGCAAGTTTGATAGGAAAAACTAAAAATGTATTGGTATACCATCGCTTTTTTCCCATTATCAATTGATAATTTCTCTTATCTTAATTTGACATGTTTCGGCTTCATAAAATAGTCCATCAGACCTTTTTGGTGATGGCATTAAATTACACTTTTTCCTTTTTACCTAGGCTCCTCCGCCTCCTCTTTCTTCACTTCCTCTTCATTTGAATTGAAGTCAACATACATATTTGAGTGTTTGCAATAAGTTGTTTTGTGACATATTTTCTCTTCCATATTTACTTTCAATTTTTACTCTCACCCAGGACACTTTTGCAGCATCCTTGTGACCCTCTACTTTGTGCAACTTGGCTTTATGAAGCTTCCTTTTGTAACACTGCTACAAAACATGCAAGTTACTGCATTGGGGTCAAAAGTCACTTAAAAAATTATCCTTCCAGGATTGACATTTCCTCCTGTTTTTTTTTTTTTTTTTTTTTTTTTTTTTTTGCACTCGCCTATGTTGGCTACTATCTGCAATGCTGAATGAAAATTAAAAAAATTGAAATGCAAAATGAGGAACGAGGTGCTATTTGTTAGTTCATTACATAGGTTGTTATATATTTTGTAGTTGCTGAACAGTTGAATTAAGTAGGAAGAATGTAAGCTTTGATAGATTGTACAAGACAAGGAACTAATGACGAATAATATAATCCTATTTTCCTACTCAGTCTAGCTGGCCCTAATCTTATACTAATGCAATAAATACAACATCAAAACTTATTCTCAACAGACTTGAATAAGACTTTGACAAGCCGTTACATACTTAGAATGACATATTTATAGACTTGGATAAAAATTAAGGTTCATAACTCGGAAAAAACTTTGACAGGCTGCTGTTTTATTCAGCCGAAGTCATATATTAATAGATTTGGATGTTAGCCTTGGTAAACTTGGATAGGACTTTGATACCTGTTATGTAACTAAATATTTTTGGAGAAAGCTTTTAAAGATTTGAAACATAACACCTTTAACGCTGAGGGAGAGAAAACCAGTATCAAGTTTGAACTTAAAAAAGGAAACTATACTTCATATTTTGAATGAATGATAGACTAAAGGAACAGGGCTAAAATAAGAGCTTTGAAAGAGAGAAGCCAGGGAGAAGAATATGAGGTCAGAAGAAAGGGATTAGTCAAACCTAAAGGTTTGGACAGGACTTATAGAACATGAAGTCTTGAACCTTAACATGCTAGTGCTCCCTCTATTTCTGTATATTTTGCTTACAATATCCTATGAAACTAACTACTTACCTGACTTTTCATATGTAAAACTTTCTATTCTTCTTGTTAGAAAACTTTCCTATCTTATATATTAGTTTAAATGACCATTAGGCTCAATCATTCCTCTCAATGTTGTTAAAGGCACTTGCGTTAGTGCCAAACTAAACAGTCTAGTGCCTTTTACGGCATGAGGGATGCTTGCTGCACCTTTGGCACTTAGGTGTCTAATTCATGATCATGATTGATGGCATAACAAGACTAATATAGCCCAATTATTAATTTTAAATTTGGGTTGCAGGTAAAAATTAGGGGAAGGTCTTTGCAATGTGAAGTTTGTGGAGAGAATTCAACATTTACTCAACAGCACTTTCGAGAATTTGATTATGAGAAATTCACTCAGACTCCACTAACTGTGGTATGATTTCTTCTACTTTTGGTTTATCCTTTACATGTCTTGTAGTTTGATGTGTGTTATAGAATACATCAACAACAAGTCTTATCCCACTAAGCGGAGTTGATTACATGCATTGCATGATTGCTATTGTGTTCTATCAACAACCAAATTTTGGATAAATTATTGATCAATAGGTCTTACTCAATAACTTCAACAAGTTACACAATTTATAATTCATGAATTATATGACTCATTTATTGACTCGGGAATAGCTATGACTTTCACTGGTCACATTTACAATATGGCATCTTACTACGCAATGTAAGATGATAATATATCAAGTAGGCTCACTCATAAGAAGCTTTCAGCCAACCTTTCAAAGCTTGGGTTTTTTCTTTTTGACTTATGGCATTAGTTTTTGTAGAGAATAATTGCTCTGAATTGATCGATATATAATTCACACTGGCTGATTACATATTTATACACATGACAAAAATGGGCATTCGTTAGGTCCCAATACGACACTATACAAATCAGAAAATAATCAAGATTAATTATCCTAATCACTTCCTATAATTTTGGATTTGAACTTGCTCCCTAAGTTTTTGATTTTGCTCCTTAAGTTTCGTGATTCTACACTCCCCCTCAAGTTGGACTGTAGATATCAATCAAGTTCAACTTGCCAATCAGATACTCAAACCTGTCCTTGGGCAGTCCTTTAGTGAGGATGTCTACGGTTTGTTCTTTTTAGAGTATATACCTTATATCAACGATACCCTCATCAATTTTTTTCTCATACAAAATGTTTTTTTATCTCAACATACTTGGTTTTGTCATGTTGAACCGGATAATGAGCAATATTAATCGCACTCATGTTATTGCAATAGACTTTGATTGGCAGATTTATGCACTTTCTCAAGTTTCAAGGACACGCTTTATCCATATGCTGTCACAGATTCCTTCAGCTTCAGCACTGCTTCTTGCAACTACAATTTTTTTTTTTTTTTTACTTCTCCATGTGACCAAGTTACCCCACACATAAGTACAGTATCCAGATGTGGATTTCCTATCATCTTGATCACCTACTCAATCAACATCTTTAAATAACTCTTCATTCCGTTTGTCGCTTTTTTTGAACAACAAGCCACATTCTGGAGATCCCTCCAAATAACGAGGGATCATGTAGACTTCATTTAAATGTTTCTCTTTAGGATCATGGGATTGCTGGTTGACTACACTAACTGCAAATACAATGTATGGTCTGATATGAGACAAGTATATCAGTTTGCCTACCATCTGTTGATAATTCCCTATGTCCACAGCTTTACCAAGATCTGCTTCATTTATTTTATCAACTCGTATAGGTGTGTCACTGGGTTTGCAATCTGTCATCCTTGTTTCTCTTAGAATTTCTAGTACATACTTTCTTTGAGAGCGATAAATTCCTCCTTTTGATCAAGCAACTTCCATCCCAACAAAATACTTCACTTCTCCAAGATCTTTGATCTAGAATTCTTGTGTCAAGGCTACCTTGATTTGATTGATTTCTACCTCATCATCTCCTGTAAGGATTATATCATCAATATACACAGCTAGAACAACCATCTTGCCCTTATGATGTTTAACGAAAAAAGTATGGTCACCCTGCCCTTGAGTATATCCGTGTCTCTTTAGCACCCGAGTCAATCTGTCAAACACTCAAACCAAGCACGTGGAGATTGCTTCAACCTGTATAATGACCTCTTTAGCTTGCAGACTTGGTTAGCCTTTCTCCTTGGAAACCCTGGACGTAACTTCATATACACCTCTTCCTTGAGTTCTTCGTTGAGGAAGGTATTCTTTACATTGAGTTGGTTCATACCCCATTCTAAATTTACTGCAAAAGACTAGGATTCTGATTGTGTTCATCTTGGCTATTGGTGCAAAAGTTTCTGTGTAATCTTCCCCATATATTTGCGTGAAACCTTTTGCAACCAGACTGGCTGTGTTTTTTAAGTGTTCCATATGCTCTATACTTAGGAGTGAATACCCATTTGCACCCAATAGGCTTCTTTCCTCGAGGAAGATCTACTACATCCCATGTCTTATTTTCGCTTGAGGGCCTCCATCTATTTCAAGATAGCTTGCCTCCACTCAGGTATAGCCATGGCCTCATCAATTGTATCTGGTACCCTAATGTTGTCAAGATGAGAGACAAATGGCTTATGTTTCGAGGAAAGGGCCTTATAAAAAACTAATCTTTCAATGGGATGTCGAGTACACGATCTAGGCTTCTTCCTTACTGCAACAAAATGATTCATAAGCATTGATTTGCGCGTATCCTCTTCATTACTTAGAGAATAAAGTAGGCTTTTTGCATAGAAGGCAACGGTTCTTGGCTAAGAATCCGAACCCGAACATCATCGTAAATCACATTAAGACCAGCCAACAATTCATATACTCTCTCTTCTTCTTTCTCTTTGCAATCTTCAAGTGTCAGCCTTGCAATGGCGAGTTTTATTCTTTAGGCATCAAATTCTTGCCAAACCCCTAATTTTTCAAGATAGCAATCATCAAGGGACATGTGGTTCTATTTCAACTGCCACAACTTTTTCTTAACATCAAATATGCGGAACATGTTCCCTACACTACTATATGTCTCACGTAGAGCTTCCCAAATTTCCCTAGCTAAAGGAAGGTACATGAAACTCTTCTCAAGTGAGGATGACATTGCATTGATCAAGCAAGAGGATACCAATTCATTCTCAGATTTCCATTTTCAAAACTCCTTGGTTTCTGATGTTGGGGTTTTTCTTACTTCACCAGTTATATATTAAAGTTTATCCCTTCCATTGATAGCAAGAATCATGAATTGAGACCATTCTCGATAATTGTCGCTGGTAAGTTTCTCAAAAACAATAAGAGTGGTAGAGATATCATTAGATACAGATCGTGGCACAAAGGAAGAGGCATCAGAAATCATAGGCATACTAATCGTGTAATTAAAATTGTAGATACCTAGCCCTTTTTAGAGTCACATGAAGGAAGTAGACCCAACACCCTAGTGTCGGCCCTAATAAAAAACGTCAAGAAAGAAAGAAAAAACACCAAGAGACTATGCTGATCTGCCAAGAGTTAGACTGCAGAGGCTGATGCAATTGGGTTGATGTCGAGGAGTGGAGGACACAAGACCAAGACAAAAACTGAGAGCGCCAAAGATGTCAATGTGGGACAAACAGAGGACGCTGAGACAAAATGATGCCAAACAAACAGAGAGTGCCAAAGATGTCGATGTCAGGAAACTAGAGAACGCCTAGATAGAACAGCGTTGTATGAGAATTTCATATGGTAAATAGCACCAATCAGAGAAGAACTTAGAGAGCGTCGATGCTAGTTCTGACAGAGACGGAGAACTCAGAGAGCGCCAATGTTGGTTCTGATAGAGATGCCAGCTACGAGATTTTTATTTTGTTTTTCAATTAGTCTCAATTATTCTTTCTTATTACTCTGATACCATGAAAAGAATAATTGGACTGAATTGATCGATATATTATTCATACTGGAAGATTACATATATATACACATGATAGAATCGAGCATTAATTAGGTTCCGATATGACACTATACAAATCAGAAAATAATCAAGATTAATTATCCTAATCACCCCCTATATTTTGGATCTAAACTTGCTCCCTAAGTTTTTGATCTTGCTCCTTAAGTTTTGGGATTCTACAATTTCCTTAATTTCTTTTCTTAAATCACTTGAGTGAATGATTCATCAAGGTTTTTCTCTTGATTTTCAGCCACCATTGAAGTTGAACCTTCTTCCTGTTGAATCAAGAATTAGCAGCAAGCAATACAATGAAATAATCAGTAAGAAAGAACCACATGTGCTGGTGGATGTGAGACCATCTCACCATTTCAAGATTGTGTCGCTTCCAAAGTCCTTGAATATTCCACTTTCAACCTTGGAGGCCAGGTTGCCAGAAATATCATCGGCTATAAAGAAAGAAGAGGATGATGTTGGGGTAGCTTCTGGTTCAAGCGTGCAATTGTACGTCGTATGTCGAAGGGGAAATGATTCTCAGCTAGCTGTTCAGTATCTTCAGAAGATGGGTTTTGCTTCTGCAAAGGACATTACTGGGGGCCTGGAATCTTGGTCCAAGGATGTGGATCCAAACTTCGCTACATATTAGCTGATCGCAGTTTCTAGTGAGTATTCATATTGTGGAAAAATTGGGAGAAAGTCCTTGTTGAAAATTTTATTAGTAAGAAGGACTTGAATCAAAGTACCAGTTTTTTGCATCTATAAATGCAGGGTACCAGTATTATCTATGCATAAAAGTTTATTACATCCTTCTTACCAATAAAATTTTTAGTTGGGGGTTTTTCCCCAATTTCCCCTCATTATTTCAGGTTAAATAATTCTGTGTAAAAATATCAAAATTATTTATGCTGCCTCCTATTGACTTTTAGTTTTTCTCTTGACTGGGATTAAATCTCATTCCGCCGCTCAGGATATGTAATATTTATTACTCTTGTCATCGTTACTTAGTCATGTTTTTCTGTTTTTATTTCACTCAAGGGCATTTATAAAAATATTTTTAATCTTGTGATCTTTTGTATTTTAGTTTACTGCTGCTTGTTAGACTAGCTGAGCATTTGGTAGTCATTGGTATGCAACCAGGAAGAATTCTCGTGGATGATTACATGGTGCTACAGAATCAAGCAGCACTGCCTTATTTATTGAAATTAATTGAAGACCATTTATATATATATACATACATACATACATATATATATATATATATATATATATATATATATATATGAAAATTTTAGGAAAAGGTTGAGTTCATCCACAATTCAAGGTTAGGTGAAATCTTCCTTCCTCCTAGGTGATATCAGTGTTGGGCAGGGTGAACTGTCTATTATCCTCAAGCATTTACCTAAACACCTAGGAGCGAGAATGCATCTTTGCCAGTTGAACCCAAGGACAATGGGTAAATTAATTGAAGACTTGCTTGCTGAGAAAATTTAATAACAAAATGGGGATATGCAGCCTCGGGCAAATGGCATCCAAGGACACTAGAATATTAACTATAATTAAGAACTTAGAGTATTTGAAATTCGAAAAAAAAAAATAAAAAAATCATTCTTTGATTAGAATTAGGTTTTTTCAGTATTCATTTAAGCCTTGTTTGCGACGCGGGCTTGAGTTTTGAGGGATTGAGAATAAGATTGGGGGTGGCGGTGGGATTGGTATTGCGGCTGTTAAATTATGTTTGGTAGCAAGTAATATTTGATGGGAATACTCTCGTTAATTTTATTTTATAATCTATCATAAATTATGAAAGTACAATAATATCCATATCTAATCCTAAACCCCGTCTTCTCTGCAATTAGTCGTTCCAACATTTGAGCAATTTGTTATTATTTTTAGATTTTTTTTTACGTAACTTACAAAATGATGAATTAATTGTGTCATAAAAAGATGCAAGAAATAGGGCTGAGCAAGCTACCCACGATCCAGTAGGCCTTCCCAAATCCGTCTAAAATTTACTCATTTAGGCCTACCTATAACAAGCACATGACAAGGTGAGTTGAAACCACTCATTTAAAGAAAAGTCCCGTCGCGACGACTCACCTATCATAACCAGGTGCGCAACCCGGGTCGGCTCTAGATTAGTTAGGGTGAAGTTCTGGATACCAGATGGGCAATCAAAAAAAGAATTTAAATGGGTAGACTATGGGCACACCTTTGGCTGCTCATGCCCGCCCATTTTCCTTTATTATCAACTAGATATTTTTTAAATTTTGTTAACAATTATTCCTTCATGCTATATATTATTCCTATAATTGATATATGTTTTACAATTAGATATGTGGAGTTTAAATCTGTACGTCACTTGTCTATATATGTTGTTTTCAGACTTTGATTATAGATGATATTCTAAATTAACTAGACAAATGTTTCCTTAATTGTTATGCAATTCGGTAGGTGTGCATTAGAATTTTAGAAAATAGAATACGAGTTCACATTAGAATTTTATTCTGTCATGTTTCATATTTGTATCCAACATGTGCTTCTTAACTTGTTTTGATTTTTATGAATTAGCTTTATATTTATTAAACTATATAACTCGCTAATGACGGTATGATTTACTTTTATGGTTATTAATAATGAATATAAACCTTACTTGGTGTCAATTTAAAAATTTGTTGTGAAGAAATATGCTTTTCTATTTAAGCTTTCCTATTTTCATACTAAATCATCTTTATTTTTGTTAAGTTTGATTTTGAGTTTGAAAAGATAAATGAGCATGGCACAAGCTTCCTATTTTTAAAGATAGTTGAAGCATTCGTATTTGCCTAACATTGGCTATGAAAGACTCCCTCAAAATCAATAACCTAGATATCAATAATTTGAATGTAATACTTGAACTTTGAACTTTAAAGATTAGAAATTTATCATAATGGAATGTATTGATAACTATGTATAATTATGACCTTTTTTAAAAAGGTCAACTTTTAAACTGGTTTCCCCATAACTCTTTTAGTCTACCCATTTATGTCCTAACCCATTTAACTTGGGTTTAATGGGTTGAGGCATAGATATAGGCTAGCTCATACCTGTATATCAATAAATGGGTGGGCTACGGGGTAGGGCATGGGCTACTCAACTTGCCCATTGCTCAGCCCTAGTAGGATGTCAAGGTTGAGATTCTATATACATGAAAATTGAATATTGAACATGGATAAAAAAAAAAAACATAAATGTTATTTCACCAAATATGTGGCTAAGATCCCAAAGATTGTTCAACAAATTAAAGGAAAAGTTAAAAGGAAAATTTGGAAGAAACGAAGATTGTACACTATAATCTACACCATGGAGAATTTCATGTCAATGTAGAAGAATAAAATTTTAGAAAGAGGGGAAGAAACAAGGGACAGTGGTCATCGCCGGCAAAGATCAAAGATCGGAGAGGAAAGAGAAGATGATGAGAGATGCGATCGAAGATGACAAAGATGGGGGACATTGAGAAGCGAGAGAGATTGAGTGGCGATATGAGGAATAAGATGAAGGTAAGTCTAAAAATTATTATAATTAAATAGAGATAATTTTGTCCCGAAATTTTTCAATCACAGCACTACTTCACCAATACTAGGGGAAGCTGGGTTTGCAATAATCCCACTTTGGTGGTACTCTCAATCACTGGTTATCCCCAGTCCCTATACCAAATAATACAGTTTGGTGTAATCCTTGATTAGATCCCGATCCCTACCCACAACACGCTTCATACTAAATGGGGCCTTAGTATTTTTAGTAGTCATTTCAATACTCAATTTTGATAATTGCAATACTGATTTAATATATTCAGAACTAAAGAAAAATGTTAAAATCATGAAAGATGAAGTATTGAAAGTACCAAAAGTGAACATTGGAAAAAGAATTAAAATAATGACTACTGAAAAAATATAAGATGATTATTGAGAAAATCAACTTAAGAATTTCTAATTCCAATCAAGGATTCTAGTCCTTGTTTAGGATTTGAAAATTTGAAGTCCTAAGTTATAATTAATGTTCTTAAGGGGTTTTAAATGTCATTTCCTATTTATCCTTGAGTTTTCTTCATCACATTAGCCCTAATCCGTGGAGCCTTCTTTTTTTTTTTTGATATTCATCAGGACCTTCGGTTCTGACTAATCCGGATTCGGGTATTGTAGTGGCAAGGACGACCCTCCCAACAGTGGTAGCTTTATACAATGATTGTGTTTGGCATGCTAGATTTTTTTTTTTTAAATATGAAAAACAAAATGGAATTGGATGCAGATAAGAGTAGTATTAAATATATATTTGGTACCTTAGAAGTATATTTAGTCTAATAGAAATAGAAATGGAAATAAGAATAGCAAGTAAAAATGTAAACTTATTCTCAGATCCCCACTTCCACATTAGCATCTTCTTGAATATCTAAATCTATCATTCCCTCTTTTCTTTTTAGCTTCACTTACAACTTTCATTCGGCACGCTTAGTTCAATTTCAGCATTATTAGAATCATAAATAATCCTGCTGTATTATGCTAATTTAGGGAATTTGTTAACCAAAAAAAGTTATCCAATGTAAAATTAATTACAACAAACAAGGCAATCTCCATTAATTGGGAAAATCCCTCTAAGGTCCTAAGGGAGTAAAAAAATATCAAAAAAGTCTCATTGATAACTCCTTTAGTAGATGATTAACAACTTTATATGTATGTTTTAATAATTCCTAGGGATTATTTTGACATTAGAATTTTTTATGCGACTCTTTAGACATTTTCTTAGTTCTTTGAGACTTTAAAAGGATTTTCCCTATAGAATTTTGGCTATGTCATTCGAACTCCAACTTAAATGAATCAATGTATGGGCATTTATACCTTCCATAAGCTAACATTTAAACAATTATACCCTCCATTTTTTTAGTTTGATAGAGTTAAAATATTGTTTTACACTTATTATTATCGTTTCAAGATAAAAAATAAAAATTTATTTCAAAATCTCTTGATGGAATACCAAACAAATGCTCCGTAATCGTTATTTAATTACATTACATTCTCTACCATTCTTTGAACCAAAACAGGCACTTTATTTATAATGCTTAAGAAATTATGACATTGAGCTAGTTGGCTTTGTCATAAGGATTCTAGGCTCTACAATGTGATTTCTTTTTCATATATGGAATGGAAAAAAATTACTCCCTCGAGTTCTTAATATATTACCTACTTTTAGTGCACTTTTTCAAAATAATTGTGTGAACTTGTCTAGATCATGCATACCACTTCTTATCTTTAATATAGGATCTATTTTACATTGCATTTGTATTGTCTAGATGGTATAGGCTCCTCCGTTCCAACATTATTTTATTTTAGGGTTAAAGTTCATTTTTTCTTTGGAAGTTGTCACAGAATATCAATTTTGTCTTAGAAGTTTTTTTGGGAACAATGTCGCCTTAGAAGTGTCACATTCGTAGAAATTTCGCCCTAGCCGTTATTCAGGTTAAGTTTGACCATTAGTTGACCAAATATGCTGAGCTAGCAGGTCCACGTGTCATATAGATCAATTTCGTTAAAATGAAAATTTGCTCTGGAAATTTTCACCTAAGAGCAATGTTACTCCTAAAGTTTTTTGAGTTGAATATTGCGCTAGAAGTTTCCAAATTATAGCAATGTCGCTTTGGCCATTATAAAGCTTATGCTTGACTATTAGCAAACCAAATATGTTTAGTTGACAGAGTGGACGAGATTGAAGAAAAAGTCGTATATGGAGGTGGACCTAATGTTCGCTAGAGAAAATGAAGAAAAAGATTCTATTTCGGTAAGGTTATTAAACTCGGAACAACAACTGAACCGGTCAAGGTACTAGATCAAGGGTCAGTGGGTCATATCAGAATTAAACTGAAGCTAATCCGAGGCTAGACCGGTAAGGAAGTAAAGATTTCAAGGGTATTTATATGAAATTGTGAATAAATTTTTAAAAACTGAATTTATTTAATTTTTTAAAATTTTAAAAAGGGACTGGACCAGTTAGACCACTGGTTGGCCAGTTTTCGACCCAAACCAGCTACGTTTCTGACAACATTGATATTTGATTCAAGCACACTGAGTAAGATTACCGATAATAAAGCTACCGGTAACCCTTTGTCACCATATCCTAACGACATCGAGATAAATAGGTATCTCTTTGACTTTCTCTTCATCACACAAGATGGAGTGCATGTTTTAAAAATGAAATTTCCTTATTTATAAATCTAACTTGGAAAAAATGATGTGGATGGCATATGAATTGGCCAACTAACGGGTAAACTTAACTTGGGTAATAACTGAGGTGAAATTACTACGATTTGGAAGATTGCAGGGCAAAATATATATAGCTCTTGAGTAAAAATTTCCGAGGTAACTTTGCACCTAAGCCCCAAAAAAATGACAAAGATAACATATAGATCTGTGCGTTTAGCATATTTGATCAACTAATAGTCAAAACTAATTTGGATAACGGCTAGAGAAAAATTGCTACCGTTTGGAAACTTTCAGGATGTCATTGCTCGAAAAAAAACTTACGGGGTAAAAATAGACCTTAACCCTTTATTTTATTATGTTTTATCTCTTTCATTCTCATTTACTTTACATCTTTTATTTGCATGATGTTTTAACCGTTTTGCAGTCCTATAGCTTCATACTTCTCATCTTTTCTCTTCTCCCCTTGCCTTTTTAATTTTACACTGAGAACTAAATTTTATATTAAGGTTCATTTGTAATATATTTTCCGCCCTATATTCTCTTTATCACGTTGTGTTGCATAAATTCTTTCAAAATGCACTTTCTACTCACTAGCCTACATGGCAACACTTACTAGCATACTATGAATGGAAGGTTTAAACTATATTGGTTGGAAATAACTTAGTTGAAACCTTTAATTTATACAAGGTTTTCCCAATTTACTGAACTTAGATGAATAGGGCTTAGGCGTAACTACAAGAGAAATTATGACATCCCTATTGTTTATAGCTTTTCTAGCAATGGTTTGAAAGGAATTTATTTACTAGCATGATTAGTGGTGACTTGACTTTAATATTAGGCTGTGTTTGGTAAATGGATTTGATAAAAGAAAAGGTTTAAAAGAGAATTTTTATTGTGCTTGATTACCCTTTCTCACCAACAACAATTATCTATAATAGATTTTACAAAACCTTATTAATAAGTGATACTAGAAAACCCTTTTTCTTTCAAGAAAGCACATTAGGGTCTAGGGCATAAATCCCGTCCACAAACCCACTGTAGAAAATCCATTACTCTGGGCATCATTTACGAACATGAGATAGCAGAAAACATAGCCAAGGATTTTTTTTTTTTTCAACACTGAACCCCACAACCAAGAGTCTACACAAAACAATTTCCAACATAACATATGATTGTGGATCCACTAAAATATTAGAGTATGCAAAGTAAGGCCTCAAGCCCAACAATGTTTAAACAGTTGTCCAAGCAATAAATATAGTATTTCAAAAACAGGAAGCCCTAGAATGAGAATATAAAAATCAATACAACATCAACACCAAAAGAGTCCTACAAGACTCATGGCGCCTACACCTCCGACTGCTTCCCTTGGCCTCTAGCAAAAATATAGGCCTCGCCTGAAAAAATATTAACAACGACGGGTTGAGACATAGAGTCCCAATAACCAAAATCAATTTACAAAGTATATAAGAAAGGATTACAAGTTAGAAAAGCAAGTTTAACTATCATAATAATAATATTTTCAATAGTATAACACAATAGATACAATTAAGCAAAAATAGTCAACCCACCTATCCACCATACTCCACCTTTTCTCCTCTGGACTTGGGTTCAATCCATTAGTGTTAAGTCAACCCGGCTATAGGATACTTAGTCACCTCAGGTCCAACTGACCCCCTCCCATACCATTTCATATACATCATTCCATCACAAATAAAATATCACAATAACAGTAATTCTCAATCATAGACACAGGGTTAGAAAATACTTAACTAACTTCATATTCAAACATACACGTGATTTTCAAAACACACATAAGTAGTATATATGAAAGTAAGGTTTAGAAAACACTTGACAATCCAAAACATTCATATAGAATAAATTAACCCTGGTTACTTCAACTCCAAGCTTAACCTTAACTTGAAGAGCAAAGCACGAGTAATCACCGGTCACAAGAAAGCTCTATATTATCAATGTAGGTACCAACCAATCACAAGCAACAATAAAATAAATAAGTTACACAATTCAACTCCCAAAAACATAATTTCCTTTACAATCATTATCCTTAACATCCCAATATTCTTAACAATCCTTAACCTCAACAATCCAATGTCATATATCACTTCTCTTGAGCCCAAATCACTCATTAAAATCCATAAATAACCTATATATCATCTTCTTATCTCAATCACTCAATTTCGTAAGTTAAAGTTTCAACTCCAGTACAACCCCTATAGTCATAAAATCATCAATATTATCATAGACCAATTAAGTCTATTTTTTAACTTATATGAGTATAACCTAATTATTAAACAAGTCTTTAAACCTCCACATAATCAAAATCATATCAAACCCTAACTCAAATATCAAATCCTAACTTATAATTTCATATAGCTCAAAATCTAATAAAACTAAACCAATTGAAATTTCAATAATACATCCAATAACTCAAATAAATTGTTTAACCCAAATTTAATCGGCAAAAATGTCCTAAGAAAATAATTTATGATATGTTTATAAGATAAATTGTTTATAAAATCATTAAACAGTTAAATAATAAATATAAACCAATTAAAATTAGCTATTAGACTTCCTCTATCTATCTATAGTTATCTATTATCAAAAATCAAAACCCTCCAAAAACCCTAACCGCAAAATTTACTTTAATCCAAAGTTTTTAGAGCCGGACAATTTGACTAGTTGGACCGTCACCCAGTCACAATAGCGACTCGGATTTTTCCTATAGGCCGTTTCATCAGTTAAACCGCTTTGAGTCGTTATTTACTCGTCATTGAGGTAGAAGCCGCTATTGAATTAAGACCCGGAACATTTTTATAAAAACTAGACGTGCCAACATAAAAGGATTAGGAAATCAAAAAAACACACAAAAAAAAACATGTACAAAATATTTTAGCTCCCGTTCTAGGAAACGTCTTATTTAGTTGTGTGAGGCATTACATAATTAATTAAGATAGGTATATAGATGGACCGGTAGGCATTTATAGACATTAATACTCTAGATTAGCTGATTAAGTTAAGTCAAAAGTAATTTAGTGGGGATAAAATCTAAGAAACCAACAAGGGATTAGTGACTCTAGGTTGTACATGATATTTGAATTCGCTCTTTTGCTACAACTATTTCTTATTAATTTTCTTTTTCTTGAAAACAATTCTAACTCGCTCAACTTAAACGGAATAAGGAAATTTAATATCTAATCATTAGTTAGATTGAGTCCTCATGGGAACGATATTTTTATCATCACTTTATTACTTGATACGGCCCGTACACTTGCGGAGTTTTTAGGTTGTAAAGTTTTGCCCTATCAAGTTTTTGGCGCCGTTGCCGGGGACTCAAGGCAATTGGTGACTAGTATTAGAAATCTTTTAGTAGTTTTAGTTTGAGTATTTTTAATTTTTTTTTTATTTTAAAAAAAATCATTTTTAATTCCTTTTTTTTTTCCTTTTAGCTTTTGGTGTTAGTGTGATACTTTGAGATTTATTTGGTTTTGCAGGTACTTCGGTACATGACTCGTAGAACCAAAGCTATTAAAACACCATAGAAAACAAGGAATATCCAAGAGCTTTTGGAAGCTTCGACACCGCATAACCAAGAGGAGGAAGTGATCCACACTGACATTGAAGAAATGGTTGCAGATGAAAATGATCGTTTGTGTATCAACGATTTTCTGGGAAGACAATCTCGAGGTTATCAGTCAGGAATCAAAGTGCCTGAGTTTCAAGCCAACAATTTCGAAATCAAGCAGACTATGCTTAAGATGCTTGAACTACAGGGTCAGTATGTAGGGAACAATTCAGAAGATCCAAATCGGCATCTGATACAATTTCTTGACGTTTGCAACTCATTCGAGATGAATGGAGTTCCTGATGGTGTAATTCGCCTTCGGCTTTTTCCTTACTCTCTACAAGGGAAAGCCAAAGAATGGCTCAACAACTTAGAAGAGGGCAGCATAACCTCTTGGGAGACATTGGAAGAAAAGTTCAGATCAAGATTCTTTCCACATAATAAGATTGTGGATGCACGGGCCACTCTTACAAATTTCTATCAACAAATCGGTGAACATCTGTATGAGGCTTGGGAGAGGTTCAAGCTTCTTGTCAGGCAGAGCCCTGCTCACAATCTAAAGAAGTGGGTCTTACTTCAAATATTCAGTACTCGGTTGACTCCTGAATCTAAATCAGAATTAAATGTTGTTACTAATGGGGGGATTACAAAGCAACCGGTGAATCATCTCTGGAAATGCTTAGATGACTTATCCATTGAGTTTCTACAAAACAATAATGACAGAAGGCCAGTGAAGTCAGTTGATAAAGTTATTGAAGACCCTTCTTCACAGCTGATGGCAATGTTAAATACAATCAACAAGAGGTTCGATCACTTAGAAGCTCAAGTAAATCGACCTAATGGTAGACACATGGGAGTCAATGCTATTCATGCCCCTTGTGATTACTGTGAAAATGGCCATGATAACGAACAATGCCTCATAACTCAACAGATAGAGCTAGTGAACTATGCTGGAAACTACCATGGCAACAACCAGAACAATCCTTACTCGAACACCTACAATTCTGGGTGGCGTAAAAATCCTAACCTCTCTTGGAAATATGGAGCGACTCTTAATGAAGCATCAACCTCTAGTACAAAACAAGTACCACCTCCTGGGTTCTATCAATTTGAAAAGGAAGTCATTCCTGCCCAAGAACCTAAATCTGATCTAGAGGCAGTGATATCTCAGCTTACAATTTTTCAATTAAAGAGTACTCAGGAGCAAGCTGCTATTAATGCAAGAGTAAACTCATCTATTGAAAGAGTAGACTCATCTATCAAGAATCTTGAGGTACAAGTGGGACAAATTGCAAATGCTGTGAATATTTTACAACAAAGAGAGTTGCCAACTAATACTGTGCCTAATCCTCGTAGAGATGAAAGAGCGGAGTGTAAAGCCATTGCCCTTAGAAGTGACGAAGAATTACCTGAGATACAGCAGCCAACAATGAGGCCTTCATGTTCTTGGGAGGCAACCCAAGGGTTTTTTCTTGCATTTATTATTATTATTATTATTATTATTATTATTATTATTATTATTATTATTATATTTTTTTCTTTTTTGTTTAATTTCTATTCAGGTTTAAACATGATCACTCCTTTTGTTGCTACAAAGTCTTGCGTGTGCACTCGCTCCTCCCTAGAAATGTGAAACATCATGGATGGTACTAAAAGAAGAACTCCACATCAGAGTTAGAGACTTAAACCAGGGGAGTACTAGTTTCTTTCCCTCTTTATATTTTTGCAACATTGAGGACAATGTTTGATTTAAGTGTGGGGGAGGGATATGATTTCCTTGGTTATGCTTGTCCTTATGCAATTGAAAAGATTTTTTTTTTTTTTGAGATTGACCTTAACTTTGAGCTTTCCCCATCTTAGAAAATATTATCAAGGCAAAAATTAAAATAGAAGAGAATGTTTCAAATAAGCCTCTAAGCATTGAATTTTTGTATCAAACTTGAGATTGACTATGAGAATAGAGATTAGTTTGTAATATGATCAACAGATTATTAGTTTATGAATATTTTGCTACATGATTTCTTTAAGAAATTTAGATGATGACCTTTGCTAGCTAAGTAAATCTTTTGTTCAGGGAAATGACTCAGAAAAAAAAAAACAACAACTCCGCTGACATCACTAGACTTGACTTAGTAACCAGTGCTGCATCACCCATGTGCAGGGTCGCGTCAAACGGTAAAATCCAAGAGGGTTATGAGTTGGGCTAAAAGCCTCTTGAGGTGCCTGTTGGAGTAACTGAATAACAGGTGCTGCATCACCCATGTGCAAGGTCGCGTCAAAAGGGGACCTACAACGGCTCAAGACGAAAAAAAAACTATGTTTTACATGAGGATCCCTATTAAGTTCAATAAAAAGCTTGGTTTAGTGGGAGCGTTTGAATTTTTCTGGAGAAATTGAGTAGCGTAATATTCTTTTACTAATCTTATGGTTGAACTTATTGCGTACTGATCCGTTGATTGTGGGACGTTAAAAAATTGTTACAATTGTTTAAGGATATTGGCTTAGTGATATATTCTTAAGACATTAACTTAAATAAGATTTGATGACATGATCTAAGTGTGGTGGTAAACTCTCTCTGTTTAGGAATTTCATACTTTTCGGATGGTGAGTTCTCTTTCTTTTACTTGAGGACAAGCAAATGTTTAAGTGTGCGGGAGTTTGATAAGCATATATTTTATAATTAAATAAGTATAGATTCTGAGATATATTGGATTGAATTTATTAACATTATACTTATTTAATATTATTTTATCCTATATTTAATTAAAAGATGGATAAATATATAAAAGATAATTAAATAAGTATAATGTTAACAAATTCAATCCAATATATCTCAGAATCTATACTTATTTAATTATAAAATATATGCTTATCAAACTCCCGCACACTTAAACATTTGCTTGTCCTCAAGTAAAAGAAAGAGAACTCACCATCCGAAAAGTATGAAATTCCTAAACAGAGAGAGTTTACCACCACACTTAGATCATGTCATCAAATCTTATTTAAGTTAATGTCTTAAGAATATATCACTAAGCCAATATCCTTAAACAATTGTAACAATTTTTTAACGTCCCACAATCAACGGATCAGTACGCAATAAGTTCAACCATAAGATTAGTAAAAGAATATTACGCTACTCAATTTCTCCAGAAAAATTCAAACGCTCCCACTAAACCAAGCTTTTTATTGAACTTAATAGGGATCCTCATGTAAAACAGTTTTTTTTTTTTTTTGGCCTTGAGCCTTTGTAGGTCCCCTTTTGACGCGACCCTGCACATGGGTGATGCAAAGACCTGCTACTCGATTACTCCAACAGCACCTCAAGAGACTTTTAGCCCAACTCATAACCCTCTTGACTTTACCGTTTGACGCGACCTTGCACATGGGTGATGCAAGACGGTTACTAAGTCAAGTCTAGAGATGTCAGCGGAGTTGGTTTTTTTTTTTTTTTTTCTGAGTCATTTCCCTGAACAAAAGATTTACTTAGCTAGCAAAGGTCATCATCTAATTTTCTTAAAGAAATCGTGTAGCAAAATATTCATAAACTAATAATCTGTTGATCATATTACAAACTAATCTCTATTCTCATAGTCAATCTCAAGTTTGATACAAAAATTCAATGCTTAGAGGCTTATTTGAAACATTCTCTTCTATTTTAATTTTTGCCTTGATAATATTTTCTAAGATGGGGAAAGCTCAAAGTTAAGGTCAATCTCAAAAAAAAATCTTTTCAATTGCATAAGGACAAGCATAACCAAGGAAATCATATCCCTCCCCCACACTTAAATCAAACATTGTCCTCAATGTTGCAAAAATATAAAGAGGGAAAGAAACTAGTACTCCCCTGGTTTAAGTCTCTAACTCTGATGTGGAGTTCTTCTTTTAGTACCATCCATGATGTTTCACATTTCTAGGGAGGAGCGAGTGCACACGCAAGACCACCTGCAACAAAAGGAGTAATCATCTTTAAACCTGAATAGAAATTAAACAAAAAAGAAAAACAAAATAAAATAATAATAATAATAAATGCAAGAAAAAACCCTTGGGTTGCCTCCCAAGAAGTGATTGGTTTATAGTCTTCAGCCCGACTATGTCAGATTGTCAAGGGGGTTGAGACAAGCAATGCCAATGTTTCCCAGAAGAGGATGTAGAAGTCTTCGAAAATTGTTCACTACGCCTGCAAGTATTGTCCACATTATTTTTCTCCATGAAGATCTTGTTAAGGGGTTCTTTAGTGGCAAATGAATCCAATTTAGCTTGATTGAGGCCATTTATCACAGCAACCCTTGCAAATTGTTTGAATTCATTTTGAGACTCCTTTGCTTTGTCCTTCTTAAACTTGACTTGCTCATCATGAAAAAATAAAAAAATTTAAAAAATACTCAAACTAAAACTACTAAAGGATTTCTAATACTAGTCACCAATTGCCTTGAGTCCCCGGCAACGGCGCCAAAAACTTGATAGGGCAAAACTTTACAACCTAAAAACTCCACAAGTGTACCGGCCGTATCAAGTAATAAAGTGATGATAAAAATAGCGTTCCCACGAGGACTCAATCTAACTAATGATTAGATATTAAATTTCCTTATTCCGTTTAAGTTGAGCGAGTTAGAATTGTTTTCAAGAAAAAAAAAATAATAAGAAATAGTTTTAGCAAAAGAGCGAATTCCAATATCGAGAAGTACAACCTAGAGTCATCAATCCCTTATTGGTTTCTTAGATTTTATCCCCACTAAATTACTTTTGACTTAAATCAATCCGCTAATCTAGAGTATTATTGTCTATAAATGTCTTCCGGTCCATCTATATACCTATCTTAATTAATTATGTAATACCTCACACAACTAAATAAGGCGTTTTCTAGAACGGACTCACTCTAATTTGATTATGCAGAGCTTCTAGGTATATGCCTATCCTAGACGCAAATTAGATCAAAACCTAATTCTACATTATTTAATCCCAATGTTAATTTAAGATTCTCTCTTCCGAGTTCAACCCTAAATCCCCAAAACATGCTCAATGGTGGCCACCCAATAAGCAATAGCAATAAATACAGGATTAAATAAACTAAATTAAATTAACTAAAAATAATCCATAAGAATAATCTCTAGAACCTAAACAAGTTCATAGGTTCTCTAGGTTGAAAAGAAAAATTAGCCACACATGATTATACCAAAAATCCATGACAAGAAGATGAAACTCAGAATCAAAAAATATAAGAGAAAGAACAAAGAAGAGATAACACGACTACTGTGGAGCTTCGTCTCTTTATTGCTCCTCACTGTTGCGCTTGCGTCTTGCTAGTTTCTTGCACGTCTCTGTGCGTTTTGTTTTTCTGTGCGTCTCTGCGTCGTCTTTTATGTCGTTCTGCTTCTTGAAATTCTCCCTGGGTGTGATCGTCTTTTTTTCGTTCCCTTGTGCTGTGCGTCCCTGCTGATATATATATTGCTTGGATTGTTTTTGGTTGCAGGTCCCACACGTTTCAATCTCTTATCATCCAAATCCAAGATAAGATTAAGATCTTCTCTTGTCTTCACGTAGGTACGCCTTGGTCAATTTGATGGTATATTATATTATATAATATATTATACATTATATCCTTTTCAATTTAATTTATTATCCCACTTAGATCACATAATATCTCATGTATAATAAAATAGGATATTAATAGATTTTCTGTTATAATATTCTTTTATCCTATATTTAATTAAACGATGGATAAATATATAAAAGATAATTAAATAAGTATAATGTTAATAAATTCAATCCAATATATCTCAGAATCTATACTTTATAATATAAAATATATGCTTTTTTTTTTACTCAACTTTCACCTTTATAATTTTATTATAAATAAGTTAATCTCCTGTTTTGAAATGCAAAATATTTTAACAGTACTCATTTTTTTATACTTTTTCCAATACTCATTTTTTTTATTACATATATCATAATATAATTATAATTTTAACAAGTTTAATTTCAATATTGTCAACTAATATAATTCAAAATGTATTTTCGTATTTAAATTGTATTCATAATAATTGATATGTAATTAAAATATATATTTTTATTTCATCTTGATAGATATATTTTGTGATTTTGTTAAATTTTTTATTAAATTGGATTAAGCCTCCTATCTGCTTAATGACATGGTTAATTTTTTCTTTTTGTTATGCTATAACTAGTACTTTGTAGTATTTTTATTTTATTATTAATATCTTTTTTCCTTATAATTAGAAAATATTAAATTGGATTAAGGATTTATTATGGTTTAATCGTTATATATTTATGTAATATTATTTTAATTTAATTATTACGTTACTGGCTCAACCAGATGACCCATCTGATTTAACCATTTGAACCATGATTCGTTGATCTTTCCTATTCAATGGTTGGTTCTATTTTTAAAACATTGCTCTAATCAGTACAATATTACCATCAATAAAAAGATTAAAAAAACATATATATGAACCAACTTTCATGAAGGATATTTGTTAAGAGGGATTGAGTTTAATAACCTAAATAATCTTTGAAGATTGAGCAAACTGAAATGAAGTAGCTATGCTTTGGAAACTCTCAGACTCCAGTGGTGGAGTTACACTTGTGCTGGTGCTGGTGTGTGCAAGTGCATACACAAATTTTGAGCTTTTTCTTTTAAATAAATGAATCCTGCAATACCTCTCTGACACTGATGACGATCTTCTCATTGAGAACGCCTTCTTCATCATGCCCTGAAGCCCCTTTGTCGACGGCGATGAAGACACTGACGCACTCCGACCTAGAACCACGCTGAATTTCTCTCCATCTCAATGCTCATCGACAGCTTCACCGTCCTCATCTTCTTCTGCTCTCTCAGCTGTTGAACGGAAGCTTGGCGGAGTTGGCTCTTTCTCCATGAGAAGCTGATTGATGCAGTTCTCTTACGGATGTGCCAAGCCTAAGTCCTTGATGGGGAGTTTCTTCTACTCATTAGTTCTAGTCTGGAATTGTTTTTTTGGTTGTACATCTCAGAATGTAGTTCTAGGATTTGTTCACTGTTTTGTGGCTGATTAGTGAAGGCTATACTGTGTAATTTGTGCAGTAGCTTATGTTGATTGGTGTTTATTCTGCTTTGGTTATACTTGCGGCTGTGATTTGTTTCAGTTAAGTGAGAAAAAACGTGTTTAGTGAAAATCTAGGCATAAAGTAGCAATTGTTGTTATCCTACCTACTTGTTCCTTGCAGATATTTTAAGTTACAGGGCTGATATTGCATACTTATTTTGCCAAATAGTTTCTCACAATATCTCTTACTTTGATGTTGGTGGTCTATGGTAATGTGAGCTGGGCTCTAATTTTGGTTTGGTAGTTACAGGGCATGAATTTGCTGTCGTTTTTCATTGTCATTTGCATCTCATTCATTACAAGGAATTTGATCTTGTAAGTCTGTAATTGTGGTTGAATTAAAAACTTGGGGTTTTTTTTTTCTGTCAAATCTAAACTCTGTTGTCATAAATTGTTGTTTGCGGTCGAATTGAGTTTTTCTTGTTGGCTTTAGTTATTTAGCATCTGAGCTATTTGCTTGTTACGGATATCAAGGCATTGAACTAAGGGTACAATTTATGTGCATTGAAATTGAATTTCGAAACATGTGGCTGTTGTTATTGGTTGAAATTTCTTGGAAACTGAGGTCCGCACACCCAAATCTAGTTTAAACATGTCTTTTGCGTGGTGTGATGGATTTTTGAACTCGAATGATTGAATTAGACTTGCTTAAAATGTTTTGAGCACTTGCTATTGGATTGATAAGTTCTTGGAACCAATTCTTTTCTTGCTAAACTTTTGAGATAAGTTTTAGAAGGTTTGGAAATTCTAGAGTTCCACTCCATGGATTGTTTACCTGGGATTTTCTGACAAAATTTTGGCACTTCGTATGTGATTTATATCCACTCAGTGATGTCTTCATTGTTTCTTTGAGTGTGTAACAGTGCTACACCCTTGTTTTGAGCTTACTTGTGCATATCATACTTCTCCAACATGGTTTTGAACTTGCAAAAGAAATTTCTTGAGTGATTAGTGTTGTCATCGAAGCCTCAATTCACTGTCAACAATTGCTTATACTGCTATATTTCCAATGCATCTTGTGACACCTTGACTCTGAATTTCTGGTTCAGATAAAAATAAATATGATTCTTAAGTGTGGAAATATACTCTTGTGGGCTGAATTCAAAAGCTTTTGCATATCTTGTCGATGCTTAATTGATTTCTGCTGTCATTCACTAGCTAAATTTTAGCTATATGTGAATAGACCTTTGTGAAGAGAAAGGCCCTGATCAGGTTGTTGTTCTAGAAGTTTTCGTCTTTGAACTAAGTGTCTTTGAATGAAAAATTATACTTGCTACTGACTGATTTGGGAAAATTTGACATGATTATGGCTACCTTGTGTATTCTAGAATTTCAAGCATACTGTTGTATTTATATGTGGATTCCTACTTGTTTAAAACCTTGTTGCTGAGTTTAAATTGTTTGACTTGCTGATTCAACTCTCCATATTTGCTAAGATTTCTTATTGGAAGATCTTGTAGTCAAGATAGATTCTGTTCTGTGAGCTTGTTTGAACTTGTGAAACTTGCCCCAAAAAAATAGAGAAGTTGAGTAAAACTTAATTGATGGTTCTGCTGGTGCATTTTTTTAGTACAGTAGCCGGAGTTCTTGAAGAAAGAAAAACAATCCCTGTTTTGCTTTGATTGTTCCATATTTGTTAAGGACTTTTGTGAAGGATAAGTTGCGCAATCAGATCAGTGATGATTAGTTTAATTCATGCATGCTAACTTATGTTGAACGTGATATGTTTGATAAGATTGATGATAAAAATATAATGCAATATTTTCAAGGAATGAAGAATCGAATAATGTTTTTGTAATTGTTCTGTTGTAGTAATGGCTTAGTTGACTTATGATTATTATTTTTCTATGTTAAACTGAAGTTTTCTTTTATTTTCTTGTTTATATTCTTTTGTTTTTTAATGCATTTAAATCTTTTTAAAAAAAAAAATTCAGGGACAATGTACAGATACAAACAAAAAATCCTAACTCCTCCACTGGACTCCACCCTCACGCTACGGTAGCCAATTTGAATTTGTTGGGGGAATATGTTAATCTATCCTCCCGGCCCCATGTGATATTTTAAGAGGCCATGTGCCCCTTAATATATTGTATTTTTATTTTTAAAAAACTTTTCTTCTTCCTAATTCTTAGAGAGAATGACAAAAAAAAAAAAAAATATATCATTTAAATTTTAAAAATCCGATTGACAACAACAATGATGAGATTAACAAAAATAGTAAAACAATTAACAACTCATTTTATTGTAAAATCACCTATTTAGCATTTTGAATTTTAAGTGGTATTTTCTTATGATTCTCCTTAATTTTTAACTTCATTTTCCTTTCTTTCTTTATATCTTTTCTTCTATTCTATTTTCTTTTTTATATTATTGTTGTTATATATTTTACATTTTTAATAATAAATCATTGTCATGTCTACATTTTTTTCTTATAAATCATATTTTAACCAAGCCCTCTCTATTCTAATAATTACCTGCTAAATCTATTTATCATGAATAATTATTTTTAAATTATAATTAAATCCTAAAAATAAAAATAAGGATGTCACACTTGATAGATAGCAAAGTGGATTCTTGGTATGGGAGTTTCCATATTTTTAAGACATTCCTATTACACTTTCTAAGGTACTGAAAATTATACTTACGACAAAACTGAATCATTGATTTGAGGGTAAGTGGTTTAACCTGGTTGAAACAGGGTCAAGTTAAACATGATTAAAATAATATAATGTATTTAAAATATATAAAAATATTCAAAAATAATCATTAAAAGAGTGATATTTAAATACAAATGTATTAATCCATTTTTTATGGAACATTTATATATAAACCGAATATAATCTAACAAAACAGAATTACTAAAGCACAAATATGAAGGATTGCTTTTTTTTTTTTAAAAAAAAAAAACTCAAAACGTCTCAGGTTAAGTGGGGAAAAATATAAAATCCAACTAGATCATCTTGAATAAAACTCTTAACTGGACTAATTAGAAAACTGGTTCACCAGTTCACTGGCCTAATTGACCAATCTATGTTGAGATTTATTATCATGTTCCATGCTCATTTTATAAAGGGAACATTTCATTTAAATACCAAATAAAATTCCAAAACTCCCAAATGTCTGTTAAATTTTGTAAAAGACTTAAAGGTGACAATGGCCAAATTGGGATTTTCAAATATTGGTGAATTTACTCTTTTGTCCTCATTTTTTTAACTAAATAAATAAAAACCTCGCCAAACGGCCACCGCAGCCGGCCGCCGGAGATCCAAGCGCTGGATTGCCTGCAACCGCCGACAGCCTGGGCTTCGATCACTGGCAACCTAAGATCCAGCAAGGTTTTTTCTTTTTTGGGTGGGGTTCAATCTTCTTTTTTTTTTTAAAAAAAAAAAAAAAGATTGAATGAAAGTGGAAAAAGGTGGGGTTCGAACCCACCCCAGCTTCATTTTCCTTTTATATATACATATGCATTAATAAATATATTCTTTTTAACATTTTTCCATAAAAAAAAACCCTTGTAAATCACATTACTAAACTTGTAAATCTCATTACTGAACTGAACTTGTTATTCTCATTACAAATTTTGTTCATGGTGCTCAAATTTTGTTTTATTGTGAATCTCATTATATATATGCATTAATACACACACATATGTGCGTGTGTGTATTATACACACACACACACACACACACACACACACACACATACGGGTAAATGATTTCTCCAGTCACTGGAGATAAAGTTATCTTCAGTGACCCCAAAACTACGTCGTTTTGGATTAATGAAGGGTGTTTCTATAATTTTGTTTATTTTTTATCATATAAATTTTACTGAAATACCCTTCATTAATTCACCTAAAATTACAAACACACCCTTTATTAATTCAAAACGACGTAGTTTTGAGGTCACTAGAGATAACTCTATCTCTAGTGACAGGGAGAAATACTTTTCCCGATATATATATATATATATTTTTATTTATTTATTTATTTATTTTCAGCAAGACTGAACAAAATCTCATTCATATATTGGGATTCCCTTTCATAAATGAGTTAAGGGATTCTATTCACATATTTTGTTAAAAGAGCTTAATTAGGTTGTTTAAAACTAGAAACAAATCTCATTCATATTGGTTTGAAAAACAATCAATTTTCTAATATAGATTCTCCAATTTATTCAACTCTGTAAAATTCTAATAAGTGCTCCCTCGTTGGGTTCTAGAAAAATGTTCAAGTTCAATTTCTTGTAAAGGACAAAACTTGTCCCTGCTGCATGGTTGATAGAGAGTCAATTTCATACTACTTATCAAGGATTGCTTAATATGCACGGAGGACAAGATAAATTATCTCAAAATGTGAACGAGGGAAAATAATTTAGTACATATGCCGTATTAGAATTAAGTTGGATAGTTTATAACAATTATTTAAGTGAATTAGGACTAAGAAAATGTCTTTTTTAATTTTTTTTTTTTTAAAAAAACTAGTCCTGTTCTAAATATAGGATATAGTTTGTAGTGCAAATTGCATATATACAAATTATATCCTATATTTAGAAGAGGAGGTAGTATCAACTTGAAAAAATAATAATTCGACTTAAAAAATTATAATTAAGTTATATACCTTCCAAATCTTACTTGGAGAAAATAGTTTTCTAAATTTAATATTCAGTTAGAAAAAATTAATGAAATACATTGAAAATTGTGGACAAAATTGAAGAAACATTAGTGAAAAAGAAATTAATTAAAATTAACTAATCAATTATAAGAAAATTATACTAAAATCACTGTTAAAAATTTCCTTACCATTTGGCTGCATGAGTAATAATTATTTAGGGTAAATAATTAGTACGGTGAGAAGTCATTTTCCATCCATCTTTGAATGGAAAGAATTAGGGCTTAATTATTACGCAAGGCAATTCATGGAGAAATACTTTTTTTTTCAGTAAATACATTTTCTAGTCTCTGACAAAAAACACGGACCCCATTTTGGTCCCTTACAAAAAAAAAGATCCTTTTAAGTCCATAAAAAAGACGAATAAGGGTCGATTGGTTGACATTTTGATCCCTCACAAATTTCCAAAAAGTCATTTTTAGTCCCTAAAAATGGACGAATAAGGGTCGATTTTTTTTTTTGTAAGGGATCAAAATGGGGTCTTTGTTTTTTGTCAGGAACCAGAAAGGGTATTTACTCCTTTTTTTTTTTTTCCTTTGCTGACAAGAGAGTACAGCGAAGATTACAGCATTTTTACGACTGTTTGGTTGCGATTCTTGCAATAACCATTAATTTTTCGCATAAATAAAAAAAAAAAAATTGAACCAAAGCAATAAATTTTGAGAAAGCTTAAACGTAATCTGTTCTCTCTCTCTGTTTTTTTTTTTTTTTTTCCGAAAAACCTAACCGGTTCTCCCACAAGTCCATTTTGTTCATGTTTGATTTAATGTGGATTGGTTAACATTATACTAAAATGAATTTATTTTGGTAGTTATTTATACCATTTCCCCCCTTCTTTTAACCTTCATTCATTTTTATGATGCATGTTTGATTATATTATTTCATTTTTATCTAATAATATTTTTAATTGTAATATTCATTGTTTTTGTAATTTTAAACCAGTATGTTATCTTTTGCACCATTACTTACTAAATTAAATAACTTTGTATTATCTTTAACTTAATTAAGTAGAAATTGACAAAAGTGTTTACTATATTAATGAGAAGCTATGGAAATCCAAGGGAGAAAATAACATAAGCACCATTAAAGTATGATAATTCCAAAATGACTCAATGAAATAACTTAATTCCTATGAAATTCTTAAGGTCACTATCAATTCTATGTCACTACCACTTTTTCACCGTTAGATCAGAATCTCAATAGGAGAGAGAAATGATAAAGGTAGATGAGATTTTGATCTAACGATGAAAAAGTGATAGTGACTTGGTAGTGACATAAAATTGGTAATGAAAATATCATATCCTTATATTAAATTAAATTCCTTTGAAATGACCTAATTACATTCACTTATTTCCGTGGCGGCGGTCGACATTCACAACTCTGGTGACCAATGATGATGAATGGGTTTTTTTGCACAGGGGCAATTAGGTCATTACCCAAAAATTTAATTTCAGAATATCCCTCGAGGCTTAATACGAACTAAGCCATTGCAAGGGAAAATGTTAAAAAATTTATATTTCAACGGTTTTTATATGTTGTTTTAGTTTTTTTCCTATTAATAACTTAGTACATGGGTTTATCAGCGAAAATAAGATGGTTTGGTTGGATTGATGGGAGGCAACTTGAAAATTTATGATATAGAATTTGCGGTATGTAATTTGTGTTATAGAATTTTGTGAACTATATCTTTAATAATTTGTTATCTAAATTGTTCCACATATTACCTCATGAGTATATATTAGCATGTGTGGTGAATTGGATAGTTGGTTATTGATGTTGTTGTCTCACCCCATTGCTCTTAACATTTTTCAGGTGATAGTTCTCGTATATAAACGTTAGAGAGAGCTTACTAGGCTTAGATAGCTCCTTATTTTGGTGTAGCCTCTATTGTTTATTTGTGTTTAGATTGATGTATATATATTAACATTCATAGAGCTCATTTTGCATACTCTGATTTAACTGCATCCTTATGATTGAACTGTCACTAGCTAATGAGCCAGTAGAAGGCCAGAGGCAATTATGTTCGAGGCTCTGTCAGATACTAAATGTGGGCACCTCTTTCAGTGGGGATACCAACCTCGATTCGTCATGTTGTAATGAGTTAGCCCATTCCGTTAAATCCAACCCCTGTTGGTGATATTTTCTAATGTTGGAAATGTGTAATTTGGTATTAAGTAGAAGATAGTTTCATTACTTAAACTTATGGTTAAATGTTATATTCTAATGAGTAGTGGTAGGAGGACTTTTGTCTTAATAATCATGTTAGAGGCTTGTGTTTGTTTTCTAACATGGTTTAGTTTGTTAAATGATAGGAAATGTTTTATTATCCATTGAAAACTTTTTAATGATTTAGTTTTAATATTTTCTATCATAGTTAATAATTACTCCCTCCGGTCCTAATTATAGGACATACTTAACCGATTTTGGAGAGATTAAGGAGAAGAGTTAAATTATTTAATTTTACTTATTTTCCTAAAATGCCCTTATATAAATTTAAAATGACATAAGTAAAAGTGAATTAACAACGCCACCACATATCTCTCTGACCAATATTCCTTTCCACACGTTTTCTAATTGAAATAATGATCTTACTATATATACATATATAGTAGATATAATATATATATATATATATATATATATATATATATATGTATGTATGTATGTATGTATGTATGTATGTATGTATGTATGTATGTATGTAGATAGATCTATATGTATACATATACACACACACCCATATATATATCTTCACACACAAAGATATATATATATATATATATATATATATAGACACACACAAACACATATATACATATATGTACACACACATAAATATATACATATATACACAGACACATACACACACATATACATACCTACATATATACACATACACATATATATAGACACACACATATACATACATATGTTTATAGACACAAACATGTGCGCGCGCCCGTGTGCGTGTGTGTATTGCAACCCACATACATATATATTCATCAAAAACCAAACACGCTTGAAAGAATAATATAAGGGGTATTTTAGGAAGAAATTGACAAAAACTAAAATGTTGTCCTATCATTAGGATCAAAACCAACCTTTAAATGTTGTCTTATAATTAGGACCGGAGAGAGTATTTTATAAGGAAAGGATTTTACGCCAACCATTTCATATATCTTAAATCTTGATAATTATCTTACACATTATTTTGTAATATATTATTTTAAAAAAATAGTAGCTCAATGGATTAAGTACTATTTGGGAACTAAAGAAAAATGATGGCGGAATCAAATCCCCCGTTGACCTACCTTTTTCAAAAATTGTCAAGGGACCAGGGATTCGCGCGTCCGTCATTGGTGCTCTAGGCTCTAGCCACTGGCAGTAGTGGCTGCCAACAACCCACACAGGTCGGAATTTTTTTTTTTTTTTTTTTGAGGAGCAGCAAAGTCAATTTACTAAATTCTTTCAAACTAGTGGCCTTTGAACTTATTTAACATTTTTTGTGAATTTTGGTAAATGTGAAAAATATCTTCGCTCTGAATTTTAAAATAATACTCTTCATCAAATAAAAAAAAAAGTTATTTCCCAATAATGATAATAAAAAAAAAGTTACAAATAAAGGGAAAGGAAATATAAACATGAGTGGGAATTGGATCATGGGAAGATGTGAATGGTATGTTTCCACTTTCCAAGGTGCTGACAGTGAACTAGGGTAACAGGATAAGGGGAGTATTGAATGGTTCATTTTATATAAGGGAACAAACTTCTCATATTGCATGAGAAGAAGAAGATTCCTACATACGCATGAAATGACGGAACCTACATATATATAATACTAATTATATATATATATATGTGTGTGTGTGTGGGTCCCACCATTTCATGTATGTGTGACATTAGAATACACTTCTATAACATAAGAAGTGTTTTTACCTTTATATAAATATTCCTTGGCCATACCTGGTTTTATTTATAAGTCCTGTTTAACCATGTTTTTTTATCTTATAAGTCCTCTTTCAGGTAATAAATGAGATTGTGACTATTTTTCTTATATTAACTGTACCAATAAAGATAGAAATAGAAGAAAGAGTTAAAAGATACACATTCATAAATTAGGGCAAAATTGAAAATTTACCTTGTAATCAGTGAGCTAACTACCTCTCTTTTTGTAGTTAAAATGGACATATAAATAGGACCAGAGTGGTACATAACTACGACTCCTATCCATAAAATATCTCTTCAAATTTAAATATGTACATGGATAAAAAAATAATTCACTTGTCAAAAATGTAACAATACTGTAAGTCTGTAACACTTCTCCGGGCAAAAAACAATACTGTAACACTTTCCTAATAGACTCTTATTAAATTTCAATGATTACATTAAATAGAAATTTACTCAAATATTTTATAAAAGGATAAAAAAAATTAAAAAAATTTATGTCTTATGTACTCATCTGGTCTAGTTTATAAGTCACTTACAATATGTTATAAAAAACACCTTAAATTTCATTAGTTCTACTTTAGAATTCAACAACTTTCTAACTATACTTCTATTCAATATGCATTATATCTAGGAGAATAAAATCATACAATAATAATTAATTAATAAAAAGTACAATTGCACGTTTACATATAAAAAAATTCCTCTCACTGCCTTATAAATACAACAAAAAAAATACCTAGACTTACATTTTAATCTAGAGATTATTTGGTACGAGGGATTTAGAGGGGAGGGAAGGGAGGGAAGATAACATTTTTATGAGTTGGATTTAAAAAATTTAGAAAAATTGGTTTATAAAATTTTAATAAAGAGAAGATGAAAAAAAAAATAAAAAAAAATGAAAAAACATTAATTAACAATTTTTATTCTACTCTAATTTTTTTTTTTTCAAAAAATTCAACTTACAAAGTTTTTCCATTCACCTTCCTTCCCGTCCCTCATTTCAAACAGCCCCCAAACAGCCCTTAAGAGTATGTTTGGTTTGAGGGGAGGGAGTGGAGACTAATGTTTTAGACTAATATATTAACCCAAAACATTAGTCTCCACTCTATCCACTCTCACTCTCTCTTCTCATACCAAACACACCAAGACGATAGAAAAAGAGAGACATATTACGGAGGGGGATGGTATTGATTATTGAGTACCGTTAAATGAAATTGAAACTCCGATAAAATCTTCAATTTTCACCTCCTTAAAGAACTCTAATTAGTACTCGTTAAAGAACTCTAATGATCTTCTAATAAGACCATTCAAATGGAACCGTCAACTTATTTTACTGCATTTGTGGACATGTTTTGGTTGATACATTTGAACTCTAGCAAGTACTATATGATAAAATATCTGGTATGCAAAGTGCCTAATACAATCTTGTGTAATAAATAGGAAATTGCCTGGTACATGGGCCTGGAGCTTGCAAAAATATAAATAAAGCATTTTGCTGATGGTGAGATATATGTTCAGCTGCAAGAAAGCGTCAGAGGATGTGATGTGTTTCTTGTGCAGCCCACATGTCCTCCTGCCAATGAGAATCTTATGGAGCTTCTTATAATGATTGATGCTTGTAGGAGGGCTTCAGCTAAAAATATTACTGCAGTCATTCCATATTTTGGATGTGCTAGGGCTGATAGGAAGGTTAGATTGTGCATTTAGAAATTTGAACACACGCATCCATTGTACTTTTATAGCTTGAATGTTAAATTGGAAGATTCTCTTCCTCTCTCTTTTTGGCGACCCAATCACATTTTGGGTTTCAATTTCATTGCTCTGTTTCCCTACAACACAGCTGGCTCAAGTGCTTTTATTTAGTTGATACTCTGCAATTTGGGATGCTTATTTCAAGTTTTCAACCTTTTTAAGATGTTCATAATGTATTTGCTACTTATAATTGAACTTGGTGCATATTCTTCTCATATTTCTATTTTTGTTGGTATATTATACAAAGTACTTTTCTGTTGTTAGGGGGACAATATTAAAACGCATACCAATTCAAAAGTAATTTTCTCCTTGCAATTGAAGTATAACAAGAGAAGTTCTATGAGCCCTAGACGTTCTTAGAAGTTTGTTGGCATTTCTGTGTAGCTATGGAAAGGCCATGCTCACACTGATATTGTCAAAAATTTACTGAATATATCATATATTTAATTTTAGTTTGGTTTGAACACTTTCTTAACTATTTTCTCATACTCAAGGGTGTGAATCCATTGCTGCCAAGTTTGTAGCCAATTTGATTACTGAAACAGGTGCCAATCGTATCCTTGCTTGTGACCTTCATTCTGGACAGTCTATGGGCTATTTTGATATTCCAATGGACCATGTTTATGGACAGGTAAATACTGATTGCTTTATTTCTTGAATACAGAAGAATATGAACTCTAAAAAACATACGAGGTCTCTTGAATGTAGACATACATTCACACAATCATAAATATACATGCTTAGGATTTTTAATGAAATAGGAAACAACCTAAGAAAACCTAATAAAAATAAATTAGTAAAACATCATAGTATATGTGTGGCTACTGGTTTCAAAGGTCTAGCCTGACTTTTACAAAACTCAGTTTTGGTAATGCTTATTTGAGTAACTCAAAAGTGACTTTTGAAAAATGGAATATTAACCTAAAATTGGGTTTTGCAAATGGTAAGCGTATCACTTCTAGGAAATTGGTTTTTGAGAACGAGAACTGGGTTTGGCAAACTAGCAGCCTCACACACACATAAATGTTTCCTAATTTTCCTTTAGTGAGATATGCCTATATCTTCTCGAGTATATTTCATTCTTACATTTGATATTACTTAGTTGACTCTTGATTATTATTTTTCTATGTTAAGTTGAACTTTTTTTTTTTATATTCTTTTGTTTTTTAATGCATTTAAAAATTTCCTTAAAAAAAAAATTAAGGGGCGCTACCCTCGAACTCCCTAATTCCTCTGCTAATTGTATAAACACAAGCAAAAAATCCTAACTCTGCCACTGCATATATATAAAATTTTGAGCTGAAAACTCAATTTTTAGAACATTACTTTGAAGGCATAAAAAAAAACGATAACTTATTTTCCGTTGGAGCTTCTCCATGACCAACCACTCACTATCACCTATTATTATTCCAAGTTATTGAAAATCCTCTGCTTCTCCGTTTTCTTTTGTTTATTTCTTTTTATATTACATTTTATTATAATTAATAATATACTGATAAAATGATTTACACATTAACACGTACATAACCAATGCCATCTAGATTAAGCATAAAGAATTTGACGCTATAAACCTCGAATTGGATCAAATATGATATACACATGACCCTTTGATGCTTTACACTAACAGCCTCACAACACTTGAATCCCAATTAACCAACGCAAAACATCAAAAAATCCTTCCCTTAGGAAAATGATCCTCCGATCATAATTATAGAAACTATACTCATCCCACGTAAGAAGCAACCGTGAAGCACGTCGAGCACACTACTAATTGACTTAAAATCAGAGCGCACACATAATACCTTAACTTTTGGGAATTTAAACACTCAAAACACTCTAATAAAACTAGGTCCCTGTGTTCTACCAAAAGAAAAAACTAGGTCCCTGCTGATTCAAGCAGCTACCAACACGCCACAAGGTACTGTTTTAAACTGAAACACAACATAGCAGCAATTTACTACAGACGGCACCACGATTTTATTCCACCTGTCACAGAAATCATTGGATCCGGGTCACTGCAGAACAAGACACTCGTGCGAACCAGCCACCATGGCTGGGTGGGAAGTTGAGCTGATGGCATCGGCTTCATGGGGAAACTGAGGTTCGGTATCCACCTTATCAGAGGCATTAATGGCTGAGAAAATCATGGCATTGACTTCTTGGAACCTCTCTTCCGAAAGAGAGACCTCTGCAAGAAGCTTCCAAGCATTTGCTTCAGATGCTTCATCATAATCTTTCTTCCTCTTCAGCACCATGTGCCCGCTGATCTCCCACACAGCGGGATTCACTTGGGTATCCAGAAGCTCTGCGCTTACTTCTCCAAGAGCTAGCTTCTCTGCATAGCACTGTTCATCCACACGACAGAAAGGTCATGAAAGTATTAGTTATCACAAATATTGTCTATTAAACTAATCAAATGATTTTAAGCAGATAAAGCAACTTGAAAAGCTAGCTATCTTAGACCTGTGGTAAGAGAAAGATTTTCCTTCCGCAGTCAGAAATAAGAACATTGTAAGGTATGTTATTATCTTGAAGGCAGATACAAGCATCTGAAAGAGTGTTGGCTAGATCTTCTAATGTATCGCCACCCTCAAACACGAGACCCCGAACTGGATACTTCAGCAATTCAGATATCTTCACACCACTTTTTGATTTGGTTATTTTCTTAGTAGGAGCCTTCTCAATGGGAAAGGGAACAGCCAAATAGTATGCCTGAGTTCATCAAAGTCATCAAATTTGCAATATGATTACTGAATGCCCCCGCTAGATAAGAAACATATCAATCACTATCAATCATTAGATGATCATTGTAAGTCGTTTGGTAATCAGTACCTGGAAATGAAGGTGGTTAATAGTTGCAAATGCACCCAAACTGTTGTAACCCAATCGGAAATATGGATTTTCTGCTTCGGCGGCCATGTGGAGGGCAATCAAGAAGCTGTCACGATCAATCCTTTGTGGCAAACATTCAAAGATATGAGGAATCAGCAGAACATGCCCATATTCAATAGGACTGACCTGTAAAGAGAGCATCAAAAATTTATGAACAGCATCAAACAGATTGTTAATTCAAATTTTAACTCACGAACAAGAATTTGAACCAATTTCAAGACACCTACATTGATGGCAACAAGGTTAGGGGAACTCTCCACATCAATGGGTGCATTTGGGAAAAACTGGACTTCACCATCATCGTCGCTAGCTTCAAATTGAAACAGAACCTCTTCTTGCCCAACTTTTGTGAAGTTAAACTTGTTTTCATCAAAGGGCTGGAGGACCTTATCAACGCGGAACTCAGTAGGTCGCTTCTTGAGATGGCGACCCTCGTTTAGCTGGGCAATGAAACCATACTCTCCTGGAATCACCTGCACAGAACAATAAATCACAATAATATGAAACCAAATCTATGGATAACCTCGTGTACAAACCAAACCAATCCAAATAACTCAACACAATAAACTAGACCTGGCTTTATTGGCCAGGGAAAATAAATAAACAAATAAATGAACTAGACCTTGGTTTCACAGGCAGTAACATCATAGCGGAAAAGCCCTCTCTGCATCCGATCTTCCCACTGCCATGAAATAGTAAACAAATTTCAGCACAAAGATAACAGGATTACAAAAATGAAACAAACTTTCATAACCAATCTTCATCTTGGACATACAAAGGAAGCATAATTACCTCCCCAAGAATCAGCGAGTCCAGAAAGGCCACGGGGGCTTCCTTGCCTTCATCCTTTCCAACGACCTTGTTAGCCTTTTTAAAAGCATACAAAGGAAGCTTTGCATCTGTTCAAAAACACCCAAATCACCAAAATTTCATCTAACATATCATGCATACTCACCACAAAAACATAAATTTAATACAGAGCATTTCGACAAATACCTTGAATGCAACAACTTTTCAGGCAATTACGACCACAACCACCTGCAGGACGAGTAGCCTCTCCTCCCTCCTCTTTTTGATAATTAGAAACAACGGTGGGAACTCTTTTGATGCTCAACATCTTTTCCTTCTCTTTTTCTCCAAAAAAAAAACGGCCAAACCCAACCAACAACCAAAAAACAGCTTCAACAAGTTCGATCTCACAGGCTTTAGTCTAGTAGCTTTAGCTGTATATCTCAAACAAACTAGAAAACTATAAGCTATTATTAGTCTAAAGATGAGAAGAAAACGAAGGAAGCACCACCACCAGCAAGGAAGAGGAGATCAGAAGGGCTACCGCCTTCAGACGGTAAAGCACCACGTCCACCGTGCGGCGAAGGGTTGCAAGCAGCAGTTAAACAACCCTTACGTCGTACAGCTCGGACATGAGTGAGAGGCCGAAATACTCTGAGAATAGCCGTGATGTCTACAACGCGTCCACACCGGGTTTTATCCCACCAAACAGCTCTTGTTTCTCCTTTTTCTTTTCCCGGGAAATCCCCTTCTCCGGCAACCCAATTTCTGCAAAACCCACAAAGAGAAAAAGTGCTCGAACGAACCTCGGAGATGGATGGAATTTGAAATTTCCGAGGTAAGCGAGTGAATCCGGGAGATGGGGAACGAGAGGAGGAGATAGGGTTGCTTTATAGATAAGAGAGAAGGGTGTGGAAGAGAAATTATCTTCGGCTGTGGCCTGTGGCTGTGGATTGTGCCTGGGCGTGCGATTGCGATAATGGCCTACGAAGGAAACTGTATGTGTACGAGCCAATTATGAAGAGAGAGATAGAGAGAAGGAGTCCTTTTCCTTTCTCTGTGACCGTACACACACAACGAAAGTCCTAACCGGTCGTCGGAAGGTGGGGCCTACCAAACGAGAAGAAGAAGGCAAGGCTGCCCGGACCTAAAAATATTTGATTTAATAGGAAAGTGGAGGCTGTTGTCGTTTTTATTCTTTTCTTTTCAGAATCATTGATCCTAAGCCTATGTTTGGTTTGAGGGAATGTTAGGGGAGTGGAGGAAAATTTTTGACTAAATTATCCATGAGAAATTTTAAAAATTACATAACTTTTTGCATCGTTTTCTACACATTAACTTTAGAAGCATGTCACATCATGAGCATATCTGACTTTTCACATAAGGGAGGGGCACCTCCCCTCCCTCTCTCACCTCCAACCAAACATAACCAAAAAATAAAATAAAATATATCGTTAAGATTTTATATATTATTATAAAACTATTATTTTAAATTTAAATAAATAAATTTAAATTTTTAAAATATAATATATATAATTCATAACTACAACACAAACACAATTTTTTTAAAAAATAAATTATAGAATGCTATAATAATATTTTTAGAAAACATCAAATTTGAATGATTATTTTTTGATATGAGAGTGGAGAGAGAATTATAAGGGAAAAAAAAGATTATGAAGTATCCTCTCACATGATTGTGTTATTATCAATATCTTTTTTTTTTCCACCTCTTGTCCTTAGGTTCAACTGGTAAAGGGGTCGGACACTCTTACCAAAGGAAGGGGGTTCGATCCTGGAGTTGGTCAAGGCGCTGGGGGAGACATCCTAGCTCCTGGGTGCCTAGGTAAACGCTTGAGGGTAATAGACGGCTCGCTCTGCCCAACATTGGTATCACTTAGGAGTAAGGAAGATTGCCCAACATTGGTATCACTTAGGAGGAAGGAAGATTTCGCTTTGCCCTTGGATCGTGGGTGAGCCCAACCCCTTTCCTAAAATTTTATTATCAAAAAATATATATTGTTCTGGTGTAGAACACAGATTGTCTGGCTTGATGGTAAGCCGTTGATTGATATAGGATCGAGGTGTCCCTCCTGTGAGCTTATTGTGCAAGCAAACAGAAGGAAGGTTGATCACAGTACACAACAGGCGTTTCGCCTAAGGGGTGGGGTGTGTGCACTGTAACGGTATGTAAAAGTACGAGACTAGAGATGTGTACAGCGCCTATCTCCTCCGTCTATATATATAGAGTATACCAGTCGGTTAGCTCCTTGGCTCCCATCTTGTGCATGTCCAAGGATCGTGCAAATCACCCCAGTCGTGGTGGGATCGTGCCAACCGCCACAGTCGTGGCCGGGTCCCACGATTGGTGGGTTGTGACCACTACGTGGGTTGCCCCTCGCACTGGCTAGTGAGATAGTGGGCCTTGACTAGGTCCGTAACATTGATTGCCCCAAGCTCGGTTGTTCAGTCTACGAGCTACCGAGTTTAGTTGTTTGTTTGACTAGAGTACGGACGTCAGAGTTTTTGTTGATCGCGAGATAACGTGATATCCTTGCCCCAATGGGTTGTCCAGTGTCTCGGTCACCGGGGTTGATATGTTGTTGAATCCGGATTTCGTATCGGAGTTGCTACCGTTCGTTTGACTTTGATAAAGTGTCTATCCGAGCTTCAAAGAACATCGGAATTACTTGTCTTCTGATTGCATTGCCCCCAGACATATGGTCCGGGTTACCTCCGTGGTATACGGTGTCTTTTCATTTCCCTATGAGCGCTGCCCCTTGTTCCCGGGCATTTTCTATCATCGATTCCTCTTCTTTAAGTCATCATTAGTTTCTACCAGCTGGCATCCCTCGACTGTCGTGAAGCCGAATCGAGGAGATGCTAGCCTATGCGTATTTAATGCCTGACAGACGCGCATTAGATGTGCAGGAGATGTGACCCTTACTATAGAGTGAAAAGGCGTTTTTGCCCCCGGCGTTTGGGTTTTCGAAAGCTTTATACCCGCCAAATTTTTTCCATATTTCACTTTCACTCCTTTTGCTCTAAAGATTTTCTCTCTTGCTGATTCTCTGCTTTCGCGAGGAAGTCCAATCTTGCGAGCAATCTGCTTCTATTTCGCACTTTCTTGAGCAACCTCCGTTTCTTAGGTATTATTGTTTCCCTACCTTTCTCTTTGGTTCTACTCTGATTTGTAGTTTCTTCAATCTGTTTGTGGCCATTCGTCCAAGCCTCCGTAATCTCTGTCTCACTACTAAATTGCGTCTGTAATTAGTTGAATCTCTGGTTAGATTTCTTCATTAAGTGAATTTACGCGTGGTCCCGCTCATAATCCCACATTTTTGCACAAATCCCCGTTCTTCGAGTGAACCTTTTCCGTTGGTGGATTGATTTCCCGTTGGTGGCTTTGGGGCGATAAATCTGCACGACCCGCCCTACTAGCCGATCACCACCGTGGAGGCATGGGGGTAGCTCCTGGTGGCGGCCAGGCGAAGATTCGAGAAGGCATCTCATCTGTAAGGGGAAGTCCGAACGTTTCCCCCTCGCTCTGTACCAATCCGAGGGTGCTTTCCAAGAAATCTGACGTGTCTGCTTCTCCGGTCCTCCCAACTAATCCGTACGATGATGTGGCAAGCTCGGGTCCCAGGGCCGAGGTGGATTCCTACATCGGCCCCTGCTATGATTGTGCGTATGAATGCTCGCGACTTCTTTACGTCGGGGATTCTTCCACAGCCGACTTCCTTTTGGGCTCCTACCAACACAATCTTGTCCCGGCTCCTCCAGCCGCATCGCCGAGTCCTGCTGACTTAGACTTTAATCTTACTTCGACTGTGGAATCCCGCCTTCAATTTTTGACATCAGGTATGCTAGGAAGATTCTGATCGTTTATTTTTTATTTTTTCTTTTTTATTTGTGGTAGGTATAATGGCGTCATCCTCTTCTTCGCATACCGTAGAGTCAGGGTCCGGAAACGCGAACCGTGCTGGCCCCTCACAGGATTTAGTTGAACGATTCCCTTGGGTTACCCACGAAGTACTGTCCTATCGGTCGAAGCTGACCACGGCCGACTTGGAAAATCTCCCCGTACGAGAAACTAGCTCCTACTCTTTTTGCCTCCCGGAAGAGGAAGAGCCTGTGTGCTCCATAAGGGAGGGGAGCCACAACTCCTTTTTCTTTTTCTACCTTGATTATATCACCGTGCTCGAATTCGTTTTCCATTTTCCGAATTCCGACGGCAATCCTCCAATTCCTTGGCGTAGCTCCCTCACAGTTGCATCCCAATGGATGGGGGTACGTGATTGCCTTTGAATGGTTTTGCAAGACCCTTGGTCCGCCTTGCACCACCTCAATGTTCTTTTACTTCTTCACCCCCTACACCGCTCGCTCCGGAAGGGAACCACCCGAGCTCAAAGGCCGGACGTCCATCCGGGTATACCCCATCGGCGTCTATTTACCCCTCGTCTCTCGACTCCTTCAAGTACTTCAAACGTAACTTTTAAGGTGGTCGCTAAGTCTCGGCGTACAACCTTGGTTCCCCAAAGGACCAGATTCTGCAAAAGTCGAATGGGAATTTAACCTGTATTGGTGTAAAGATCACCATGACGTTTCCCTTAGCGCCTATAAGGTGGAGCGGTCCACTCTGATGAAGTATGAGAAGAAAGCCATTGACGCCATATCCGACCACGTAAAGGCCCACAGTACTGTTGGGGCCGCGTCCTAGTGGCCCAAGACGGACGAGGCACGGCACCGTGGAAGAGCTGGTATCGCGGCCGAGTATGACATTTTCGTTGCTTAATACTGACGTCGCTCCTTGTTTTAGTCAAGTACTGTGTTTCCCTTACTGGTAACTAAAATGATGTCTTTGTTTTGTGTAGGTCTCAAAATGAAAGGGTCGAAATACCTATCTGGGATCCCGGAACCGACTGCCAAAGGGAGAAAGAGGTCGGCTGGTGATGCGGGCAAATCGAAGGTTGGAGAGTCCTCGAAGCGCCGAATCAAAGAAACACAAGGTCGGCCCTCGATTGACGCCACACCGGCCTCTCCTATTCAATCCTCTCCCACCGCCGCCATGCCGCCTCCCAAGTCGGTTGAGGTTGGGCCTTCATCGGCGCTTGACTACCTCGGCTATTCCTCGTCCTCCAACCGTTCTTCCCCGCTCCCTTCGTGGAGTAAGGGATTACGTAAGAACCGCGGCGTCGCACTCTTGCCTCCTCCCCGCTATCAAGAGCCCGTACCCCTGCTGGAGGTAGATGTCCGAGATGTTCAAGCTGCTGGACATGCTTTCCTGAGAGGAGCCGGCCTGACCCAAGCTTTTCTTACTCTTCAAAGTATGTGGAGGCAGCTGCTGATCTGAAGCGTGCCAGGACGGAGCGTGATGAGGCTTTAAAGCAATGGCAGATCGCTTCTAATGAATTCCAAGCTCGTGAAGTCCAGCTGGAGAAGGTGGAATTCGCTCTGAAAGAAACCTAGGGGATCTTGGCTGATTCCAATGTGATAATTGAGGGTTCGAAAGCGGCTCAAGCTAAGAGTGAAGAAGAGTTGAAGGCCATGGTGGCGGAGAAGGACAGAATTAGAGCTGAGGGGGAGGCGTCCTCAAAGCATCTGGCAGAGGAGGTAACCCGCTTCAAGAGTTGCCGCTAGGATCCGTGGTAGAGGCGTTTAGGAACTCTCTGGCCCAGATCCAAGCTTTGAACCCGGGGGTCGAGCTCAACACCACAGGGAATCACTTTCGATCCTACGTTGAAGATGGGCAGATTGTCCCTTACGTGGAACCTCCTGCTGTCTCCGAGACCCGAGTAGATGGTGATGCGACCATGCTGGAGGCTGAGCAGGGTGAAGAAGTCTCGACTGTCCCCAAGTCTGTGGGTTGAATTCTTGTTTAAACTTGTCTATTCCGGCCGGTTCTGTTACCGGTCTAAACTCTTTGTTAAATATATTGGCCAATTTGGCCCCTTTTGTACGTAATTATTGGTTGTCGGTAACCTAGTAATCACCATGCGATAAGAACCTTTCTTTGGCAGTAATCGTGGCTGACCGGCCAAGGTCATACGAAAGTAAGCGAGTCCGCGAACGCGCATTTGGTGACGAAACCATTTCGTTTTAAAGTGCTAGTGTTTACACCGTCTTAGAAAAATCTGGGTGTTTTAACCGGTCATCCAAAGGCAAATGAAAATTGCCACCTGCCCGGGTTCGGTTTTGTCTCGATAGCGTCCGAGCATTTTGACCTGATCAGGGTCTGCATGACATTTTCTATTGATACCCCGGAGTAAATATGTGTTTGGGCTGCGATAGCAATTTGGAGTAGTATATTAACCACGTTTGCAATTTAAAATGCTCTCAAACGAGAGTCTTACTTTTATTCAACAAGTGCAGTGCTAACAAGGGAAAAGAGGCCGTATGGCCGACATTTGAATCCAAATGCTGAATGAAATGAAAAGAAGAAGGAACCGTAATAAATCCTTAACTTGTCCGCATTCCATGTTTGCTGGATTAGATTCCCGTCTAGGGTCTCCAGTACATACGCTCCTTTTTGAAGTGCTTCCCGAATGCGATAGGGGCCGTCCCAATTTGCCGCGAGCTTGCCGTCTTTGGCATTCTTGTTTCCGACGTCCGCCCTTCTAAGGACGAGAGTTCCTGGCTGAAATGTCCGGGGTCTGACCTTCTTGTTATAGCGAGCCGCGATGAGTTGCTTTGTGGCGATGTCTCGGCAGTGAGCTGTTACTCGGGCCTCGTCTGCAAGGTCTAACTCGACAGCCAACGCCTGGTTGTTGGCCGCTTCCCCTTGTGACAAAATGTTTCTCCTACGCCATGAGGGTAATCCTATCTCGACCGGAATCATGGACTCGCACCCATAAGTCATTCTGTAGGGAGTTTCTTGAGTTGACGTTTGGGCTGTTGTCCGGATCCCCCAAAGAACATAGGGTAGTTGATCTACCCAGGCGGTGTTTGCTTCCAACATGCGCTTCTTTAGCCCGTCTAAAATGACCTTGTTTGCAGCTTCGGCCTGTTCGTTAGACTGTGGGTGCTCCACAGAAGCAAAATGATGCTGTATTCCGAACTCGTATGCCAGATCTCGGAATCCGCTACCGGTGAACTGAGTTCCGTTGTCTGTGACTATCTCGGCCGGAGCTCCAAACCGCGTGATGATGTTGAACTCAAAGAATCGTTGTACGCGAGCCGAAGAAATTGTCGTAAGTGGTTCGGCCTCGATCCACTTGGTGAAGTAATCGACAGAGACGATCAGCCATCGCAGCTGTCCTGGAGCGGTCTTGAATGGACCTAGTATGTCCATACCCCACTTGTAGAAAGGCCACGGGGCCGAGATGAAGTGGAGGTCCGCTGGGGGTGCCCAAATTACTCTGGAGTGCTTCTGACAACTGTCACATGTTTTAACAAGAGTCTTTGAGTCGGCTTCCAAGGTCGGCCAATAGTATCCCGCTCGTAAGGTTTTTCTGGCGAGTGGCTTAGCGCCCATGTGCTGGCCGTTCACTCCTCCATGTATCTCGGATAAAACATACCCCGCCTCATTCGAATTTAAGCATCTTAGCATGGGAGAATGAAGACCTTTCCGATATAGCTGATCCTCCACCATAGTGTACTTGGCCACTTCTCGAGTCAATTTCTTAGCTTCCATGGCATCGTCAGGTAGGATGCCGCGCTCCAAATAATCTTCAATTGGCTTTTTCCAATCTGCCTCCACCGAGATGGCCATGGTGCAGAGTGGGTCCTCGAGGTTCTGTTGAATCACCGTCCGATGACATCTTGCACTCTTAGTGCTGGCCAACTTCGAAAGGATGTCGGCTCTTACATTTTCCCCTAGGGATATGTGTTACACTTGCTTCCTCGAATTCACCATCATCTCCTTGGCCTTGAAGAGGTATTTTGCCATTAGCGGGCCCTTTGCCTGATAAGACCCCTCAATCCGAGCCGCCACAAGCCGTGAGTCGGTGAAAACCTTAACTCTTGTGGCTCCGTTCTCTTTGCTCGTTGAAGTCCGGCTATCGTGGCCTCGTACTCGCCTTGATTATTCGAGGTTGGGAATTTTAGGTGAAGAGAGTGTTCGATCGTAACACCCTCTAGGCTTTCAACAATAATACCGGCTCCGCTGCCTTTGGTATTTGACGATCCGTCAACATATATTTTCCAGACGTTTGTCTCCTCACTGGGAGCCGAGCTTTTTGGTGTCAATTCCCTGACGAAGTCGGCTAAGGCCTGTGACTTAATTGCATGACGAGCTTCATAAGCGATGTCGTATTCGGACAATTCTATTGCCCAGCTTAGTCATTCTCCCCGCCAAATCTGGTTTGTGTAAAACTTGTCGTATTGGGGCCGGCCCTAACAACAATGTGATGAGCTCGAAAATAAGGTCGCAATGGCGAGCGGCGGTGAGTAAGGCAAAGGCTACCTTTTCCAATTTCGGTATCGGATTTCAGCATTTGTAGAGGTCTTGCCGATAAAATACACCGGTAGCGGGCTGTGATCTACTTCCCGTACTAATGCCGCGCTGATAACTTCCTCACCAATTGACAAGTACAAGTAGAGGGTTTCGCCGGGCTCAGGCTTCGATAGGAGTGGCGGATTTTCCAGACACTGTTTGATTCCTTCAAACGCTTCATCACATTTTGTATTCCATTCAATCGAAGCTTCCTTCTTCAACAACCTGAACAAGGGCAAGGCCTTCTCGGCCGATCTTGGCAGGAACCTGGTTAGAGCGGCTAATCTTCCTGTCAACTGCTGGACCTCTTTTTTGTTCTTCGGTGCTTCCATATCGAGCACTGCTCGGCATTTGTCCGGGTTGGCCTCAATACCTCGGTTGGTAAGCATGAAACCCAAGAACTTTCCCGCCGGGACCCCGAAAGCACATTTGGCCGGGTTCAAGCGGATTTTGTATTTTCTGAGTTTTCCGAATGTCTGTTGCAAATCCTTGACATGGTGTTGTGACTCCAAAGTCTTAACAATCATGTCGTCGATATATACCTCAACGTTAAGTCCGATCTGGTCAGCGAAAACCGTGTTCATCATCCTCTGGTAAGTAGCTCCTGCATTCTTGAGTCCGAATGGCATGACATTGTAACAGTAGTTGGTCTGATCTGTTATGAAGGCCGTTTTTTCTCTGTCTTCTGGGTGCATTGGTATTTGATTATACCCCGAGTATGCGTCCATAAAAGAGAGGAGCTGGAAACCCGAAGAATTGTCCACCAACTGGTCTATGTTCGGCATGGGGTATGAATCCTTAGGGAAAACTTTATTCAAATCCGTGTAGTCCGTACACACCCTCCATTTTCCGTTGGGTTTTTTGACCATGACCACGTTGGATAGCCATGTGGTGTATTGGATTTCGCTAATGAACCCGGCTTCCAAAAGTTCTTGGACGTGAGTTTCCAGTGCCTTCCTCTTCTCTGGCCCCTGGTTCCTCTTTTTCTGTGATATCGGAGTAGATCCCGGGTAGACTCCCAACCTGTGACAACAAAAACTAGGGTCGATTCCGGGGACCTCGGATGACTTCCATGCGAAAACGTCTCTGTTCTTCCTGAGAAAATCAATGAGGCTTGCTCGAATTTCTGGGGGTAAGTGCTTTCCAATCTTCGTAGTTTTGGAGGGGTCTTCCAACACTAGATCCTCCAACTCCCCAGCTGGCTCTGGACGCGGGTCTTCTTCGCGGAGATCCAACTCAACCGTATTTACATCTAAATCGGGATTTTCCTCATTCGAGTGTGGCGGCTGCGATGAAGGTCCGCCTTCGCCAACCCTGACAGTGTCGAAATAGCACTGTCGAGATTCTCTCTGATCTCCTTGTACCGTGACCACGGTTCCCTGGTTTCCTATCATCTTCAGCTTTTGATGCTTGGTGGATACCAGCATATCCCAACTATGTATAGTTGGTCTTCCTGAGATTACGTTATATGGCGAAATGAAATCTGCCACTATAAACCGTACTCTCTCTGATCTGAAAGCGTCCCTTGTTCCCAGTGTGAAGCGGAGGTCGATAAACCCCTTGGGTCGTGACTGCTCCCCATTGAACCCGATGAGGTTCGTCCTACAAGGCTTTAAGTCCTCCTGATCCAGGTTCATTCGTTTGAACGCCTCCCAGCTGAGGATGTCAGCCGAGCTGCCTGCATCCACAAATATACGTTTAACTCGGCAGTTGACTAGTATCCCGGTTATGACTAGACCATCCTGATGTCCGGGGACTACGTCCCTGAGCTCCTCATTTGTGAAGAACAAAGGCGAGCTGGATGGGCCGCTATAATGCTCCTTGAATTTTGGGCGGTCTCTCACGGAGAGGACTTCTCGCAAATATTTCCTTCGTTGGCTTGGCTCATAGTATCTCCGCCTCCGCCCATAGCCCCGCTTATTACGTTACAGTCGAACTCGGTTTCTGGAAACTCGTCGCCAAACTCGGCCGGCTTCTTTCGTTTGTCTTCATGTTTTTTGAACTTTCCGGGAGGGCTCTTACTTCGACTCTTGGGCTTGCGCTTGCCGCCCTTTCCTTGATGTTCTATGACATATTGTTGGAGTTTGCCCTCGCGGATAAACCTCTCAATAGCATCTCGGAGTTCGTAACACTCATCCGTGGTGTGACCTCGTCCGTCATGAAACGCGCAGTATTTGGACTGGTCGACTCCGGATCTTCGATAAGACAATCTAGGTCGATCGACCATTTTCATCTCGGTTGATGCAACTTCCTTCTACACTTGTGACAGCGGTACGTTTAAGGCTGTGTATTTCTCATATTTACTTCTCGGCTCAAACTTCCCACCGCGGTTCCTGTTCTCAGAGCCCCTTCTACGAGAGTCCCTTCTCCTTCCTTCAGTATAATCTCTATCTCTGGGTGGAGTGGCCCTATCTTGGTCTCTTCTAAAGTCATTTGCTACGCGCATCTGTTCCACCTCGAGGTACTTCTTCGAACGTGTTATGAAGTCATTAAGATTCTTTGCCCGTTCCTTCAGGAATGATTCTACCAGGCGGGATTCTTTGTCAAGGCCGTCGACCAGTAAATGGATGTGTACATCCTCGTTTAACCCTCGCACCTATAGGGCCGCGTGCTTGAAGCGATCCAGGTAACTTTGAAGCGTCTCGCCTGGTCGTTGCTTGATCTTGGATAGAGAATATTGGGACTTCGGTTGCCGTTTGCTGGTTGCAAAATGCAATTCGAAGGCCTCTGCTAAATCTTCAAACTTATGTATGGACCCCACTGGGAGGGTATGGAGCCACTTCAGTGCTGGTCCTTTGAGGGTTGCAGCGAAAATCCGCGATACGATTGGCTCCTCGAGACCCCTTCGCCATGTGCATGTCGAAGTCCTCCAAGTGAGTCGTCGGGTCTTGAGTGCCGTCGTATTTTGTCAATTCGGTTAGATTCAGCTTTTGTGGAAAGTGAGCGTTGAGAATCTTGTCGGAAAAGGGCCCATTGTGAAGCTGACTGACATATCTTCGTCGTTGGAGCCCGTTTGGAGACCGGGGTGTCTTGCCTGAGGAAGTCGGCTTCTTCTTATGTGCGGTGTCTACCTTGCTATTACTTTTTCTATGGTCCGAGCCGTCATCTTCTTCATCCTCCTTCCAATACTTATCTTCCCAGTCCTCGTCAGAATAGACCGGGTTCTCTTTTTTCTTCTGCTGTTCCTCCCATCGTTGGAAATGGAGAGTATGGCGCTTGTCCATGTAGTCCATATGTCTCATTATTGCTAGCATCCCGGATTGGAGAGAGCGGAAATCTGGTTCGATGACCGGGTTCTCTTGGTGACCATCCGGGTTCGAGTTTTGAGGCTCGCGGCGATGATTTCGCGGAGCCGAAGATTCCGTGTCAGACGGGTTGTCATTCGAGGGTTGGTCGTTGTTGGGGATGCGAGGTTCTTCCGGCTGTGATAGCCGGTCTTCATTATCATGTTGATAGTTACCGTGAAGGTCCTCACTGGTTGTGGTGTTGTGGTTGCCGAGGTGGTAGACGTTCTACTTGGTCCGTCTCCATCTGTTTATGGCTCGAAGCACGAGTGCTTATCCTCATGGTCTCGGGAATTGAAGTTTATCAATCCCCACGGTCGGCGCCACTGTTCTGGTGTAGAACACAGATTGTCCGGCTTGATGGTAAGCCGTTGATTGATATAGGATCGAGGTGTCCCTCCTGTGAGCTTATTGTGCAAGCAAATAGAAGGAAGGCTGATCACAGTACACAACAGGCGTTTTGCCTAAGGGGTGGGGTGTGTGCCTTTGTGTAACGGTATGTAAAAGTCTGAGACTAGAGATGTGTACCTGGCGCCTATCTCCTCCGTCTATATATATAGAGTATACATGGTCGGTTAGCTCCTTGGCTCCCATCTTGTGCATGTCCAAGGATCGTGCAAATCACCACCGGTCGTGGCTGGGATCGTGCCAACCGCCCTGGTCGTGGCTGGGTCCCACGATTAGTGGGTTGTGACCACTACGTGGGTTGCCCCCTGCACTGGCTAGTGAGATAGTGGACCTTGACTAGGTCCGTAACATATATATATATATATCTTTTTTTCCCTCAAAAACTGTTATCAATATCACACTTTAACTAATCCGAATTAGTTGGGAAAGATGTATTATTAGCATTTCCGAGACTTAATTAAGATATATTTATTTAATTTAATTAGATTAAGAAAGTTAGTTAGTTAAATTAATTAATATGAAGGGATTTTTTTTATAACACACTAATCATCTTCTTTAATTCTCTTCATCTCTCCCCTATTTGATTATTATTGATGGAACATCAATAGGAGTAAATTAGAATTTTTTTTTTTTTGATAAATATTGAAAATATGTCTTACGACTAATATCAAAATCAACTTCCCAATGAAGTCATATAACTAGAAGTATAGTTATTCGTATAATATAATATAATATTATATGATATAAAGGCTAAATTATACAAACCCCTGAACTTTAGCTAAGTTACATATAACCCCTTGCATTTCAAAGTTTAAATTTAACCATCTTGACTTTTTTTTTAATTATTATTATTAAACCCTCTACTATTAACTGACTGTTCTCTTTTTAACAAATATTACGAAGTCAGATTAACAGATGACATGTGACATTATATATATTATTAATTTCATTAAAAAAACCATAAACTTTAACCAATTAGCTATATAACTCCCTGCTTTTCACTATTCTCCAAGATTCACTAGGCTCTTGGTGCTTTAGTACAAGCTAGTTTGTTTTTAAGAACAATCACTCCCGCTTATACTTTGCAATTTAATACTCACTCAAGATTCTTTATCTTGAGTCTCTCAAATGATAAATGAATAAATAATTGTCTCTCACAAGAGTAGATGTATGAGCACTGAAGTACAGACTCAGATTTAAGAGTTTTAAGACTTCACAATAGATGTCACATAAATTTTTCACTTGGAGTTAGTTCCTTCGTCTTCAATGCTATAATTATTTATAGGTAGAGTGAATTAATGCATGTTGTCTTATTAATATCCGTTGGAGTTTCCTCTATATATCCGTTCAAGTCTCTAAACATTCGTTGTGTCTAAGGAATTAGCCGTTGCAACAAAGAGAATATTCAAAGTTTAAATGTCCTTTGCATTTAATTCTTCTAACCAAAAACTGCTTTTTCTAATTTGTGAGTTAATCTTTGTTTGATCACATGAAAAACACTTAAGTACTAGTGTAGTAAAGAATTAAAATGATCAGTAGCAAGAAGGGTAAATTTCATAATCATTCAAGTGATTTAAAAGTTTCAAAGTGTTGCTCTGTTTTTTGGGAAAGTATCACTTGAGTGATTTTCTCTTTTGACAGTTTGAAAATATTACAGAGTATGAGATAAATCACTAGAATGTTGAGCTAATGATGTTTAAGAACAATAGAAAACATTGTAGTTAGACTCTAATATAAGGGAATAAGAATCGCAATTTCTAAGACAATGGTTTTTAATAATGTGTTTTTAAAGTCACTTGAGTAACAACCTATCACTCTAGTGGTGTTCTATCGTAGAGAGGTACCAAGTGGTAAGTAGAAGAAATATGAGAGTATTTTTACAAGTTACTGTTTGATAACCATGCTATGTCACTCGAGTCGTTGTAGGTGACTCAATGACCTCTCTTAGTTTTTCAAAATATTGGTTGATCTCTAGTAGGTAACTAAAGAATGATAACATGATTTTTATATGTGTCGCTCAAGTGAGCAATTTGCACTCGGATGATGTTAATTTTAAACTTTTCCATGTTTTCTTCTTCCAGTTACTAAGAGGTAACTAGCAAATATTTGAGTATAACTCAAGAAGCAACTTAACTTGAGTGACTTACCATTTTTAGTTTCTAAAATAGGTTGTTACCATAAGGTACCTTACAAAGTTTTAGGTATCACTCGAGTGTCACTCTTGTCACTTGAGTGGCACACTACTTTTACTTTAAAAAAATGGCAAGTTACCTTTAGGTATCTTGTAGTTGTTTTGGTCATCACTCGAGTGGCAATCACTTGACTCAAGTGTAAATAAGATTTTCAAAGAATCATCATCAGATACCTTGCAAGTAACACAACATTTTTAATTCATCACTCGAGTGACATAAAATATTTTTACATATTCCTTTACTTACTATTGGGTGCCTTGATAATTATGTTTACCTTTTTAGATCATCGCTCGAGTGGCATATTCTTCACTCAAGTGCACCAATAGTTTTCACAAAATAACTTTATCATTAGCTAGTTACCTTCTGGTGATAGAAGGACACATTCTTACTCGAGTAATTTTTCTTTTCATAAAACATTGTTAAGGTTTGTTATAATCATAACAAGTATTTTAATAGTTTTTTCCATAAAAAAGCTATTCTAATTGAAAAACGATAATAAAAATCTTAATAAATTTATTAAAATGATGAAAGTACTCGTATGAGGTTTAATATTATAAATTAAAATTTGATAATGTCAGGGATAATTTGTAACTGATCCAAATTTAAGGGGTTATTTGTAACAGGTCAAAGTTTAGGGCGTTTTATGTAATTAGTAATTTACATAGGGTGCCACTTGTCATTTATTAATCAAACGTGACAATTTTTATATTAAAAAAAACAGTCAATTAATGATATCATATTAATAATAAAAAAACAAAAGGTGAGAATGGTTAAATTTAAACTTTGTAATGTCAGGGATTATTTGCATCAAGAGGTTTAATATTATAAATCAAAATTTTAAAGGACTTAAACTTAAATTTTGTAATGTCAGGGGTTATTTGTAATTGATCAAAGTTTAGGAGTTATTTGTAACTAGTCAAAGTTCAAGGGGTTTTATAAAATTAATAATTTACATATAGTGCTACATAAGACGCCACGTGTCATCTATTAACATAGCAATTTTTGTTAAAAAGATAACGGTCAATCAATGGCATGAGATTAATATAAAAAAAAAGGTGAGAGTATTTAAATTTAAACTTTGTAATGTGTTTGGGTTATATGAATAAGGAGGTTTTATATAATTTAATATTTCTTAAATCTTAATCCTAATTTCACGCCTCTAATTTAATAATCAAAATAAGTTGATGTACAAAGATTCCTTTTCAACTTTCGGACATAAAAAATTTGTTCCTTTTTACCTACAAAAAATTATGCTTTAACTCATAGAATTTATTTGACGGTCCCCCCCCCCCCCCAAAAAAAAAAAAAACAAAAACAAAACAAACACTCCTAAAATCTATCTATTTATCTTGTGAAAACTCTAAATTGCGTTTTTTTTTCTTCATGAGAGATATAATTCATGTTTAAGCTTCTGCGCAATATAATTGATCCACATGAGTTTAATGATATATTCACTTAAATTTTGAAGTTCATATAAATAATTCTGACATCATTAAAACATTTTATTTATTTTCTTACAAACAAAATGTCATATGCTGAAATAAAGTTGTTAGATATACTCCTATTAGCCTAGGCCTAAGCCTGTGCATATGCTTTTGGTTTGAGTTTGAGCTTTCAAAAGGTCTGAAGTCTATTTAAAGGTCTATTTAAAATGTATTTATTTATATATAGGCTTAAAGCCTATGCATATAAGTTCATAATAATTCATCAAGCTTATTTAAATGCATATGTTATGTCTAAAAAGTTTAAAGATTCATTCTTATATGAAATAAAAGAGTAAGTAAGTGAAAAAAAAAAAGAATATCTACTGGCAATAATTGTTTGAGCAAGTAGGAATAAGAAAAATCAATTATTTATTGATTAAAGAGATATATTTCTTAAAATTAATCAAACACGACAAGTGGCATGTAAAACTAGATTTTACCTTTTGTCTTTCTTGGAGAAAAGGAGACAAACTCCTATATATTGGGATCATTTTCATATGAGCATCTCTAGAACAAACTTACTACAATTATTATGATGCATCAAATGACATAAAATAAGGGAGTAGTAGTGAGTTAGCATTGTTATCTTGAACGACAAAAAAGAAGAGAATTAGATGTGATCAATTGATAAATGAAAAGATTAAGCTCATTAATAAATGATGAAATGTGAAACTTAGGATTAAGAATAAATTATTAATTTTTATAAATAATCTTCAAAATTAATTTATATTAAATTATTTATAATTATGTATAATAATCAATTTTTTTTTTTAAAAAAAAACTAAATAGGCTAGGCTTGTAGCCTTGTAGTTAAGCCTTATGAAAATATGTCTGGTCTGTTTGCTTAAATAGGCATGACAATAGGCCTAAGCTAAAGTCTGACCTATTTACTAAATAGACTAGGTTATGCTTAAAGTAGGTTAGATCATAGGCCCCTGATAGAGGCCTGATTTATTTCCATCCATACTAACTACTTAAGTATAAATATTGACTACTTTTTCTTAAGAAATTCAATAAAATATATTAGAGAGATGTGTGGTTAAAAGTTTTTAATTAATTTTTCTTACTGTTTTATTTTACATATTTTCTTTACTAAAATTTTATAACCTTACTAATCCATATTTTGAAAATCCAACTCAAAAAAATTCCTCCTCCAAATCCCTAGTAGCAAAATACCCTTTATATATTGTTGTGTATTCCATATACATTTTCTTCATTACTTACTCTTGTTCTTGAATTTGAAAGAAGTTAATAAATAGGTTTTTATGATATTATTATCCGATATTCGGTTCAAAAGTTCATAACTACCCTTGACAACACAAATTCTCCTCTATGACTCATATATGAATAGATTTAATTGTATGTTTGTTAATGTCCCTTATAATGTAAAACTTAATTAGAAGCATATTGTATCTTCAATTTAAATATGACTTTTTTTCATAGTCAAACACAGCAATATTTTTAAATTTAACTTAAATTACATTATTTTAATTATAACCTCTCTAATTTAGTAATTTTAAGATAATAATCCTGATTGGACTTTTTTTTCCCCAAATAATCCTGATAGGACTACTAACTCGGTGGCGGCCACCAAATGGTGCGCGCTGACGCTATAGAGGAGACCAATTGGATCACGATTCTGTGAAGTTTCTCCCACGTTTTTCCAGGGCGAACGAAACTGCGGGGTTCGGCTTTAACAACGACTATATATAAAAATCAAAGAAACAATAAATAAAATTTTAAAACAAGACTTTTTTATTAATAATTTATTTAAAAATCTTGCGGTTTCATTTTATAAGCATAAGATTTTTTTTTTTTTTTTATCACAAACGTGATAGCTTGTACGGGCTGAGATTAAAGTAGAGACGCAGTACGAAAAGACCCACGTAAAGCATCTGTCACTCACTAATATACTTGGTGTTTGTTTTGTGGGGACGTGGTTTCTTTATACAAATAGCATTCACAATCACATGACCTCACAAATACTCAAGGATTGGACAAGGTTTCTCACCAATTTGCACTCCACAAAACTCCACCACACGAAATTTCCCGAGGCACAGACCAAATATATCTTATGGACTGGGCTGGCCGACGTTGTCCAATTCTGAACCGTTACTGTGTACCAAACTAGAAGAATGACCTTTTTGTTATGAGAAAGATTTAAGGAATGAAATGAACTTTAGAGAAAAGAAATGAATAAAAATAAAGATTGGGAGGAAACTTAAAAGGGGTGTTCTGTTTGGTAGACTGGAAATTGAGATGAAAGATGATAATTTTAAAAAAATTACAATTAAAATGTAAGCTTTGAAATGTCTAAAATATCTCTTACCCTAAAAAAAAAAAAAAAACTCCCCCTCTCTGCATCCCTACCTGCCCACAAAGCAAAAAAAAAAAAAAAAAAAAAAAATCATTTCCCTTCTATCCCTACGACCCGACAAAAGCGCGCACAAAAAGATAAAATAAAATCAGATCTTCTTCATCTTGCAACACTCGACAGCACACAGACACACACACAATTTGCATATTTTCTTCATCCTTGCAACCCACAACGGTGACACGTAGAAGAAGAAGGGACAGTGGGATTTGCAGAAGGAGGAGGAAGTGTTGGCGACGTCGGCATCGACGTCAGTGTCAGCAACAATGGCAGCGGCAAGGATGACAGATGACTTGACGAAGAAGAATAAGATTATTTGGGAATCTTCTCAAGGGAAGATCAGTTTCCATCCGAAAATGGAGGGAAGTCATCTTCCCACGAATGAAGGAAGATGGTGGCTCGCCAGAAGATTAGTTCTGGGAAGATGGAGCATCCTAACGATTTTTGAAAGGAAGATGATGAATCTCCCCTCCCCTCGACAGGGCCTTAAAAGTAAAGAGTTATCAATGAGTTGAGTCTAATGGAAATAACTAGTTCCTGACAATGTGATGAATTAAAGTTTGAATATTCACTAAAAGAAGTGTCTATATTTAATGTCTCAATAGTCTCTCAAGTACGATTACCTCCAATAGAAAAATACCTATACTTTTTTGATACAAAAATTTTAGGAAAATGGTTGGGTTCACCCGCGATCCAAAGACAGGGTAAAATCTCATTTCCTCCTAGGTGATGCCGATATTGGGCAGGGCGAGCCGTCTATTACCCTCAGGCGTTAAGCTAGGCACCTAGGAGCTAGAATGCCTCCCTCAGCGCCTTGACCAACTCTAGGATTGAACCCCCTCCCTTTGATAAGAGTGTTCGACCCCTTTGCCAGTTGAGCCCAAGGACGAGGGGTGAAAAATACCTATACTTAGTAAAAAAAGAAGAAGTGAAGAGTTATGAAACCGGACCGATTTGGCTTACCCTATTGATCACACACATTCACACTGGATGACCCACTGAGATGGTCGGTCCAACTTCCAAGGGATCAATGAGCAAACTGTGCTTTCTTTGGTTGGCTTTTGCCCTCTTTGGAATTGGCACTTACAGCATATTTCTTCACTTTTTTTTTTTTTTTTTTAAAAATTTGGTTAATGCTATAATCTCTTTCAAAACTTGGAGTGTAAAAATGTTTTTGCCTCTTCTAACAAGTGTACTTTCAAAAATTTAAACTTGTGTTCTCCTCTTTACGAGGTGAGACTGTTTACCACCTCAACCAACAAATTGTTAGTTATTCCTTCACTTTTATTGGCATGGTCTTGCTCATGATGTTGAAAATTGATACTAATATTTTTTTATCCCATAATTTGTTGGAGAGGTTTCAATTTAGCCATGGTTTTAGATAGTTTTAATAGTTGTATTTAAAGTTTTTATTTTGCGTCTTGTGACTTTTTTGTAAGTGGGTGTTTTTAGTGTGTGATGTGTGTTTACTTAAATGTATTTCTATTTTTACTGATAATATAATTGGGCTATTTTATTAAGAAAAGAAAGAGAAAGAGCTAGATTTTCAAAATTTCTTTTTTAAGAAAATTATTATTTAAATTCTCAAAGAATTAATTAATAGTTTAATCTTTTACTCTTTATAATTATTTAACAAGTTCTCTATGTTTTTTTTTTTGGGTTATTCTCAGTGTAGAGTCTAGTCTCTTCTCAAAACGATATAAATGAATTAACTAAGAGGTTTAGCACAATTGACACTTAGCTATATTTTTTAAACATCTAGTTAGGAGTTCACTTCCTAGCGGTGTGTATATGAAAAGGGTCTTATAGCCCGCACTAAAACCTCTTCGGAAGTCAATGATGCAAGGGGATTGGTTAATAGTTAATTTTATTCATCTAAAAAAATAAAAAAATTATTTCTATCACTGGATGTGGATCTAGAGAAGTTGTCTCTTATTGTTTTACAGCTGGATATTCCAATTTTTCTTTAACTACATTATTATTTCTAAAATTTTTCCATTAATATGATATTTTCATTTTTTGTATTTCTTTAAAAATAATAAATTTTAAATGAAATACATAACATAAGCTGCTTTAGTTAAAAATATTTAAATTTGGGTTAGTAAAACATATTTTGACAAAATATTGAAATGGCCTAAAATATAATAATACTTTTCCCCCCTATTTTACAACGATAGAGATATGTTTCAATAAAAAAGACTCATCAAAGATGTAATAATTAATTAAGATTTTTTTGGACAATGTCGTAGGGCTGAGCACATAACCCATAACCTATGATAGGTTATTTTGAGCCACCCAAAAGACCCATAATAGTGTGGGTTAGAACTTGTCCATTTAAAACTTAAATGGGCGGGCTATGGGCACACCTACGGGCTACCCATACCCGCCTATTTAATGTTTTTTTATTAATTACTCATCTTATTCTGCATAAGATAAATACAATTTTGAACTCCATATCCTGAATAAATTTATGTTATGATGGTACTTATCTAATTTGGTGTGAATTGTGATTATTAAACTTTAAAGATTTAAATTTCAGAATTTAGACGAATATTGATAGATATTTAATGCTTATGAATATTTTTTTTTTTCTAAAAAAATAAACATGTCAAATGTAAATGTCTAACCCAAAAACTGGTATGCTAGCCCATTTACATGGGTTTAAATGGGTTGAGGTAAGGTATGAGCTAGCCTATACCCGTTTAAAGTTTAATGGGCGGGCTATGAGTTTGACATCGGGCTGTCCAACCCACCCATTACTCTGCCCAACCCCACAGGTAGACGTCTTTCTTTTTCTTTGCCTTTAGTTTTGTCTTTAGTTTTTTTTTCCTTTTTGGTTTTTGTGTTGTTTTGTTTTTTTTTTTTTTGGGGGGTCATTTGACGGAAGCTTCACATGAGAAAGTAATAAAACGACGTTTGAAGGTTCGCTGTCGTATACTTGGGAACGATGGACGACAGTGCGTCTTGTGAAACACGCTCATGGAGTGGATATACTGTATACATGTGTAACGTGAAGGGGGCGGAATCTACGACGCAGGGATCATTCCTTTTTCTTCCTTCTCTCTCTCTCTCTCTCTTTTAAAGAATCAATTTTTTTTTTTTTTTAAAGTAAAGTCAAATACATATTAATAAAAAATATTATGTTAGGCATCTTGATAGCTCAACACCATGTTAAATCCATTAATTGATAGGGAAGAAAGCTCAAGTATGACATATGATCTCTTAGAGTTTCTTCTAAACTTCTTGAAAAAGTAAGGATCTGGTGATCTAAAAAAGACAAGCTCTGAGAAATAAATGAGCAAATAATGGAAGTCGCGAAACCTTCCTCCATTTAATTGAAATTAGAGGCTGATTTTGAAATCCAATCCAAGCCTGACATATTTTCCTTATATGATTATTTTGGTTTCGGTTTCTATAATTTTAAATTATTAGTCCTTGTCCTTATACATAGGCGGATCTTCTAAGGGACAAGGGGGGCCATGGCCCCCCAAAAAAAAAAAAATTTCTTTAGAATTTTTCATTTTTTTAAAATATAATGTAAAATTAAATTTTGGTCCCCCCAATTTCCCCCCTCTTTTTATATCTTTGAGGCTTATAATTCAAGTTGTGTTCTACGTGGAGCCTTATATGATTTATGTTAATCTTGTCATTTTTTTTCTATATTTCATTCTAATTACCTGAAATTTTTAGCTTATTAGTGAAATTTACTTTTGTAATAGACGGTCTTAAAAATTAGACCTTTAAGACCGGACATAAATCACGGCCGGTACTAAAGTTTAAATAAAAAAAATAATTAATGTTAAGACCAGAGTTACAGAATGATCGGTCTTAAAAGTTAGACTTTTAAGAATAGGACTTAAAATCAGTAGGTACTAAAGTTTAAATAAAAAATTAATTAATTTTAAGGCCAGGAGTTATATAAAGACCGGTCTTAAAGGTTAGCTTTTAAGACCGTATATACTCATTTGTCCGGTCTTAAAAATGAAGCGCCAAATATACGTTTCTTGCGCGGAAGCTTTTGTCACACTCATTTGAAGAACCTCATTCACGTCGCGAAACCCTTCTGTTGCATTACCTCTCTTCCTCGCCCCACGTCACAGTTAGCCTCTGTTACTCCCTCATTTGCTTAGGCATTCCTCTCACTTTCTTGAAAATGAACGGTGAAAACGATTCCACTAGTGTTCTGGAACTCCAGAATCTTGCTTTGGCTGGTATGGGTCGGACGAACGAACCCTCTTCATCTCACAATGAGCCTCCTCGGTGCAGGTGCACGCCGTGGTAGAAGCGGCACACGAATGAGGAGGTTTCCCTTAGTCGGAATTCCGGGACGAAGCTCGAGATTCAGTTTGATGAAAGTTTGCAACCTTTCGGTCCTTATAAAACCACATATACTAGTTTTGTCGGCGCTCTAGTATGAGCGGTTAAGGAAGTTTAAGACCTTTCTAGCTAACACGTATATTTTTGCCGAGGTGAAGCCTGACCATAAACCCTGGCACAAGTACAAATTTATTGATGAACAAATTTGGAAACAATTTGTTTAGATGCGGACCACTCCTGAAGCTCTGGTGAGTTTATATTTAGTTTTGTTTGCACTTTTGTTTGCTTATTAACTTGTGCGGATATGTGAATGTTATTGTGTACATCTAATCCTGTTAGTTAAATGGTTTGGTGTGTGAATAGAAGTATACATTTCCTTCCTTTGTCCTGCATCAGAAAAGCATGCCCTAATTCCATGCAAGTCTGATATGTAAACTGTGTAATATGGTTAGACGTTGCTGTTAGTTAGTTAGTATGTTAACTATGTGTTATGGGTTCAAATAATGGGCCTACCAGAGGAAGGCCCAATAGAAGGACTCCTGGCGGGAAGCCTCCCACAAGTCAGGCGTTCCGTCAGCCACCTCACAATGTGCCGAGACTCCAGCAATCGTGCAGGAATGGAAAGGCGCACGGTCAGGGCTGAGAAGGAGGCACGATCACAGTGGAAGGACTCAAGGTAAACAAAACCCTAGGTAACCTCTATATATAGGAGGTTACCTCCCAGGTATGTCCTCACGCTGAACATTACATTCTTATAGTTCTATTCCACTGTGCACACACATCACCCTCAGGCGAAAGCCACCCCCGTGTAGCACAGTGATCCACCGGCGACCGCTGCTATCTCCCCCATAGATACCAGTGGACGCTACCTTTGATCCAATATCAATTATACCTAGCCCCAAAGGCTAGACACTTGTGTTCTACCACAGAACATTGGCGCCGACCGTGGGGATCGTCAACAACTCGATTCCTAAAATCAGAAAGCTATTCGTAACCACGAATATGGCCGCCGGCACTAGAAGTCGCACCAATGCAACGCGACCACCGCTGCCGCCACTAGATGAACCACGGCAACCTTCTAACCGGGACAGTTTTCGCGACACTCGGGTCGGTAGACCGGAGCGAGAGGTGGGAAAAACCGATCGATATCGAGACAGAGGACACCGCCAATTCTCCCCATCCAAATCGGGAATTACACAGCACGTCAAGGAATTCAAGTGGAGGGTTTTCCTCATCCTTCTCGAGAATTCCGGATGGAGCATCCCGACTTATGCACGCTCCATAATACGATAGGATCGTTGATCCGGCGTATAGATGGCATGGAATACCGACATGAGCGGCAAAAGACGAGAACACTCGGATTATTCGAGAAGAATTGGAACGTCAAAATATGTTGTGGAGGCAGGAGGAGCGAGAGAAGAGGCCTCATGAGACGAGAGAAAGACAACTCCGGAGTGAAGGTCAGAATGGTGAAAGCTCGAACCGGATCGCTGGGTCAGGTTTTGTGCAGATCAACCAGGATGAAAATCGGAGAGGAGAGCATGTCATGATTGGTGAACAAAAAGACCGGGAGAAGGAAGCCAGTCACAAGATCCAGCCAGAAACGGTTAAAAGCACGGACACCGTGGCTAAGAGCGGGTCGCCAAGGAACGTATCGACAAGGAACGGCATGTTGCATCCCCGCCTCCCAAAAGACGTTGGGCGAGGCGGATGAAGATAGAATTTTGGGTCAGTTCACGGATAAAGTTATGGCGGCGGTATATCCTAAGGGATTGAATTCGAGGGAGTTACCAAAGTATGATGGAACCCGGGACCCCTTGATACACTGAACAACTTCAAAATGGAGATTATGGTCAAGGGGATAAACGGAGACGTGGTACCCGACTTTTTGCGAGAACGTTCGGGGAGCGGCGCGATTATGGTTTCATTCGTTGCCATATTTGTCTATCCCAAACATGAAGACTTTGGAACAAAGTTTCGACGCATTTCGCAACCGGTGGCGGCGGCCAAACGAGTTCCAATTGGCTCAAGTTAGGCAAGGATCGGGAGAAGCCTTGAGCAAATACCTTGATCGCTTCAACAATGTTGCATTGCGGATTCGGAGCGAAGGAAGAGGTAAACTTGCATTGTATAATAGCTGGATTGGATGTCTCATCCCGGCTAAAGAAGTCTATCATGAAACGGCGGCCTACATCCTTGGCCGACTTTCATGATAGGTCTCAGCAATATCTCGATTTAGAGAAAATGGAGAGGGCGGGCAACGCCGGAAAAGAAAAGGCAAAGAGCCCACCGCGCCGTGAGAGGGAAAACCGGGAGAGAAATCACCAAGATGCTTACAGAAAGACTCCGCGTAGCCTAGAAACTGGTGGTAAAACCGGGAACCCGGGTTTGACAGAGATATACACCGTTAAAAATCTCTCGAGCAAAACTATGGAAAGAAGTCGGCGCGACCGAAATGAAGAAGGTGGAAAGACCTCGGGCTCTCGGTAAGAGAGCAACGGCCGACAAAACCAGGTTTTGTGAATTTCACGATCAGCATGGTCACACGACAGAACAGTGTTGGGACTTGAAGAATACGGTGGAGAAGTTCATCCGTGAGGGGAAACTCCAAAGATATGTAATTCAGACCCAAGGAAAGCAGGGCGGCAAGCGACATGTGGAAGACCGGAGTAGGAGTCCACAGCTTGACAAGAGGAAAAAGGAGCAGAAAAAGAAGTCTGATGATAGCGATGAGGAATTCCCCTTTGAAGGAAGTATTGTCGATTAAAGATGCTCCAACATTTAAAAAGGACTTGAACAAGCCCGAATCTCCTGTGTTATGTTTCACGGACGAGGATTTGAAAGACGTTGCCCCGGGGCATCATGACGGGTTGGTGATAACGGGAACACTGGTAAATTTCCGTAAAAGGAGACCAGAAAGAATCTCGTCAGTGTTACTTCAACACAGTCAAGAAAGATTCAACCCGGCCAACGCACCCGGTCGCGGACGCGCGTGGGAAGTCGGTAAATTTGGTCGAGTTGGATCTTCGCAAAGAGGAGAAAATGCAAAAGACGGAACCAACTGGAGAGCTGGAGGATTTCCTTCTTGGTACAGAGCCTGGTCAAATCACTAAAATTGGCAAGGCTTTGGATCCCATCCGGCCGGGGTCTACCCGGTGTCCCAGAAGCGGAAGCTCGGGGAAGACGGGCGAAACGCTTTGGAAGCACATGTTGCGAGCTGTTAGAAGCCGGCTTTATCAGAAATACGATACACCACATGGTTATCTAATGTGGTCCTTGTGAAAAAACCAAATGGGAAGTGGAGGGTTTGCCACAGATTTTAAAGATTTAAATAAAGTGTGCCCAAAGACTCCTTTCCGATGCCTAATATTGACCAGTTAGTGGACAGTTCTTCCGGTTTTCGGTTACTATCATTTATGGACGCATACTCCGGGTATAATCAGATTGCTATGCACCCAGAGGACCAGGCGAAGACGGCATTCATCACCGAGAAGGCGAATTACTGTTACAACGTGATGCCTTTCGGATTAAAAAATGCAGGAGCCACGTACCAGAGAATGATGAACCGAGTTTTTGAAGATCAGATTGGTCGAAATGTGGAAGTATATATTGACGACATGATTGTCAAATCTTTGAGTGAGGCCAACCACATTGATGATTTACGGCAGACATTCGACAAGCTCAGAAGATATAGGATTCGCCTCAATCCGGCGAAGTGCGCTTTCGGAGTACCGTCAGGAAAGTTCCTAGGATTCTTGCTGACAAACGAGAGGCATAGAGGTTAACCACGACAAATGCCAAGCGGTTTTAGACATGCGGCCCCGCGGAACAAAAGGAGGTTCAACGGTGGCGGACGATTGGCTGCACTAACCGTTTCTTGCCTAAATCCGCGGAGAGCTCTCTTAGTTCTTTAAATTGTTGAAAAAGGAAGCATCGGGGATGGACGGCTGAATGCGACGACAGATCCTTCATAAGCCCGACCTAGCCGGACGGATGGTAGGATGGGCCATTGAGTTGTCAGAGTTTGATATTACATATGAGGCTCGACACGCGATCAAGTCCCGGGCGTTGGCGAGATTTCATAATGGAGTTGACCCGGTCAAAGGCGGGGAAGATCGGGATACTTGGAAGCTTTGTTTGTAGACGGCTCGTCGAACACCAAAGGGAGTGGAGCGGGGATCATCGTGGAGAGTCCAGAAGGTATTGCTCTTGAGTTATCCTTGCGCTTTAATTTCTCAACATCAAATAACCAAGCGAGTATGAAGCATTGATAGCGGGTGCGCTCCAAGCTAAGGAAAGTGGAGCTCGCGAGTGCATGTTTCCACGGATTCTCGGTGGTAGCCTCGCAAATCAATGGGACCTACCGAGCGAAAGGACCGTTGATGATCAAATACACAGGAAAGGTAAAGGAGGTTATTACGGAGTTTGACGAGGTCACAATAGCACACATTCCAAGAGGAGATAATGTTAGGGCCGATGTTTTATCCAAATTGGCAAGCACCAAGAGCCACGGAAGTCATCGCACCATTGTACAACAAAATCTTCGAGAACCTAGTTGCGTGATGCTTATTTCGGATAGTGGCGATTGGAGGAAACCCATTGTAGATTACATTGAGAGAGGAATTCTGCAGGACGAGTCATTAGAGCGAAAAAACTCATGAGATCGGCGGCCTCGTATACACTTGTTAATGACCGGTTGTGCGAAAAGGAATGCATTCTCCAATGATGAAATGCTTGGCGGCGAATGAGGCCCGGTATGTCTTCTTGGAAATTCATGAAGGGATAAATGGTCACCACATGGGGGCTAAGGCTTTGGCCAGGAAGGCAATACGGGCTGGTTACTTCTGGCCCACCTTAGCGGCCGATGCTAAGACTCATGTCCAAAAATGCGACGGTTGTCAAAGGCATGCTAACTCTATCAGATCACCTCCGGCCACTCTTCAAACAATCTCTGCGCCATGGCCGTTTTTCAAATGGGGAATGGATCTCCTAGGACCATTCAAACGGGCTGCCGGACAGTTACGATGGCTCATCGTGGCGGTTGATTACTTCACAAAGTGGATTGAAGTGGAACCTGTCGCCACAATCACGTCAAGCAGGGTGCAAAAGTTCTTACAGAGAAACATCATAGCACGTTTTGGCATCCCAGCCGAAATCGTTACGGACAACGGAACACAGTTTATTGATAAAAGCTTTCGAAAGTTGGTAGCCGATTTCAATATTAAGCATCACTTCGCATCAGTAGAACATCCACAATCTAATGGGCGGGCAGAGGCTGCTAATAAGATCATTGTGGATGGGCTAAGCGAGTGGAAGATGCCACATCTAGGCTGGGTGGACCAGTTGCCTTATACCTTATGGGGATATCGAGCGAGTGTCCAGGACATCAGCCGGTGAAACGCCTTTCAAGGCGACGTATGGGTGCGAAGCCATGATTCCGGTTGAGATTGGAGAATCATCTTGGAGGCGAGTCACGGCCTTGCAAAATGAAGAAAAACGGTAATGCGATTGCCGTCGAGCTAGATCGATAGACGAAGTTGAGCTGCGGCGCATTGCCGAGATTTAGCAGCCAAGCAACTAATATCAACACGTTACAACAAGAAGGTTCGACCTCGGGCTTTTGACAAAGGGAGCCTCGTACTTGAAGGGCGGAGACATTGGCAATAAGAATCTGCTTGAAGGAAAGCTAGCTCCTAACTGGGAAGGCCCATACCGAGTCACCGAGAACCTTGGTAAAGGCGCTTACAAGCTAGAAACGCTGCAAAGCAAGGCGATAAAGCGAACATGGAACGCGGATAAGTTGAAAGTTTATTATAGCTGAAACATTCAGATCGGATGTCGGCAAGCTTCAGAAAGTGGCGTGTGTAGTTCTTTTCTTTTTAAACGTGTGGCGTTCGTAAACGCGGATGGATGAATAAAGAATGATTGATCCCAGTTTTTTACGATAGAGTTGTCATCTGCTGTTTTGAAAAACATGTAGAAGCCAGGATACTGAAAAATCCGGTTTCCAAAATCATGTGTGATAAAAACATGTAGAAACCAGGATACTTAAAAATCCGGTTTCCAAAATCATGTACGATAAAAACATGTAGAAACCAGGATACTTAAAAAATCCGGTTTCCAAAATCATGTACGATAAAAACATGTAGAAACCGGGATACTTAAAAATCGGTTTCCAAAATCATGTACGATAAAAACATGTAGAAACCAGGATATTAAAAATCCGGTTTCCAAAATCATGTACGATAAAAACATGTAGGAACAGGATATTGAAAAATCCGGTCTCCAAAATCATGTACGATAAAAACATGAAGGAACCAGGATATTGAAAAATCCGGTTTCCAAAATCATGTACGATAAAAACATGTAGGAACCAGGATATTTGAAAAATCCGGTTTCCAAAATCATGTACGATAAAAACATGTAGGAACCAGGATATAGAAAAATCCGGTTTCAAGAATCATGTACGATGAAACATGTAGAAACCGGGATACTTAAAAATCCAGTTTCCAAAATCATGTGCGATAAAAACATGTAGAAGCCGGAATCTTGAAAAATCCGGCTTCCAAAATCATGTACGATGAAAACACGTTGAAACCGGTTTCCAAAATCGTTTAAGTTGAAAACACGTTGAAACCGGGATGTTCAAGAATCCGGTTTCCAAAATCGTGTAAGTTGAAAACACGTAGAGGCCAGGATGTTTAAGAATCCGGTTTCCAAAATCGTGTAAGTTGGAAACGTGTAAAAGCCGGGATAGTAAAAAATCCGGTTTCCAACATTAAGCATACCACTTTAATTCAACAACACATGCAATTACGGGTGGCGATAAAACTACGGTATGGTAGGCGGGAGAAAAAGTAAGGATTTACATTGCAAAAAAATCTGTCAGAGCGGTACACATAAAAGCCCACAGTGCTTTACTAAAAGAAAAAGTGAGAAGCGAGTTAAACCGCGAATGTGTCGGGAAGATGACTCGTCATCACTATCTTCGCCACCGGGAGGAATCAACCTACCTTTGCCGCTAACATAAGCCTGAAGATGTAACCGGCGGTATTGATTGACGGTGGGATTGAGCACCGGATCGAGCCACGGCATTTTCAAAAGATAAACGCCCGATTTGGCTGTATTTTGAAATCTTCATTCGTGCGGTGGCTTGACTCGTCATCTTTTTCTTTAAGAACGCCGGCAAGGTGCTCATTGTCAGAGATCATTTTTTCTTTGAGAAGCATATCCTCCCGACAAATGTTTGATAGGCGGAGTACCTCGGCTTGGGCGTTGGCTAACTCAGTTTGCTTGGCATCTAATCCAAGCTGGGCCAATTTCAATTCGGCTTGAGTGTTGGCCAGATTGTTTTGTGAGAAAGACAAGTTGGTTTCAGCAATAGCAATATGTTCCACCGCGGTGACAAATCTTTTGTTAAGGGCGGCCAAGTCTTTACGCGCCTTCTCTTTCTCGGCCGGGTTATCTCCGGCTCTGTTGGGCCTGGTCCCTCTCGGCAGTAACCTTGGGTAGATCGGCGTTGCTTTTCAAATTGTGGTTCTCAGAAAGGAGTTCATTCTTTTCTTTCCTCTCCAGCTCGAGACTATTGTTCAACGTGGAGATTTGCTGCTTCAAGTCATTCACGGACCTTAGCCGAAGAGCGTTATGAATCCTGAGAGCAGCATAAGGCCGAATTAAGGAAGCCCACTTGTAGGCTTGTCGTTCCATCTCAATCCACTGGAGTTTTCTTCATTAGAAGGCATGGAGGGGAGTACGGTTGAGCGAGGCGGACGCATAAGGTCTCGAATAGCTCCGTTTACCCCTCGACCAAAGTGCTCCTCCATTCATAGTATCATGGCTGTGAGGGATTGAGAAGGAGGATGACACCGAGTTTGTGGATGAAGTAGGTACGGGACCCGTGGTAGGAGTCTCTCTAATGGGCGAGGCCTCGCGGGGATAGAAGTAGGAACCTCTCTAGCGGTGAGGGCGGTGCGGGAATCACAATGGTTTCTTCTCCAACAACGTTTTTGCTTTTGGGCACCCGCCTCCTTTTTCACCATGTTTTGGTCCACCTTTGGGCGCGGGCAGCTTTCGGAGTTTTCACAATACCTGCTCCCTCAGGATTGGAACTCCGCCACTCACGGTGGGCTCATCTGCTAATGAAGGGGCAAGTGCTTTAGCGGGGTTGATGGCGCTTCGCGGCGGCGCCCTCGTCAAAGGCTTCAAGAAACTCAGGTCTTCCCATCGGACGTCTGCGTGGAAACAACAAACGATGTCGATCGTGGTAATAATGGACGATATATACGTACGCAAAATTTTTAATTGCACATAATCCCATACTCTTTTGTCGCGTCTACGAACAAGGACGGTGGGAATGTGATCGGCGGGGTCCATCAAAGATTTAAGTGTCTTTGAAAGCTCGGTAAGTTTCTGGCGCGCTTCCTCGGTTTCGATAAGACGGGAGGGCGAAGTCGGCGGTTTTGAACTTATGGTGGGTATTTGTCCAATACAAAGGGAATACACCTTCTAACTCCCACACTTATCGGGCGAAGGAACCACGGGCACTTAAAAGGGTGGGCTTCGACTTTTACGAACGCTTTTTAAAGTTTTCCAGGACTCGCAAAAGGGTTTGAAGAGCATATGTTCGCTTCTCCCGCGCGGCGAGTCCACCCAAAAGGTCGTGGCAGGTGATCGAAACCCGCCGAGTTCCAGCGGAGAATAGAAGGTCATAAATACAGGCACGGTGCAGCAAATATCCATTTCCGTGGAGATTCTCAAAGGCTATGGCAAAAGCCCAACCATTGGGATGAAGGCTGGGTGGGGGCTAGATGCAGGTGATTTAGTAGGCAAATTTGAAAGTCAGATAAAGGAAATCTTACACCAAGGCTGGGCGAAAACATCTCGGTAGAAGAAAAAGAAATGGGGCACGTGAGGTTGGCTTTTCGGGGGTCGGACGGTGGCAACCGACTCGGCATCCGAGAGGAAGCCTTATTGAGTACCCTTCGCCATCTCTCACGCCAAGTGAAGGAAAGTCGTGTCGATCGGGGTGTTCTTCACCTCGGTCACCCTACAATGGACAACTTTCTTGGGAGAGTTGGGATTCGGAGCGACATGGAAGAACTGCAATCATCCACGGAAGGTGATGATTGCATCGAAAAGATGATGCCATCTAAACCTAGATAATGCAAGGAAAGGGCAAGGTTAGCACACAAGCCACGCTCGTAGGGGCCAATCATATCAAAAACAAGAGCAGGTTTAAAGCTAGCCCGGGCACATTGCATCTCTCGGGAAATGCTATCGGTGGGATCAGAACAATTCCTAGGTTGGCAGAAGGAAAAATCGGGGACGTAACAACCAAATTAAAAACCTATCAATTGGACAAAGAAGATGGCAATCTAACGAGGAGTAAGGAGCAAAGACTACTCGGACGAACCGAGATATGCCAAAAACTCGAAATATATCCAAGATAGCGACGCAAGGCTCGGAAAATTTTCGCGTATATCGACAAGCGAGGAACCAAAAGATATAAAAGTTAAGGAAAATACGATCTTACAGTGAGGAATTCAGCGAAACAAAGACAAAAACGACTAGGTTGCTGCGGAAGCTCTTGCAGAAAAACAAAGGAGAAGCAGGCGTTGTTCTTTTCTTGGCAGCAGGCGGTGGCTAAACGAAGAAATATATAGTTTTTGATTTTCAAAAATTGAGAAACTCTTGAATTCAAAACGTCAAGAAGAGTGATGGCCACGCGCGCGAAGGCAGAGTTCAGAGGTTATGTGGATTTCTCTCTTTTGAATTCAAAACGTCAAGAAGAGTTATGGCCACGCGCGCGAAGGCAGAGTTCAGAGATTATGTGGATTTCTCTCTTTTGAATTCAAAACGTCAAGAAGAGTGATGGCCACGCGCGAGGAGGCGAGTCAGATTTTGTATGAATTTCTCTCGAGCGACGTGCGCATTAATCGGTTCGGTTTTCAAACGCCTATTGAGTGCGCGGGTTTAGAGGCATGGTTACACGTTACAACGTGTCGGTTTAGCGAAAGAAATATGTCTTTTCACATTCAACTAAGGCATTTCAATTGAAGTCCGCCGGCAATAGCAATTCGGTATGGGTCACACGGTTACGGCCAGGGATGATATAATCGAAGCAGCGGGGCATTGCGATTTTCGGTGGGTTTCTAACGCGGGTTGCTTAGGAATGCAATACAGGGATACGAGAAAACGTAAAGTCCAAACAGTAGAGTTAGTTAGGAAATCAAATGCGGAATATGGACATTTGCACAAGAGGAATTCGGCAACAGATACAAGTGGATAACGGGATAGCCTTTTATTGATGCTCAAACGGTAACATGGTTTTCTTACAAAGAAACAAGTTGGCTAGCTCATTTACAAAGACAATTACAACAACACAGTACAACAAGTGGGCCGAAGTTTGTAAAGGACATTTATGAACACACTAATTACAACAGTTGATGGTGGCTAGCTATCCATCACGCCTTGAATGGGTTAGCTTGCGCCGGAGACTGCATTGTTATTAGGTGGAACCATCTTGTTGCCTGAAGTTCCCACCAAATATGCAGCAGACCCTAGGAATGCTTAGAGGAGTCCAGGGGAACTGCTAATCGGGCCTCGGGCCTCCCTTGATGGAGGGAAGATTCGACTAGAAGATGCTGGCAAACGCGTTCGAAACCAAGGTGGTAGTCCTTGGAGGGGCTTCCTTTCTTTTTCAATCGCTGTCTTTTTCCCCACATGACCGGAAGAATGAAGGACGCTGAAGTTCTCACTGGTAAGCTCATCATCCTTAGCAGCATTTGTTAAGAAAGAAAAGGTGGGGCAGACCAGTGGCACAAGAAGATGAGGAGTGATGAAATTATTTATAGCCCAGGGGGATCGTGAAGGTCAGGCAGCAGTTGGTGGGACGTTTAAGAGAGAGGACGTTTCAGTTCCCCATGACGTTTCAGTTTCCGCTGAAAGAAATTATTACTAACGTTGAGAAACGTAAGTAAGCAGCAGTGGCTGCACAACATTAAATGAGGATAGGTTGGAAAAATGGTGATGCAGAGTTCCAAGAAAAGGAATAATGGCATAGTGTCGGATGAGAAGCGATACGCCATACGCCAGGTGTCCCCATCCACCAAAAATTGGGGGACAGCGGCTGAATAGGAAATCCTCAAAAAGACAAAAGTCAATACAGTCCGGCGGGCAAAACGACAGGCGAGTAAAGCAAGTAAGCCGTTGGTGAAAAGCAAACATGGCAGCGTTATTACAAAAACAACTAGGGGTCGCGATAAAGAAACCCGGTAAAAGACAAAGCCCGAGACTAATCCCTGAGGTCCTGTAGATAAGGCAAGTCGGGAATTAGTTCTTGGAACTTAGCCAAAACCGAGATAGACACAACGGGTAGAGCCCGAGATAGAAAAATCTCAGCAGCTCGAAACCCGAACTCCCGAGCTTGGGGGCAAGCGTTATGGATTTAAATAATGGGCCTACCAGAGGAAGGCCCAATAGAAGGACTCCTGGCGGGAAGCCTCCCACAAGTCAGGCGCTCCGTCAGCCACCTCACAGTGTGCCGAGAATCCGGCAATCGTGCAGGAATGGAAAGGCGCACGATCAGGGCTGGGAAGGAGGCACGATCACAGTGGAAGGACTCAAGGTAAACAAAACCCTAGGTAACCTCTATATATAGGAGGTTACCTCCCAGGTATGTCCTCACGCTGAACATTACATTCTTATAGTTCTGTTCCACTGTGCACACACATCACCCTCAGGCGAAAGCCACCCAGTGTAGCACAGTGATCCACCGGCGACCGCTGCTATCTCCCCCATAGATACCAGTGGACGCTACCTTTGATCCAATATCAATTATACCTAGCCTCAAAGGCTAGACACTTGTGTTCTACCACAGAACACTATGTAATGGTTTCGGTGCAAGTAGTTAGTTAGTTATTCTAATATGTGTGTAGGAACCAATTATGAATTGTAGATAGGAATGGCCCGAATTCGCGGCAGGTCTGCAACTCCCTTTCCTTTGGTTCTCCCAATTTCGTCTACAATGCTACATCTTCCTTAAATAAAATGTTTAATCTTGATGAAGTGAATTTGACTAACATTTGACGTTCGCTATCGCGAAGTTCTCACAATTTACATTAGTGACATGGCCGGAATTCCATAATTGATAGTTGTTTTCAATCTCGATTCACGAGAAAAGAAGGAAAAATACCAAGAGATTGGGAGAAAGAATGATTGCCCACCTACGGCTTCTCGCGGCGGATATGAAAAGGCGAAAAAGATTTGATGGCGGCCAAGCGGAAGAGATTGGAAGATTTAAGCGAATCCAATCCTTCCGCGGTAATTGACATTTGCCATCTCAATATCTGTCGCGAGGAGTTGTGGTTGTATATTCGACAAAAGCCAGCGGCACCTTCACCTGAGTAGAACAAACTGTGTGATTCTTCCGAAAGAATTGTAAGTATCGATATTGTCATTTTTACTTAATACTAAACATGTTTAATTCATAAGCTTCTCGTTATCTCGTATCTCACGGAAGATCTTAAAAAGAAGGAAATGGAGAGGGATCTTTTGCGTCGGACGGGAGGAATGATGTTCCGACCGTTGCGGCCGGAAGGAGGATGGGTAGGCCTAAAGCAATACTTTGGTAAATCCAAACGCCACAGACAAAGTATGGTTACACAGGAGGGAGATGGATCAGACGCTTGCAGCCAAAGAAGCTACATTGAGGGAAATGTTTCAAGCTGAGGTGAGCAAGATGAAGGAGGAGATGGATCAGAAAATGAAGTGTCTCTGAGCTCTCCCCAGGCACTGCCAATGTTCCCTTGACACCTTCGATTACAAGCTATGCAACGCAGAGCACTGAGGAGGCTTTGCATTGTTGGAAGACGATGCGAGCAACCTTGTCATCTTGCCCATGGCAGGAGGACTCAGTGATACTCATAGACAATTGGTTGCTAAAGGGATTGTCCACAACTTTGGATCAACTATTACACCACCAACAAATGGATGATGATAAAGTCGGAGTGTCGGTTGAGAGTGATCTTTGATGCACCTATCCTGTCAATGAAGTAGTAGGCCTCGATCATCCTCAACCGCTTTTAGTTGATAATGAAGATGTAGAGTCCATGCTGCTTCCTGGACAGCAGGTTACTGTTAGCTCCAATTGATGTTTTGATGATAACTAAGATTTTAAATAAGATATACAATGAAGAAAGAAAAGGAAAATATCATAACTTAGTCGAAATCACGTTTTATCAGAAAAATCAAATTGCTGTGTCGCAGATAGATAGCCTCGAGTCAATACATTGATGAATAAACATAAGATCGACGTTTACCTCGAGTCGGATAGTTAACCTCGAGTTAATTCATTGATAAATAAATATAAGATCCTCATTTGCCTCGAGAATTACACTAAGAAACCTACCTCGAGTCAGTGAGCCTCGAGTCTAAAGAATCTCTACCTCAGTCATCATCAATTAGAACATATAAAAGAACCTCTAGAGTTAGATGAGTTACCTCAGATTCAGCTATTTGAAAATATAATTGATGTATCGCTATTACCTCAAGTCGCTGAAAAAGCGCCTCGAGTCAAGATATAAAGCTAACCTCGAGTCAGCATACATTTACATATTTTAAAGAATCATAAAGCGCCTCGAGTTTATCATGTATGCCTCGAGTCTATTACTCAGTGAGACTCGAGCCTCCGGGAATTGTGCCTCGAGTTAACAACCTCGAGTCAAATTTAGGTTTGCCTCGAGTCAATTCACGTCTGAATCTTTCAGTTTAATTGATTCTCATTGTTTGCCTCGAGTCAGTCTGAGTTTCGCCTCGAGGTAATCATGTCTCTGTTTTATATTCACATTGCTATGACTTGTGATTGAATGAACTTTTATATGTGCAAATCATATTTTCTATTATGAATACTTGTTATTAAACAAAACCAGTTTGCTAAGTGAGTTTCAGGTAATCAGGATCTTTAATCTTGGAACAATCTTCAACTCTTGCGTAAAGCAGATATTGTCAGAAGCATTTAATACGAACCAGTCCTAAAACACGAAAGAAGAACCTTGATATCTGAGCCTCAAGAAAGTAATTCAAAAATTACTCTATCAATATTGCGAAAGTATAAACGGGCAAATCGAATAACGAATGACAACGAAGGATATTCACCAATCTCGGATTACTACGAAGAAATAGAGAGTAACGGATACATATATGTCTCACAACGGCTCTTTGCTCAGTTTCACAACGGATCTTTGCTCATCAACGGCACAAATGAAACTTATTATAAAAGGAGACGGCATTCAATTTCGCCACCTACTGCCAAATACTACGAGCATTGAATTTGAGTGCATCTAATTTATTCTACCGTTCCTTTAATATCTCGGGATATTCTTAGTACTTGATGATTAGCTATTATCCACTCGAGAGAGGAGTGCTTTGTTTTTACATACAATTTCTATACTTCTGATTGTGTGACTTAAGGTTGTGGAACTTTAAGAGTGGGTGTAAGTCTACAACCAGTAAGGGGGAGTGATTCCAAGAGAGTGGAAAGGATCATCTACGTGTTTGTAATTTTTGTTTTGATAAGATTAGTAAAAATCCCAAGGCGTTCTTGGGAATTTGGACGTAGACCAAAGCTTTGGGTCGAACCAGTATAAAATTGCATTGTGTTCATTTACGTTTCAGTCATAGATCTAATTTTTGTATACGCAAGTATCCTTCAAAAAATTTGAAATCACCTATTCACCCCCCCTCTAGGTGATATTCCTCCTTCAGTTACTAGTGCATGTGTTCAAGTATTTATTAAGTAAGTATCTTCTTCCTTGATTACATAATTTAAATGCACAGTTTAGACACACATACATATATACTAATTCCCTGATCGATGTCATTCTTGTAGGTGCATGCATGAGAAACTTGTTGAACAGGGGCGGGAATCGAGGATTTTGGATTCTTGTGCCCAGTGTATGCAAGTACAACATCCAAGGAATTGAGACAGGAGTACATATCAAAGAGGGTGTGTGAAGTACCAAGAAAGGTGTACTTGTTTCCACACTGGCTCGGGTACATATATATCACAATTCTTGTATGCAATTCACTTAATTCTTCTACATATATATATATATATATATATATATATATATATATATATATATATATATATATATATATATATATATATATATATATATATACTCGAGTACTTTGCTCTTTGTTTTGAAATTTCAGCAACCACTATCGGTTGATCGTCATGAACATGGAGTCGCATTTTGTTATCTTCTTATGCTCAGCTCACGTGATCTATCGCCTACGTTGAAGAGATCATCAACAAGTAAGAATGTCATTTTGATTGTCTTGTACGAAATCTACATTTGTGAATTTTCAATGAACATTATTGATAAATTTGTGATTTTAATGATAGTGGCATGACGACCTTCCAAAAACGGTAAAAAAAAAGGCGTGGTGGGTTTGATCTCAAAGACCTAAATGGTACCAACCAAAGGTTAGTACATATTTGGACATGGCATAAGCTGTCTTGTGAACTTGGTCGATAAGCTATATATGCTCTTATATATTTATTGTTCTTTTTAGACCCTTTGGCAACCGCCGAATCGAACTTATGTGCCCCTACGTCATGAAACACATATATGATATTGTGACGGAGGAAAGACTAAATTCGGTGCAAAGGTAAAATGTTATGGCTGAATTCGATCCACGATGGCTTAATGTTACATATGAAATATGCACGTAACATGTTATTTGGTCTTAGAAAAGCTAAGTGAGGACAATAATTAATGTCCTAAATTAATTCATTTGTAAATAATATATGTTGTAGCAACAATAGCCTTCTGTACATACATTTGTTTATTTTTTCGACTAGCTAATTCATTCATTTGTAAATATAATGCAATGCAATTCAATAATAAATTTGTTTATTTTTTCGAACAATTTGTGTGTGTCCATTTTGGGATTCTGAATGAATGGGATGGTGGATAAAGCTATTTAATTAGTGCTTGAAATTTGAGATACAGGCGGATGTTGTAAATGAGCCATAAGAGACTCTGAAAAGTATTCGCGACTTTTAGGACCGTATATTTGTTAAAAGTCCGGTCCTAAAGGTCCTCGTCCATTTTAAGACCCTATATTTAACAAATATCCGGTCCTAAAAGTCTTCGTCTAATTCTAAAAATATGGGTAGACTTTTAGGACCGTATATATGTCAAATATCCGGTCCTAAAACTCTATAAAATATACGGCTAGAATTGTAGGACCGTATATTTAATTAATATCAGTCCTAAAAGTCTTCGAAAAATTCCAAAGAATATGGCTAGACTTTTAGGACCGTGTATTTGTTAGGAGTCAGGTCTTAAAAGTCTTCGTTTATTTTAATAGTTTGCCGAAACTTTTAGGACCGTATATTGTTTAATTGTCCGCTCCTAACTTCAAATTTTTAAAACAAGGCTTAACTTTTAGGACCTTGGATTTGTTATATGTCTGGTCTTAATATTCTTCCTTTAAATAGAGTTCGTGACTCGGTTTTCAGACAAATCGTTAGGGTTCAAGACAACCAAGTTTCTGGCGTTCTTCTCAAGTTTTGTGCTTCGTTGTCCTCGTTTTCACTTAACCTGGATGTGGAGATCATCATCGGTGTCCCTTTTCTTTGTCCCTTTCTTTTGTCGGAAAAAGAAAGAAGATAACGAAAAGGACACTGAAAATGTTCACACCAGGGTAAGTAAAGAGGAGGACAACGATGGTCCAAACTTGAGAAGAATTGTCACTCTGTTTGTTTTTGTTCGAATAAGGTAAACAATGTTTTTTGTTTTGTTTTGTATGGTCGTAACTGTTAACTTTATTCTGCAAATTTTTAATGTTGATCACCACGAAGAGGACAATGTTTTGTTTGTTTCCTTTTTGTCGGAAAAAAGAAAAGAACATCATAAAGACAAGTACAAGGAAAGCGATTGGGATCTAAACATTTTATTTTATTTCTATTTTTTTCTGCCTTGAGAGGCAGCGTAGTACAAAAAAACATAAATATTTCTAATCCTCCCCATCGTTGTCGGAGGGAGGGAAGGGTCGGAGACGTCGTCATAGAGGTATGGTACTCAACGTCATTGGCGTCGAGTACCGCGTTCGGCTTGTTGTTGACGGTGTGATAGACCTGAAACAGCTTGGCCCAAGCGTCGGTCTATATGATCGACGCGGGCTATCAGCTTTGCGGCGAGCTGCGAAGTTCGGGTTCGGAGGCAACGGAGGAGGATATGGAGGTGCCTCGGGATTTCGCCCGAGCAGGAGGACCTCGTCGTGGTGGAGGAGCCATTACGGTGGAGGTTGTAGGAGGAGATGGAGATGAATGTGAAGAAAGTAAAGTAACAACGGGTTTAAATAGAGAACCCATACCGAACAATGTGATACGCCGAAACATTAATGAGGAGACGCATAGTTCCTCAGAATACGAGGAGACGCCTAGTTGGGAAGTTTGTGTGGAAGCCGAAGAGACTCTCTGAATCATTCATTGAAAAGAAATTGAATTAATAAAGAAATGAGTTTTAGGACCGGATAAAAGATAAAAACTCGGTCTTAAAAGTAATTGAATTGAAAGAAATGAGTTTTAGGACCAGATAAAATATAAAAACTCGATCTTAAAAGTAATTGAATTGAAAAAAAATGAGTTTTAGGACCGGATACAAGATAAAAGGTTGGTCTTAAAAGTAATTGAATTGAAAAAAATGAGTTTTAGGACCGGATACAAGATAAAAGGCCGGTCTTAAAAGTAATTGAATTGATTTGAAAAAATAAATGACTTTTAGGACCGGATATTTATATAAATACGCTCTTAAAGTAGAAACACTAAATTCATTTGTACCAATTAACTTTATCATCACCGGATGCGTATCTCTCCTGCTCTCTGTCCTTATTAACTCCTCACACGAACTCTCGTCCTTATTAACTCCTCACTACCTCGTAACTCCTTACTACCTAGCTCGCCCCAACTTGCTCAAAGCCTCAAACAATGGTTAGATACAAGCAAGCGCTCGTAGGGGTACTCTTACACCTCAAGCTCGTGACATGGTTAGATCGTTATACGGTGCGCCTCCTCCAGCGAGAGTGCGTCCTATTGTGGTCGAAGGGTCTCGGGTCGTTGGACCCATTGTTATTTCGGATGGTGAAGAGATTTCCGCACCCCCTCGATCCTTCCGCCGACCCTTTGTCCTAAGATTGCCGGCCCTCTCCCGGCTTTCGGACCATGCGAGGTTCGTGCTCCCCCACTCCAACCTGTTGGCCCCAGCGCGCCTACCTCTGACCCCTCTCCGCTTTCCTCTAATGAGAGATTCATATTGAGGCTGGAGCAACTAAGACAGGAACTTGCTGATATCCGGTGGGAAATTAATGCTCTTCACGCCGATATCGCCAAGCATGTTCAGTCAGATTCTTGTGGATGATAATTTTCAGCTTTTTTTTTTCTTTTGTTTTTTTTTTCTTGTGTACGTGCATTCTCCAGTAATGTAAGACCATATTAAGAACATAACCCTTTGATATTTTTTTTTGGCTGTTCTTCAGTATTTTTCTTTTTGGCTGTATCTTGTGGATGATAATTTTCCTTTATTTTTTGTCCAAAAAAAATTCCTTTATTTTATTCATTCACCAAGGCTGTTAAGACCAGGACATTTTATAAGTAACGGGTCTAAAAGAATTTGAATTTTAGGACCGGATGTTTTATAAAACTCCGGTCTTAAACTTAAATGACTAATAAAACTTTAGGACCGGATACTCTTAGAACTCCGTCTTAAAAGTTAGTTATAACTTTAGGACCGGACATTTAATAATTAAGCGGTTTTAATAAAATCCAAAAAGCTAAATAAGGTGTCGATGTCGCGCGAAAAATTAAATTTCCCACTCTGAATATCTCTTGTCGCGCCGAAAGTGATTACTCAGGTTCCGACTCCGGTGTTTGTGGGTTGCTTCGTCGCTGCTTCGCGTACCTCTCTCGACAATCACTCTCTGGTTCCTTAGCTAAACGTGTATAGACAAAGCTGTATGAGGTGTTTCAGTTATATAACTTTATTATTTTCCAGCTTATCGTTCTGGTTTTTTCATGGGTTTAACGAAATCGATGAAATGTTCTTGTGGGTATTATATGTTGTTAATGAATATTGTTTTTCGTAGATTATATTTGCACTTAGACCTTCCGAACCCGACCAACAAGTGTTTTTAGGTTACTCTTGTTGTCTTGTCCGCAACATCAACGTTCGTGGCCGGAGAAGTAAGACTCATCGGCAAACGCATTTGAATTTATATGCTACGGGTGAGTCCACAAGACCTTCATCCCATGCATTTAATTTCCTCGTCTTGCATTTATTTGGGTTCTTGGATTCATTGTGATGCATTTATGACCAAAAGTGATTATTTGTTATGCATTTAATGGGCAAGTTCGTTCCTCCGTAAAAGTGATTCTTTGAGCGTATATTTGCATTTGGATGTTGGCTTATTTTTTATGCAAGTTTCAATTTTTTCGGATTATGTATGATCAATGATTTTCCGTCTATATATAGGAATTCTACTATGGACCACAATTGGATAAATAATGCTTTACGAACGAGTGTTGAATATCGAATGGGGTGAGGGAATTTATAGAATTTGCTAAACAAAATGCCCATGATGATGGGGAAGTTTTATTGCCCTTGTGTAAAATGTTTGAATGAGAGTCGACTAAGTCACGAAGTTATACGCACACATTTAATTTGTCACGGATTTTGTAAGACTTATACGGTATGGGTATGGCATGGTGAAAAAGTGCCAAGTGGGAAAAAACATGGGAAGTGGCCTTTGATGATAATGACACGAATATGGATGATCGCATAGAGGACATTATCCGTGATGTAGGAGAAGAGGCTTTTGAGCGATCACATGCATATGGTAATATGTGCGGTGATGCGAGACACCGCTATACCAGTGGGTGTAAAAATACCAATTGTTGAACGCCGTATTGAAATTGGTAAGCTTGAAGGCACGTCATGGATGGAGCGACAAGAGTTTTTCAGAATTGCTTGAGGCTTTGAAGGACATGCTTCCGGATAGTAATGTGTTGCCGCATCGCTACTATGATGCTAAGAAAATACTTTGTCCACTGGGGATGGAGTACAAAAAGATCCATGCATGCCCGAATGATTGCGTCAGATGAGAGGATTTCGGATGGATAGCTTCGACATCCGGCCGATTCTTGTCAATGGAAGAAGATCGATCAATTATTTTCGAACTTCGGCGAAGAACCTAGGAACCTCAGGCTTGCCCTTAGCACGGATAGCATGAATCCCTATGGAAGCCTTAGCAGCATACATAGTTCATGGCCTGTACTCCTGATTGTTTACAACTTATCTCCTATGTTATGCATGAAACGAAAGTACATCATGTTGTCTATGTTGATTTCGAGACCAAAACAACCCGGAAATGACATAGATGTTTACCTTGAGCCCTTGATCGAAGACTTGAAGGAGTTGTGCGAAGAAGGTGTCGATGTTTTTGACTCTTTCAAGAAGGAGGTCTTTAAAATGAGAGCCATGATTTTTTGTACTATAAAAGACTTCCCAGCATATGGGAACTTGTCCGGTTTGTGAAGAAGGCACACGCTACCATCAACTTCAACATGGAAGAAAGACGGTGTATCTTGGACATAGGAGATTTCTTAGACGGGGCCACCCATATCGTCGATAAAAGAAGGCATTTTTTGGTGGCCAAGTGTATGAAAAGGTTAAACTGTATTGATGTCATGCATGTGGAGAAGAACGTATGTGATAGTATTGTTGGCACGCTTCTCAACATACAAGGTAGTTCGAAGGATGGTGTGAAGGCAAGATTGGATTTGCAAGCAATGAGAATACGCGAAGACTTGCATCCAAGGCCATATGGGAAGAGAACTTATTATCCCCCGGCTTCTCATACTTTGTCTAAGGATGAGAAACGAAGCTTTTGTGAGTGTTTACATGGCACAAAAGTTCCCTCGGGGTATTCTTCAAATTTTAAGAGGCTTGTCTCGATGAAGGATTTGAAATTAGTAGGCCAATTAAAAGTCTCATGATTGTCATGTCTTGATGCAACAACTACTCCCAGTAGCTATTCGAGGCATCGCCGAATATGATCTTCGGGTCGTTTTGACTAGACTTTGTTTCTTCTTCAAAGCGGTTTGTAGTAAAGTCTTCAAGATTGAAAAGTTGGATGAATTGGAGAATGAATGATATCTTATCTTGTGCCAGCTTGAGAAGCTATTTGTTCCTACATTTTTTGACATCATGGTTCATCTGATTGTTCATCTAGTGAGGGAGATAAGGTTGTGCGGCCCTATCCATTTACGGTGGATGTACCCTATTGAAAGATCCATGAAATTCCTAAAAGGGTACGTGAAGAACGCGTACATGCTAGAAGCATCAATTGTTCAGAAATATGTTTCTGAAGAGTCCATGGAATTTTGTCAAAATTATTTGGCCAAAGTAAGACATATTGGGCTTCCAAAACGTCAGCTGGCTGAAGGGGGTAGACGAGGGGCTTCGGTAAAGAGTGTAGATCCTGATGAATTGTCACAAGTCCACTTATACATCTTGAATAATGTTGATGAAGTTCAAGCCGGCATATCTCGCACATAAAGAAGCTGTAAGGAAAGAGAACCATCGAATGACCGAACAAAGGTTGATTAGGGACCATAACAGAACTTTTGCAAACTGGTTCAAACAAAAGGTCGAGGGATCGAATGTGTTTCGATACAATGAAATGGTTAGCACGTGGTCCCGAGGTTGATGTCATAAGTTGGAATTCGTATGTGATCAATGGTTATACATTTTACACGAAGTCCCTAGATGATATGAGCACGATTGAACAGTGGTGTTATGTTAGAGGTGAATCTATGCACTTCTCCAGTTCGAAAGACAAGAGGCCTAAATTGGCAGTCATGCCATATTATGGGGTTATTGAAGAGATATGGGAGGTGGACTATGTCAAAGTTAGATTTCCCATCTTCAAATGCAAGTGGGTTAATGTCAATAATGGTGTTCAGATCGATCGGCTAGGATTCACTTTAGTCGATGTCAATAGTAGAAGTTTTGGAGATGAACCTTTTATTATGGCGAGCATGCAAAACAAGTGTTCTATATCACCGATCAAGAAAATAAAATGTGGTCCGTAGCTCTCCAAGGAAAGAGGGTCATTGATATTGATGAGGAAAGTCATTCAAATTATGGTCTTCTGAGAGTACTCCTTTTTCAAGGGGTCTACCGGACATGAACGAAGAAGATGGAGCGGATAATGAACCCGGCATAAGAAATGATCATCAAGAAGGGATATGGGAGGATATCACTTTATAAAAGAGTCAATTCATAAGGTAATATTCATATGCAGAATTTTTAGAAAACTTTAAGGTTTTAACTATATTATATTCCTTCTATGTTCTTAATTAAACAATGTCATCATTGACTATGAATTTGTTCTTGTTTTGTTTTTGTGGCAGGATCCGATTCAAAGGGGCATGTTATAAAAGAGGATGCATGTTACGTTGTTGGGTGGGAATCAGATGAAGGCATGGTGAATAATATATTATATTGAACTACATGTATGTTGATTTACGTCTTGCATGTATTGTAACTCATTGTGATTGTAATTAGTTATATCTTAGCTTATTGTATAAATTACTTTAGTTGTTGTAGACTTAAGAGGCCACATAACTCATGGTGGATAATATTTGTATTCTTTTTCCCAATTCAATTTATTCATGTTCATAGCTTGTAGCTTAAAGTATATATACTTTTATGTCTTTGTTTTGGATGGTGGATTTGTGTATATATATGATCAGGAAGAACAGAACAGGGAAAAAATTCGGGAAAATTTAGACCGCAAATAAAAAAGACGGTCTTAAATGTTCAAATGTTAAGACCGGATGTACTTCTTTGACCACTCTTAAAGATATTAAGCCGGTCTTAAAAGTTGGTCTTTTAAGACCGGTCCATTTATAACATCCGGTCTTGAAAGTCAGTCTTTTAAGACCGGGTAATTAGTCCTCTGTCTTAGAGTCCGCTATCTTTTGGACCGGATTGATATTTGTCCGGTCTTAATATTTGGATCTTTTAAGAGCGGTCGAGTTTATGTCCGGTCTTAAAGTTTGAGTTTTAGGACCGAACCAAAAATATTTCAAATTTATTTAGTACGACTTTTAAGACCGAAGGTTTAAAATGTCCGGTCTAAAAGAAACTCTTTAAGACCGTTTACAAGTCCGGTCTTAAAGGGAGACTTTTAATACCGCGTGGAACAAGACTGGTCGCGGGTCCGGTCCTAATATACCTGTTTTGTCCGGTCTTAAAAGCCTTTTTTCCACCCGTGTGACCGTTAAATCTGACAGTCGTTGTATTGGTAAACTTACAACGATTGTTACTCTTAAATCATTCGTTGTCAATTATTGTTTTTGTAAATAAAAAGAAATATAGATGACTGGTTTAAAGATACAGTCGTTGTTGATGTTACACTTACAATGATGTTTACCAATACCAGTCGTTGTAAGTTATGATTTAAAAAAGAAGTATTGACGACGGCTTTAGTAAAAACAGTCATTGTTAATTGTACAATTACAATGACTGTTAGTCATAAAGCAGTCATTGTAAGTTATCATTTTTTTTAAACAGAGAAATATAAACGATTGCTTTAGGTACAACTGTCGTTTATAATGGTACAATTACAACGACCATTACTCATAAATAAGTCGTTGTAAGAGATCATTTTTTAAAACTAAATGAAATAGTAAAACCACATACAATGACTATTATTTATAACGACTTTCTGTAAACCAGTTGTCTATGTTTAATTACAACGATTGTTCGTAAAATAGTCGTCTATATTTACATTTTCTACATCACTCATTTATACGACCCCTTTGAAACAATTGTCTAAAGGTCCTAAAAACGGTCGTTAAATTTACTTTTTGTACGTAGTAGTGATAATGAAATAATGAATTGATTAAGTAGTTGTCCATCTAGCCAAAATATCAATAGAATGACTTCATGAGCTTTCTTAGAATTGTGTGGTATGTTAGAAAGAGAGGGTGGTCTACAATCCACACATTGGTCAACTGTGGACAAATAGGTTGCTTAAACTCTATATATATATTAAGACATAATGTGAAAAATTGTGAAGTCAATTTTTGGTTTAGACATTCTGGTGAGACAGTCAGTCAACATCTTCATACAGTTTAGCGGCGATCACTCAGTCAGAAGAAAAATTTGTTGTACAACCTAATGGGTTAATAATCCCTCTTGAAATTCAACATGAGAGTAAGTTCTTCCCATACTGTAAGGATTGTGTTGGTGTTATAGACAGAAGACATATATGAGTCAAGGTGTCTTCTATAGATGCTCCTCGATATCATGGTAGAAAGAAATCCCCGACAAAGAATGTGTTAGTAGCATGTATGTTTGACCTAAAGTTTACTTATGCGTTCCTTGGATGGGAAGGCACTGCATCTGACTCAAGGATCATTAAAAATGCATTAACAAGGGAAGATAGGCCTAACATTCTTGAAGGCAAAAATTTATCAATCTTGATAAAGTTTATATTCAACAAGGATAGTTAAACTGTTATAGTAATTATCTTCCTTTATGATAGGTAAATGTTACCTTGTAGATGATGGATTCATGTTAACAAGAGGACTTATAACACCTTATTGGGTAGTTCGATATCATTTGAAAGAGTATTCAAGAAGAAAACCATCCCTAAAAACTATAAGGTGTTATACAACCTTCAACATGCAAAGTTACAGAATGCAATTGAACGAGCTTTTAGTGTTTTGAAGAAAATATTTGCAATTTCGTCTAATGCAACCAAAACTACATTTGGAATCAAAGTTCAAAAAATGATAATATATGCATGTATTATCTTCATAACTTCTTTATGAGTGCTGATCCAAATGAAGATCTCATAAGAGAAGTGGACAGGGCCCTAACGAAAATAATTTTGCTTGAAATATAGTGTTAACAATGAGGCTGCTCGAGGTGAACTTATTCGAGAAAGTACCGCTATTCAGATATGGATAGATTACCAAAATAATCTTGAGGATTGAAGTTTGGTTTTCTTAATAAAAAGTGGACTTTTTTTTTTTTTGAAGTGTATGATTTTCAGATTTAGTTTGTTGTATCACTTGTTAAGTTTGAACTTTTAAATGCAAGTTTAGACAATGAGTTTGTTGGGTAATTATTAGTTTAGATTTCGAATTGCAATTTCTGACATTGAGTTTATGATATTACTTGTTTACTAATTGTGTTATGTGATTATGATCTAATTTTGTGGGATGGCTCCAAACAATATTAACGGGCACTGAACTGGAAAGAAATGTAGATGATGTCCTCGTTGACGCTTTTATGACTAAATAAAAGTAGTGCCGCAAAGTTAATGGCAGCTTGGGAAAATATAGTTAAATATTATAGTGCTTTACTTGGTAAACAAATTAACATGGAGAAGGTGAAGAAATATCAATGGAAGACTAGGAAGAGAAAATTTTCAGATGTGTATGACATATTTAAAAATGTGTGTGGGTTTGCATGGAACCCGGCCAACAACTCAATTGTGGGATGCTGAGCCTGAAGTTTGAGATGCATTTTGAGGTGAAACCCTTTTTTTATAAAGAGTAAATACCTTTTTTGGTCCTTGACAAAAAAAAAACGATCCCCATTTTGGTTCCTTACAAAAAAACCGACCCTTATTCGTCCTTTTTTATGGATTAAAAATGACCTTTTGGAAATTTGTGAGGGATCAAAATGTCAACCGATTGAGTGTATTTTGAATTTTTGAGGGACTACGAGACTTTTTTTTTTTTTTTGTTAGGGACCAAAATGGGGATCGAGTTTTTTGTTAAGGACCAAAAAGGGTATTTATTCTTTCATAAATTTATTTCAGGTTTGAGAATACAGGAATAAATTGGTTGATTATAATGCCGAAACCATTTTTTCCCTGAAATTGATATTTCAATGCATTCAAAAAACTGAAGAATCTTTGTGGAGTATTTAAATTTGTTTGCTTTTATATTTTTAGGCTAAACCTAAAGTAGCACTGTAGAGAACTACTATGTTCCCAAATGATGAAAAGATGCTGATTTTCGATTGGAATAGAGACAGGGCTGGTGGAGATGAGGGGAGACAATGTGTGAGTGGAGGAAGGTGTCATTCTCAAAAAGAAGTTACTCAAACTGTAAATGACATTAATAACCTTAGCTGGTTGAGCTTGATGGCCAAGGTCACTCACCTGGACAAGATAATTCACCTACTGATAACATTAATAACCTTAGCTTGTTGAGCTTGAATACCTGACATGTTTTGTTTTCTTACGGATGATGTTGACAAACTTAGGACGCAACAAAAGCAAGTGATAATAAAAAAGTTCTATAATTCTCACAAGATGGTCATTATACCATTTTTTATATTGACTTTTTGTTGGGATGTAGGATAAATAATAGTTTTAATCTAGATATTTAGTTTATTTAACTTAATTAGGACGACACAAAAGCAAGTGATAATAAAAAAGTTCTATAATTCTCACAAGATGGTCATTATACCATTTTTTATATTGACTTTTTGTTGGGATGTAGGATAAATAATAGTTTTAATCTAGATATTTAGTTTATTTTATTAGTATTATTTTGATAAGGATATTTTGAATATCCATTAGGTTAATCAGGATTTTTTTTATATTTCTTAAGATTATTTTAGATTCATTTATTTTCAATAAAATAGAATGTTATCATCATTTTTAGATTTAAGTTTGAGTTAGATTTTAAATTTGAATTTGAATATGACTTTTGAACACAACGGTTGATTTTTGGATATTTTTTCATCCTGAAAATAAAATTTACAACTTCTTAACATCCTCACGATATATTATTATAAAATTGGAGATTGTGGTATCTTTGTTTGATTAATTTTATTGACGACTAGCTACCAAGAATCAAATAGTCATATGATATAGCTTCAACAAATCCCAATATTTTTGCGCAACACTTCTCACCGTAATCTCCATCTTGTGATCTTAGTTATTTTATGTTACCTTATTTTTTTTTTCCAATTAGCAAAGTTAAGTTTTTCCAATGTTATTAAATCCATACTAATTAAACCAGCCACCTTAGCTTGAAAACCGGCGAATCGGACATTAGACGGGTCTGAATGGGGCCTGAATTCGGGGCTTGTAACTCGTGATGACTCGGGGCTAACTCGTGATGACTCGGGACTAACTCAGGCGAGTCGCCTGAGTTGAGTTTTCAAAAACACTAGATCCAAGTTAGAGTCCAAATTAAGAAGAAAAGAAAGAGCAGATCTATCACTACTACAAAAATGCTAAACAACGACCTAAATAAGACCCAATTAACGACCATTTTCTGATGGACGTCTTGGAGGGGGTAGAGGAAAATTTCCAAAATGGCGACCTGATCTAAAATTAGGTCGTCTTATTAAGCGACGATATTAGATCGTCGCCTTAATAAGCGACGATTTGAAATCGAGTCACCTTATATAGGTAAATAAGGCGACGATTTCAAATCAGTCGCCTTATATAGGTAAATAAGGCGACCTGATTTCAAATCAGGTCGCCATTAAGAAGATAGAGTTCGCCTTAAAGGCGACCTGATATTGGATTCAGGTCGCCTTATGATGACAAAGGCGACCTGATTTCAAAATCAGGTCGCCTTTTTTAAATTAAGGCGACACGATCTTCTATTCGAGTCGCCTTATCCTAACAAAGGCGACGATTTTAAAATCAGTCGCCTATGTTGAATTTTTTTAAAAATATGAACTACAAACTATGAGACATCTACCAAGTTTTTAATTTGCATCAGCCAGAAACCACCAAGCAACACAAGAATCACACTCTAACACAATACATAAACAGACTATATATATAACACCAAAATTGCATATTTTGTACAGACAAAACACCAAATACATACAAATGAACAACAGTAGCAAATTAAAGAATCACTAACACAATAACATATTAATCATGCTCACTACTAACTAGGCGCTATGTGTTGAAGAAGATATCTAGATATCATGTCTCGAACCGAATCGATCTCATCCTGCGAGTACGGATCCTTAGTACCCAAAAACACTTCGGTCCACCCTGCTCTTTTGCATTGATAAGTCTGTCTATACGTCTTGAGGCCCCTATCATTAAAATGGAAATTAACGGACATGTTAAACCATTCATTTAAAAGAAGAATCGATGATTCGAAAAAATTTACTTACTCGGCAAACATGTTTTGATATCCTCGGTAGGATTGCCATTTCTTGAATCGAACCAATAACAGGAGTTCTTGCTCGGACAAACAACACACGGCGTCCAATGACCACTACAACATATACGTATTAATATTAAATTAAGATAAGACCGCAATTTTGACACAAAAATCTTATAAGACAAAACAAAAGTACGCACCTTTCATGTATTGGCGCTAGATAACAAGACGACCCTCCGTCGCCCATTGTTAGACCAACATAAATTGACCTCTGGGTAACGTCTTTGCGAGCCGAAGCCGTGCATCCGGGACATAAGTATCCATACGAACTCGCTCGCGGTGTCGGCGCATAATTCACTGGGCAGACACTATGAAATGAAATGATAAATGTTATTGAAGATCTTAAACAAAAAAAGAGTACTAACATAATTAAAGGGTTAAACAAACTTACGGGATTGCAAGTTGAAGAAAGCGTATATCTAAACAATCCATCGTCAAAAACTCCATCAAATCTTTATTGTCAAATGTCATCGGATATGTCTTTTACGCACCGACAATGCCGGAGGCATCTGCAAGCTTATGAGGCCGATGTCCTTGTACATCTCTCGCATGGTGTGCTAAGTACGGAAATAAGCCCGCATCTTGTTCATCCTATGAAAACATAAAAAACATATTATGAGTGAATGAGCAATGAAAATCAATCGGAAACAACTCACACTCAATCGGTAATGTATTTCCTACCATCGCAGTGTCGTCCACATCTCAATAAGATGAGCCGGCCAAAGGATGAACCATGTGATGGCGGCGCCTAGTGTGGTAACCTCCTCATCATCAATCGGGACGGTTGTCTCTTCTTCCCCCTCTCGCACACTCGTCACGGTCACCCGACGTTGGTTTTACGGAATTTGCTTGTTGTGGTGTTTGTCTTGTTGCGGGTAAACAAGACCATCGGCAACAATCCGCCGGTGTGGTCATCCAAATATAGGGTGCAAGCTATACCTCCTGTGGAGTGTGAGACGGTTCGCTAATATGCACCTGCAGGTGTGAGACGGTTCGCTAATATGCACCTCGGCGGTGTGAGACGGTCCGCATATAACTACCTCGGAGGGAGAAGGTCCGCTAATATGTACCTCGGAGGTGAAAACTATCTTTGTTCTTTGGGGATATTCGGGGATTCGTCGGATGTACGTTCTTTGTTGTACCATAGCTTGCATTTCACCCGTAGTTGTGCCATAACATCTTTCATAAGGTTTGCTCGAATTCGGCTTCAAGCTCCTGGCTGCTCTGCGTCATACAAACGTGAACGTCGTCAGAAAAATTTTGCGACACTCACTCCCTCGTCTCCCCTCGAACGACATCGGGGTAATCCGGCTTCCCAATCGCCGTCGACAAAATGTCTGCCGCGTACCGGCGTGAATGAGCCTTGGCTACTCTGCTGCTCAAGTGAATCTGTACCATAAGATTTTTCATAAATAATAACTAAACTCTTATATAGTATGAAACAAGCGAGGCTATTTAATACTTCTAATTCAACTACTTACGATCTTTGAGGCAACTGCAGCAACATCTTCATTGATGTATTTGTCCCCCTTCATCCTCGTTACCAGAAATTCAGGATTTTGTCGGGACGCCACAAACTCCCTCCAGTCCTCAGGAGAAATGAAATCATAGGTCATACATGGATCTGGTCCCTCTTTGGCCCGCGAATATACTTTTTGTCGGCTTGTTCTTAAAATCTTTCCAACGGAGACGAACTTCGCCCATCCAATGCTTCCTCATGGCCTTAGTGTTAGGGACATCAAATGTTTCTTTGCAAGGTGAAAGAGAAGATATGACGAAATCAAGTAATAAGACTAAAGATACAAATGCAGATATATCGAAAGTGAGATACCAAAATTTGTGTCCAAATCAAAGCCTTCGTCTTATCATCAACGAAATTCCAAGCTGAGTAAACAATACGCACTTTGCTTGAGCCGGATAGCCTAAATAGCTAATGAAGTTTGTCTTCCTCTCTGCCAACTGGATTCATATTTTCATCAAACTCCACATGCAGCCTCTTTTTCTGATTGTCACGGCGAGCAATTAGCTCACCCATGTGTGTGCTACCTCTCCCTTTTCTCACAACAGGCATATCAACCCTATCTTCCGATGACTCGTCTGAGCTAGACATATTCCTGTTCATCAAAGACCAATCATTTATGTTAGATAGATTTTTAAATAATAAACAGATTAATAAAATGAACCAACATGTTAAACGACCACAAAAAGAACATAGTAGTTAAACACATCATTTTGTAAGCGAAGATCTTACTTTACATGGTGTCCCATATTCCTTCACAATGATCCTTTCTTGCGGCATATTCTTCATCATCTATCAATTCTACTTCACGTGTTGTAGGTGGATTTGTTGTGAAAGGGAGTGTATCGTCAAGGTTCAAGGATTCTTCACCATACTTCTATTTTTACTTTGAAGTACAATGGACATTCTTTTATTTGCGAAGTGCGTAACATAAAACACTTGTTTCGCGACTTGCTAAAATGAATGGCTCATCTCTATGACCAAGTCTTTGAAGATCAATGAGACAAATCCAAATTTAGGATCTATTACAACGGCATTATTGCTAACCCACTTACATTTCAATAAAGCAACTTTGAACTTGCTTGTAGTTGATCTCCCATATTTCTTCGATCACTCCATAATAGGCCATTGATGCTACCACCGGGTTTTGTCTTTCGAACTCGAAAAGTGCATGGATTCGACTTCAACCATCACCCCACTATTTTGCATAGCACTTGTCATCTTGGTCTTTTGTGTAGAAAGAATATCCGTTGACATCGTAACCGCTCCAAGTGATGACACGAAAGAAGGTCCCCAGGCTAACCACTCGATTGTATCTGACACTCCGGTCTCGTGCAATACCTTCTCACTGAACCACTTTATGAACGTCTTCTTTTGCTCATTCGCTATCTGCATGTCACTCTTCCTTGGATTCATATTCTTCAAACTCTTTCTGTGTTCATCAATGTATGGTTGAACTTCTTAGTATTATTCAAGATGTACGGGTGTGCTTGCAACACCTCTTCACGAGGCTTATTCTTGGTTTGATTCCTCGAGTTCCCTCGTTTATCCTCGTCATCTTTGAGATTGTATCGTCGGCCACGATAGATAATCTTTGCGAACTCCATAGCCTCTTCAACTACATATCTCTCAACTATTGAGGCTTAGGCCGATAAGGGTTTTAGAATACCCTTTTAAGATCTTCATGTATCGCTCGAAAGGGTACATCCACCTTAGGTAAACTGGACCTTGCAGTCTTACCTCCCTTACCAAGTGCACTATCAAGTGCACCATGATATCAAAAAGGCGGGAGGGAAATGCATCTCTAGTTGGGACAAAATAATATAACCCTCATTCTCCAATTCATCCAACTTTTCAATGTCAATGACTTTGTTGCAGATAGCATTGAAGAAAATACTCAATCTTGTTATAGTGGATCGAACTTCATCTTTCATAATGCCTCTTATAGCTATTGGTAGTAGTTGTTGCATCAACACATGATAATCATGGGACTTCATTCCCACTAACTTCAAATCGTTCATTGAGACACACTTTCTCAAATTAGAAGAATATCCTTGTGGCACCTTAATGTCATATAGACATCCACACAAACTTTTCTTCTCAGCTTTTGATAGTGTATGAGTTCTTTGGCTCCATGTATGCCCTCTTACCATCTTCCATTACTCGTGGATGTAACCTTTCTCTTATTCCCATGTCAACTAGATCTAGTCTCGCACTAATTCCATCCTTCGTCTTCCCTGGTATGTGCAAAGAGTGCGACAAGGCTATCACAAACGTTTTTCTCCACATGCATCACATCAAGGCTGTGTCTCACATCAAGACTACGCCAATATGGAAGATCAAAGAAAATTGATCTCTTCTTCCATATATTCTTCTCACTCGCCTTCCTTCTTTGCTTACCCAATATGACATTGATATGTTTCACCCGACTATAAACGTCCTCTCCGGTTAACGCCTTTGGAGCCGTATTACGCTCCGGTAAGCCGTTAAACGCTTTCTTAACTTACGATATGGGTGGAAGCAGATGAAGAAACCTCACGTGGCCGAGGTAGACCGTTTTTTCCGTGCTTTAGTTGATGGAAGTTTGTGTCTGCTTCACATATTGGACATGCTTTATGCCCCTTCACACTGTACCCTGACAAATTTCCGTATGCAGGAAAGTCGTTTATCGTGGTAAAAATCATTGCACGCAACTTGAAGTGCTCCTTCTTATATGCATCAAACACATCTCGCCTTCCTCCACAACTTCTTCAAATCCTCAACCAAAGGCGCCAAGTACACATCGATATTGTTCCGGGTTGTTTTGGTCAGAAATCATCATAGAAAGCATCACATACTTGCGTTTCATACATAGCCGGGGAGGTAAGTTGTATATTACAAGGAGAACCAGGCCATGCACTATGGGTCTTGCTAAGAGTTCGATACGGATTGAAGCCATCTGTACAAAGCCCAGTAGAAGGTTTCTTGGCTCTTTGCCAAATTGAGGGAACATTTCGTCTATTTTCTTCCATTGCGGAGAGTCGGTAGGGTGCTGAAGATATTTTCCATCGGATATTCTCTCATCGAATGCCATCTCAACTTCTTCGCCGTTGCTTCACTAGTAGCAGGACGCTTAAGCAGTGGAATTATTGGAAGATACCACAATGCCTTCAAAGGTTGCCTTTTTGTTGTCTGCTCTCCCGAAACACTAACTTTCTTCACTTTGTATCGTGAAGTTTTACACTTCGGGCAATTCGAGGCCTTCGTACTCGTTTACGTACAATATGCGATCATTAGAACATGTGTATCTTTTTATACTCCATACCCATCGTAGACAAGATTTTCTTGGCCTCATACATACGATTTGGAAGTACATTATCAGCGGCAACATATCACACAACAATTCAAGCGGCGACGTGAAGCGCTATCGGTCCACCCACAAGTTGCCTTTAAGTTGACCAAATGTAAGGTCGCGATCAACCGTGTATACTTAGTACACCAGAGGGAACAAAGGTGTCTCGCATCGCTCCATGCGCTTTCATATTCACCCGATTGTGCAAAAGATTACGCCTCAACATCATTAATCATTTTCTCCATTCCATCATCATCATCTACCTCAACTTCATTTGCATGGGGCCTGCCGGTACTTACTTCCTCACCATGCCATATCCACGTTGTGTATCGAAGGTGTATTCCATCACAAAGTAGGTGGTCCCTTATATCGGCAATAACCCTTCGACTCCCATTTAAACAATTAACACATGGACAATAATACATCCCATTTTTGTGGCCACATTCCTTCTAGCAAATTCAATAAACTCTTCCACCCCATTCTCATATTCTTCACTAGTTCTCAATGCATTCATCCAACTATGACCCATTTTATTACCACCTCGACATTTCCAACAACAGTCAAGTTCATGTCAATTTCAAGAACGACATGTTTTCTTTTAAGTAAATTTCGGCAGCATTTCCCCTTAAAAGTAAGACATCCCAAAATTTCAATAACAACCAATTTCAGCCTAATTCAACAAAACTTACTAACTAAACCAATTTCAGCTTTCTGTTTTGAAGGACATCCCATGTTACAAGATCATCCCAGAAAACATACAAAAAACAAGCCAATAAATAGAAGTAAATATTGAATTGATCTAACTAGCTTGCACAGAAGAGCCAAAAGCATCAGAATATATATAAAAGCAAGTTAGATATTATTATTTTTTTGTTAAACATATGTATCGTCTCTTATTGGAGGCAATTCTATTCGAGACACTGTCGAGTACTAAATATGAGTACCTTTCATAGTGGAGATTCAAACCTTGATTCGCCATGTTGTGAAGAACTAGCTAGCTTCTTTTGCTAAACTCAACTCTCCCAACTCTCATTGCTAGTTAGATTATAATAAGGTTTAGTTTGCTAAATCAGTGCAACTAAAGATGGTGGTTGTGATCTTTTTTCACCCGACAAAACATGGTGGAGGTCCCTTATCTTCATAAACCAAACACACCCTCCTCTTTCTTCTTTTCCTTCTCTACTTTTGTATGCTGTTTTCAAATTAACCCTCTAATTTCCTCTCTATCTCTCTCCCTCACGTGTAGCTAGCAAGCACTACCAAGTCATCTTTATGATTCATTTTAGTACCCACCCCCATTGTTTTGTCGCATATAGATTCTAACACAAGAGTTGCATCAGAAAGACATAACCAGGTAGATAGAACTATAGGTACTAATTTTTTAGCACTCTAAAGCAGCAATAGAACGAAATCACGAATCTTAAGAGTAACGTGTCGAACAAGCTTACTTGGAGAAGAGCGAGGCGAAGGAGGCAGCCGGCGGAGACGAAGGAGACGAAGGAGAGCGAAGGAGACAGCGGAGACGAAGGAGGCGGACGGCGGAGACGAAGGAGAATGACGGCGGAGACGTACGGCAAGAAAGGGACGGCCTTGGAGAAGAGCGGAGCGAGTGAGTCTGAGAGGATTTCGCGGCCTCTGTCGGAGTATGAGTGTGTGAGGGAAAATGAAGAGGCGCGAGTATATTAACCTAAAAAAATTGAATATAGGCGACCTGAATCATATTTCAGGACGCCTATATTCCACTTTTGGCGACCTGAATCATAATCAGGTCGCCAATATTATTAAATTTCCTAATTTCTATTAAAAGAAAATCCTTGGCGCCAAACAATAAATTCAGGGTGCGAAGAAATTGATACATTAAAGACGTCCTGAAATATATGTAGGTCGCCATAAATGAATTTTATTGAAAAAAAATTAAATTCCATGGCGCCAAACAAATATTTCTCATATTTTTTATGGCGCGAAACAATTTTAGACGTCTGAAAAATTTCGGGACACCAAAAATCTATTTAAGGAGTCCTGATTTCTTATTTAGGACGCTGAAGGCTCAACTTCCTTAAATATAATTACAAGAATGCCACCCACTTTGGACGTCCTATTTCTAAATAAGGACGTTTTTTAGGGTAGTAATATCCAATTTTTGTAGTAGTGTCATCTCTCTCCTCCTTTTATTTCACTTTCTCATCCGCTCTTTCAAATTTGCAGAGGCTATTTTTGCTTAAATGTTCTCTGCTTTCCTTCTTCCACTGAATGAAGTCGTAGATGAGAACATCTTAGAAAGGTCGAAGATCGGGAAGGAAAAGAAGTTGAGAGTGAGAAGCCCAGTTGACGAAGATGCGAATCTGATGAGAATATAGAGGGGAAATGTTGCAACGTGATGAAAAGCCGAGTTGGCTTTTATTTAGTTTTGGTTTAAAGGCTATTTTATTTAGTTTTGAGTAAATACCCTTTCTAGTCTCTGACAAAAAATACGGACCTCATTTTAGTCCCTAACAAAAAAACGACTTTTATTCGTTCTTTTCATGGGACTAAAAATGACCTTTTGGAAATTTGTAAGAGATCAAAATGTCCACCAATCGACCCTTATTCATCATTTTTATAGACTAAAAAGGACTCTATCTTTTTTTGTCAGGGACCAAAATGTGGTCCGTGTTTTTTGTCAGGGACCAGAAAGGATTTTTACTCTCTAGTTTTTTATGTTTTGCTGTTTTTTGTTTCAATTCTTCTGTTGGTAATCTTGACAAGCTTTGATTTTTATACTTTTGAAGGAACTCTCAGTCAAGCAAGGGAGTCTTTAATTTAGCGGGCCGAGAAAATAAAGAGATGATGATGAAGACAGTTAACGAATTTAAGAACGCAACCAAAACAGTAGGCTCAATTCTACTCTCGATTCCTATATTTCCTAAGCTGGGGTTGTAATGGTGTTCTTTACTTTGAGTAAATACCCTTTTTGGTCCCTGGAAAAAACACGGATGCCTTTTTTGGTCCCTGAAAAAAAATAAGTCACTTTTAGTCCCTAAAATGGAAAAATAATGTCTCTTTTAGTCCTTTTGATCATCTTTTTTGCACATTTTAATCCCTCAGAAATTCCCAAAAAGGTCCTTTTTAGTCCCTAAAAAGGACCAAAATGACATTTCTTTTACTCAGGGACGAAAAAAAGGGTCAAATGTGTTTTTCCAGGGACCAAAAAGGGTATTTACTCCTTTACTTTCTTTTTTACCTTTCTCATTTTTTTAATTTTTTTTTCCTTGCTTTGGATTTATTTATTTTTGTTATTTTTATACTTTCTACTTTTTTTCTGATCCCCACCAAATTGGCGTTTTAATTTCTTGGTGTAAAAACTTTTCTTTTGGCCTTTGATGGTAATAATTAATAAATTTTGGTTATGGTAATAATCTAGAGTAAATTATATTTGAACCAAAAAAATCTAGGTAAATTATTACAGTTATTTTATATTGGTGCGGCAATTGCCAACTTTCCCAATATGTAGCCCATCACGTCTAAAGGTGGTCCGAACTTTGAACTTATTTTAATTCTATGAAAAAAAATTTAATTTCATACCGTAGAAAGATGAATTATTATTACAGTACTCAAATATTGAGTTCATAAACACATGGAAGAAACCAAATTTGTTAGTACATTAAATGAGAAAAATGTGTATTTGCTACCCGTTTTTAAGATTCGATCGATATCAGAGCTATCATGAGCTTAAATCTCATTCCCATTAAAAGGAAATTATACATATAAAGTCTAACACTACTACAAAAGGTAGATTTCACGAAACCCAATTAACGTCCGTTTTCTTGTAAAACAGAAGTTAAAAAGAAGGCGGTGGCATATTTGAAATTTGGTGAGAATATTCTACGACTGTTTTGAAAAAACTGGACGTTAAAAAATTACAGGTGGCTACTTTTAATGTCTGTTTCATTGATAAAGCAGCTTTTGCTAAACGGTCGTATTATTATACTTCCTACGACTGTTTGTGGACTAAAAGGGTCTTTGTATCCTATATTAGCGGTCTCTATCGTTAATAACAGTCGTAGTTATTACCAATTCCAATCTAGCATTTCCCTAATCCTGCCCACCAGGTTACTCCATTTACTACAAAAATCATCTAAGATCAATTGCATGACCTCTTCGGAGTCAGATTCCAGTATAAGTTTCGTTATTCCCAATCATGTGGTTGTTTATTAGTCTATAAGCAACTTTCATACGAAAACCTATATAATGACCAAATTAACATTGCCCTTTTAAATACGCACACATAATAACAAGACGGAATAGTAGATTTAAGAGTAACGTACGACACGAACACTAAATCGGGTCGCATATTAATGAAAATAGGCGACTGATATACATTCGGTCGCCTATTTTCATTAATATGCGACGATTTACAACCAGTCGCCTATTTGCATCAATTTAGTTAAAAAAAAATAAAAAAGTGCCGATAGGCGACCTGAAGTGTAAACCAGGTCGCCACTTATATAAAATAGGCAACCTGATATACCTTTAGGTCGCCTATTTTCTAAAATCGGCACTTTTTTATTTTTAAATAAATTGATGCAAATAAGCGACTTTGAAGTGTAAATCAGTCGCCTATTTTATAAAATAGGCGACTGATATACCTTGAGTCGCCTATTTTCTATAATAGTGGAGAATTTTTTTATTTTACGCCGCCAAATATTTCCCACCATATTTTATCCTTGGCGCCAAGATAATTAATCAGATTTTAGGCGTCTTGAATTACATACAGGACGACAAAAATAAATTTTAGAAGTCCTAAATTACTATTCAGGACGTTGAAGGCTCCTTTTCCTTAAATATAATTACAAAAATGCCACTTCCTTCATATTTTACTACCTGTTTTCAATTTAGGACGTTTTTTAGGGTAGTAGTATCCAATTTTTGTAGTAGTGTATAAGAAAAGAGAGAGCAGATCCAGATCAGAGGTTGAAGAAGAAAGGAAGGAGTAGATCTAGATCGCAGACTGAAAAAGAAAGGAGCAGAACGGTGGCCGGGAAAAAACGAAACCTGAGACTAATGATGATTTCGCTAACTGTAGGGAATCGGTGGAGAAGAAAGAATAACGATTACTACCCCTAGAATATGAGTATGATTTCATTGAACATGAGAGGAAGTGGCCTTGTTGCTTTTTTTTTTGGGATGCCAACACATGAACTGGTGCCTTGCAATTTGAAGACATGGCGGCAGAGCACAAATGCTTGGGGCAGCCCATGAAATACTCAGCTAAAAAAAGAAGGAAGAATTGTGCTTAGTTAATGTCTTGGTTTCTCAAGTGTATCAAAAAAAAAAAAAAAAAGGAAGAATTGTTGAAGAAACAAAATAACATGGGAAATGAAGAGTAAAAATTGAAAAACCTAAGGCCTCGTTTGGATCGAAGACAAGATAAGGATGAAAAAGAATGGAAATGAAAAGAATGGAATGTAAAGGAAAATATTTTACCTCCATACGTTTGATTCGCATTGGAAAAGAAAATGAGTTGATAGGAAAATTTTTTTTTGGTTGGAAGAAAATAAGGTAGGAAAATGAGGCAAAATACCATTTTATCCCCTAAAAATAAAATATTATTTTAAACCGCATGTGTGCACTTTCTAGTGTATAGTGTGCATAGTGCACACTCAAATTTTTACACTTATCTTTCTCATTTCTTCGTGAAAGCTCCATGACTCTCTTCCATCTCCGTCACCTCCAGTCCGATGGATCTACAACGGCAAAAAGGTCACCGTGGCTTCTTCTTCCTCTTTCCACGATGTTTTCCAACGTCACTCTCTTCTCTTTCTTCCTCTCCCTTGCGTCAGTCTCTTCTCTCTCTTCGTCTCCCTGGCGCTGAAAAGGGTAAGTTGGTCTTCTTCATTTTTTTATCCGTGGGAAAATGGATTCCCACCAAAATAGGTGGGAACCAACTTTCACATGTTTAAGGGAAAAATCGCTTGCTGCCGGAAAACATTTTCACAGGAAAATGCAAATCAAACAACTACATGCAATGGAAAATACCCATTTTTCTTTTCTTGCCCCTAATTTTCTTCGATCCAAGGCCTAAGGGTATAAACTGTGGGTGAAAAAGTCAAAGCCAAAGGGTAAAGTCACGTAACATTGGATTTATTGTCCCATTCACTAATCACGCGCATCGAGACTGAACAGCATTGCGTTTGGCAAAAAGGAAAAAAAAAAATATTGGAAGAAAGGCTACACTTTGCACACCATTAAAATTTAGATAGATTTTTAATGCCGCATGTTATGTCTCTTTAATGTGATATTACTCTTTTGCCTCTTACTAACCGTATAGAAGTACCCTTTAAATTTAAATGCTAAGGTGCAAATTGGCCAACGAAGTATTACGCTAGAAGCACCGAGCACAAAAATGTTTTGAAGGGGGTAAAAATACCAATGAACAATTGAAAGGGAGCAAAAATACAAATTCAGAATTTAAAACTTCGGCGAATAGACCAAAATAGGGATTGTGCCACTTTCACAAGTTTTAAATTCTTCATTGGTATTTTTGCTCCCTTTCAATTGTTCATTAGTATTTTTGCTCTCTTCAAAACATTTCTGCGGCTGGTGCTCCTAGCGTAATACTTCATTGGCCAATCTGCACTTTAACTCTAAATTTAATTACTAATATTTATAATTAAATATGAATATTTAAAATTAAAATATATTATTTTAATTGTGACTCTCATTGCTTTGATTGGTTTAGAGGTCAATTTGGGTTTGATAACCTTGGTTTTTTAGTTCAGTGCACTAGTGGAAAAAAGGATTTTAAGACCGGACGAAACATGTATATTAGGAGCGGACCAGCGACAGGTCTTGTTCCAGGCGGTATTAAAAGTCTCCCTATTAAGACCGGACAAAGAATCGGTCTTAAAGAGTTTCTTTAAGACCGGACATTTTAAACCTTCGGTCTTAAAATTCGTACTAAATAGATCTGAAATATTTTTGTTCGGTCCTAAAACTCAAACTTTAAGGCCAGGACAAAAACTAGACCGCTCTTAAAAGATCCGAATATTAAGACCGGACAAAAATAAACCCGGTCCTAAAAATAGTAATATCCTAGACCGAGATCCGGTCTTAAAAGTCGACTTTCAAGACCGGATGTTATATACATCCGGTCTTAAAAATTGAACTTTTAGACTGCACTTATAAATGGACCGGTCTTAAAAGACCAACTTTTAAGACCGGCTTAATACCTTTAAGAGCGGTCATAGATATGCATCCGGTCTTAACAATTGAACATTTAAGGCCGTTTTATTTATTTGCGCTCTAAATTTTCCCGAATTTTTTCCTGTTCTGTTCTTCCTGATCATATATAATACACAAAAATCCACCATCCAAAACAGCACATAAAAGTCGATATACTTAATTTAAGCTACAAGCTACAAGCTATGAACATGAATAAATTGAATTGGGAAAAAGAATACAAATAATTATCCAATAAGCTAAGATATATAACTAATTACAATCACAATGAGTTACAATACAACACGTAAATCAACATACATGTAGTCCAATATATTATTCACCATGCCTTCATCTGATTCCCACCCAACAATGTAACATGCATCCTCTTTTATAACATGCCCCTATGAATCGGATCCTACCACAAAAACAAAACAAGAACAAATTCATAGTCAGCGTGACATTATATTGTTTAATTAAGAACGTAACATAGAAGGAATATATAATATATATAGTTAAAACCTTAAAGTTTTCTAAGAATTCTGTATATGAATATTACCTTATGAATTGACTCTTTTATAAAGTGATATCCTCCCATATCCCTTCTTGATGATCATTTCTTATGCGGAAAAGGTTCTTCTCCAAAACTTCTACTATTGACATCGACTAAAGTAAATCCTAGCCGATCGATCTGAACACCATTATTGACATTAACCCACTTGCATTTGAAGATGAGAAATCTAATTTTGACATAGTCCACCTCCCAAATCTCTTCAATAACCCCATAATATGGCATGATTTGCCAATTTAGGCCTCTTGTCTTTCGAGCGGAGAAGTGCATAGATTGACCTTTAACATAACACCATTTATTCAGGTGTGCTCCTATCATCTAGGGACTTCGTGTAAAATGTATAACCATTGATCACATACGAATTCCAACTTATGACTTCAACCTTAGGACCACATGCTAACCATTTCATTGTGTCGAAACACATTCGAGATCCCTCGACCTTTTGTTTGAACCATTTTGCAAAAGTTACATTATGCTCCCTAATCAACCTTTGTTCGATCATTCGATGGTTTTCTTTCCTTGACCTCTTTATGTGCGAGATATCTTTGGCTTGAACTTCATCAACATTATTCAAGATGTATAAGTGGACTTGTGACAATTCATCGGGATCCACACTCTTTCACCAGAAGCCCCACGTCTACCCCCTTGACATCTTGACGTTTTGGAAGCCCAATATGTCTTACTTTGGCCAAATAATTTTGACAAAATTCCATGGCCTCTTGAAACATATTTACGAACAATTGATGCTTACAGCCGGTGCAGCGTTCTTCACATACCCTTTTAGGAATTTCATAGATCTTTCAATAGGGTACATCCACCGTAAATGGATAGGGCCGCACAACTTTATCTCCCTCACTAGATGAACAATGAGATGAACCATGATGTCAAAAAATGAAGGAACAAAAAGCTTTTCAAGGTGGCACAAGATAAGATATCCTTCATTCTCCAATTCATCCAACTTTTCAATCTTGAACACTTTACTAGAAACCGCATTGAAGAAGAAACAAAGTCTAGTCAAAAGCGACAGAAGATCATATTCGGCGATCCCTCGAATAGCTATCGGGAGTAGGCTGTTGCATCAAGACATGACAGTCATGAGACTTTTGGCCTACTAATTTCAAGTCCTTCAAGAGACAAGCCTCTTAAAATTTGAAGAATACCCGAGGGAACTTTTGTGCCATGTAAACACTCACAAAAGCTTCGTTTCTCATCCTTAGACAAAGTATGAGAAGCCGGGGGACAATAAGTTCTCTTCCCATATGGCCTTGGATGTAAGTCTTCGCGTATTCCCATTGCTTGCAAATCCAATCTTGCCTTCACACCATCCTTCGAACTACCTTGTATGTTGAGAAGCGTGCCCACAATACTATCACATACGTTCTTCTCCACATGCATGACATCAATACTGATGTCTCACATCAAGATTGCGCCAATAGGGAAGATCAAAGAATACGAGATCTCTTCTTCCATATATTTGTTTCTTTTCTACTCTTTCCGGGCTTACAGAAGATGACAACGATATTTTTAACCTTTTCATACACTTGCTCCCAGTCAATGCCACCGAGCTTCTTCATACTCTTGGCCACCAAAAAAGGCCTTCTTTAATCGACGATATGGGTGGCCCCGTCTAAGAAATCTCCAATGTCCAAGATACACCGTCTTTCTTCCATGTTGAAGTTGATGGTAGCATGTGCCTTCTTCACAAACCGGACATGCTTTATGGCCTTTTACACTATACCCGACAAGTTCCCATATCTTTGGGAAGTCGTTTATAGTACAAAATATCATGGCTCTCATTTTAAAGACCTCATTCTTGAAAGAGTCAAAAACATCGACACCTTCTTCGCACAACTCCTTCAAGTCTTCGATCGTGGGGTTTCACATATCGGACAACTCTGCTTCTCTTCAAACTCTTTTCTATACAATACACAATCATTCGGGCATGCATGGATCTTTTTGTACTCCATCCCCAGTGGACAAAGTATCTTCTTTGCATCATAGTAGCGATGCGGCAACACGTTATCAATCGGAAGCATGTCCTTCAAAGCCTCAAGCAATTCTGAAAAACTCTTGTCGCTCCATCCATGACGTGCCTTCAAGCTTACCAATTTCAATACATCGTTCAACAATTGGTATTTTTACACCACGGTATAGCGGTGTCTGCGCATCACTTGCACATATTACCATATGCATGTGATCGCTCAAAAGCCTCTTCTCCTACATCACGGATAATGTCCTCTATGCGATCATCCATATTCGTGTCATTATCATCAAAGGCCACTTCCCCATGTTTTTCCCATTTGATGGCACTTGTTCACCATGCCATACCCATACTGTATAAGTCTTACAAAATCCGTGACAAATTAAATGTGTGCGTATAACTTGAGGACATAGTCGACACTCATTCAAACATTTTACACAAGGGCAATAATACTTCCCCCATCATCATGGGCATTTTGTTTAGCAAATTCTATAAATTCCCTAACCCCATTCGATATTCAACACTCGTTCGTAAAGCATCTATCCAAGCGTGATCCATAGTAGAATTCCTATATATTATAGACGAAAATCATTGATCATACATAATCCGAAAAAATTGAAACTTGCATATAAAATAAGCCAACTCCAAATGCAAATATTGTCTCAAAGAATCACTTTTACGGAGGAACTTGCCCATTAAATGCATAACAAATTAAGAATCACTTTTGGTCGTAAATGCATCACAGTGAATCGAAGAACCAAAATAAATGCAAGACGAGGAAATTAAATGCAGGGGATGAAGGTCTTGTGGACTAACCTGTAGCATATAAATTCAAATGCGTTTCTTGAGTCGTCTTACTTCTCCGCTCACGAACGTTGATGTTGCGAGACAAGACAACAAGAGTAACCTAAAAACACTTGTTGGTCAGTTGGGTAGGTCTAAAGTGCAAATATAATCTTCAAAAAACAATATTCATTAACAGCTGAGAGGGAAATTTCGAGTCGGAACCTGAGTATTCACTTTCGGCAAGACAAGAGATCAGAGAGGGAAATTTAATTTTTCCGCGTGACAAAGATACCTTATTTAGCTTTTTGGATTTTATTAATATCGGTTATTAATTAAATGTTCGGTCCTAAAGATACAACTAACATTTTAAGACCGGAGTTTTAAAAGTATCCGGTCCTAACTTTTTATTAGTCTTTTAATTTTTAAGACCGGAGGTTTATAAAACATCCGGTCCTAAAATTCAAATACTCTTTAGATCCGTTACTTATAAAATGTCCGGTCTTAATGGCCTTGGTGATTGCAATATTAAATCAATAAAATAAAGGATATTTTTTTGGACAAAAAATAAAGTAAAATTGGAGAATAAGTTTCTTTAATGAATTACTGGAGAACAGCCAAAAAATTCATACAGTGTTCTTAATGTTTCTTACATTACTTCAGAATATATACACAACAACAAGAAAACAAAAGAAAAACAAGCTGAATATTATCATCCACAAGAATCTGACTGAACAACCTCGGCGATTTCGGCGTGAAGAGCATTAATTTCTTGCCGGAGATCAACAAGTTGTTGTCTTATTCTCTCCACCCGCAATATGAATGGATTAGAGGTAGGCGCGCTGGGGCCAACAGGTTGGAGAGGGGGATTACGAACTTCTGCATGGCTAGCTTCAAGATGACGGATGAACTCAGCAAGGACAGGATCGGCAGAAGGATCGAGGGGGGGTGCGGCATGAGCAATCTCTTCATCATCCGAAGAAATAACAATGGGTCCAACAACCCGAGAGTCTTCGGAAACAATACGGCCTTGTCGCTGGAGGAGGCGCACCATATAATGATCTAACCATGGCAGGAGCTTGAGGCGTGTATGCACCCCTATGAGCAGTTTGCTTGTATCTAACCATGGTTTGAGGATTTGAAAAGTTGGGGCAGAGAGCTAGGAAGTGAGGAGTTAACAAGGACAAAGAGGTAGTGTATGGAGTATATAAGAACAGATAGCAGGAGAGATAAACATCGATGATGAATTCGTCAATTGGTATATAATGAATTTAATGTTTCTACTTTAAGAGCGTATTTGTTCAAAATATCTGGTCCTAATAGTCATTTACTTTTAACAAACTTTTAAGACCGAACTTTTATCTTGTATCCGGTCCTAAAACTAATTTTTAATTCAATTACTTTTAAGACCGTCCTTTTATCATATATCCGGTCCTAAAAATCATTTTTAAGACCGATATTATACTTTGTATCCGGTCCTAAAACTCATTAATTATTATATTTCAATTTATTTTTTCAAGTAAGAATTTTTGGTTAAAAAAATTACTTTTAAGAACGGATCTTACACGTATCCGGTATTAAAAGTTCATTCTTTTCAAACAAAGAGTCCCTTCCCCATGTTGAAATGAATGATTCGAGTCTCTTCGGCTTCCACATAAACTTCCCAACTAGGCGTCTCCTCGTATTACGAGCAAATATGTGTCTCCTCGTTAATGTTTAGGCGTTTCACATTCTTCAGGATGGGTTCTCTATTTAAACCCGTTGTTACTTTCTTCACATTCATCTCCATATCCTCCTAGAATCTCCACCGTAATGGCTTCTCCACCACGACGAGGTCCTCCTGCTGGACGAAATCCTGAGGCACCTCCATATCCTCCTCCGTTGCCTCCGAACCCGAACCTCTGGCAGATGCTGGAGCACCTGATAGCCCGCATCGATCATATAGACCGAAGCTTGGGCCAACTGTTTCAGGTCTATCACGCCGTCAACAACAAGCTGAACGCGGTACTCGACGCCAATGACGTTAAGTACCATACCTCTGATGACGACGTCTCCGACCCTCCCCTCCCCTCCGACAACGATGGGGAGGATTAGAAATTTTTAAGTTTTTATTTTATTTATTTATTTTTTTACTGCTGCCTCACAAGGCAGCAGAAAAAAAAATATTATTAAATAAAATTTTTATTTCCCAATCGCCTTCCTTGTTTGCCTTTAACTTTATGTTCTTTTTCTCCGACAGCAAGAACAAACAAAACATTGTCCTCTTCGTGGTGATCAATCTTAAAAATTTGCAGAATAAAGTTAACAGATTGCGACCATACAAAACAAAACAAAAAAACATTATTTACCTTTTCGAATAAAAACAAACGAGTGACGACTCTTCTCAAGTTTGGACCATCGTTGTCGTCCTCTTTACTTGTCTTGTTGTGAACATTTTCAGTGTCCTTTTCGTTATCTTCTTTCTTTTTCCGACAAAAAGAAAAGGGACACCGATGATGATCTTCACAACCAGAAAAGTAGAAACGAGGACAACGAAGCACAAAACTTGAGAAGATCGCCAAAAACATGGTTGCCTTGAACCCTAACGATATGTCTGAAAACCGAATCACCAACTCTATTTAAATGAAGAATATTAGGACCGGACCTATAATAAAACCTCGGTCCTAAAATTTATTTTAAAATATAACGTTAGGAGCGGACAACTAACAACTATACGGTCCTAAAGGTTTCGGCAAACTATTATAAAAAACGAAGTCTTGAATATTAGGACCGGTCGTATAATAAATCCCCGGTCCTAAAAATTAAGCCTTATTTTAAAATTTAAAGTTAGGAGCGGACATCTAACAAATATACGGTCCTAAAGGTTTCGGCAAACTATTAAATAAACGAAGACTTTTAAGACCTGACAACTAACAAATATACGGTCCTAATATTTTAGCCGTATATTTTCTAGACTTTTAGGATCGGATATTTGACATATATACGGTCCTAAAAGTCTCTACCATTATTTTTTAGAATTAGACAAAGACTTTTAGGACCGGATATTTGTTAAATATACGGTCTTAAAATGGACGAAGACCTTTAGGACCGTACTTTTAAAAAAAATCCGGTCCTAAGAGTCGCAAATACTTTTCAGAGCCTCTTCTGGCTCATTTTCAACATCCGCCTGTACCTCAAATTTCAAGCACTAAATAGCTTTATCCACCATCCCATTCATTCAGAAACCCAAAATGGACACACACAAATTGTTCGAAATAATAAACAAATTTATTATTGAATTACATTGCGTTATATTTACAAATGAATGAATTAGCTAGTCGAAAAAATAAACAAATAATGTATGTACAGAAGGCTATTGTTGCTACAACTAGCATATATTATTTACAAAGGAATTAATTTAGGACATTAATCATTGTCCCGACTTAGCTTTTCTAAGACCGGTTTATACGAGATATTCACAAAACACATAGCGTATGTGCTCCACTTCATCATCGAGAAAATGGCTTTGGACAAGAAAACCTCTCGTAACATCAAAGACGAAATAGAAATAACATATTATTACGTGCATATTTCATATGTAACATTAAGCCATCGGTGATCGAATTGACCATAACATTTTACCCTTAAAGTGAATTTAGTCTTTCCCTCCGTCACAATATCATATGTGTTTCATGACGTACGGGCCACATAAGTTCGATTCTTGCGGTTGCCGACGGGTCTAAAAATAACAATAAATATATATAAGAGCATATATAGCTTACTAACCAACTTCAGAAGGTAATTATGCCATGTCCAAATTGTACTAACCTTAATTTTGTGCCATTTAGGATCTGTGAGCTGAACCCCACGCTTTTTTTTTTTACATCAACTTGGAAGGTCTTCATGCCACTATCATCAAAATCACAAATTTATCAGTAATGTTCACTGAAAATTCACAACAGAGATTTCAGACAAGACAATCAAAGTGACATTCTTACTCGTTGATGATCTGCTTCAACACAGGCGATGGATCCAGGTGAAGGGAGCATAAGAAGATAACATAATGCGACTCCATGTTCATGACGACCAACTGCCAGTGGTTGCTGAAAATTCACAGCAGTAAAGTACTCAGTGATATATATATATATGTAGCATAATATAATTAAGTGAATTGCAGACAAGAATTGTGATATATATGTACCGAGCCAGTATGGAAACAAGTACACCTTTCTTGGAACTTGACACAACCTCTTTGATATGTACTCCTGTCTCATTTCCAGAGGTAGTGTTGTACTTGCATACACCGGGCACAAGAACCCAAAATCCGAAATTTCGCCTGTTGAACCAGTTTCTCGTGCATGCACCTACAAGAATGACATCGATCAGGGAATTAGTATATATGTATGGTGTCTAAACGGTGCATTTAAATTATGTAATCAATGAAGAATATACTTACTTCATAAATATTTGAACACATGGACTAGTAACTTGCTTTCCAGGAAGCAGCATGGACTCTACATCTTCATTATCAAAGTAAACCGGTTCAGGATTTGGGATGCCTACTACTTCATCGACAGGCCACGATTTATCTTTAAACCATTTTTTGGCTACCAAATCTTTTATTTTTTCCTTGGCCGTCAAGTTAGCAGTAGGGGATGGAACTTGAGGAGGGGTGGAGCTTGAGGAGGGGATGGAGATTGAGGAGGGGGTGAAGCTTGATGAGGGGGTGGAGCTTGAGGAGGAGTAGAGACATCTACAAGCTTCACTAGCCAAGAGATGAAGGTTCCCTTGACATCACTCACAAGCTTCAGCTCATCAGTTGGGAGAGGGACAGGTGCATCAAAGATCACCTCTTCAACTGACACTCTGACTTCATCATCAGCCATTTGTTCGTGGTGTACAGTTGATCCCAAGTTGTGGACAGTCCCTTTAGCAACCAATTGTCTATGACCATCACGATCCTCCACATACAGATGACAAGGTTGCTCTGACTGTCCAACAATGCAGCTCCCTCTAGTGCTCTGCTGCTGCATAGGTGCAGCTGAAGGTGTCAAGGGATCCACACTAGTCTCTGGCCGAGAGCTCAGGAGGAACTTCATTTTCTCCATCTCCTCCTTCATCTTGCTCATCTCAGATTGAAACATCCTCAATGCAGCATCTTTCGCCGCTGATTCCTCACTTAATTTGGCAAGCGTCTGATCCATCTCCTCCCGGGTAACCATACTTTGTCTGTGGCGTTTGGATTTACCAAAGTATTGCTTTAGGCCTACCCGTCCTCCAATCCCCCTTACACGCCCGAGTGATCGGTTTTCCGGTCGCGGCGGTCGAACATCATTCCTCCCGTCCGACGCAAAGATCCCTCTGCCTCTTTGTTTTTAAGATCTTCCTGTAAGATACAAATAACGAGAAGCTTAGCGATGAAACATGTTTAGTAAGTAAAAATAACAATATCGATACTTACAATTCGTTCGAAACTATGCTTGATATGAACGTCAAACATTAGTCAAATTCACTTCATCAAGTTTCAACATTTTACTTAAGGAAGATGTAGCATTGTTGAAGAAATTGGGAAAACCAAAGGAAAGGGAGTTGCAGAAATGCTACCAACTCAGTCAATTCATTCATTCATCATAAATGGTTCCTACACATATTAGAATAACTAACTAACTACTTGCATCGAAACCATTACACAGTTAACATACTTACTAATTAACAACAACGTCTAACCATTGCCATTACACAGTTTACATATCAGACTTGCATGGAACTAGGACATGCTCCTCTCATGAAGGACAAAGGCAGCAAATGTGTACTTCTATTTACACACCAAACCATTTAACTAACAGGATTAGATATACACAATAACATTCACATATCCGCACAGGTTAATAAGCAAACAAAAGTGCAAACAAAACTAAATATAAACTCACCAGAGCTTCAGGAGTGGTCCGCTTCTGAACAAATTGTTGCCAACTTTGTTCATCAAGAAATTTGTACTTGTCCCAGGGTTGATGGTCAGGCTTCTCCTCGGCAAAAATATAAGTGTTAGCCAGAAAGGTCTTAAACTTCCTGAACCGCTCAGCATAATAAGACAATGTTGAGTCTTTCAACTTCTCAGAATTAGGGACGGTGAATGTAAGCCGGATAGTGTCCCACATAGGATCCTTTATTGTTTTTTGGTCCACATTTTTCCACTCATCTGTCAAAATGCTAACCTTGCTGCGTACTAGAGCGCCGACAAAACTAGTATATGTGCTTTTATTAGGACCGACAGGTTGCAAATTTTCATCAAAAAGAATCTCGAGCTTCGTCCCAGAATTCCGACTAAGGGATACTTCCATCATTCGTGTGCCGCTTCTACCACGGCGTGCACGGCGCTGAGGAGGCTCAATGTGAGATGAAGAGGGTTCGTTCGTCCGACCCTCACAAGTCAAACCAGTAAGACCGGTCTTTCTATATGTCCGGTCTTAAAATTAATTAATTTTTTATTCAAAATTTAGTACCGGCCAAATTTTTTGTCCGGTCTTAAAAGTCTAACTTTTAAGACCGGTCATTCTGTAACTATGGTCTTAACATTTATTAATTTTTTATTTAAACTTTAGTACCGGACAAATTTTTAGACCGGTCTTAAAAATCAAAGTTTTAATACCGGCTATTATATATGTTCGGTCTTAAAACTTTAATACCTTTATATTTATATTTTTCCGTAATATTTTGGAGTGTAGAAAATATAAGTCTGCCTTGATGAGATTTCTCCATAAAAGTAATTGATATTTCAATTTTTTTATTAACATTTTTAAGACCGGTTGTTATTTTAACAGGTCTGGATAAGATCTATGAAAAATTGATCAGAATAAGAAGTTCTTTATATTTACAAATTTGCCACCGGTCACAGCTTTAGGACTGGCCGATACTTAGTCCGGTCTTAATGAGGCGTCCTTCATTGTGTAGAAGTTCTTTTTATTTACAAAACTGCCATCGGTCACACCATTAAGACCGGTGCTTCGATCATCCGCTCTAAATGAGGTGGTCTTATAGCCCTTCATTGTATAAGAAGTTCTTTTTATTTACAAAACTGCCACTGGTCACACCTTTAAGACCGGGGAGTCGATGATCCGCTCTAAATGAGGCGGTCTTAAATCCCTTTTTTGCACTAGTGGTGATAAAATTTATTAATTTAGTTTTTCTAAAAAATATTATTGCAATAATAAGAGATATGAAATATTATTATATTAGTTTTTTTATCCACGTGTAGGTAAAAAATATAAATTAACACATAAGGCTATAAGGGTAAATTAATTATCATCCTTCCCCTCCCCTTCTTAACCAAATGAGGTATCTATCCCGTTCCCCCTTATCCTTCAGAACCAAGCAAGGTAACATTGCTCCCCTACCTCCCCTTATTCTTGAACAAAACACAACCTTAGGGCCCGTTTGGTACAAGGAAGATTTGAGGGGGGAAACGAATTTAGAGAAGGGAAAGGAAGGGAATGGAATATTTTGAGGGATGAGAGAAAATGACTTGAGGGAAGATGAGTTGTTTGGTAGAAAGAAAATGAATGGGTGTCAGTTAGTAAAGAATCGATAAATACTTATTTTACCCTTAAAAGTAATTAATTTAAAATGAAAAGGAAAAATGTATTTTTTTTTTCATAATTTGAATTTGATACGAATTTGCTTGTATACTATGACGAAGGATTTATTTCGAAAAAAAAAGAATTAGAAAAAGAAATGAATTTATGGGTTAAATTGGATTTTATGACGAAGCATTTATTTCGGGAAAAAAAGAAAATTTGAATTTTTCTAAAATATTCTCTTATCAAATTCGAATTTATCGCATAAATTTGAATTTAATCCTATTTTCATGCCTTATAGAAAAAAAAATATTTTATGAGGGGTAAATATGTCCGAAAGTGTCACTGTTCATAAAGGAAACTTGGGTTCCCACCAATTTTAGTTGGATCTTATTTTCTCACCTTTAAAGGAAGATTGGTGAGCCTAGAAACTTAAGTTCCCTGGAAGATTGGAGGCTATTGGTCGAATTCCCTTATGGCAAGTGAACCAGTCTAACAAATAATAAAATGATAAGTAGAGTATTATCACACAAAGATTATAATACCAACTTATGCAGCAAGAAATTGATCAAAAGTCGAGTGATTAAAAGATATAAGAAGATGAGTGTATTATGTGAACTACTAATTCTATAGGACTAATAAAACAACTTGAGAATGGATACGATGGAGAGATAGTAGATTTTAAATCTGCTAAGCTCAGATTGCTATCTGTGATGCTAGAGCAATGCTATGTGTATGGTTGTGTGAGGTAAACTCATTCATGTAGTTTACGAGATCAGAGAGAATCTGCACAATTCTTCTAACACACACAATCTAATGGAGGTCTAACCTTAACTCCCTTCCAGTAAGTTAAGGCCACAACTCTTTCTTATTAGTGGCTACCTAACGCACAAGACCAACATTAAATACATGGCATTAAACATACTAAATTACATTTAGTAAAACTAGGAATCTGGTTTAGAAATACAAATTAAGGTTTCATTGTCGCTGAGCCAAAGGAGAGTTAGTTCATGGCTTGCTAACAGAATACAATAGAAACTGACATAATAATATCCATTAAAAACAAATAAAGGAAACTAAAGGGAAGAAGAGGGTATTTCAAAGGATTTCGACAACATGGGGTAGCATCTGTCACGTAACGTCTCTGCATCTTCCTTGTCTCAGCGACCTTCAGTCTTAGTGATATGTCGTGCCTTCTACGTGATGAGTTCTTCGCTTATTTTCTCTGTCGTCATCTAGAACGTATCATGATCTCTCTCCGCCGTCTGTTTTTAAGGTTGACTGTCTTTTTGTTTATGGTTGAGGTTCTTGCGCCGCATGTCTAGTTTGTCGTTAATGAGCTGGGTTTTCCTCTTTTGTTAGGTCTGACCGGAAGATTATGTCTTGATTAGCGGGATTCTATTTGGATATCTTCATAAATTCCTGCTATCTTTGATTTCCGTCTTCCTCAAGTTAGCAGCCTTCTTTTATCTTTCTTTAGCTTTAGAGCCCACTAAACGTTCGACCCACGTTCTTGCAATTATCTTGGGTATTTTCTCAAGAAAAGATCAGTGCATAACAACATACGATAATTCGGATATTCATCCATACGATGTTGTAGCATCGAGACAACATTGATATGTCAACTCAGAAATATATCAGATTTAAGTCTTATTCTCATGCACCAATGAAGAAGATCATAGCATCAAGCAAGAGAAATCTCAGGGCACCCATTGCTAGAACTACAAGGTGTAAACATCATAAGAAGCAATGGTTACAAGAAAGAAGAGTATCATCTACCTCAAGAACAAACTACCATAGAGTACCATTCAACTATCTTGAGGAGAGCAAGAAGAGGAGTACCTCTCAAGTATCGAATAGAAGATTCTTGAAGTCTACATTTTCTGAGAGAACTTTGCAGATACCCATGGAAAGACATATGAAGAACAAATGGGTAAGCAAAGCCAACACTCAAAGTACCTAAGGTAAAGGTATACAATTGTAAGACCTCATTTCCTATCATTTGAAATATTCATTGAGGTTTTATATTCTGTAGCCTTAGGAATTAACATTGCAAACTATTTTTCGAATTGGGCTTTAACATCCTGATTTATTCTTCAAAGGGACTGCAATGTTAATAACTTAATTCTGTATGCATACATGATGATTGAAAATGAAGTATCTTTATATGCATAAAGTCATGTTTAATTCATTGTGCTCAATTATGTTGAATTGGTTATATTCATAAGAGCATGTGAATTTTTTGATTTCTACAAGCTAACAATGATTGGATCCAAGTAAGGTTGGATACCAAGAAAGAAAAGGATTTATACAGCTTTGTAGGATCAAGGAAAGCTTCTCAAAGATGAAACATAGAGAAATGACCAAGTCTTGAGAAAGCTAAACAAGCTATGCTGGATGTTGATGGTGAACATTGGAAAAGGAGTTATCTACATCAACCCATCTCAACCAAGCAAGCTTCTATGAGGACAAGAGGAATTACGGTGATATCTAATTCTTGCCTCATACTATGATTATATGGAATTCATTTTTTGGTTTGTCTTTGGTTAAGTTATAAGGATTTGAAACTTATTCAATTTCAATAATTTTTCTGTCAAAGCCAAACTCCAGTTTAGAAATGTAAACTCCAGTTTGGATTTTGAAACTCCAGTTTAGTTTTCTAAACTCCAGTTTGGACACATCTTGAGTTTCTAAGTTTTTCTCACTTAAAGACAAACTCGAGTTTGGGTATTGAAACTCGAGTTTAGGAGTTATGTTTTGAAAACTCCAGTTTTAACTTGCAAACTCCAGTTTTGATCATACAGAGAAGTTTTCCATTTTTCAAAGATATGTGGAAACTCGAGTTTGGGATTGCAAACTCGAGTTTCGACCAAACAGAGAGCTTTGCTCTTTTTCAAATATTTCTAAACTCCAGTTTAGGATTGAAAACTCCAGTTTAGGACTCATGACAAAGTTTCCATTTTTTTGTCTTTCCAAACTCCAGGTTGAGTCAACCATGTTTTTGAAATGATCTTGCTCGAAATTTGTGAAATCTTACTGTTTGATCTATATATTCCATATCATCAATCACTAATATTCCTAACTTGATTTAATCAATCTATTAGGTGATTTTTTGATGATCAAACAAGTGAAATTTGTGCATAACTTTATTAGTTCATACTTTTTTTAATGTACAAGTCACACTGTTTTGTTTGGATTTCAATTCACTCATTCTATGAAAATGCATACACATGTTTTGTGAACGTGCAAACCAATGTTTTTGAAAACATATCCATACTTTGATTTCATTCAAATGATGTTTCAAAATTGGAAGTTAATATTGTATTCTGAATGTTGGATATGCTGCAAACTTGTCTGGTTGAAGTTTCCTATCATTCACATATTGATCTTTGATATTCATTGTGTTGCTTGAACTCCTCATTCTTTATTCTCTAACTAGTTGGACCTCATGTCTAACAAGTTGATTATATATGAGTTTCAAGCCTACCTTCAAGAAAGGAACTCAATTTGTGAAACTATTATGCCTTATGCATAAATTCTTATTGGCCAAGTTATTCGAAGCTTTTTGAATGTTCATTAATGTATTGAATCTTAATGCATTAACCATTAAAGGAATAACTTACTAGGATAATATTCTGGAACTCTAGTCATTTGAACTAATGAGTTTGTGCTTCATCATTCATGAATCCTAGCATTCACTTAGTTGCTCAAATACATCAGCATTTATCTTCAATCCTTATTTTGAGTAACTGTATTCATAGTCTTGCCTTGAGCATTCATAATCCTAAGATGCAAGATTATCTTTTGGTCAATAGCAAAGTCATTGTGCTCATATATTCCTATTGTGCTAAGCATGTTTCGATAATGCTTTATCTTCATGACTTTTGCTCTTGAAAAATTCTTCAACATGTAAACTTCAAAGTTCCACATGTTCTCTTAATCTTGAAGCATTCTGATTTATTCATTAAACATGTTGACTTCCATCATTTAGAGTGAGCATTATTTTTCAAGCATGTTTCAAAAGTGGACCCTTCATTCATCAAAATTTTGATTTCATAATTCATTATCATGATTTGAAAGAACATTCAAGATTTGAAACAATTTTCATATTTTATTATCATTCTTGGAAAATCTGATTTCATTCATGAACTATGATTTGATAAATGCTTATCATTATGGATAAGATTTTCTATGCTCATTGATCATTTGTTCTATAACTTTTTGTTACCTCTCTTATATTTGCTTTTGAAACTCTACTGCAATTCTGTAATATTTTGAATACTCTAAGTTGTGCAGTATGACAATGTGGTTTATACTTCATATCTCAGTTATGCAGTGCGCTTAGTGACTCATCCTATTTCTGTTGCAAACTCTGATTCTGATTCAAATTCTGTTTCTGATTCAAATTCTGATTCTGTATACTCTTTGCTCAAGTTTCATATGATTTAATTGCATAAGAGCATAAGAGTTGTTACCTTTAGTCATGCATTCATTAAGGGGGAGCTTCACAGTCATATGTGTTTTATATCTTAAAAGCTCATCTCCTTTATTTGAAGAAAATCCCTTTAAACATTCTCATCTACATTCACTATGTTGTATTAGTTTTGGTGATGAATCATATTCTTCCCTTCATTATCTTAATATCATATAGAAAGGGATATTTTGATATCATGCTGCACTAACAAATCTCTTTAGCAAAGAAAGTTCTCAATTTGTAGCAGGAGATTCTGTTATGTGCTAGGACATTCCTCAACATACTACAACGAGAAACCATTACATTGAGGAAAGATGTTTTGATGCTTAATCACACTTAAGCTGTGATTTGCTTTACAAAGAAGAAGAAAACTTCTTGAAGCTAGCTGAGACATGTTCTGCAGAAGAGCTATATGAAGGAAAGGGGAAGGATGGAAATGATCTCATAGAAGAAGAAAGCAAGCAAATGGACTTCATTGATCATTCATCAATTTGCAGAATCAACATGAGCATTTCTAATCTCTATCTTTTATATTCAGTAAATTCTGCACATGTTTAGTATTTATATGTTTTAATTGTGAAAGATGTTTTTGAAAAACTCTCCAAACTCTTTCAAACTTGTTTTCATAAAAATATTCCAAATTGCATCATATTAAGAATGAAAACAATTTCAAATTGGGGAGAGAAAATCAATTATTTGACTCTTTCTAATTTGCTTTCCTATTTGTCTCTCTACAAGTATATCTTCTTTAGTTCAACTTTTTGCTAATGACAAATAAGGGGGAGAGAATGGCAGGAAAAATATGCTGGGTTTATTAGTTTTTCATATTCATACATATTTTTCTTAAAGTATTTGCCATCATCAAAAAGGGGGAGAATGTTGGTTTTGATTAGTTTTGATGATGTCTTATATAGATGTCATTCTTAATAGCAAAAAGGTTGCATACTACATTTATCTTCTACTTTGACTAATTCTTATATTTAATGTAGATGCAAAGTTTAATAATGGAGAATGATCAAGAAAGGAGACTAAAGAAAGAAGAAGCTGCACTATATGTTGATATGATGCTGGAAGTCTCTATGAAGAATAATCAAGAATGTTGATTGAAGAAAGAAGCTCTTGCACAATATAATGGGAATATCATAAAATCAAGGAAGCAAGAAGTTATCAAATGATTTTGGGGGATAATCTACAAGGAGAGAAGAAATTGAAGAAGGAAGAACTTGCAATGCAGTGGAATATCTTTATTCAAGTTCTTATATTGATGCTAGAAGTCTCCAAGATCATATTGAAGCTGGAATGGATCAATTCAGAGTTAAAACCAGCAAAAAATCAGTTCCAGGATGCGCACACTCGAGTTCAGATCTCCAAACTCAAGTTTGTAATGTCTTCAGCAACTCTGGCATCTCTGGACAAGCCAAACTCGAGTCATTAAGTACAAACTCGAGTTTACAGCGTCTTCAGCATTTCAGCAACTCTGTTCCACGTTTCACTCAGGCGATGTCTGATAATTCAATGATATCTCCTAAACCACAGATCGTATTGAAGTGAAACCAGTGGCATATGAAACTAGACTCCCAATGAGTCATTTTGATATATAATTAAAGCCAAAAGGAGTTCACATGAAGGAGCTATGAATTTATGAAGTTGACAGTGATATTCACATCACACAGCAGACCAACCTTCAATGTTTTGCATGTATCTCACAAAGGACAAATCCAATTGAGCTGAAATAGGTGTAATTAGAAAGAAGACTCAAATGGCTTTCCATCGAGAGTTAAACCAACTAAAACGGAGTTCAGAACAGAGAGATATGGCCCTCGAAAATCGACTATCTGTTCAGGATATTGCACAGTTTGCTATCAAAGAAGCAAACTCGAGTTTGGGAATCAAACTTGAGTTTGTCGGGGACAGAGGCTAAAATCTGATTTTGGGAAAGACCTAAACTCGAGTCATTAAGTTGGAAACTCGAGTTTCTATCACACAGAGAGCAAAGATCATCAGAGCATCTTCCAAACTCGAGTTTGTGATACCAAAACTCGAGTTTCCATCAGACAGAGAGCAACCAAGGGCAGAGGGACTCCAAAACTCGAGTTTGTCACTTAATGACTCGAGTTTGGCTTCAAATTCAAGATGTTCTTCGAATCTCAATCGCGACATATTCCTGAGAAAGACCTAAACTCGAGTTTGTGTTTGAAAACTCGAGTTTGCACTTAAGTGAACAGTTCCAAACTCCAGTTTTCATTTGGAAACTCCAGTTTGGGACACTCAGTTTGAAAATCAGTTTTTCTGCATTTTGCAAAATCTTCATAGATGATCTAGATACTTCATATCATCACTCATTACCATTCCTAACAATGTTTAATCAATTTATTAGTGAGTTTCAGATGATTAAAGCTTGAGATAACATCAAACTTGATAGAAATCAAGATCTATCAAAAGCATGAAGATGAAATTTGTTGCAGATTTTCAGAAATGAGAAAGAAGACAGATTTCAACGATGAACTTGAACAAATGAAGTTGAGTGCTCGACTATGATGTTCTTCAATGGATTCAAACTCTCAAAACGTGAGATGTTCCAACGGACAGAAGCCTCAAAGAATTCAAACATTCAAAAGTTCTGTTATGAGAGGTCACTCTTTCCAAAGCTCAGAAATATTATTTTAAGATACCCACTAAACAAAAGTTAGTGGATGACAACCTGGAAAGTTGCCCAACCATTCTTCAAGGCAGAAAACAAGGCTCCTACCTACTAAAGCACCTGAATATCTAGGAGACATTCTTCAAGAGCCAAATATTCAACTCTGACATGTTCCCAACAGCTATATTCAAGCAACAGGATCAAGATTCTTGCAGAAGCACTTACAACAGCTATATTCTCCATTGAGTTCGAATCTTAGTGCTTTCCCAACGTTCATAGCTTCAACCAGCATAAATACCCAAAGGTTTGAAGTCTCCAAAACACACACAACAGACAAGAGATGAGAGAATACACAGAAAACGCAGAAACACAAGTCTGCATATTCAGAATGCTCATACTCTGATATTCTTATCATTTACTCTCTAGTTTTCAATGTCTACATATCTTAGAGAGTGATATGAGTTGTCTAGTACTTCAGTGTTTATCCATATACTTCTGAGAGAGAAGATTCATTGTAAACATTCTATCTTTCTATTTGTGCGTTACTCAAGATTGGGTGATCTTGAGAGGGAAACACTTTGTGTTGATTACAGCTTGTAAGGGGAGTGAATCCTAGTGAGAGGATTACTTCGAGTGCAGAGTGTGTAATCAACCAGGTGTATTGATTACAGTTTGTAAGGGGGAGTGAATCCTAGTGAGAGGATTACTTCAAGTACAGAACTTGTAATCAAGTTGAACGAAGATAGTGGATTGAAATTCTCAAGTGGAGCTTGAGGACTGGACGTAGGTCAAGGATTGGGCCGAACCGGTATAAATCACAGTTTGCATATTCTCTTCCCTTATCTCTTACATTCCAGCATATATGTTTGAATGATTGCTTAACACTTTACAAATTATTATTGTCATTCAAACTTCTTTCAGTAAGTTGCAGAAAGTTTTTAAAGCTCTAAGTTTTTAATCAAACACCCAATTCACCCCCCTTGGGTGATAGCCAAGTCTTTCACAACCAACTTTGAAAATTCATATCTAATTGTACACATGTCTAATTGCAGTGATTCTAAAGTATATGTGACCCTTATTGAGTCTAAATTCAAGTAAAAATATTACACTTAGCCGATTAGACACAAAAAATTTCAAAACTCCAACTCATTGGACACTACCACAGAATCTTACCAGTTTTACATGACCAACTTCAAAAATTCATAACTACCAATATACAAATCCAATCAGCCCATATTATATTTCAAATCAATGCTTAGGAGGTCTAATATAATCCTGAAAAGTTTTAGGGCCATTGGATACCATTTGGTCAGTGAAAACTATGACACAACCAAACTGCCTCCAAAAAACGAAATTTGGCAATATTACTACTTTAACCTCAATCTTTGGGTTTTCAATGCAACCCTTCTAAAACCATAATTACAACATAATCCCAAAAAAAAATTCACTAGGAATCTATTTCTAACCTCAAAAATAGCAAAATCATTCTCATTTATACTAAAACAGAGCTGACTAAAATTAGGGCAAACTTAACCAAAGAAAACCTCAAGATATTCATCTCAAATCGAAGCTTATACATACCTCTACCCAATTCTATAGCCGGTTCTTGATTTTGGCAGAACTTCCACAATGTAGACAACACTAAACACCTCAAATCAAGAATTTGAAACTATAAAAACATTGCTCTCGTTGAGAGCAACAACGTTAGAGAAGGCCTCGAGAGCTAGAAACGCCAAATCAGAGGCAGAGCTCAAGAACTTTCACTATTCATCTTCTCTCTTTCCTCGTTATTTTTCCCCCTCTCTCTTTAATTGACCAAAATTAAAAGGCATTGGGAGGATTAAATATGTTTTAATCTCATATGATTAGCTTTGGTGTTAACACATGTCTAGGTGATTAAATCTGAAGATGCTAACTCCTTGAATCATCTTCTTTCCCTTTTCTCTCTCTTATTAGGCTCAACTTTTGTCAAGGAAAGGAAACCCTGATGAATTTCCTTGACTCCTAGGTCCTGTGTTCTGGAAAATTCAAGTACACGTTCAGACCAAAGACTGGTGGATTCCTCTAAATCAAACTCTGTGTGGCAAGTTCTGGTGTTGCTAACACAATAGTAGCCTTGTACTTTGTAATCTTGAGGAGACACTTGTCACACTTCTATTGGACCAACAGAAAAGTAGCCTTGTACTTTTTCATGATGAGGGGACACTTGTCATGTTCTTATTGCAACATCCCAAAAGTTGTGTCATCATTAGTCATCATGACTTACTTTATTAAAGCTATTTTTAAAAAGCTACTTTATTGGTGCTTACTCGGGATTTTGCTCGGATTTCACTCGGGATTGCGGTACACATACTGAGACCTGCTAAATAACACCCTATTAGATTTTGTATGTGGCTCCCACATGGCACCACATACCGGTGTCATGTTCCAAAATGTAGGGTACCTATATATGCCCTGAAAATGCCATGTGCACAACTATATTGGCACATTTTACTTGACCAATCATTCTATGCCTAATGACATAGTTGGGTGGCATTTTTTTGCCAACCCAATTGTACCGTATAAGCGTTTTGTGCCCTTCAGCACTACCATTTTAATCCTACGGCCTACGCATACTAGCTCCAATGCCCAATATGACCGAATCACATAGTCCCCAAGAGCATTCTATCCCTTGAAATTCTTAGGACTATTCCTGAATTGGGCTTAGTCGTTTGCATAACACATGCTTATCCTCAAGTCTCTAGGCTCAAAGTTTAGGATATTACATATTTTATGCACCGAAAGCTAGGAATTCAAAGGTTGAACATCATAGAAAAATGCAATGGGTAAGAAAAGGGAATCTTCCAAGCACCTAAAGTAAAGCTATGCAATGCTAAAACCTCCTATGTTGTTATCTTTAATATTCATTGAAGTTTATAGCTTGTGACCTTAGGAATGAATCATGCATTCTTCTTTGAAAATATATATTATTAGAACTACAATGTTCTATGGTTAAGTTCTTTATGCATACTTGATTTTGAAAATATTTTTTTAATGCATAAAGTCATTCATTGTGCTCAAATGTTCTGATTTGATTTTAAGAGCATGTGAATTATATTATGTTTCTACAAAGTAACCATAAGTGGATCCAAGTGAAATTGGATACCAAAGGAAGAAAAAGATCTATATGTTTTTGTAGGAAGAAGAAAAGAAGAGCTTGATCTCAAGATTGTGACTATATAGAAATTAACTTAAATCTTGGTGAAGTTGAACTTTGAAGCTTCATTTTGATCATGTAAACAAAAGGAGGTAGCACCTAAGGCATCACTAGGAGTGCCTAGCCAATGATGAAGGAAGAAAAGATGCATAGTAAAGCATCGTTCGAGTGATCACTCGAGTGATTATCATCACTGCGTGAAAACTGGGAGTGACTCTCCAAGTGATAAGACCAACTAGAAGATTAGGAGGCAAAAGTTATTGAATTATGCTCAACTGAACTTTAAAGGATAATTTGTTGAGTAATTACGTGATTACTTGAGTGAGGTATTGTTTTCTTACTCTATCAAAGTGTTCATGTTTGTATCACTTCAGTGATTGAAAAGCATGTTCACTCGAGTGCCCACTCGAGTGATGTTGGGTTCCTGAAGTTAAAACCCCCTATTGCAACATCACTTCTCACTCTTACTCTAAGGTTTACTTCCAGTGCTATATTCTAATCATAACACTATATCTTTTCCTATATTGTGCTCATATGAACTAATTGGGTAATGAATACTCTCTCATCATTGTATACAATTAGCAATCAATTATTTATGGTTTTCAACATGTTTTCATATTGCTAAATGGATGAAAGTGAAACTGTGCATAATCTTTCTATGTATTTGAGTTTTGAAATGCACATTTCAAATATTTGCTTGGATTCCAAAGTACATACACATTTTTTTAATATATTCATATTTTGTTTGCATTCAAATCGGTTTCAAAATTGGAAGTCAATATTTTTGGTGCGCTGAACGTTAGAAATGCTTCAAATTCATCCACAATAGTTTTTCCATCATTGACATCTTGATCATTGGTCTTAATTGTGTTATCTTGTGCTTGAACTCCTTAGTCTTTACCCTCTAAACAAATTAGACATTATGTCTAACAAGTTGATCATCTATGAGTGTCAAGTCTATTTCCTATAAAAGAATTAAATTTGTGAAAGCCTTATGCCTAATGCATAAATCCTTAGTTGTCCATGTTATTCCAATTATTACAAATGTTTATGCATTAACTATTATAGTGGAATAACTTACTAGGATAATATTTTAGAACTATAGTTATTTGGACTAATTTGTATGTGTTTCATCATTCATAAATCCTTGTACTCATCTTGTTGCTCAAATACATTAACAATTGTCTTCATCCATTCTCAAGTAACTAGAGCCTTGTATTTAAATTCTTGCCTTGAATGATCATATATTTCAAGACAACTCTAAGAGGCAAGATTATCTCTTGGTCAATAGCAAAGTTATTGTGTTTATATATGTCAATGTACTTGGAAAAGTTCTCAAACATGTTTACTCCAACGTCTAACATGTTATCTTAGCGCTCTCTCTCTCTCTCTCTCTCTCTCTATATATATATATATATATATAAACTATTGACTTCCACTATTTTAGCATGAGCATTGATATTTAAAAAACTTCATAAATGTGTTTTCATGCATTCAAAATCTTAATGTCATAATGCATATTCATGATTCAAATGAACATTTGAGAATTTGAAACCATTTTCATATTTCATTATCATTCGTGAAAAATGTGATCTCATTCATGAACTATTATTTGATAAATCCTTATCATTATGGATAGACTTTCTATTCTCTTTAATTAAACTTACATGCATTCTTATCAATGACATCTTTTAAACATAAAGTGTATTTACAAATTGTCAACATCGTTCTTGGTATCAATCGTTACCCTTTATGATCCAATGACTTGAATTTAATTAATTGGGTAAAACTACTTTGATCTTTGTTAGTTTATTATACTCTTTGCTCAAATATTATATAGTTTAATTGTATATGAGCATAAGAGTTGTTATGTATAATATTGTGTGGATCCAAGAGAAGTTGGGTACCAAAGAACATGTATTTTTTTATATTTTTTACATGAGTTGACCAAAATGATTTGACTTTGGGAATAAAGAACATGTGTGATCACTCGAGTAACACCCCATTAGTAGCAAGTGACTAGGTAGTGATGCAATCAGAGAAAGAGAAAGAGGAGGAATACCTCTTAAGTGGCCCTAGCTGAGTTTCATTTCAAAGCAGCTAAAGGTCAAGAACAAGTCTAGCTATAATGAGACTTGGGATTCTCAATTTCAATCCTAGCTCTATGTTCGATCCTCACTGAATGATACACCTACACTTGATACATAAATCCAAACCTATTCTTTATCCACAGTTGGGTTCACTATTTTTATAGGAAAACAAATTTAGTACTTCAAACCAAATGAGCCATTAATCAAGATTCCAAAATTTGATGGGCTACACATTTAGAAGATGAAGATTCAGTTCCCTCTCCTTGTTTCACAAAGCTTTATGAGAAAGACGTAGATGGTGGAAGTTGAGACTTTGAGGATAGATGAGATATGGTATTCTACTAGAGCTGGTCCCCTGGCCCTTTCCTTCTTTGGTCCATCTATCTAGGGCTATATAAGAAAGGACCTTCAACAATGTCACATTGAGCTTGCTACAAACAATGCTGACACTAGTGCAAAATTCACTTTTTAGATTGGGAGAAAATTGCTTTTTAGATCGGTTCTGGATCAGGTCTCAATACAGTTGGTCTAAAAAGTCTGTCACTATTTAGATCGGTTGCTCAAAATATTAGATCTAAAAAGTTAGACTTTTTAGACCGGTTTTGTAAAATAGGTTGCGTAAGATATTTGGTCTTAAAAGTAGAAATTTTTATGGTAGTTGCGTAAGATATGAGGTCTTAAAAGTAGTTTTTAAGACTGGTTGTTTCAAAAACACATCTTAAAAAAATTTAGATCTTATATTTTTAAAAATGGTCTCAAAAGTTAGGCCCCATATTTTATACTTCATGCATTAATTCTTTTTAAACCTGATATTTATAACATCCGATCTAATTTTTGTTTTGTTTTTTCACATGTCCGTTCTATTTCCTCCTCTTACCTACCATCCAATATACCCAGCGACTAAAAGACAGTATAAGCTAAAAGCTTTGAACAACTTAATATGAGTTACAAATTTAATTATTGAAAATGAAAATACAAATTGATCAATTATTGAAAATGAATATAATGCCAACAATATTCCAATTCAAGTGGGAACAAAATTGATCTAATAACTATTATTCATCACAGATCACTACATTCAAAGCCTTCAAATGAATAATACACGCATGATGAAAAACACAAGACCAAAACTCACTATTGTTCTAAGAGCTCATAAATGAAGTCACAACAACATTTACAGATAAAGTCAACACCTTCTTCAGGAAAGGGATCAGTAAGATCAAACATATGTAACATCGAAGCCAGGAAAATCATTGACTTGCATGCTAAGTTAAACAAATAAAAGTATAGTCGTAAAAAATTGTTGAAATATACATTTGCTTCTTGAGTGAATTCAACATGCCTAACGTGATAATGTTAAATATGTGTCTCAACATATAAAAGCTATATAAGTCAGACCCCAATGGTTTCCTTCGAGTCTAAAAAGAACATGACATAATTAAAATTCTATAGAGCATAGCTTATTGAACAAGTTCATAAAGCAAACAAATATGTACTAACCTTTGCTGTGACCATTTAGGGTCTTTTACCTCATCTATATGCTTACTACCAGCAGCGTGTCAGTATGTCCTCATTGCCCTATCATCAAAACCACAAAGCTTACTTATTCAAATGACTTTTCTAGTTCAATACTTTATTTAGTAATAATAAAACAGAAGGATTGGATTGAGCTTCTTCTTCCAATCTCTTTCACTTAGCCACAATGAACTCTTTTTCAGCCTTTTCATAATCGCCACGAGACATTGTATGGGGGAATTCATTATTTCTACAATTCTCTTGTGCTTTATCCCTTTCTTGCTGTGAATAAGAATTCAAAACAAATATTACAATTAATAAAGATAATTGATATCTAAATAAAATCCAAAATATGTAAACTCACTAAAGCTTTTGGAGTAGTCTGAATTCGACAAAATTCTTACCAAGTCTCTTCATCAAGATATGAATACTTGCTACAAGGATTAAGACGAGCCTGACCACCTTTTACCTTGATATGCACGTATATGTTAGCTAGATTTATCTTAAACTTCCTCCAGTGTTCACAACAATGCGTCATTGTCTTCTTATATAATTTGTCACTTTCAGGAACATCGTGACTGAGTTGTAATGCATGCATTGAAGTAGTTTGTCAAAAATTTGATATTGGAAACATACAAAAAAGAATTTTATACCTGGATAGTATCCCAAATATGTTTCTTTACCTGATCATTGATATTTCTCCACTCCTCTATCAAGATGCTATAGGCTTGTTGAATGCTAGGACGTTGACAAAACTCTTATATCGGCTTGCATTAGGCCCGATTAGTTTCCAATATCTAACAAACTGAATCGGGATCTTTTGCCCAGCACTCCGACTCAAGGCAATCTCTTTGAATTGTGTGACTCTTCTACCCTTCTATAAAGACCGGTTACTAGGCTCACTTTGAGAAGTGCCAAGCTCGCTGATAAGTCTCAGTTCTCTTATATATTTTCACTATATTGACAGTTTTAAAAGGAATATCCATGTTTAAAACATGTTGATATGATAAATTGTGATAGATTTCATGCATATGTGGAATAACAATTAGAAAAGTTGAACTTATGCATTTTAAAGGTTATCCTATATAGGAAGAAAAAAGGACTTATGACTGATATATTTCTTATGATTGCTAGATCAATGTTGTCTCGATACAACATCATCATATTGTAATTGATTAATATCTGCAGTAGCGTGTTTCTGTTATGCATTGATATTTTCTTTAGAAAAGTATAGAAGATAATTGTAGGAACTTAGACCAGATGCGTAGTGGGCTTTGAAACTAAAGATAGACAGAAGAATGCCGCTTGCTTGAGGAAGAAGGAATTCAAGGACAATGGGAATTTAGAAAGGATATTATAACAGAATCCCGCTGATTAAAAACAAAATCGATCAAAACACAATCTTCCCGCTGGGCCTAACAGAAGAGGAAATCCTAGCTCACTAACAGATAGATTGGACATGCGGCATAATAATCCTAACTATAAAAGGAAAGACAGTCATCCCTAGAAACACGTGCTAGACAGTGAGAGCGAAACACACAGACAAAATCTCTCGTGCCCTATACCTCGGACTAATAGAATATTTGGCGGATGAGAGTACATGTGAAGGGCAGAGTGGATTCTTCTTTTTTATCAAACCCCTTCCAAAACCTACAAGCTTCTTAGCATACGGCTTTCTGGATGTATATGAGGATCTCTCTACATATGGATCTTATCTTATATGAATTGTATGATGAAGTACCACATTGAGACAGAAGTTTGTTGAGATGAAGAAGACGTTGTTGCATTACGTGACAGACGTTGCTCTATGTTGTCAAATTGCTTCGACATCTCTTCTTCTCCTTCTTAGTTTAATTTCCTGTTCTTTCATGGATTACATCATGTTAGTTTCTGTTGTACTCTATTCATAAGGCATGAACTAACTTTCTTTTGGCTAAGAGACGATGGATCTTTAATTTGTAACTTGGAACCAAATTGTTAAGTTTTAATTAATATAATTCAATTTTTTTAATGTGTGTATGTAACATCAGTCTTGTGTGTTAGGTGGCCACTAATAAACAAGAGTTGTGATCTTAACTTACTGGAAAAGAGTTAAGGTTAGACATCTATTAAATAGTGTGTCCTCGTAGAGTTAGTGCATAATTCTATCTAAATTATAAGCTACATGAATGGGTTTATCTCATACAACCATACCCTTGTTTTGCATGTTATTCTAAACTTGAAAATCTACATAAGAATATGAGAAAAGTAAAGTTAGGAATATAAGTACAGGATTGTTGGAAAACTTCTGTGCACAGAAGAGGTGAGTTAGCTAAAGACATTTGATGTTGCATTGCCATAGCATTGCGGAAGCTGTTATAGCATTGCTATAGCATTGCGGTAGTAATATGGGTAAAGAGTTGCACATTAAGGGGAAATATGAGGTTCGCCTATTCTTATCCTGATATCTCTCGACCGTTTTCTGTCTCGACTTGTTTCTTTTCTAATTTTACATAACTCAACCTCATCCATATATTTTTCAATCAATCAACTCTCATGCACTTTCTTGCTGCATAAGATAGTATTATAATCTCTGTGAGATGATACTCTACTTATCACTTTCTTGGTTCACTTTCCATAAGGAAATATGACCAATACTCGCTCTGATTCACAGTAGTTAGCTCGCCTTGAAAAGGACTAGAATGGTTTTGACCATTCATTTTCCTGTTAAGAGACAACAAAATAAGAAATAAAGAAGAGTAAATACCCTTTCTAGTCCCTGACAAAAAACACGAACCCCATTTTAGTCCCTGACAAAAAAACCGACCCTTATTCGTCCTTTTTATGGGACTAAAAAGGACATTTTGAAAATTTGTGAGGGATCAAAATGTCCACCAATCGACCCTTATTTGTCCTTTTTATGGACTAAAAAGGACCTTTTTTTTGTCAGGGACCAAAATGGGGTCCGTGTTTTTTGTCAATGAACAAAAGGGTATTTACTCAATAAAGAATTTAGCATCTTTCCAATCCCTTGCCTAATAAAGAATGGACGTGATAGGCTAAATATCTAAACAATGATGCACACATCAAATAAGTTGGAATAATCAGAACATCACACACATATATAGCCTTAACAGCCACACAACCTAACTAGAACTAAGAAAGCTAAAATGACAACAGTAGTTGATGTCTTGCAATGTGCATATTGCAAAAGATTAAAATGAAAGAAAACTAAAAAAATACACAAACAGAACGAGCAGGGAAGCTAGGTTAGCTAAAAGAAAGAGAGGGAAGCAATCTATAATACAGTAGTGGCCTCGAGATCAGTATCGTAAAACAGTCCACCAAGCACAATCTTGGGACGTATTTCCTATTTAAATATGCCTCTCAAGTTCTAGCAGATTTCATTGTTTGCACTCTTTACACAACTTTCACAATCACACCCTAGGGCTATGCAACTTGGATTTGAAAAATTCACTACATGGTGTTCATTCCAAATAGCCTTGTCATGGGTAATATTGTTAAACCGAGACACCTCTTACTCTTTGATTTTCTAAGGGGATCACCACTAAATCATGCCAACATGATATCAGAGTAATTCAAGAATGTGTGCATAAAAATAATGGTTGAATTAACACAAATCAATTCTTATGTTTCAAGAATACAAGAATTTATTTGTATCCCTCATAATGTTGAACAACCACTATCTAATGCTTTTGAACCTACTTAAATTCAATAATGAATATGAGTAAGATAGGATTACTCTTCCTTCTCCGTATAGTAGTTCTTGCTCACACAATGATTCGAGTTGTATTAACATGTAATGAAACAACCTATTTAGAGTCTTAATGCTTAACATGCTTGGGCTGATTATAACTCAGTATATTAATAGTCAGGTAATGGCACAATCAATGGAGGAATATCTAAGATAACATGAGCCAATAAAATTTCCCAGTCCTCTCAACTCAAGAAAGGGTCCCAACTGATAAGGAAGACAAACTAAGAATGGGAATCTAAATCCACTTCACATATAGTTTTCTAAGTTTGATCATTCTTCCAACATCAAAAGTTACACGCATATTCTTCCAAATTACTCAAGCTAAAATGAAACCTCATACAAAAACACAAACACAAATTCCAAAATAAAAAAGGGAAATATGAGAGAACCATAAACCTGGTAAGGGATTATAACTATCAGATTAAGAAAATTGAGAACTGGCACTGTTCCTCTTTGCTAATCTAACTACTGTGGCGACTGCCCTCATCTCTTCATAACAGTCACTCATAAACAGAGATGGACAAAGCTGAAGCACGACAAGAAAGGTTGCAGGTTTAGAGGTGATTTACAATTCAACGATGTTGATTAACAGAGGTGAAGGGAAACGATATTAGATGAAGAGGTTTTTAATAAGGATAGATGGAGAGTAAGAGTCATAGAGGAGGGTGGTTGTGGGAGAAGTGCTAATTAGAAGAGAGTGAAGCTGTGGAATGAGACTTATCACAACAGGAAGAGAGGTTTAGAGAGCAAAATTCAATTTTTGGTGAGACGAAGAGAAGATTCAAGGGTGCGAGTTCTAATGGGGAAATCTTTTAGACTAATTATGCTCAAAATAAGGTCTTAAAAGTTCACCTTTTAAACTGGTTATTTTGTAAAAACAGGTCTAAAAAGTATTAAATATATTATTTTTTATTTCACATCTTTTAGACCGGTTATAAGAAACATAAGGTCTAAAAAGTTTCATTTTTTAGACCAGTTATTTGTAAAAACTAGTTTTAAAAGTAATAAATATATTATTTTCTTAATCTGCATATTTTAGATTGGTTATAATAAACATAAGGTCTAAAAAGTTTCATCTTTTACACCGGTTATAAGAGACAACTGGTGTAAAAAGTAATCGACTTTTTATTTTATTTTTTTTACTTTTTAGACTAGGTGTTTGAAAAACCAATCTAAATAATATCTTTTAGACATTATATTAAAGGAACCGGTCAAAAAAGTTATTTATATTTACGAAATTGTCATTGGTCATACTTTTTAGACCCGATCCTCTATAACCGGTCTAAATGAGGCGGTCTAAAAGCACTTTTTTGTACCATTGTGAGTTCATCACTTCAGTGAATGACGAGAAGGAAGCTATATAACTTTGTGAACCAGTACTTCAAAGTTCTTTCTGAGCTTGAGGCTTAGACCAAGATGATACAGGAGCATACTGGCCTGATGAGAAGCTATGAGCAGAGACTGATTTATTTTAAGATCCCTTTCAAAGATCATTTAGGGATTTTTGTAGAGACCTAGGTGCACTTGGTTACCAAGTAACTCTTAAGAAATGTACTTATGCCTAAGCTCTGGCCTCGAGTCCTTGGGAGGCGCTCTATGTTGTTGCCAAGGAACAAATCCTAAGGAGAGGACAATATCTACCCTAGTGGGGGCCGGCATCGGTCGTGGTTGATGTTAGCCGGGGGGTGGGCTATTACAATGACCACTCTGTTATGCTCTGTTTTCGTCCTACATGACACAGGTTCGGTATTTTAGACTTATCTCACAAAATAAACCTTTGATTGAGGTGAAACTTGTTTTATATGAAACTGTTGGATATGATTATTTTTGATGATGTCTTATATAGATGTCATTCTTAAGAGCAAAAAGGTTGCATAATACATCTATCTTATACTTTGACTGATTCTTACATTTAATGTAGATGTAATGTTGATATGAAGAAGATGGAAGTTGGAATGACTCAATTCGGAGTTAAAATGATCAAAAACGAGCTTCAAGATGAATTGCCTCGAATTCCCGTCAATACCCGAGTATCCAACATCCATTCTCGAGTATCAGGCTTCAATTGTTGAGTATAGACTTCAATACTCGAGTATGTCACTTAAATACTCGAGTATGGTGCATAAACAGCTGCTTCTATGCTTAAATCCCGACAATACCCGAGTATGGATCAACAATACTCGAGTATGACACCACTCTGATCAGCTCTGTTCTACGTTCAGCTTCGGACAACCTCTGGTAATTCGATGATATCTTCCTAACCAGAGATCGGATTTAGGTGAAACCAATTTTGTTGGAAACTAGACTTCCAAACGGTTCTAGTCGCACAAGATTCAAGTCCATAGGAGGTCATATGAGAGAGATATGAATTTTTGAAGATGAGAGTGACATCACCGTCACACTACTGACCAAGCCTCAATGTTTTGGGTATATCTCACAAACTAGAAATCCGATGAAGTTGAAATTGGTGCCATTTGAAAGAGGACTCAGAGATTTCCATAAAGTCTTGAACCAACCTAAAAGGAGTTCATACCAGGAAGTTATGATCTTCGAAAGTAGACACTTGAAATACTGGAAGCAACAGAGTTCAAATCAACGATCAACGCACACAGTACATGTAATACTCGAGTATGAACATGGAATACTCGAGTATGTTCGAAATCAAAGCATCTGGTATATCTGAATCACATTGATACTCGAGTATATAAGTAAGGGTACTCGAGTATTGTTCATCAGGAAGATCAGAACGTCTGCAACTCATTCGAATACTTTAGTTAATTGATTATATCATTCTACACATCACTCAATATTATTTATGATATCATTAATCATCCTCTTGAGTGATTTTCAGATGTTTAGACAAGTATTTGAATTATGCCGAGGAGTCACCGAAACTAACAGAGCCGTGAATCACCAAAATTGACGAGAAGCAGAGCTGACGGCAATACTCAATACAGAATCATTTCGAAATCTCCATGGGTCACACATATCCGATAATTGATTCTGAAATAATGATAAACGGACAAGACACTGAAACAGAGGGAGATCTCTTTCAAACTGAAAGTCAACCCCGAATCATGATACACAGGAAAGTATCCTGGACAATCAAGATGCTCCAACAGCAAGATCATTATGTGAGAATCGCAAAAAGCATCGGATCAGATTATGGGCATTAATGGAATTCAATATGGCAGCATCAGCAATGATCATCTTCAAAGCATTATAAATAGATGAAGAACCACCTGCTCTCAACACATAACTACAGAGAATACGCACAATGAGAATCAGAAAGATACTTGCAAGAGTCTAGTTCCGCTATACTCTTGTCAGATACTTTCGAATACTTTCATCCAATACTCTGTAATACTCTCGGTTGATATCTTGTAATACCATGTACTTCAGTGCTTAGAGTTATCTGCTCTTATAGAGAGTTATCCTTCAGCTATCATTTCCTTGTGAGAATCTCAAAGTTGTGGGACTTTGGGATTGGGTATTTGATTACAACTTGTAAGGGGGAGTGTAATTCGAGAGAGAGAATTGCTCCGAGTGTTACAGAGTGTGTAATCATTTGATCGTAAGTTAGAGAAATCTGGAGTGTTTCGGGACTGGACGTAGGTCAAGAGTTGGGCCGAACCAAGATAAATTCTCTGTGTCTATCTCCTCTACTCTATCTCTACTTTGCCTTGATATATATCTGTTGTGTGGGTGACCGAGTTACTAGCAAAAAGAATTTTGTAATCACCTATTCACCCCCCCTCTAGGTGATATTCCACCTTCAGAAACTAGACATCAAATGAGGTTTACCAACACCAAGATGAAGCTCAAAGGATTTAATTTAAAAATGATATGAATTTCGGAAATTGATGCAAGAATTTCTCATTTTATTCCAGACCAGTCTCAGTAATTTAGACATATCTCCCAAACCACAACTCTGATGGAGATGAAACTTGTTGCATATTAAACTAGACACAATGGCTGATTCAAAGACTCCAGGAATAAGCTCAAAGAGGTTTGGATTAAAGAAAATTTTTGTTCAAAATATGACATTCGAAATTCAAACCATGATCAGACCAACAGTCACTTTTTTTTATCATAACTTTCATGAATTTAGAGCTGAATCTCAACCAAACAATGCTATGTATTCATACTCCAACATTTGTCTCTAAGAAAATTGATATGTTTTTCAAAAACAGACATTAAAAGATGACATTTAACGTCTATTTTTAGAAACATACGTATTAAAAGCAGAAAAAAAACAAATGTGGCAAGTGTCACTGACAACATCTATTTTTTTTTTCAAAAGAAGACATTGAAGACGTCTCTTACAAAACAGATGTTGATTCAAAAATTATAACGTTATTCACATATGCAACCCCTTTAAACCAGACATGGAAAGGTCAAAACACGGATGTTAAAAGTTTTTTTTTTTTGGTAGTAATGACATCTAAAGAAGAGAGTGAAATTAATATCCAAAAAATCTGTTCCAATATAATCTAATAGATTTTTTCACCAAGTTACTTCTTGCGACAATGTTTGGAAAGCTTGTTCATGATTTAATACATGATATACTCTTTTTTCCTTGTCTATGGTTTCATCCCATTAGGTTTTCCTAACAAGGTTTTTAATGATGCAACATTGGATATCATATTAATGAATTATGTACTCTTTTTCTTTTGCTAGGTTTTTATGCCACAAAGTTTTTCATAGTTGAAGATTTTTAGTGAAGCGCATTGGTATATAATAGACATCGAAGTGAGAGTGTTATGAATATAATATTTTGTGTGATGTTATTTTTTTTGGTCAAAATATTTGTGTGATGTTCATATCTCTCCATCAGGGGCGAAACATCTTCATGGCCAGCTGGGGCCTTGGCCCTTGATGACCCGATCTGAAATTATAAAATTTGTTAGTATATATGGTATTTTATTTGGCCAATAATTTGGCCCCATCTAATTTTTTTATCTTATTTATAAGGATAATGCTTGGTTCATTACTCATTGGGCTGTGATAAACAAGTAAAATTCTTATTTTAGATACCTAACGAATATGTTAGTATCATCTTATATATTGTTTTGATTTATAATTATCAGTTATTATTTATTTGTATTTTCAAGGTTATGTAATACTATTTAGTAAATACTCCCTCTGATCCTTATTATAAGACACCAACTAATAATTCTTATAAGTCAATAAAAATAGTTAAAGTCATTAAATCTGTTCTAAAATTTAGGTGATTTTCAATATTATTCCTACTAATTATACTAAACTCTAATATCATATTAATTATTGGGTAAAGGATTTCTCCAGTCATTGGAGATGAGTTATCTCCAATGACCTCCAAAACTACGTCGTTTTGGATTAATAAAGGGTGTTTCCGTAATTTTGCACCCTTCATTAATTCACCTAAAATTACAAACACACCCTTCATTAATTCAAAATGACGTAGTTTTAGGGGTCACTGGAGATACCGGGTTACATACTTGAACACCGAGATTTCAGTTTACATACGCTATCATCGGGACTCCGGGTCGATATGCTTTATTTCCTAGCTTTCGTGCTATAGACTTTTACACCGAAATCCCGGTTGCTTAACCGAGCTTGACATGACTTCAGCGCTTTCCATATTCCGCTAATCGAGTTGACACCATCATCCCAATAACGTGAAAGCACCTGAGATTGTCTTATCTGTATTGTTCCGAGTTTAGTGTTTCACAACTCTCTATATGCGTGCCGTCTCTAATCTTTGGTGTGGTAGAAACACGTGGCACACTCTGATTTGATGACCGTTCCGCTCACTTATCTTGTTTCATACGGTCATTTCTTCACATTGACTGGGCACATTTAGCCGCCTTCGGTTATCGTGCACAATTAATGCTCATGTCCTTTAACGACAGTCATTATTCCTTTCCTTGGAAAAGAAATCGCCGTTTCCCTTAAAGTGTCATTTATTGCTGCTTAGCCCTTACAGTTCGCTTGGCCTATAAATTCCTCCATTGCCTCCCACTTTTCGTCATGACTAATCTGATTCTCGCTCTCTTTTCGGTGAAGATTTTCAAAAGAAACATGAGCTTTCTGGTGAGAGTTTCAAACTCTATCATCCGTCACTCAACTGTGATTTTTCCAGCCATGTGGGGGAGAAGAGCACGTTTCCGGAAGAAGGAATGGCCTGCTCCGTTGCTGCCCTGCGGTCTTACCTTCAGATGTATTTGCCAGTCTTCAACTACATACATTGGTGGATGCCTAGGATCCCAGATGTATTTTCCAGTCTTCACCTGTCTGGCTCGACTTCGTATGGGATCTTGGGGTTGAATCAAGCTTGCATCTGAGCTTCTTCATCCACCAAGGGGGGCCATAAGAGTTGTCCATCGGTCTTCCTTGACTTGCCTCAACTTCTCTAGGGTCTCCAGTATATCCAACAAGGATCGCCACCCGTAAGGTATCCTTGTTGGATAGCTGTTCAATCTCCAGCTCCAGCTATGCCAACCATCATGGGAGGGATCTAGCTATTCATCAACTGTTGTAATTAGGGAACTCATAAATTGTATCTACGCATGTAGCCTAATTTTTGTACTTTGATCTTGTAATCGCCTTAATGAGCGGGTGTTTCAGTTTGCTTCCATGTAAAGATACTGTGTAATTCGATCAAGAATCAATATAAAGCTTGCATTTGTTGTTCACTCGTATATTGAATATTTGTTATTGCCAGTATTGAGGTCTCCTTTAATAACCAAGGTTCATTACTTGCTCGATCCGGGCTCGCCACTTAACCCGTTTCTAGCCGTATACGCCAAGTTTATCTTATTAAAGAATCCAAGGATCTATACTCCATTACCCCGGTTACAGCCGAGTTGCCCATGTATCGTGATCCCGGGTAGAACCTTCGGGTATCCGAACTGACTTCTCTTGAACTGAGACTTTAATAACAAACCGGTTTTAAACATCACCAGGAATCCTTGGAGAAATAAAATGGACCTGACCCAAATACGAAAAGATACGTCCCTTTTTTCCCATGTTGACTCGTCGCAGTGTGTAACCGCCTTTTCAGGCGTGGTAACCACGCTATAGGCCCTTGTAAGTCGTGCGCATTTAATGCCTGCGTCAATTCAGAAAAAACATCATTGCACTTTTTAGGGTATGAACTTACTTTTTTGGTGCATGTAGAAACAACTGCCCCATTCGTTTCAAATTCAAACTCCTTCCGGACTGTTTGAATTCAAAAACCTATATATTTCCTCTCACTTCATCCTTTGGGCACTTTCGCACACTGAAACGCTTTGCCTACACTCTCTGCGAGAAACTCCACGACAACCTGCATCTACCGCCATTTGCTCTATTTTCGCCGAACTCCTTTACCAGGTATTACAACGGTTCTTTTTAGTTTCATATCCTTTGTGGCTTTCGTATTTGTCGAGTTCTTAGTGCCTAGCTTTTTAGGAATTTTTCTAGATCCTTTTTGTTGTTTAAAGAGTACTTCCTTGAGTTTCTGGGTTAACCGAGTGGCTCGCCCCCTACCCCACCTTTTAATCGCAAAACTCTTCCTCTTCTTCTATCTTCAGTAGATTAGAACAAATTTTGATTTTGGTTGCCCAGAAATGGTTGTGTCATATCTTGGCCTTAGGCAATTGCCGACACCATAATCCTTCCCCCACCTATGCGGTTTCTAGAAAGCAGAAGCGTGTTTGGGCCAGCTTTAACGTTGTTTGCCTCGGAGTGAATGCTAACCCAGGAGCATGAATCATTTTCTAATTTCTACCCTTTCTATGCATTTTAGGTTTAGATGGAATCCTCCTCTCAGTTGCGAATTTCGTCTACGGCGGATGAGTATAGTTCTTCCGTTTCTGTCCGGAATCCAACCTCCCCGAAGAAAGTCGTTCACTTTAGAGTGACCGAGGTAAAAAATACCATGACTGACAAGGAATTTCCCTCGCTTGGCATGAGAGATTGGGAAGGGTATTTGATAAGGCTTCCTCTGGATGATGAATCTGTTGCCACCGTCCGACCACGGAAAAGCCAACCTCATGAACCCCATTTCTTCTACTTTTACCGAGATGTTTTTGTCCAACTCGGTGTAAGGTTTCCGTTTTCCGAGTTTCAAATCTGCCTTTTGAACCACCTGCATCTAGCTCCCACGCAACTCCATCCCAATGGTTGAGCCTTTGCTATTGCTTTTGAGAACTTATGTCAGGACTTAAACATCTGCTGTATTGTGCCAGTGTTTATGACCTTCTACTCCCCCTTGGAGCTAGGTGGGTTCCGCGCTCCCGAAACGACGTATTTTGGATGGACATCCCTTCGTGGATGAAGCGAGCACATGCTCTTTCGTCCTTTTAGCGAATCCTGGAAAAACTTCAAACCATCCTTCGCTAAAGTTGTAGCCCATCCTTTCCAATGCCCGTGGTTTCTCCAAAAAGCCACTTCTGGGGAACTCGAAGGCAAGTTTCCTTTGTATTGGACGAACACCCATCACAAGTTCAAATCTGGAGACTTCGCCCCAACCAGCCTTTCAGCCCGTGAAGAAGCGGCCGTGGTGAAGCTGACGGAGCTCTATAGCACCCTTAAGTCCTTAATGGACCCTGCTGACCATATTCCCACCCCCTTAGTCCGACGACGCACACCAAGGAGTACAGGATTATGCCTTTATGCTTTCATGTGATCATGAAAAATGCCTTTGCTTTTACTAATGACATTCTTCTTTCTGCTATGTAGGACAGCAAATGGGAAAACCCGAGTTTCTTGAGTGCTTTGCCGAGGCTCCGGCAAATCCCGAGGGTGCTCCTACTCTTCCCCTAGCGGATGATTCTACCGTGGGTAATCAACCTGCTATCCCGAAGGAAGCTGGAACTACCAAGGTTCCTCGCAAACGCTCCGCTCCCAAAGATGGGTCGAAACGTGGTGAGAAAAGAGCCAAGACGTCCAAAGGCAAGCAGGTTGAAGAAGAAGTTCCTATTTTGACCCTGTGCCAGCGTCCCCAGCTGCTTCACGCCCGTCTACCTTCTCTACGCCTCATGATCATGCCACTATGACTGGAGGGACTCTTTGGTCAGATGGGATCACGCAAGACATTAGAGATCTTATTTGTCCCCCTGCTCAGCTTTACTTACCCTCAACGCCTTCCAAAAAGGAGAAGCTTCAGCTGGCCGATATTGAGCTGCAGACCCTAAGGGCCGCTTCCCTAATACGGCCTTACGCAGCACTTAGAATCCAGAATGCTTTCCAGATGAAATCTGTGAACGACTTGACCAAGCAATTATCCGAGATGACCGACATTCTTGAGGGCGTGAGGAAGGAAAAAAGCGATCTCCGAGCTGAGCTGGATGCTTTGAAGAGAAATGCCGATCTGACGAAAGTCAGGGAGGAGAGGGACTAGGCTCAGGGAGAGTTAGAGGCATATAGGGCCGAGCAAGAAAGATTGTGCCAAGAGCTGGTGTCCCTGAACGGGAGGTTTGTTACAGCGGTGGAGGTAGCTGCTGTGGCTGAAACCAAGTTGACAACGATGCAAGCCGACTTGACTGCTACCCAGGCTGAGTTGCAACGTCTTGAAGGTCTCCGTCGGGAGGACGTGCTCCTAATGCAGAAAATGACCTCGGATAATGAGCATTTGTCCGGCGTTCTCAGAAAAAATGATGTGGAGCTTGTCAACACCACTTCCAAAATTGTGAAATATAGCCAAATCGGCAGATTGTCATTTGAGAATGCTATTGAACAGATCCAGGTCCTGAATCTCGATGTGCATCTAAACACCACCGGGTTGAATCTCCAAGCATATGTTAGTGCGAAGGGGAAGTTAATTCCCCCTGGAGGTGAAGAAAGTGAAGATGAGCAACCTTCTCCATTGGCCACGGAGACGCAATCCCAGCTTTAACTCTTCATTTTAGCCTGGTGCTTTTTGTAGGACTTTTTATTCGTCCTGTTTTGTATGTTCCTAGCCGTAGGCCATAACTTGTTGTATATACGTTCTTTTTCGTATGGATAGCTATTGAAAAACGCGCGCCTTTTTCATTTTGTCAGGAGTGCGACACTGAATTCTATACGTTAACCCCGAACCCATGTGCGTACGTCTATTGCATGATTTTGTTGGGACACAACTTGTGAAACTGGGTTTCAGTAGCCTTGATACATCACGTTTAAGTTATACGTGCTTTTGGAAGCCTGGTTTCAAAACCCGGGCTCCTTCACGTTTACATCGATCACGATTTTAGAGGACGGGTTTCACTTCCCTGTCCTCTACGTGTTTTATCTGGACACGACTTTTGAAAACGGATTTCACTATCCTGAATTCGTCATGTTTAATTTGTACATGATTTTGGAAGACGGGTTTCACTACCCTGTCCTCTACATGTTTGAATTGGACATGATTTGTGAAAACGGATTTCATTATCCTAAATTCATCATGTTTAACTCGTACACGATTTTGGAGGACGGGTTTCACTACCCTGACCTCTACATGTTTGAATTGGACATGATTTGTGAAAACGGATTTCATTATCCTGAGTTCATCATGTTTAACTTGTACATGATTTTGGAAGACGGGTTTCACTACTCTGACCTCTACATGTTTGAATTGGACATGATTTGTGAAAACGGATTTCATTATCCTGAATTCATCATGTTTAACTTGTACACGATTTTGGAGGACGGGTTTCACTATCCTGACCTCTACGTGTTTAATAGTCAGAAATCGAACAACATTCTAGCTTGCGAAAATTGGGTCACAATGCCCCTTCATTCATGTATTCATAACTGTAAAATGTCTTACAAGAGAAAAGAAATAGGTCCCATTACAAGACTTTTTATTGATGTTACCCTCGTCCAAGCTCTAGACTTCAACTATAATAAGCCTTCAGCTTGTCTACATTCCACGTTCGCTTCACGGCTTTCTTCTTGAAGTCCCTTCTCCCTTTTTCTGAGGGTGGGTTCTTACTTCGGTTTTCACCCTGCCTCTTATTGCCCTGCTTTCCCTGGGTTTGGATAACGTATTTCTGGAGTTTTCCTTCACGGACAAACTTTTCCACTGCATCCTTTAGATCCCAACACTGTTCGGTCGTGTGGCTATGCTGATCGTGAAATTCATAAAACCGAGTCTTGTCCGCGGTGCCTCTCTTACCAAGTGGCCGAGGTCTTTCCACTTTCTTCATTTCGTTCGTGCATACTTCCTTCCACAGCTTGGCCTGTGACACCTTCAATAGGGTGTATTTATCATATTTGGCATCACTCCTACTATCCCGGGGTTTGCTCTTGGTATCACGAACATGGGGACTCCTTTTGTATCCTTCACGACTTTCTCTTCCCCGGGGTGGGGAGCTCTTAGCCCGCTCCTTTGTGACCGGGTCTGCCATCTCCATATGTTCCAAATCTAGGTATTGTTGGGACCTGTCTCGAAACTCGGCCAAATTCGTGGGGCGGCGCTTCATGATTGACTTTTTTAACCGGGACGATACGTCCAACCCGAATATGGCGCAATGCAGGTGCACGTCTTCTTTCAACCCTGGAACCTGCAAAGCCACATTCTTGAAGCGATCCAAGTACTTGGAAAGGGTTTCTCTTGGTCCTTGTTTGACTAGTCCGAGTTGGAATTCAGTCTTGGGCTGTCGCCTACTCGTAGCAAAGTTCAAAAGAAACTTCTACTCCAATGTTTTCATGTTGGGTATAGAGAATAGTGGCAAGGAATGAAACCACAACTGTGCGGCTCCCTTGAAGGTTCCAGCGAATAGCCGAGCTACAACCTTTCCTTCTATCCCCTTAACCATCATCTTCATCTTGAAGTTATTCAAATGAATCAAAGGGTCTTGAGTTCCATCGTATTTCTGCAATTCCCTGGAATCTAAACCCTTGGGATACGCAGCCTTCATTACTTCGTCATTGAACGAACCCGCAAATCGGTCCTCTCCGGCTTCCTCCGACACTGTTGCCGGTTTTTCGGACGGTGGGGGTGTGGTTGCTCCCACCTTGACGATTGGGATTGCAGCAGATTGCTTTTCCTTGAACCGAGCCTGTTCGGCCTTGGCAGGCTTGAGTCTTTCTGCTTCCACCACTGCTGCATCACCGACTTCCCCCCTCAAGGTCTTAGATTGGTCCGGGTTGACCACCTCCTTTCCCTGAGGTTCCTTTTGATTGACATGCACAGAGGCCAAGTTCTCCGCCCGAGTTGAGCCATCGCCCTTCGGTCCTTCACCCAGAGCTTGCTTCATTTTTGCCTGGTATTCTTCCTCCATCCTCTGCTGCATCTTGTCATGCTCCTCCTGCCTCCAAGCGTTATTCTGACGTTCCAACTCTTCTCGAATGAGTCGGGAATCCTCATTTTTCTGAAGCTGGTGCCAATTTCCCATGTTATTCACACGTTGGATCAAGGAACCCAGCGTATTGTGCAACAGACGGATGTCGGGGTTATCAATCTGAAACTCGGGAAGAGTGCGAGGGACACCGTGGCCCTTGCCTTCTGGCTGCTTGAATCCCAAACCTGTACGACAAGTATGAGCGGGATCCTCCGTTTCGTCCTCAGATTCCTCGGCCGCACGGCTGTGTTCTTGAACAACTGAGTTCGAATGCTGGATCGTTTCCTCATGGAGCAACGGCTGTCCTTCAGGCTGTTGCTCTCGCCCGTGTATCGCGCTGCTCCTGGTACTTCTGGCCATTCTCAGTGGTTATGAGTAGCTTTTTATAGTTCTGGGAATCGAAATTTCTCATTCCCCACGGTCGCCGCCAATGTTCTGTAGTAGAACACAGATGTCTAGCCTCAAGGGGCTAGGGTGTTTTGATATCAAATCGAATATGGCACCCACTGATATCTATGAAGGAGATATCAAGGAGTGCTAGCAGATCACCGTGCTACAAAGGGGTGGCTCTTCGCCTGAGGGGTGGTGTGTGTGCACAGTGAGACTGAATGATAAAGAATGGAATATAGAACCTGGAGCACATACCTGGTAGGTAATCTCCTATTTATAGAGATTACCTAGGGTTTCGTTCTCCTGACCTTCAATCCTTCTCACTGGCGTCGTGCGTATCTCACGTCTTAATGGTGCCTGCTCCAGTATCTGCATGATCCCTGAATTAACGGCACCATAAAGAGGTGATTGGCAAGTTACCTATTTCAAGGATGGCCTCCCGCCTAAAGCACTCCTATTGGGCACAGCCTCTGCCAGGCCCATTACTTGAGTCTATAACACATAGTTTTCATATTTATCAATTTTTTCCTAATTTACTCTTATTGAAGCTCTCTCAACAATAATCAACTAGAAGAAATAATGTGAGAATTAAGAAAGATGGATAAGGTGTTTTAAGAAATACATGTCGAGTTAGCTAATTAACTCAACTAACTTTTTTAATCTAATCAAATTAGGTAAATATGTCTTATATTAAGGACTAGAGGGAATACATTGATTTTTATGATTGGCAGCAACGAAAATATTGTCTACGTTGGTTTGAAGTCCAAAGTAGATAAGCATCCTTATTTCTACACTTGAAATTAAATTCCTCCTGGATCCTCAACACAAAAAGCCATTTACAACCGACATGATTTGGTGTATGTCTTCCCTGTTTCTTTGATAATATATAGAAGTATTCGTCTGACAAAATTTACTCTGTTGGTTAAATCGATTAATACTTACTAGAGTCAAACTCGTTGAAATCCTAGCTCTTTTCTGGCAACATAAAATGGTAATACTAATTAGCTAGGGTCCTAATAATAGCTAGACACGAGGAATTATTGAACAACTATGGCCAGCATAAATAATCCAAATAATAAGTAAAAAAAACCTTAAGACAGTTTTGTTTCCTTCTTTATTTTTTGTTAATACTGTACTTTCTATCAACTATCATTTAAACTGCAAGTTGGAACCTGAAACATTAACAATATCACTCACGAAGTTGCTTCGTCTATATGCTTTCCTTACTGAAATACCACTTGCACAGATGCACATACTCTCATGAAAATGACAAATTTTTAACGTCATTTGGCTAACTTAATTTATTCTTTATTATACAAGTTGTTTTTAGATAAGCTAATGCAAGATTTTTCCAAGTTATTATTTATTTAATTAAGGTCATGATCTCTTAAAAAGTATTTGTCTAGTACGCAGAATTAGATTAATGAAATAATTTCTTGGACGAAAAATAGTTTGTCATAATTTAAAATAATAATAATTAATTATTGTTGAATAAAAGTAATATGTGTGTTTGTCCTTCTGATTCAAAATAGTCGTCTCTTTTCTTAAAGTTCTAAATAAAATATGAATTTGGACACAGTAAAATAAATAAGAAAATTTTAGTAAAATGCTATTATATTTTGTTAAAAATGTAAGCTATTTATTCTTTAAGTTTTTAATTTATGTGCACAACTCTAAAGTCATCACAATTATTTTGGAACAGACGAAGTATTATATATTTTAATTTTTATGTAAACTAAACAAAAGTACTCAAGCCATTGGTTGGGAGACTATACCACAATCATGTTTATATATTTTTTTGTCAACTGGGATGAAAAATCAAAATTACTTTGCTGAAGTGGATGCATCTGGTTTTTTGAGATTTGGTAAAACATCAATTCAATTTTTATTGTCTTCTAGTATGATTAATGCTACCTTTTCTTAGCTGTAAAGTTAAGGTCAGACAACTCATAGAAAAGAATATAATATTCATCTAGTGAATTAAAAAATTTAAGTTGTATTGATTTTGAACTGTGAGAGTGTTTTTTTTCATTCTTTTGAAGAAAAAATTATTTTAAAGCTCATAATCAAAACATAAAATATTTTATCATTTTTTCTTGATTCCCAAAAAAAAAAAAAAAAACTACTCTCTCCCATCTTTTCTATGAAAGTATGAAATTTGAATCATCTTTGATCTTTTCCATAAGATACCACTTGAAGTTATTTGAGCATTTAATATGTTTTATCTTTTTTTCTCTCCTAATTAATTCTATTACCTCTCTTTTTTCCACACTACATTCTCTTTCATATTTTCTCTCATTACTAATCTATTCCTCTCTCTCTTATCTCCTTACAAATAATAAGGGTATATTTAGAAGAAGAAAAAAGTTCATTTCTGATATATGTGTACTTTTAACTACTTTTAATTAATTTCTTAAAGGGAAAAGTATTTCTCCAGTTACTGAAGATAAGTTATCTCCAGTGACTCCCAAAATTACGCCGTTTTGGATTAATGAAGGGTGTTTCTGTAATTTTAGGTGAATTAATGAAGGGTGCAAAATTACAGAAACACATTTCATTAATCCAAAACCACGTAGTTTTGGGGGTCATTGGAGATAATTTATCTCCAGTGACTTGAGAAATCATTTACCTTTTCTTAAATCATGTAATTCAATTACCAAGATCTTATAAGGACGAGAGTGAGTATTAATTAATTGAAAAATAACTTAGAATTAGACTATATACTTAAATTTAGACCCAATAAAATGATTGAAAATCAATCTAAACATGATTTATTAATTATTAAACTTCACATAAAATATACATGTAAATCAGCGAAACTTGCTTCACAAATGGTATCTTGTTTTTTTTTTCCGCCAACTTGTATCTTGTTATATATACATGTTTTTTTTTTTTTTTAATATTTGTGATATTTATATTGATCTCAATAATTTTAATGTAATAATATTTATTTAATTGAAGATTTGCTTATCGATAGGATCACATCTCAAATTATTTTTCATTTTTCAATTGTCCCTTCCTTGCCGTCTTAGATTCTGTTCCCCCTAAACACCCCTCTATATATATTCCTTTTCTCTTTGTGAAAAATCATCTTATCCCTTACATCTCTCTCTCTCTCTGTTGCCATGGACAAGTTTAAGAAATCTCAAGTTCTTGTGCTCATTATCCTCGCTTTTCTCCTTCTAATCACACACTTCTTACCTTCCTCCATGAGACCTCCTTTCTTATACTTCATCTTCAACTTGCTCATCATATCTCTTGGAGCTGAAGCTGGTCTTCTCTCATCATCAGCTTCTTCTACCCCATTACATGAAAATACATCTCCTTCTCTTATAGCCCAGAAACTTGTGATAATGCCCCATGAAGCCATTTCTGAGGTAAAGAAATCTTCTACCCCTGAACCTACAGAAAAGAAGGTCATACACGTTACGGTTACAAAGCCAAGCCTTTTCTTCATAGCACGTGAAGAAATTGAAGAAGAACAACAACAAGAAGAGAGTGAAGGAGTTGTTAATGAGCAAGAAGAGCTGTGTGCGAAAGCTGAGGCCTTCATTGGGAACTTTTACACGCAGTTGAAGATGCAGAGAGAGGAGTCTTGGAAGAAGATTCATTATCAGCAAACCTCATAGTTTTTTAGTTTTTTTTTTTTTTTTTTTTTTTTTTTTTGTAATGTGATTTTTAACTTTGGTTCTGTGGAAATATATTGGTTAGGGGATTTTTGTTTGGCATCAATATTAGTTAGGGGTTTAAGAGAGAAATCAGTTTCATTTATATATCATTCAATAATGATCCATAAGTTTCGTTCAGATTTTAGTTTCTGATCATAAAAATTCAGTTTGTTGCTTTAATTTCCTCACGCCCCGAAAATTTTAAAGAACACTTAAAATGGTCAGCAATCTTAGGAATATATTAGGGTTTTGGACAATTTTGGAGGTTTTGTGACCAAAAAAGACTAGTGATGCAAATGTTGAAATATTATATGTATTATGAAGCATGCAACACGCATATCATGGGGAAAATGACAGTTACAGAGTTAATAAGAGGATTAGTTATATAATGAAAGACCGTACACTTTTAGAAATTTAGAAGAGGGAACAAGGCCATTGGTTGAATTGTTTTTAAAAAAATGGTGGATAAAAATGCCTTTTTTTAATGACCAGCGGAAGGAGGCCAACCATTGGTGTTGGATGGGGTCAATTATTTTTATTAGGGTCACTAACCTTTTTTAATTAAACAATTTAGTCCCAATATAAGTGAATTTTGAAATTGGGTTAATGTCTTTTAGCAGTGAGCTTTGTTAGTCGCAGTTACACCCAAGAGGGGTGAATTTTTTGATCCTTTTGCCCTTAATTAATTAATAACCAAAATGCCCCTGTATGAAACTATATCGCCCTTCTGCCCTTGTTTAGTCGATTACATACGATATGTAGTTGACTAAACAATGGCGATTTTTTTTTAATGTTTTCCCATGATGTAATTGACTAAGCTACAGTACTTAGTCGATTACATCGCGACAGGTATGTTTTTTTAAAACCCCATTTGGGGAAAATCGGAACCTAATAGTCGATTAAATCACCGAAGCCTCTCCCACTCGAAATTTTTCCCCAAAAACTCCTTGAATCCGTTGGTGGGCTAAGAAGGGGCCGATTATCTAGTGCCATTTGTGTTGATTTCGGTATGTACTCATCTCCATTTCGAATTTTACCCATTTTTCTCTGTTTATCCGAACCCTAGTTTCTTTTCTTGTTTCATTGGGTGGTTTTGTTATGTCTCTTTCATTGATTTGAGTATTTGATTCCTATTTGAGGATGAAAATGATGAATGTATATGGGAAAGTGAAAGGGGTTACATCGGTTGATTTTTTTTTTTGGTTGAATTACAGCCCAAATGCTTAAATTTTGTGTTGTTGATTGTGTTTGTTTCCTGTTTGTTGGTGGTTTGTAATGTCCCTTTGTAGGTCTTTGTTGTTATCATGCGTCGTAGAGCAGTTCCCACTAACATAGGCAGTAAGGGTGAGAGACGGATGAAGCAACGACAGAACCGTGTGTCATCCTCCTCTAGGCCACAACAGCCTAAGCTCATTGTTGATCTCCGTTTTAGTTATATGGTTGATAATTATGCAACATAGCATGCACGATTCATGGCTTCTTTTGCTAGCAGACCCATTTGCAAGCCGAAGTCATTAGATATGGTGTTCTTTGCGAAGGAGGGATTTGATATAGTGCCCTTGTTGGAGGCTTCCCATTAGATATGGCGTTCTTTGTGTAAATTGGTTTTATGCGTCCTCAACCTCAAATAATTGTAAATCTCTGTCATAAAGTCGCACATTGTACGTGATTGTCAACTGGTCCATCTTTTGTATCGCTTCTTCAACCTTTTTTGAGACTATCCTACCTGCAGCCGTATGTTTGTTAATCTCAACGCGCCTCGTGATGAAATATTCGACAAGCCTACTACATGTCATCTTCACCAATGCTGTTATCGGCAGGTTACGTGCACCCCTGAGGACCTTGTTCACACACTCGGATAGGTTAGTCGTCATGTGACCAAACCTCCGTCCTTCTTCATCATAGGACCTGCACCATTTCTCCTTTGGAAGCCGATCAAACCAGGAGGCAACTTGTGGGTTTGTATCAATAAACTCTTGAAACCTCATGTCAAAATGAATCTTTGAACTCATGTACCCTACATAACAACGAATGTAAACTCATAACAATGGAAACAAATCAATGATTAAAAATCTGTGCAAGAAGTAAATAAAATGTGAAATTTCATACCTAGTTTCATAACTGTTTTCTTCAATTCCATATCCCTAAACTTAGTATTAAAGTTGCTCCCAACATGACGTAGGCAATACACATGATATGTATATGGAGGCTGCCAAGTACGATGATCTTCAATCGCCTTTATGATATTGGTGTGACGATCAGATATCAAACAAATACCCCGCCTCTGCGTCACATGATCATGTAGGAAACTAAGAAACCACCACCAATCATCGTACTTCTCACCAGGAGGAACAACAACAAAGGCAATGGGCAGGACCTTCCTATCCCCATTTTGTAAAGTCGCAATCAAAAGAGTACCTTTGTATTTTTCATACAAGTGGGTGCCATCAATTTGAAGTATGGGCTTACAGTATTTGAAGGCTTCAATGGTCTAGTGAAATGTCCAAAAAATCCTACGAAAGACGCGTTTGTCGGTTTCAACACCTCATATACCAAGGACAATCGTCAGCATGGTTTCGACACCTCATCACAAACCTATGCTCATCACTTTTTTCAACTATGGTTGTATGATGAGACTTCATGCAATATAATTTCACGGCATGTTGCATTTCAGACTTAGAAGGAAATGCTGATACAAATATAATGGATCACTTAAATGCCAACCACCTTGCAAGTCATCATCACTATACAACATCTCCATCTCATCATCACAGTGCGCCTAATTAATGAAAGAATAGTGCGGGCTTTCATTCCAAAATGGCTTAATCTCAGGCCCTACATCTGTCAAAATGTTTTTTTTGTCAAAACCACTAAATAAAAATTACAAATACAAATACAAATACAAATTTACTAACTTACCACTGCTAACTAGGTCAACACGAAGCGGTGGCATTGCTATGGTACTCAGGTTTACTAGGTTCATGTCAGCATCAAAATCACCCTCCACATCAGTATCTGATGTATCACCTAGTGGAATAAACCTCTCAGATTCGCCCTCATCATCGCTGTGCATATTCTCGTTTTCGTCATCCTCCTCTTCCTCCATCAATGATATTTGACTTAAGAACTGTGAAGGTACAGATAAACCACCGACAGCTCTGTCTTCTTGACCAAAATACTGTGGAGATCTTGTATGCATGGGTACAAATGATGATTCACCAGATTCAAGCTCAACATATATCTCAATAAAATTTTGTGATTTCTGATTAGCAAATGCATTTATGACACACTCTACGTCTTCATCATCACATACATCATTACTAATTTAGTATACATTATCCTTATCGACTATAGTCTCCACTTTGGCAATCAACCGATGAATGCAATGGCTTCCATGTAGCCCCAATTTTCGATAAATTCTTTCTTTGAGCTCCTTATACGTAGTGCCCCGTTTGATTTTCATCATTTTCATTTTTCGTTCAAATTGAACACTATCGGGACCTTCAAAATGCCTGCCACTATGGTAGATTACAGTAATGTGCATGTTTGAACTTGAACTCATCCCTCACACCAGAAATTAGGAGCTGCAAAAGGGTGGGTTTTAGATTTTACAAAAAAAAAAAAAAAAGCTTAACAAAGTGAAACTACAATGATTACACAACAATAATACTTTCAACAAGGTGGGATGGTATTAAACTTTGATAGGTCACACTAAAAATTGAAAGACGGAGTATCACCAAGAGGGGGGTGAATTGGGGATACTAAATTTTCTTCGCAAAGATACTTTGTTGGTCGTCAACGAAACAGAGATGAACAAAGTAAGGTAGAGAGAGATTGAACACAAACAATTTATATTGGTTCGGTTTAAATCCTCGACCTACGCCCAGTCCCCAGACTCTCCGGGATTTCACTAACTCAAATGATTACACACTCTGTAACTCTTGGAGTAATTCTCTCACTTAGAACTTACTCCCCCTTACAAGTTGTAATCAAATATCCCAATCCCAAAGTCCCAATACTTTGAGATTCTTACAATGATTGATAATCAATAATAAACTCTCTAAAAGAGCATATGTATAAACACTAACATTAAGATATCCGAAGATATTGTTTGTAAGAGTATGAACAGTAAATGCTATAAGTCGCTAATTGAATGTGCAGGGATTTTTGTTAGTTGGAGAATTGAATGCTTCTGCTATTTATAGTTGATGGCATTTAATGATCGTTGAAGAGAGATTAATCAAGCCATTGAGAATAACAAATATATCCGTTGAGTTGTGCTTTGCTTCGTTTCTTCGTATTCATTCGAGGTTAGCCGTTATTCTCTGTTGACATTCTTCATTCGATTTGTCCGTTGAGACCCAGTTAGAATGTTGACTGGAAATGGACGGAATACTTTTCGGTTGTTCAGAAGCTCAATTTCCGCTTTCGTGTTTCATTTCTGCAAAAACATTTAATGCATTCTGACACATATATGCTTTTGAGCGATTTGATGTTTAAACCATGTTAGATTCGCCTGAAACTCATGAGCAAACTGATTAAACTTTGTTAGGATCAATAATCATCAATAATATGAAGTACCCAAGTCTTAATCAACGAGTTACAGATTTCGAGAATGGTGATTTCAAAATCTGTATATCATGACTGGAGTCATTCATGGTTGACTCGAGTCATTGATCTAAGTCAGAGAAAAACTTATGTGAAAACTTGACTAGAGTCATAGATACAATTTTCTTAAAACAGATAATCATTCATGAATACTTTGACTGGAGTCATAATGACTTGACTGGAGTCAAGAATGAATAGAGAGGAATTTCAAATACGATGATTGGAGTCACTTACTATTGACTCGAGTCATTGTTTCAATATTTTCAAACAGAGAAGAATTTTGAATAGCTTGACTCGAGTCATACTTGCTTGACTGGAGACATAATCCAATATTTCAAATATGATGACTGGAGTCATATCAGGATGACTAGAGTCATAGTTTGAATAATTCAAACAAAGAGGATTTTCCAATTGGATAACTCGAGTCATGTCAGGATGACTGGAGTCATAACAAAATAATAAACCAGCGAAAGCTCTCTGTGTTCTTATGATTCGAGTTAAGTACTACATGACTCGAGTCATATCAGTTATCAGAAACTGATATCGAGATAGTCATTTTGAAAACTTGAAGTACATAGCATGACTCGAGTTATTAAATGAGTGACTCGAGTCATGGGTCTTTTGCAAATTGATTTTCAAACTTTATGACTAGAGTCGCATATCCTTAACTGGAGTCATTTAGATCAAAATGTATTTCAGTTGAAGACTCAGAGATATATGACTAGAGTCACAAACACTATGACTAGAGTCATATCAGTGCCAAGTTGTTTTTCAATTTTAAACACATTTGCTTGAGTCAATAACAATCTTTTTTATTTCCAATTGTCAGTTATCATCAAAACATACAGAGAACTAACAAAAATGAGAAAAGAGATAGCATTGGGGGGGAAAAGGGGTACATTCGTGATAAGGGTTTCGATTTGCCCCAAATGGGGTTTTAAAAAAACATATATGTCGCGATATAATAGACTAAGTATTGTAGCTTAGTTGATTACATCACGGGAAAACATAAAAAAAATAAAGCGCCACTGTTTAGTCGACTACATATCGTATGTAATCAACTAAACAGGGGCAGAAGGGTGATATAATTTCATACAGGGGCATTTTGGTTATTAATTAATTATTAAGGGCAAAAGGGTAAAAAAAAACCCAAATAAAAAACACTTCAAAAACACAACCAGCAAAGAACTTAAGGAGAATCTCAAATAAATACCATATGAATATCAAAACCCCCAAAGGTCTGTTAACATTTATAAAAGACATAAAGGTGACAGGTATCAAATTGAGATTTTAAAATGTTGATGAATTTACCATTATGCCCTCAGTTTTTAACTTCAAAAAAGGCAAAATGAGTAGTACCACTACTTGTGACACCCTGAACAAAGAGGGGGGGAGCTTCCATTGCCATCGCCTCTCCTCCGCCTTTGTATCCAGGTTGGGGCTTCTATTACCGTCGTCGTCGCATCTGGAGAGAGAGAGGGATAGGATCTCGAGTTTTTGGGGTGGATTTGATTGGCAGAATGTGATTCTTGGAATCAAAGTTGGGTTTGGAGGTGGAGGCTCACCGGACGGTGTCGGAGGATTAAAGGAGTAAGTGTCGGCTTGGATGAAGGTGGTGGGGTAAGGGGTAATAGATTCGGATTTGGTGAGGGTTTAGGATGTGGTGGTTATTGGGGCTGGACTCCATTGTTGGAAGGGGAAGGAAGGAGAGATGAAGAATAATATGAACAATAAATGTGGCATTTCACAAAAATCATAATGAGATTCATAAGAGCAATAATGCGTTTGACAAGATATTTAACGGTTTTCACAAGAGCAATAATCCTAAGTTGCATTTTTTCATCAGCAAACGCTTTAAACAAAATTCGTAATGGGATTCACAAGTTTAGTAATGGTTTTAACAAAGGTGTTTGCCGATGAAAACATGCAACATTTGTGGCATTTTACAAAAATTCGTAATGGAATCACAAGTTAAGTAATGATTTTCACATGACTTTATAGTGGGTTTCACACTAGCATTTTCCAGGGTTCAACATGTCACTCAGGTTCACCCACATTTGTGCACTTTTAACAACAATTTTAATGGGATTCACAAGTTCATTAGTGATTTTCACAAGACTTGTAATGGGTTTCACACAAGCTATAGCACTACTAGCACACGTGGCACGACAGTTGAAGAAAGATGAGGACTGCTACATGTGGCCCAAAGATTGGCAGTTGCAGATTCAGCCTTATTACTCTAGCATTACTGTCGACTTGCTACAGCAACGCTTGCAGTTGAATCCAGCAAGCCAACATGGATATTTGAATATTAATGTCAGACTTTGGGCTATTTCAAAAAGTGTTATAGCTGAATCTGTTACATTAAGACCCTATTAATGTGGCCTACAAAATATGCCAAAAGTCCATTTTTCCCACCATTACCTTTCCAACACATATATCTCTCCATCCAACTGTCATTCAGCCCCCAAAATCGCATGCAATAACTGACACACTCTTACCTTTTCAAATCCCACTGACAGCACGCTCTCCCACTTCCATCCTCCTTCTTCCTCTCTCCACAAACCCTTCCCCTTCGCCTACTCCTTGCTCTATGTCGCACACACGTCCACACAGTGTGGAATTCGAAACCTAAACCATTCATCTCCCTCTTCTGTACTTTTCCACAACCATAAATACCCGACATTACTCTTATCTCAGTCTTGCACAATCATTTTCTTCAGATTTGAACTCCTCTACCCCAGGTCCTTTCTGACTCCCTGTTAATCTTCTCTTCCCTAAACCCTTAATTTTCCTCTCTAAACCAACAATGTCGAGGGTCATGACAATCACATGCAGGGGTAAGTCTGCTGCTTTATAAGTCCTAATTCTACTATATATTTCCACTGTGTTATGACTAATTTGAATTGAATTCTTGAGCTTAAAATGTGTTTGATGTGATCAATAGTGATAGATCTCATGCATATGTGGAAATAAGGGTTAGATGAGCTGAATTGTTGTATTTTCAAAGTTATCCTGCATATAGAGAGAAAACTGACTTAAATATGATGTATTTCTTAGTTGATATATCAATGTTGTCTTGATGCTATAACATCACAACTAATTAAAGATAATCTGTGATATTTGTTATGCATTGATCTTTTCTTGACAAAATACAGAAGATAATTGCAGGAACTTAGGCTAGACCCTGAGTAGGCTTAGCAGATAAAGATAGATAAAAGAAGAATGATTTCTTGAGGAAGAAGAAAATCCAAGATTACGGGAATATAGAAAGATATCAGAACAAAATCCTATTAATAAAAAAAGAATCAATCAAGACATAATCTTTCGGTCGGGCCTGACATAAAAGGAAAGCCTAGCTCATTAACGGATAGATTGAATGTGTGGCGCAAGGACCTCAACCATAAAAAGAAAAGATAGACAACCCTAAAGAAAGGTTTGAGAGTCCAGAGATTGAGAAACCGATATACACTGACGCTTCGACAAAAGGTCGAGACACGTTGAATGTGGAGAGCATGACAAAACATCTGACACGGAAGGCTACTGATATGAAGAAGACGTAGAAGCATTACATGACGAACGCTACAATGTGTTGTCAAATTTCTTTGACGGATCTTTTCCTCTTAGTTTATTTCCTTGTGTTTTATTGATTATCTTATGATAGTTTCATTTGTATTCCATTCGCAAGCCATGAACTAACTTTCTTTTTGGCTAAGTGATGATGGAACCTTAATTTGTATCTTTAACCCAGATTGCTAGGTTTTGATCAATATAATTCAATTTGTTTAATTGCATGTGTAACGTCAGTCTCGTTCGTTCGGTGGCCACTAATAAGCAAGAGCTGTGGTTTTAACTTACCAGAAGGGAGTTAAGGTTAGACCTATATTAAACAGTGTGTGAAAGTAGAGTTTATGTAAAACTCTATCTAAATTAAACTATAAAGTACAGGAATGAATTGATCTCACATAATCATACACCCAGTTTAGCATGTTATTCCAAGCTTGAAATTTTGCATAAGAATATGAGAGAATTAGAGTAAGGAATAAAAATACAGGATTGTTGGAAAACTATTGTATATGTAAGAGGTGGGTGTTGGTTAATTATTGGTATTACACGATTTCATGCCAAGTCTAATGAGGTTGAAAACAAACAAAAAATTTGTTAATCGTTGCGGAAACCCATAACTCTTACGGTCTTCATGAATTATTAACCTTAACTCCTTATGCTAATTAGTTATTATTATTATATTCATTAATCTGTAACTCTTTATGGTACTTATGAGAACTTGTAACACTTTACGATACTCATAAGTTTTAGGATTACTCGTTAAAATAACTATTGATGATTAGAATTAATTGTTAAAAACAACTATCGAAAATTATGATTACCTTAGATCACTTGAAGACTTCAATGTTGTTGATGTCCTCTAACGTCAATCTACATGACTATCCCCCAATTGCAATGAGAACTCTTTCTCTTGATACCTCACACTCCTTAGATACTTGATAGGCGATGGCAAGGTTGAGGTTTTGATTTATTGGGGGTTTCTCTTTTCAAGAATATGATGGTTTCTTGAAATCAAAGTGAAAATAGGATGAACAAGATTGAATCTTTACCTTTCTTGGAAGGCGCCTTTTTCTCTACACCTTGGTAGTTGGGCAAAAATCACAAGAGCTTGAGGCCTCTTGAATTTCAACCAACTCCCCTTTAAATAGCCTTTGTAGGTTGAAAATTCCAAGATCTAATTGTCTTGTGTATTTTCGGCCACCAAGCTAAAAATAGGGTTTTAGATGATAAGCTCATTACTTGGTGTTATCGAAATGATTAAGATAAGAAATTAAATCCATATCTTGATTATTTGATTGAATCAAAATTTAAGATGATGCATCACATCCATATCTTGATTGATTGATTGAATTTAAGATGATGGATCATATCCATATCTTGATTGATTGATTAAATCAAAAATTTAAGATGATGGATCACATACATATCTTGATTAGTTGATTGAATAAAAATTTAAGATGACGGATCACATCCATATCTTTAATTAAAATTCAAGATTATTTTTAATTCAATCTTTATTTATTATTTCTCCTATCTTCATCCAATCTTTATTGGATACACACACACACACACACACACGTGTGTGTGTGTACATATATATTAGAAATTCAGAATTATCTTTTATAACCTAACCTCTTGAATTTAAAATTCAAATTTAACTTTCAAACTTAAATTCAAAATTTGAATTCCAAATTCAACTTCGCCTAAGACCCCATTTAGTCTTCTAACACATTTGAGCATTTTTGTAGAGAAACTGATTTCCCAATAGGGCCTCAAATGTGCCGTCATTTTTACTATTGGACTTAGAATTCCACTCTAACCCAATTACACATTTACTCTTGGAAAAGCCCAATAACAATTATTGGCTCAAGCTTGCTAATTTTAAGCAATCGGGAATAACCTTTGTCTGTAACCCATTAGGCCCAATTAGTCACTGACATAAATAAACTTGGACCAATTAAAACTCCTTTAACAGGCCCAAATTATCTAATGACCACATAAGACACTAGCAATGCTCTGGGGCCCATAACTAATTGAGTTGATCAAGTGATTTACTTTTCATATTTGTATATCGTGTAGGCATCATCCCTTACAACGTCATTCACATTTAGTTGAGGGAAAAGATAAAGGATCATCTCTCTTGATTAACTAAATTTAGCTAATTCACAGAACTAAGAATCTTCTTATAGTAACTCTATAACGAATCATGACTCTTTATGACCACTTGTTGTGCGCACAGACTCCCGAGTCAATTAGAAGCTATCCAACCTCTACTGGTCTTGTAAATGACTAATCCCTTGTAGGGGACTGTGAGTCCTCTTGGCATACTACAAAAATGCTAAACAACGACCTAAATAAGACCCAATTAACGACCCTTTTCTGAGGGACGTCTTGGAGGGGGTAGAGGAAAATTTCCAAAATGACGACCTGATCCAAAATTAGGTCGTCTTATTAAGGCGACTGATATTAGATCAGTCGTTTTATTAAGGCGACGATATTAGATCGTCGCTTAATAGAGCGATTGATTTGAAATCGTCGCCTTATTTACCTATATAAGGCGACCTGATTGGAAATCAGGTCGCCTTATATAGGTAAATAAGGCGACCTGATTTCAAATCAAGTCGCCTTATTAAGCTAAATAAAAAGATAGAGAATTCGCCTTAAAGGCGACCTGATATTCTTATCAGGTCGCCTTAATTTCAAGAAAGGCGGCCTGATTTTTAAATCAGGTCGCCTTTGTTGAACTTAAGGCGACCTGATATTTGAATCAGGTCGCCTATCAGAACAAAGGCGACTGATTTAAAAATCAGTCGCCTTTGTTGAAATTTTTTTTTAAAAAGTAAACTACAAAATATGAACATCTACCAAGGCAATGTAAGAATCACACTCTAACGTAAGAATCACCAGAAACCACCACAAGCAAATGTAAGAATCTCACTCTAACACAATACATAAACAGACTATATATAACACCAAAATTGCATATTTTGTACGGACAAAACACCAAATACATACAAATGAACAACATTTAACATATTAATTAATCATGCTCGTACTAACTAGACGCTATGTGTTGAAGAAGATATCTAGATATCATGTCTCGAACCGAATCGATCTCATCCTCGCGAGTACGGATCCTTAGTACCCAAAACCGTAAATTGGGGAAACAAGGTATAAGATAAACCAATTAAGTGAAGGAAATAATTAACAACTCAAGTACAACAACAAAAATTAAATAAACTTGAGAATCACAGAGCGATTACGTACGTTTTGAAAACCTTGAGTACGTCCGTCGTTAACGATGGATTGCATCCAACTCATAACGTAATATCCGCACTCGGTGCTCCCCGGTTGTTGATGGCACTATAAATCAAAGGCAAATTGTTAAAAACGAATAAAGGCATATCTAAAGCTACCGTGTCAATGAAATAACTTGAATTGAAACTACTCACCGTCGGTTTAAACCACTTCGGTCCTCCCCGCTCTTTTGCATTGATAAGTCTGTCTATACGTTTTGAGGCCCCTATCATTAAAATGGAAATTAACAGACATGTTAAACCATTCATTTAAAAGAAGAATCGACGATTCAGAAAAAATTTACTTACTCGGCAAACATGTTTTTGATATCCTCGTAGGATTGCCATTTACCGAATCGAACCAATAACAGGAGTTCTTGCTCTGACAAACAACACACAGCGTCCAATGACCACTACAACATATACGTATTAATATTAAATTAAGATAAGACCGCAATTTTGACACAAAAATCTTATCGACAAAACAAAAGTATGCACCTTTCATGTATTGGCGCTAGATAACAAGACGACCCTCCGTCGCTCATTGTTAGACCAACATAAATTGACCTCCTGGGTAACGTACTGCGAGCCGAAGCCGTGCATCCAAGACATAAGTATCCATACAAACTCGCTCGCGGTGTGCCGGCGCATAATTCACGGCAGACACTATGAAATGAAATGATAAATGTTATTGAAGATCTTAAACAAAAAAAGAGTACTAACATAATTAAAGGGTTAAACAAACTTACAGGATTGCAAGTTGAAGAAACCGTATATCTAAACAATCCATCGTCAAAAACTCCATCAAATCTTTATTGTCAAATGCCATCGGATATGTCTTTTTTCGCACCGACAATGCCCTGAGGCATCTCGCAAGCTTATGAGGCCGATGTCCTTGTACATCTCTTGCAACTGTGCTAGGTACGGAAATAAGCCAGCAGCTTGTTCATCCTATGAAAACATAAAAACATATTATGAGTGAATGAGCAATGAAAATCAATCGGGAAACAACTCACACTCAATCGCAATGTATTTCCTACCATCGCAGTGTCGTCCACATCTCAATAAGATGAGCCGGCCAAAGGATGAACCATGTGATGGCAGCGCCTAGTGTGGTAACCTCCTCATCATCAACCGGGACGGCTGTCTCTTCTTCCCCTCTCGCACACTCGTCACGCCACCCGACGTTGGTTTTCTGGAATTTGCTTGTTGTGGTGTTTGTCTTGTTCTGGGTAAACAAGACCATCGGCAACAATCCGCCGGTGTGTGTCATCCAAATATAGGGTGCAAGCTATACCTCCCTGTGGAGTGTGAGACGGTTCGCTAATATGCACCTCTGGAGTGTGAGACGGTTCGCTAATATGCACCTCTCGCAGTGTGAGACGGTCCGCCAATAACTACCTCTCGGAGGGGGAGAAGGTCCGCTAATATGTACCTCGGAGGCTGAAAACTATCTTGCTGCTGGGGATATTCGGGGATTCGTCGGATGTACGTTGTCGTTGTACCATAGCTTGCATTTCACCCCGTAGTTGTGCCATAACATCTTTCATAAGGTTTGCTCGAATTCTGGCTTCAAGCTCCTACTGGCTCTCTGCGCCATACAAACGTGAACGTCGTCCGAAAATTTTGCGACACTCACTCCCCTCGTCTCCCCTCGAACAAAGATCGTGGTAATCCGGCTTCCCAATCGCCGTCGACAAATGTCCCGCCGCGTACCCGGCGTGAATGAGCCTTGGCTACTCCGCTGCTCAAGTGAATCCTGTACCATAAGATTTTTCATAAATAATAACTAAACTCTTATATAGTATGAAACAACTGAGGCTATTTAATACTTCTAATTCAACTACTTACGATCTTTGAGGCAACCGCAGGAACATCTTCATTGATGTATTTGTCCCCCTTCATCCTCGCAGCTTTCCATTTTTTGTGACGAGGAGGACGCTGGGGGGCCTGGATAGCAGTGGAAGGATCGGATTGGGAAGCTTCCTTCAATCGCTGCAGCTCTTCCTCCATCATCTTTCGTTCCAGCTTTCTGTAGCCACCTCTAGACAAGCAATGCGGATACTTATTTTTCGCTTGCCTCTCTCTATTGGCTTGGCTTGTTTTCTGTGACACGAAAACAAACAAAACTGATCGTACGAATTCAAGTAGATTCAAATTAAAGATAAGATATGACAGAAATTTTACCAGAAAATTCAGGATTCTCGCCGGACGCCACAAACTCCCTCCAGTCCTCCTGAGAAATGAAGGAATAGGTCTTACATGGATCTTGGTCCCTCTTTGCCCCGCGAATATACTTTTTGTCGCCTTGTTCTTAAAATCTTTCCAACGGAGACGAACTTCGCCCATCCAATGCTTCCTCATGGCCTTAGTGTTAGGGACATCAAATGTTTGCTGCAAGGTGAAAGAGAAGATATGACAGAAATCAAGTAATAAGACTAAAGATACAAATGCAGATATATCGAAAGTGAGATACCAAAATCTGTGTCCAAATCAAATCCTTCGTCTTATCATCAACGAACTTCCAAGCTGAGTAAACAATACGCACTTTGCTTCGAGCCAGATAGCCTAAATAGCTAATGAAGCTGTCTTCCTCTCTCGCCAACCGGATTCATATTTTCATCAAACTCCACATGCAGCCTCTTTTTCTGACTGTCACGGCGAGCAATTAGCTCACCCATGTGTGTGCTACCTCTCCCTTTTCTCTCAACGGCATATCAACCCTATCTCCCGATGACTCGTCTGAGCTAGACATATTCCTGTTCATCAAAGACCAATCATTTATGTTAGATAGGTTTTTAAATAATAAACAGATTAATAAAATGAACCAACATGTTAAACGACCACAAAAAGAACATAGTAGTTAAACAAATCATTTTGTAATCGAAGATCTTACTTTACATGGTGTCCCATATTCCTTCACAATGATCCTTTCTTGCAGCATATTCTTCATCATCTATCAATTCTACTTCACGTGTTGTAGGTGGATTTGTTGTGAAAGGGAGTGTATCGTCAAGGTTCAAGGATTCTTCACCATACTTCTGTTTTTTACTTTGAAGTACAATGGACATTCTTTTATTTGTAGGGTCTGTAACATAAAACACTTGTTTCGCCTGACTTGCTAAAATGAATGGCTCATCTCTATGACCAAGTCTTTGAAGATCAGCTGAGACAAATCCAAATTTAGGATCTATTACAACAAAGATTATTGCTAACCCACTTACATTTCAATAAAGCAACTTTGAACTTGCTGTAGTTGATCTCCCATATTTCTTCGATCACTCCATAATAGGCCATTGATGCTACCACCGGGTTTTTGTCTTTCGAACTCGAAAAGTGCATGGATTCAGCTTCAACCATCACCCCACTATTTTGCACAAGACTTCTGTCATCTTGGTCTTTTGTGTAGAAAGAATATCCGTTGACATCGTAACCGCTCCAAGTGATGACCTGAAAAGAAGGCCCCTGTGCTAACCACTCGATTGTATCCGACACTCCGGTCTCGTGCAATACCTTCTCACCGAACCACTTTATGAACGTCTTCTTTGCTCATTCGCTATCTCGCATGTCACTCTTCCTTGGATTCATATTCTTCAAACTCTTTCGTGTTCATCAATGTATGGTTGAACTTCTTCCGTATTATTCATGATGTACAGTGTGCTTGCAACACCTCTTCACGAGGCTTATTCTTCGCCTTGATTCCTCGAGTTCCCTCGCTTATCCCCTCGTCATGCCGAGATTGTATCGTCGGCCCCGATAGATAATCTTTGCGAACTCCATAGCCTCTTCAACTACATATCTCTCAACTATTGAGGCTTCCTACCGATAAGGGTTTTTAGAATACCCTTTTAAGATCTTCATGTATCGCTCGAAAGGGTACATCCACCTTAGGTAAACCGGACCGCACAGCCTTACCTCCTTACCAAGTGCACTATCAAGTGCACCATGATATCAAAAAAGGCAGGAGGGAAATGCATCTCTAGTTGGGACAAAATAATATAACCCTCATTCTCCAATTCATCCAACTTTTCAATGTCAATGACTTTGTTGCAGATAGCATTGAAGAAAATACTCAATCTTGTTATAGTGGATCGAACTTCATCTTTCATAATGCCTCTTATAGCTATTGGTAGTAGTTGTTGCATCAACACATGATAATCATGGGACTTCATTCCCACTAACTTCAAATCGTTCATTGAGACACACTTTCTCAAATTAGAAGAATATCCTTGTGGCACCTTAATGTCATATAGACATCCACACAAACTTTTCTTCTCCGCTTTTGATAGTGTATGAGTTGTCGGCTCCATGTATGCCCTCTTACCATCTTCCATTACTCGTGGATGTAACCTTTCTCTTATTCCCATGTCAACCAGATCTAGTCTCGCACTAATTCCATCCTTAGTCTTCCCCGGTATGTGCAAAAGAGTACCGACAAGGCTATCACAAACGTTTTTCTCCACATGCATCACATCAAGATCGTGTCTCACATCAAGACTACGCCAATATGGAAGATCAAAGAAAATTGATCTCTTCTTCCATATATTCTTCTCACTCGCCTTCCTTTGCCGCTACCCAATATGACGTTGATATGTTTCACCCGACTATAAACGTCCTCTCCGGTTAACGCCTTTGGAGCCGTATTCGCTCCGGTAAGCCGTTAAAACGCTTTCTTAACTTACGATATGGGTGGAACCGATGAAGAAACCTCCCGTGGCCGAGGTAGACCGTTTTTTCCGTGCTTTAGTTTGACAAATTTCCGTATGCAGGAAAGTCGTTTATCGTGGTAAAAATCATTGCACGCAACTTGAAGTGCTCCTTCTTATATGCATCAAACACATCTACGCCTTCCTCCCACAACTTCTTCAAATCCTCAACCAAAGGCGCCAAGTACACATCGATATTGTTCCCCGTTGTTTTGGTCCGTAAATCATCATAGAAAGCATCACATACTTGCGTTTCATACATAGCCAGGAGGTAAGTTGTATATTACAAGGAGAACCGGCCATGCACTATGGGTGCTGCTAAGAGTTCGATACGGATTGAAGCCATCTCGTACAAAGCCCCACCGAAGGTTTCTTGGCTCACCGCCAAATTGAGGGAACATTTCGTCTATTTTCTTCCATTGCGGAGAGTCACCGGTGCCGAAGATATTTTCCATCGGATATTCTCTCATCAGAATGCCATCTCAACTTCTTCGCCGTTGCTTCACTAGTAAACAGACGCTTAAACCGTGGAATTATTGGAAGATACCACAATGCCTTCAAAGGTTGCCTTTTTGTTGTCTCGCTCTCCGTAAACACTAACTTTCTTCACTTTGTATCGTGAAGTTTTACACTTCGGACAATTACCGAGGCCTTCGTACTCGCTTTCGTACAATATGCAGTCATTAGGGAAACAGTGTATCTTTTTATACTCCATACCCATCGTAGACAAGATTTTCTTGGCCTCATACATACGATTTGGAAGTACATTATCAACTGGCAACATATCACACAACAATTCAAGCAGCGACGTGAAACTGCTATCGGTCCACCCACAAGTTGCCTTTAAGTTGACCAAATGTAAGGTTGCAGTCAACCGTGTATACTTAGTACACCCAAGGAACAAAGGTGTCTCGCATCACTCCGCACGCTTTCATATTCACCCGATTGTGCAAAAGATTCTCGCCTCAACATCATTAATCATTTTCTCCATTCCATCATCATCATCTACCTCAACTTCATTTGCATGGGACGCACCGGTACTTACTTCCTCACCATGCCATATCCACGTTGTGTATCGAAGGTGTATTCCATCACAAAGTAGGTGGTCCCTTATATCAGCAATAACCCTTCGACTCCCATTTAAACAATTAACACATGGACAATAATACATCCCATTTTTTGTGGCCACATTCCTTCTAGCAAATTCAATAAACTCTTCCACCCCATTCTCATATTCTTCACTAGTTCTCAATGCATTCATCCAACTATGACCCATTTTATTACAACCTAACATTTCCAACAACAGTCAAGTTCATGTCAATTTCAAGAACGACATGTTTTCTTTTAAGTAAATTTCGGCAAAGATTTCCCTTAAAAGTAAGACATCCCAAAATTTCAATAACAACCAATTTCAGCTTAATAACCCTAAACTTACTAACTAAACCAATTTCAGCTAAACAATTTATCAATTATGTAAGATAAAGAAACCATAGAGCCATAGAGTCAATGTTTACTTAAAGTAAACGTGCTTTTACAACAGCTTAAAGCTAGAAGTGTTTTGCATTGAATTAATTGCTATCAAAGTATTACCTTTAAGGACATTGGGGCCTTAATCATAAAGCAGACTCCAAGAGATTACGATGAATATAGAAGTTCGATAGGGGAAGAGTAACACAAAGCACATCTAACAGAGAATCAATGAATGACCAGAGGCATAAGAACAACCAAAACTAAACCACTATCTAATCACAAAATACTCCTATAATCCTTCAAAATCAACTACTACAACCAATCAGTGTGACATGACCAATTTAATGAAGCTTTAGACAATTTAGTTGGCCACCAAATTTACTTGAATAAAAATCTACAAATAAGAGCAGTTCCAAATTGTATTCTTTTTAATTAGCAAGAAGTACATTACCAATTAAATGGGGTTTGGAATCAAAGAACAAGAAGAACGAACAAGCTTACTTGGTTTCGCAGGTTTTGATCGGGAAGGAGGTGGAGTGAGCGAGTGAGAGGCAGGAATCCTAATCAGAAGCAAAAATCCAATCTATAAGCAAGAAGCATTAACGATTAAAATGGGTTATTAGGAATCAAAGAACTTAAGAGTAACATCCGAACAAGCTTACTTGGGTTTGGTGGGTCTCTTCGATCGGCGAAAGAGGCGGAGTGAGCGAGAGAGTCCTGATTTCTTATTCAGGACGCTGAAGGCTCAACTTCCTTAAATATAATTACAAGAATGTCACCGCCTTCACTTTGGACGTCCTATTTCTAAATAAGGACGTTTTTTAGGGTAGTAATATCCAATTTTTGTAGTAGTGTGTCCATCTATCTCATGTATTCGAGTTACACTCAAGAGTACATTGTTCTCCCCATTTTCAGAGGGATAGAGTTGTACAATCAAAGTATAACCCTAGCTAGGACATAGTGTTCGATGACATCCTCAAGTCCAGGACGATCCACACTACCAAATGATGAGAGACTTTTCATATCCAATGATACTCTTTACAATGAATCTTTGTGGAGTCTCTCGGTGGGTTAGTTCGGTGCTATCTATTCTCCAACAAATCTACCCACGACATTAGCTAAGGTATCACCATGCATGTATTTCATGAGATCCCTACCTTGTATCTCTATACAAGTAGATGATGTCGTACTAGTTTTATTGAGATCATCAATGCCCTTCTTGGTGATTCAAGACTAGGAACAAGTTTTAGACAATAGATATGCAATGTTCTCGAGTTCTCATGATCATGAATCTCGAGATTAACACATGTTCTATTCCAAGGGTTTTTATTTTTAAACACATATTACCTTAAAATAAAGGCAAGACATAAATATGATAAAGATAAAATGTGCTCATTTATTAATAATGAAATACTACAATGTAGAAAAAGTGTTCATCTATAATCAAAGATTATTTCTAGGACACCTAAATACTAACAATGAGTTGACTGAAGAACTTTGATATAGCATCACTGAAATATTGTGGAAGCTATTAGGGTTTTGCTATAGCATTGCGGTAGCAGTCTAGGTAGGAGTGCAAATTAGAATGATATTTTCTATGGATTATATTATGGATATTCTCCTTCTTAATTTACTTTCCTGTGATTTCATGGATTATATTATGGTATTTTCTATTTTACTATGTTTACAAGCCATGAACTAAATTTCTTTTGGCTAAGCAACGATGGATCTTTAATTTGTAGCTTGGCACCAGATTGCTAAGTTTTAACTAATATAATTCAGTTTGATTGATGTGTATATGTAACGTTGGTCCTGTGCGTTAGGTGGATACTAATAAGCAAGAGTTGTGATCTTAACTTATTAGAAAAGAGTTAAGGTTAGACCTCCATTAAATAGTGTGTACGTGCTAGTAAAGTTAGTGCATAATTCTATCTAAATTATAAGGTACAGGAATAGGTTTATCTCACATAACCATACATCTTGTTGTGCATGTTATTCTGAACTTGAAAATCTGTATAGGAATATGAGAAAAGAAGAGTTAAGAATAAAAGTATAGGATTGTTGGAAACCTTTTGTGCACTAAAGAGGTGGGTTAACTTAAGAAATTTGTTGTTGTATTGCCATAACATTATGGAAGCTGTTATAGCATTGTTGCAACATTGCGATAGCAATATGGGTGAAGAGTTTCAAATTAAGGGATAAAATGAGCTTAGCCTATTCTCATCCTAATATCTCTCAACCATACTCATTATCTACTTGTTTCTTTTCTAATTTTAGTTTTAGTAGTTTATATAACTCAACCTTATCCAAATATCTTTCAATCAAGTGGCTCTCATTCACTTTCTTGCTTCATAAGATATCATTATAATCTCTATGGGATGACACTCTACTTATCACTTGATTACTTGTTTGACTGGTTCACTTGCCATAAGGAAATTTGACCAACAGTCTTACATAATGGTTAGTTGGTTAGAACCGCTAATTAAATTTTTAAGTCTATAACATTATTTTAATTAATTTACCAAGAGGTATGTTTATTAAGGTTCTTCAATAACAACCATAAGGTATGTTATTATTATTTTATATATGTTTAAGCCATTACATTAATATGATTTTATTTATAAAACTAAAAAAATTGAAATAAATAAAACCTATTCATCATCCTTAGAGGAGTGATCTGAATCATATGAAAAGTCGAGTACGAGAGATGAAGAAGTGGTAGCAACACCGGCCACAAGCTAGAGGTAGAGAGATAGAGTCTTATAATATATGCATGAGATAAAGTTTCTGCTTTTGCTTTGCTTGTTGGACTTGACTGTATAATAGAACATAAGCTCACACATCGAGTATAGCCATGCAATTTGGGATTGATCAAGACATTCATAGCTTTGTGGCTATGTTCAATGAAACTCCCTACTGTAAAGGGCTCAAGGGGTATGGAAGCCTCAAGCAAGACTTGATAGAGAAGGAGAGATATGATGTGACTATAGAACGCCATATGCTCTGGCCGGTCTCATGTATGCAAGGGGATATCCAAAGGAGAATCCTCATGTTTTTTTAAAAAAAAATTGCCTCAAAACTTTACAGTTCTTACATAAAAACCGTTATTTATGTATATAATATATATGACGGTTGTTTCGTTAAACCTATTAGCATTTCTAGAAAATAAATAACGGTTGCAATGTAATGCTTGTTATGTATATATATATGTCCATACTATATATGACGGTTTTGTGAAAGCACCATTATGTATGTTACAGATGTGTATTTCAATGTGTATTGTAGTTGTTTACTTGAGGCCGTTATTTATTTTGTCAGCATTACTATATATATAACGATTTCATGATAGCAACACACATAATAGGTGTTATATTAAAATTATTATAATAAATACTACATAAATCATGGTTCGGAACCATAATGTATCTGCGATGAGCATATATATATACACACACATGACGGTTCAGAACCATCATTTATGGTCGATGATTAATAATTGTCATATATATATATATGATTTTGTAGTGGTGAGGTTGTTTTGTTTGACCGCTTAATTAGTTATTGTACAAATGTGTGGTTATGATGATAGTGTAGATTGATTGTCAATTGTTTGCTTGAGAACGCGGCTTGTTTGCATGGTAAATTTGTAATCTTTGGCGAATGGTAATGGTTAGATACTTAGATTGGTGTTTCAATGATAGTAAAACTAGAGAAAGTTATCAAACGCGATTTTCTAAAAATAGTTTAAAAAAATACGTACTCATGGTATTATGAGAGTCCAGATTCTTGTTTGTATACCTGATGACGCCATGAAAAGATATTATGTTTGGATAAAGAGTTCTGTATCTGGAGAATTACTAACATTTTGTTTGTATCACGTTGGCTCATTTAAAAAATACGTCAGGTTAGTACTACTTGTTGGTAGGAAACTTGATTTATTTTTTTATTTTCCTCAAAGTCATCATATTGATGAATATAATATTATTTTTCTTAAAAAGCAAGCTATAAATTTAAGTGAATTTTAACAATGGTTGGGGTTCTATTGGCTAATCAAATTTTTGTGGGGATTTTAGTCTATGCTGATTATACACTCCCTTATCCTTTTAATTGAAACCCTTATATTAAGGAAGTTACAAGTAGTTGAATTAAAGTAAGAATCGTGAGTTTATTTTTAAGAAAAAACAAGTAAACTACTACATTCCACAACTACTTTTAATATTATGTATATATTTAAAATATTAGTTTAACTCTATCTTAATTTATTAATCTCAACGTTGAAAAGAGAGGCGGATATTTGCAGGATAGGGGGATATTTGTTAATGAAGTATTTAATGATTATATGGATTTTGGACCTAACCGAAGAAATGATGACAAAAAAAAACTTATCATAAATCCCAATATATATATATTTTCAGGCTATTTAGCCATATGGTATTATTTGTGTATTGAAAACCTCATTCGTATATTATGATGTCATATTATGCTTTTTTTTTTTTTTTGCCTGAAGGTGTTTTATTATGTTGACAATATTAGATTTACGATATATCTATCTATCTATATATCTTATGTGTATGTCATTTTTATATTTAATCATTAGGTCATCAAATCAACCGACAATTTAACCTGTTGAATTATGAAAATCAAGACCAGCTGTGATCTTTCCAGTTTAACATCCTGTCCTGCTTTGTAAACATTGGATTAGATTAAAAAAAAAAAAAAGAAGAAAAAAAGAGAGAGATGTGATCTGGTTTCTTGTTTAGATTATCATCAAATTCCTCCAGATATGGTTTTGGTTTTAAGGTACACGAAATATAAATCATATATCATTATGTGTTGGTTCCGATGGAGTTTGAATTTATGCGAATGCAATTAAAAAAAAAAAAAAATATTGAGAGAACTACTCCAATTGGCCCTAACAAGTCGGATATATATGAGGTGACAGACATGTTTGTCCCTTATTGTCGTATAACTTATATTTGAATATTGATTTCTTGGTTGGCTAAAAAAAATGATGATGATCTGTTTATCTATTTAAATAGTGAGTTTGTATTTACCTCATTGTCTCATTGTAAGATATACTACAAAATATCTGCGGTTGATTATTTCAATTTGCTTGGCAACTTGAGTAAATTCTCTTTTTTATTTTTTTGGGTATCTCCCTTACGTCAGGTGGAGGAATATCATTTTGTATATAAAGCAAGTTGTATACAAAAACAACTATTGAAACCATGTCACCCAAAGCATACATGTCCCAACAAATTAAAGTTCATAAAAAATATTTAATGACAAAAGCAAAAAAACATATTGAAATCATATTCATGAACTCTCTGGATTCACATATATCAAAGTAATAATTTCACCGAACAAGGCTAGAAATCAAATCAAAGAATTGTTATTTTGAACTCGAAATCTTACAAAACACGGGATTGTTTTTCCTATGAGTTTGTTGCCGATTTCGACTCATTTTCAACGATTAAAACAGCAGCATGAATGTTATTCAACCCAAATAGAAAACTCATGTATGGGCATTGTTTTATGAGGCTTCTAGATAAACAATCAAAAAGCATATACCATATGGGTGTGCCTCATGATTATGCAAATATCATAATAATTCACAAATACTAAACACAGATTCAACAAAACCAAAATTGTCTTAAGATTGTTGTAGAAAATACTTTCAAGATAGAAATATCACTAAGATAAGAATCTTTGTAATTAATATGCATAATCTTATAAACATACATTACTTCTGTATAATGTGGAAAACTATAAAATGAACTCACAAGATTGTCGATTATGGTAATGAACTATGCAGAAATCCGGGCCCAACATATGTTGTGTCCTTAAGACAATTTTGCTCCCTCAATACAGATTGAGCAATTGCCTCCCAGGATAGAGCGGAGTGTTCGTCTTCAGAAAGATGGCTCTCTCAATCTGAAGCCCAAGCGAATCCAACGAGTCTGCTTTCAGAATCGCATAGACTATGTCTACATAATGTAATATGCAGAGAGGAATGTTTGAGATTAATTTTAGATCTAGTTTGTAGACTTACGTCCGCTACGTGAAAGTACGCTGTTTTTGCAGTGTCACACACCTTATCCTTTTAAAACAAAAAAAATCAGGCACTGTCGGATAGTAAAGAGATAATTCATGATACTGAATGGTATTAAAACAATTCTTCATGGTCTTGAAAATTTATTTTAAGATTTTTAAAAAATATTTCAAGATATTGAAAAAATATATTTGAGAGTTTTGGCGGGTACTAAAAGAATACTTCATGATACTGAAAAAGTAATTCATGATCTTGAAAAATTATTTTAGGATCTTGAAAAAATATTTTATGATTGTGAAAAAATATTTTAGGTACTGACTGATACTAAAAAAATAATTCATTATCTTAAAACATTATTTTAGAATCTTGAAAAAATATCCTAAAGCATATTTTTAGTATCAGTCAATAGCTGAATTATTTTTTCAAAATCCTAACATAATTTTTTTAAGATCATGAATTATTTTTTCAGTATCCTGAAATATCCTTTTAATACCAGTCAGTACTCTAAAATATTTTTTCAAGATCCTAAAATAATTTTTCAAAATCATAAAGAATTGTTTCAAGACCATTCAATATCCTGAATTATCTTTTTACTACCGAACCGTGCTTGATTTTTTTTTTCTTTAAAAAAAAGGGATCAAGTGTGTGACGTAAGTCCGCAAAGGACCTAAGTCAAGTCCAAAGAAATGATGACAAAACTTTTTTTTTTTAAAAAAAAAAACTTATCATAAATCCCAATATATTTTCAGGCTATTTAGCCATATGGTATTATTTGTATTGAAAACTTCATTCATATAGTGTGATGTCATATTATGCTCTCTCTCTCTCTCTCTTTTTTGTCTGAAGGTGTTTTATTATGTTGACAATTGTATATATATAAATAGTGGCGAAGCCACACTGGTGCCAGTGTGGGCAGGTGCAGACGTAAAATATTAAGAATATATATATTTTGTGAAGGAATTCCATGACAGCTTGTCTGAGTGGTGTTTTTGGTTACCACGCTAGTCTCACACCACACACTGGAAGAACCTAGTTTGAACCCAGGCTCAAACTATTTTCTTCATTATTTTTTCAACATCTCCACTCCTCTTTTTCCCATTTCCCCCAACTGCGTTGCCCCTCAATTTTATCTTCCATCAACTCCAACACAAGACTCTGCGCTGCAAGAGGAGGCAACAGAAGAAAAACCAGAGCAATCCCAGGAAGCTACCAACATAAAGAAGCTCTGCTTGTTTAATCTACCATGGTCGTTATCGGTGGCGGACATCAAAAACCTCTTTGGTCAATGCGTAACTGTAACCAAACCCTAGCCTCCTTCATTCATCCCTGTTCCTTCTTTCGTTCTATCCATGTGTCGCCGCCATCTCTGTCCATTCACTGTTGACGTTCGTCTCCTCCGGTCAAAAGTTTGCTACTGTTTTTTTCTTTGTTCTGTTCAGTTAGGTCACTTCCTTCTTCGGTTGGTTATGTCGATTTTTGTTGTCAAGGTTGGTCTTCTACTCTATTTATTTCATGATTCTTATTATCGCTTTAGTCTTTTTACTTATACTTTTGTTGTCTTACCTCTTTGGTTTGAAATTCTTTGCGGGTATTTTTCTATTTTCGTGGCTCTCTTTTTCTGAATGCTGATAACCTTGAATTTGGGATTACCATGATGAAAATTTTACATGGTTTCCCAATTAAAGAATCTGGCAATTTGATGGCCATTTCTGTTTTTCTGAAGAACTTGTTAAGTTTGACAAATCATTTGAATATGCCTACTTCAAGCTTCCGTAGGTATCTGAGTAGATACGCATGTTACGAATGAGTGTATGAAACTTTAACTAGGTTGAAGATGTCGATGATATATGTATTAGGTACATAAATATCATATGAAAATGTTGTAATTCTTTATGCTCCCTCTACAGGATGCTAATTGCTAAGGGAAAGTTAATTTTCAATTTCCTGATGGCCTGCAGACTTTCAACGAAGTCCAGAAATTGTTGAGTAAGACCAAGGGGAAATTGGTGGGTGAATTAATGACCCTTGCCCCTAATTGTGTAATACCCTAAAAATCTGTATCATAAATTGGTAAAATTATACCTATAGAAAATAGGTGAATATGAGGTATCAAATATTAAGTTATAATTAGCTAATGTTCTAAAGGAAGATGTCTTGGAAATTAGAAAGTTTAAGTGCCAAAGTGCCAAATGACGAAAATGCCCTTGTAGGACATAAATAACTTAGGAAAATTATGAAAAATCCTAAAAGGCAGTAAAATAAATATTAAAATTGGGAGAGTATATTGCCTCTAATTTTGGTAATTTAATAAATTATGAACTTGGAAAAATTAGAAAGGGTAAATCAAAAAGTATTGAAATGACCAGAATACCCTCGTAAATGTTAATATTATGCATGGGACATAAAATGCTAATGTCAATACAAAAGTTGTGAGGTAATAAGCTATTCTAATTAAGAAAGTTAGCAACAAATATTAAGGAATTAATTAAGTAATTATTGGTTAATTACTTAAGCATAAACAAAGGAAAATTCAAAGATAATTATGTAAAACCCTAAAATTAGTGGTAAAAGGCTAAAAATTAGCATAAACATATTTTCTAATTAATTGGAAAATATGAAGAAAAATTGGTGAGATTAAGTAATTTTAAGCCTAAATACAAGTATGGGCCAATAGGAAAATTTTGTAAAAAATTATGTAAAAATAATTATTAAATTATATAATAATTAATTAAAAAATAAAATAAATATATATATATATATAATGGTGTGTGTGTGCCGACATGTTAAGGGGAAAAATAAAAAAAAAATGAAAATGATATGAAGGAAGAGTGTAATTATAAAACTCTTAATTTAAAATTAATTAAAGTAAAAAAGGTAAAAAGTAAATAAACACCGATAGAGATCGGATCCTATCTAGAAAACCATGAACAATATTTCTAAAGTTAGAATATAATAAGGATGAGTGGATTTTTATCTCGAATTGAGCTGTTCCCGGAGTCATTTCCGAGATCGGTAGGAGATTCTAGTAATAAGACGAAATAGAGAAAATCTGAGAAAAATGCAGATAGTCATAAAATTAGAATTTGAACAAAATAAATTATAACTCAACATCTGGGAATGAGTTGAGAATTTCCTAGACATATTTGGAATCAGTGAATTTTTGTCCAGAGGTTGATGATTCCGGAAGTTGATTCCGTAACCGGCACGTTTTTCCGTAAAACTTCAGACTGACCGTTGAAACCCTGTATGGAATCAAAATTTAGGTTAACTTAGACATTTCAAATGAGAAAGAAAAGGTCTTCAAATTTGTGATTCCGAATTTCTGAGATTTTGCGCGATTACGCGATTCGGACACTGATCGGGCACTTTTGCAGGCGAAGGCTTCTAGAAGGTGCAAGGTGGCACCTTCTGATTGGCCAAAATGGTGACTCATCATGCCACCTAAGGGGGATAAAGGACGGATGCCAAGTGGCCTGGTGAGGATCGTGACACCTTGCGAAAGTGCGATCCGACGGCCGATATCCGGTATGAAAAAGCAATGAATAGTGTCACAGTTTTTCCTATAAATAGGACGTCACTCTTTGGCATTCTTCACACCATTTCCTTTTAGGAAAACCGAAATTTAGAGAGAGGTTAGAGAGAAGGAGGAGCCCGGGGAATTTTGCAGCGAAGCTCTGAGTAAGTTTTTCGGTACTTAGTCTTAAGCTTTCGTAGTTCCTTCGGTAGTTAGAGTAGTAATGTTGGATTAGTCTTTAATCTTCCAAGTATGATTAGATATCATATGATAGGGGTATTTTAAGTATGAATTTTGAAAATCATGATTGGGTCGAAGTTCTGGCAAAATTTTGGAAGAAATTAGTCAAAGTAACGAAGTGCTGGCAAATTTCCACCGATTAGGCAACTAGGGGCAAAATGGTAATTTGTACCTAAAATGCCTGTTATGATTTCAAGTATTGATAAATATGATATTATCATTATAGGATATCAGTAATCTTGATTTGCTATCGTTACGCTGTCCGACGTGCCGCTGTCAGGACGTTTCGCTGTTTTCCGTCAAAAGTACGATTTTCCTCCGGAAGTACCTACGCTCGTCAACGAAGGTACGTTCGCGTACTGTAACACTGACTCTGATGTTTATGGTATGCATATATGTGATGATATGATGTGTGAATAGTTTGGTGCCGAAGGCAAGGCTAGTCTACGTGGGTGTGCCAATCAGTCACCGTTGACCTCGGTGAGGCCCTATGGTAGACACTTACCTGGCCATTCTATTCGGTGCTATATGCACCGTGCCTATGGGATTGTACTTAGGTGTACCATATGTGATAGATACAACCCCGGATAGAGATTCTGTTAGGGGTCACCGAGATACATTCACGGATAGAGACTCTGTTCAGAGTTACCGATTATACATCACGGATAGAGATTCTGTTCAGAGTTACCAAGATACATTCACGGATAGAGACTCTGTTCAGGGTTACCGATTATACATTCACGGATAGAGACTCTGTTTAGGGTTACCGATTATACATTTACGGATAGAGACTCTGTTTAGGGTCACCGATTATACCTACTGCTCTATGTTTATGTTCTGTCATTATTATTCATGCATCTGCTGTTATGTCATGAATATCTGTCACCCGTATACTGCTTTATTTAAGCATAAGGTTAACCGTTACCTGAGATCCATTGTGGTAAATTGGATCTCAGCTATAGCTTCAGGGTCCGGAGAACCGAGGGCCGAGGAAAGAAGCAAGTAGGCCATGTAGAAGATCCGGTCGAAGATTTCTTTCTGTTGTATTATACTTTTGAACCACACGGTTTTTGTACCGCTGTTGTATCTAGCCAGACTTACGGCATTTTATATATACATATCAGTTACTCAATCGCTCTGATGCTCTACTCTGACTATTTGAAATGATTTTTTGATGAAAAAAAAAAGATATATTGCTTTTGAAAATGGGATGTTACACTTATGGTATCAGAGCAGTAGTCCTGGCATGAACCTAGCTATGTTATTACAAACCTTTTGGTGCCGAAGGTAGGGCTAGTCTATGTGGGTAAGCCATTAAGTCGCCGTTAACCTCGGTGAGGCCCCCATGATAGACACCTACCTGGCCAATTGGTTTGAGTAACGGAGTTAGGCTCTACGCCTTTTTAAAGAGCATGTTTTGAAAATGAGTACTGATATAGCCTAAGTCGATGTACCACCTTACTTCGGTGTACCAATTTGTACCGGTATACCATCTTGAACCGGTGTACCACACTCTGTTGGTGCATCACTCTGATAACCGCCAGTTTGTACTGGACGGTAATTCTATTCTAGCACAGAGCTCATACGCGGAGCTAGGTCACGCCGGATGAAATTTCAAGACCAATAGAGATAAGTGCATGCAGTATTTGACTCATGTAGAGGAACTTCCAATACGTATTTCTGTACCCGTTTCTGAGTAGAACGAACCAACGAAATTTGGATGGAGGAAAATATTGTGAGTATCCGTTCGTTTGCAGTGTAGATACTGATGTGATAAAGTCTATATACAGTAGTGCGATATACTAGTCATTGTCTTCTTTATATATATCTCACATTTTTCATGGGATACAGTAAAAATGGATGGAGAAGGACCCTCCCACGTAAAGCACCATGGGACAATGAAACTTACAGCACGGAAATCAGTAAACCCTAGACGTGTAAGGATCAAGATTGACTCTGGACCGACATACAATCCTAAACCTGAGTACTTTCCTGAACCCGAATACCAATTTCTGCCGGAATATAACCCTGAACTTTGGATACTACCCTGGGCCAGAGTATGACCCAGAACTCTTGAACCTATACACCCCTACACGTATTCAGGAACCCGGACCCGTGTACCATTTTGGACCGGAGTATCCACTTGAACCTATTTATGAACCTGAACTCATAAACTTTGCACTCCCGAATATGGCTCAACCTCCGGCAGAGCCAGGAAAACCAGATTCATCGGGCCATTCGTCTGATGGAGACAACTCTGAAAATTCTCAATCTAGTAACCATGAGATTTCTGATAGTGAATCCTGTACTTATAATAAACATGTTTTCCTGAACCATGTCCTAGACCAAAACGGAGTGCCAGTAGACATCCTCAACACCGACTATGGACAAGCCGCTCAGCATACGACAACATTGAAGGATGAATATTACCAATACTTGACGAATGTGAAGACAACGTATGATTGGAGGAATGTGTGCTTCATCCCTTCCTACTCCCGTGAAGATTGGGCAAAGTCTACCTTGTACCACTTCCCTCGAAACCGCTTCTAGGTGGAAAACACAAATGAACTCTTAGGAGAAGGCCCTATCCAAAGTTTTCGTACGTTCCTCCACCATCTCCAGTGGCGAGTAATCCACGATATTTAGAGAGGTTTTCAGGGGTGGTCCACGATACTAGAGCTCCGTAGAAAGCTATTGCCGTTATAGTCTAATCCGAGTGCTAAACCAATCAATCACTTTTGAAGTTTGTACGGATCCTTTTGGGATGCATACATACGTACTAGCTACACCATTAGGTGTGATTAGGTGTAAACTCTTTAGCTTATGAAGTGTGTTTAGAACCAAATTTCGAGTTTAATATAGATCTTATTACTACTTCACAGCGTCACAATGTTCCGATTATAAACTAGCGCCTTAATAAATGGCATTAAACGAAGACATGAGAGCTGTGAGAACAATTTAAAGAACTACCAAGAGAAAAGGGTTATCGCAACCCATTGTATCACTACAGAAATTCCTAAGGTCGAAAATTTACCCAAAGATCTAATCTCTACGTCTTAGATCAACTTACGATTGAAACACCCCAGATTCAGATCAAAAACTAGCATTATTCTGAAGATAGCTTGAAGTATTGAAAACGAGCATTTTAAAATCTCTTGTGATACCCTTCAGGATGAATACACCTACCTCGTTCATAGAATACTTAGATGGAATTTCTCTCGTAAATACATAGGCGAATTACTAGAGATGTTTCTTGACGACGTTCTCATCTGTTCGGACATCGGAAGGGAAACACAAAGAACAATGACGATCAGTAGCAAGAATACCAAAGAAAGACGCGACTCTTTACTAAGTAAGTAAATATGAGTGTTGGATGTCAAGAATAAACTTTCTGGGCCATATTCCATAACGCAATGATATTATTAATTGTTTTCAGAAAGTGGAAGCAGTTCTGGAATTGAGATAGCCAGAAATATTAATATAAATATGTAGTTTTTGGATCTAGCGGGATAGTACTGCAGATTCATCTTTCATCACTTAAACAAAGTTCACAAGTAGGAAATCAAATCATCAAGGTTGAACAAAGACTATGAGACAAGCTTTCATGAAGTGAGGGAGAAGTTGGTCACAGCACCAAGAAATTGGTTATCCCTAATCGAAGTAGATTTTATAGTGGTACCAATAGGAATGGATCGGGATATGTCTAGCTGCAGCATGACAGTGTGATGACTTACCACTCTCAAGTCTCTTAAGTCGAACCAATCCACACATAACATAGTGATAATCATTATCATGTTTCTTAAGTAACTAAAAAACAAATCACGATAGTATCATTAAGTATAAGGTATCTTATGTTGTCACGGTGTATGGGAGCCATGGGAACATAATATATCGAAGTACGACATGATATCCATGAGTATGAGATATATGGTATTGCCGCGGTGATGGGAACCACGGGGATACTGTATATCAAAGTACGACATGATGAATGTGTAGTACGCGGTGTTATGGGTGCCACGGAAACACTAATGTACGCGGTGTTATGGGTGCCACGGAAACGCTAAAACACTAAAGTACGCGGTGTTATGGGCGCCACGGAAGCAATATATATATAAAGTACGCGGTGTTTTGACGCCACGGAAAACACTATATATCAATTTAAAACATGATCAAAAACTTTGTAATCAAGCCGGAACGAATTCTCAATAAAGTATGAAATATCAAAGTATTAAATGCTAGTATTCTTTTGGTCAAAATAAGGCAAACTTTAGTTTTCAAGAAGAATAACTGAGTAATCGGAGCATTCCTGTAATACCCAGATAAATAAAATGGCTATTTTTGATAAGTGAATATGTGGTATCAATTTTTATATTGAATTTATGGTATTTATAAGGGAAAAATCTCTTAGAAATTGGGGAAAAATGTTAAAGGGTCAAAATGACCAAAATACCCCTGGAAAGTTTATATAACCTAAGGAAGTTGTAGAAAAATCCTAGGAGGCAGGAAAATAATTATTAAAATTAAGGGAAAATATTGTCTTTAATTTTAGTAATTTAATAAAATATCACCTTGGAAAAATTATAAGAAGGGAATAAAAAAGTATTATAATGACCAAAATGCCCCCGTAAATGTTATTAAAATGCATGGGACATAAAATACTAATGTCAATGCAAAATTTATGAGGTGAGGAGTAATTCTAATTGAGAAAATTATCAAAGATTTGTAAGGGATTAAGTAAGTAATTATTGGCTATTACTTAAGCATAAACGAAGGAAAATTCAGAGATAATTATGTAAAGCCCTAAAATTAGTGGTAATGGCTGAAAAATTAGCATAAATATATTTCCTAATTAATTGGAAATTTTGAAGAAAAATTGATGAGATTAAGTAATTTTGAGCCAAAATACAAGTATGGGCCAATAGGAAAAAGTTATGGAGAATTATGAAAAAAATAATTAAAAAAATAATTAATTAATTGATTAAAAAATAAAATAAAATATTTATATATTATATATGTATGGCTGCCGACATCAAGGGGAAGGATAAAAGAAAAAAATAGAAAGAGTGTAAATTTAGAACTCTTATTTAAATATTAGTTTAAGTAAAAAGTTAAAAAGTTAAAAAGTAAATAAACACCGATGAAGATCGGATCCTATCTAGAGAACCAGGAACAGGATTTCTAAAGTCAGGATATAAAATTGATCAGTGGATTTTTATCTTGAAGTGGCCTTTTCCAGAAATTAATTCGAGATCGGTAGAAGAAGTTAGTAATAAGACGAAATAGGGAAAATCGAGAAATAGGCGGATAGTCATAAAATTAGGATTTGAACAAAATAAATTATAACTCAACATTTGGAGATGAGTTTATGATTATCTGGATATATTTGGAATCAGTGAATTTTTGTCCAGAAGTTGATAATTAGAATTTAATTAGTAGAAGCACGCTTTTCGAGGAACTTCAGACTGACTGTTGAAGCCCTATATGGAATCAAAATTTAGGTTAACTTGGACATTTCTAATAAGTGAGAAAATGTCTTCAAAGTTGTAATTCCGAAATTTTGAGATTTTCCGAGATTACGCGATTCGGACACCGACGCGATTCGGACTCCTTCTTTAACAAGTTGATTGCATCATCTTGATGATGCAATTTTGGTGCCAACTCAGCCATGCATGTCGACCAAGAGGTTTTAAGAGCCAAGATTTTGCCTTCTTCAACAAGTTGAATCCAAGGGTTTAAGATCAAATTGGAAAATGACCTTAGTGTCCCTACATTTTTCTATAAATAGGCATTGAGTGCTCTTCATTTCTCACACAATTTTGAGAGCTCCTAGCCAAAATCTAGAGAGAGGAAGAGAGAAGGAGAAAGCCGGGGAAATTTGTAGCGAAGCTTTGGGTAAGTTTTTCGGTACCGAGCTTTAAGCTTTCGTAGTTCATTCAAAAGTTAGAATAGTAATGATAGATTATTATTTAATTTTCCAAGTATGATTAGATATCATATGATAGGGCTATTTTAGTCTAGAATTTCGAAAATTATGATTGGGTCGAAGTTCTGGCGAAATTTTGGAAAACCGGAGCCAAAGTAACGAAGTGCTGGAGAAATTCCGCCAATTAGGGGTATAGGGGCAAAATGGTAATTTTTACCTAAAATGCCAGTTATAATGTCAAATCACTAATAGAAGTGATATTACTCTTATAGGACATCAGAAACCTTGATCTGCTGTCGTTACGCTGTCCGACGTACCAATGTCAACCCGCTGTTTCCGTCAACTGTGCAGTTTCCGTCGAAACGTACCAGGAATACCGTATAACGTCAACGGAGGTACGGACGCGTACTGTAACACTAATCCTGTGCTGCTTAAATGCATATATGTGATAGATACGTTCGTAGACCGATATACAGACAGTTTTACACGGGTTATAGTCATAATAATGCCGTTATGTTTTCCTAGCGCTGAGGACACGAGTGGATATCGTGGCACTGGTTTATGTGCAGGCTGTTGTTGTTATTGTTTACCTTATGAGGCTTTACATATTGCTCTGTGCTTATGTTCTATCGTCATATTGATCATGCATCTGCTGTATGCTTATGTACTGATACACTGTTGTATAGTCTAGAATATCTGTTGTCTGTATACTGTGTTGTTTGGGCATGAGGTTAACCGTTACCTGAGATCCAATGTGGTAAATTGGATCTCAGCTGTAGCTTCAGGGTCCAGAGGACCGCGAATTGGAGACCGGGGAAAGCAGCAGGAATAGACCACGAGCCGGAGAATCTGTTTTCCGTTTCTTTTGTACTTACTTTTGGAAAAGTAGGATGACTGTATTGTCAATACAATGTTACACTATGGTTACTATTTGAATGCAAATCAGTTACTCTTTCGCTCCAATGCTCTACTCTGATTGAAAAAAAAAATTACTTTAGAAAATGGGATGTTACATTTTTGGTATCAAAGCATTCATTCTGGCATGAACCCGACTATGTTACTACGAACAATTTGGTGCCGAAGGCAAGGCTAGTCTACGTGGGTGTGCCATAAGTCGCCGTATAAGTCGGTGAGGCCCCCATGGTAGGCACTTACCTGGCCATTCTGTTCGGATAACGGAGTTATGTTCTTAAGCCTTTTAACTTTGAGCACATTTTTGAAAATGAGTACTGATATGACCACTGGTGTAATGTGTAGAGATGGACAGAGACGATAACCCCTACGTTCGCTATCACGGCATGTGGAGGCGTACCGCTAGGAAATCCGTTGTACCCGAGATGGTGGGAAGAAGGTTAAACCCCGACCCTTTCTATCCTCCACCGGAACCCGAACCCCCGATGATTCCAGAAGACCCTGTCCTAGAATACTACCATAACCTCCTTATTGATTCAAATTGCTCCGTAGAACAACTGAATGAACCGGAGTCTGAGAATCACCCTGAGCCGCAATTCCCTTATGACCCAGAGCATGAATACACTGATCTCGAAATTCCCAGTCATTACTACAGTGTATCTGGACCATCTTATCACCCTACTTCAAGGTACTCTGACTCTGAGTGTCTTAGCCATGACCTGAACGAACTAGAAATTTAAAACCAACCTGAACCGGGAAGCCCTGCCGGGTCAACCCACTCCTCAGTAGGAGACAACTTTGATTATCCTGACGTCCAGGACCTTGATAATGAGATAGCTGACCCAGATGACTACCACTATGTCCTAAATGATAATAGGTCACTAACCTATCGGTTAGAGTCATATTTCATTCACGCCGGAACCTACACTGAAACTACCAAAGGCAGATATCTCGTATTCCTGAGCCTAATAAAGACCTATCTTGCCGTTTGTGACCAACATCCACCTGGGGATTGGATTAGGACTACCCTGTACTTTTTCCCTGTACTCGATTCTGGGCAAGATTCATAAACGAGCTATTGGATGAAGGACCTATTATAGGCGCCCGTATCTACCTTCGCTACTTGAAGAGCATGGTTTGTTTATACATTTAGAAGGAAAGCGCCAGTTGAAGGAAGCTGTGGAACATAGAAGTTAGATAACTTAGTGTGTAAGAAACATCTCTTGACACCCTGAGGGGTTGTAAAATACGTTAGAATAAGAGAGATTGTAAAATATGGCTTGAATTAGGATTAGATTGACTGATTTGTACAAATGTTATGAAATGAATATATGTTTTGAGTGTGCAAATCATTGTTTCATTTCTAATATTTACATAACTGCTATTATAAATAAAGGAAAAAGAATTAGACATGGTCAACATAAGAGGTGCTGGTGCACCAAGAGGCCGAGGCCGAGGACGAGGCCGAGGTAAAAGAGGAGGCAGACAGCCTCAAGTTGGACGAAACCAAGTACTAAATCAACCAGGTCATGACGAGATAGAAGAAATGCGTAGAACCCTACAGGAGCAAAGAGCTCTGATTGATGCCCTCTTGGCAAGACAAAACCAACAAGACCAGGAAGCTCAAAGACAATTGGAAGCACGGCAACACGAGGAGGAACGAGAAAATGAAAACAATGATGAAGAAGAAGAGTATGATGACAACCAAAATGAAGAGAATGATGAGGAGATTGAAGGGTCTGAAAGATCCCAATCACCACCAGGCGCGAACGAACGGAAAGAACCACAGAAAGCTGGGTCAACCAGTTCTGCAAACTTAAGCCACCCGGTTTCTGGGGGAAAAATGAGTTAGCTGAGGATTGGCTTCTAAGTCTGGAAAAGATTTTTGAAGTCATCGAGTGCCCGGGAAATCAGAAAGCGCAGCTGGCCATCTACAAGCTAGAAGGCGATACCCACAGATGGTGGAAGAGTGTTTCCACAACCTTGCAGAGCCTGTTACTTGGGAGACGTTTCTAGAGAAATTCAACGAGCAATATTTCCCTCCCTCAATACAGGTGATCAAGGAAGAGGAATTTATGCATATCCAGCAGGGGAATGAAGAATCATTTGACGACTACTTCGCCTGTTTCACCAACCTATCAAGATACTCATCGTATCTGAAAAGCAACGTGAACGAAAGCTGGAAGGCTAACAGGTTGGTGTGCGGACTGAAGTATGACATTAGGGCGAGACTAGTATCTCAACAGTTCCCTAATATGGCTCAAGCCGTGGAGTCCTGCAGACTGACGGAGCGCAACCTGAAAGAACTGCGCAGGTTCCGAAGCCAGGAAGGTAACAATGCTGGTCGCGGTGGGTCTAACCGCGGAGGTTCCTCACAGAAGAGGAAGGCGCCTTGGAACAACAACCGAGGCGGAAACAAGAGGCCATATCAAGCTGGGCAACAGAACAATCCCAGGCAGCCGGGATCCCAAACATGTCCGAAATGCAAGAAGTACCATCCAGGAGCCAACTGTGATGGGAAGCAAATCTACTTCAGATGTCAGAAGCCCGGACATATCAGTAGGGATTGCCCCGAGAAGGCTGCAGAGGCAAGACCTCAGAGCACCGGCCGAATCTTTGCTCTCACAGATACAGAGGCAAGGAAGTCCTCGGAGATGGTCCAAGGTACGATTTACCTTAATGGGAATCTATTGCAGGCATTGTATGATTCGGGTGCTAGTCATTCGTTTATTTCCCATGATTGTGCAAATCGTTTAGGGATGCATGCCTATAAGTTACCATATGATTTGGTAGTATCTACACCATTAGGTGTAAAATCTTTAGTTTCTTATGCATGTGTTGATTGTACTGCAAATGTGGATGGGCGAGTTTCAAAAGTAGACCTTATCCGATTACCACTTCATGGCATCGACGTCATACTCGGTTTAAACTGGCTAACGGCAAACAATGCAATGATTGACTGTGGCAGCAAACGGATATCATTTCCCGATTCACCTAGCAGAGATAAGGTTGATGTGAGCCTGAACTTTCTCTCTGCTACAGAAGCTGATAAATGCATGAAGCAGGGATGCCAAGCGTACATGGTATTCTTCTCAGTCAAGGCAGAAGCTGACCTTTCTATCGAGGATATTCCTGTAGCCAACGAATTTCCTGATGTGTTTCCGGAGGATCTCACCGAGCTACCTCCTATCCGAGAAGTGGAGTTCACGATTGAATTGATGCCTGGTACAGGATCAATATCAAAGGCGCCGTATCGTATGGCACCGAACGAGATGCAGGAGTTGAAGAAGCAACTAGAAGAATTGCTAGCTAAGGGGTTCATTCGACCCAGTGTATCACCATGGGGAGCCCCAGTGCTGTTCGTGAAAAAGAAAGACGGGAGCCTTCGACTCTGTATCGACTACCGTGAACTAAACAAAGTAACAGTCAAAAACAAATATCTACTTCCACGAATTGATGATCTTTTGGATAAACTATCTGGTTCTAATGTCTTTTCAAAGATTGACTTACGTTCGGGATACCATCAGTTGCGAGTTAAAGATGGCGATATTCCCAAGACGGCTTTCAGAACCAGATATGGGCATTATGAATTCCTTGTGATGCCCTTCGGATTAACAAATGCACCTGCGGTATTCATGGATTACATGAACCGTATCTTCCGACAACACCTAGACCAGTTTGTGGTGGTATTTATTGATGACATTCTCATCTATTCTAAGAGCAAAGAAGAGCACGAAGACCATCTGCGACAAGTATTGTGCATACTCCGTGAAAAGAAACTCTATGCTAAGCTTAGCAAGTGCGAATTTTGGCTGCCGGAAGTAAAATTTCTGGGCCATGTGATATCAAGTGGCGGAGTTGCAGTTGATCCAGGCAAGGTGGAAGCAGTTCTGGACTGGAAACGGCCAGAAACAGTGACGGAGATACGTAGTTTTCTGGGTCTGGCGGGATACTACCGCAGATTCATACGAGATTTCTCGCGTCTAGCCTTACCATTGACGAAGCTTACAAGGAAGAACCAACCCTTTGTATGGGGAGACGACTGTGAGGAGAGCTTTCAGAGACTGAGGGAGAGGTTGACTACAGCACCGGTGTTAATCATCCCAGATCCAGATGAGACCTATGTTGTCTACAGTGATGCCAGTGGGCAGGGATTGGGATGTGTCCTAATGCAGCAGGGCAGAGTGGTGGCTTATGCCTCTCGTCAGCTGAAAACTCACGAGTTGAATTACCCTACACACGATTTAGAGCTTGCAGCTATCGTGTTCGCTTTGAAGATATGAAGGCATTACCTGTACGGTGTAACCGTAGAATTATACTGTGACCACAAGAGCCTGAAGTACCTCTTCGACCAACGAGAACTCAACATGAGACAGCGTCGCTGGATGGAGCTGATTAAAGACTACGACCTGGAGATCAAGTATCATCCGGGTAAAGCAAATGTCGTTGCTGATGCTCTTAGTAGAAAGATGGTGCAGGTGGCATATATGATGATACAAGAGCAGAAATTACTGGAAGATTTCAGAGATCTGAATCTATCCAATCAAATCTGCATGGGTCTTCACGCACCAGCTGATGCCTATCTTGCAACTCTTCTTGCGAGTCAAGGGGAGTGTGATCTGAGAGACGAAGTCGACGAAGCTCAGAAGCAAGATGATTGGGCTATCGAGATTCGTGAGAAGATCACTCGAGGTGAGACCCAAGACCATGACCTATCACTCAGTGGTTTGGTCAGGTATAAGAAGCGATTCTACATACCGCCAGTTGATGAATTGAGGCGGAAGATAATGGATGAGGCTCATAAGAGTAAATATACTCTGCATCCAGGCATGGTCAAAATGTACCAGAGTTTGAAATCCGAACTTTGGTGGCCCGGAATGAAGAAAGACGTAGCAGATTACGTGGCCAAATGTTTGACCTGTCAAAAAGTGAAGATTGAACACCGTCGACCCCCTGGTCTTTTGCAAGGACTTGAATTGCCGGAATGGAAATGGGAGAACATAGCCAAGGATTTTGTGGTGGGTTTGCCCAAGATCAAGAATCATGATACAATCTGGGTTGTGGTTGACCGATTAACCAAGTCAGCACACTTCATTCCCATCAGCATCCATTACTCTCCGGAATGATTGGCGGAGATTTATATCAAAGAGATCGTGAGGCTACACGGAGTCCCTAAGAGTATTATCTCTGACCGGGATGCGCGGTTCCAATCCCGTTTCTGGAAGGCAATACATGAAGGTATGGGTACCAAGCTGAGGTTCAGTTCGGCTTATCACCCTCAAACTGACGGTCAATCTGAAAGAACGATCCAGACGCTGGAGGATATGTTGTGAGCATGTGCCCTAGATTTCAAAGGAAGTTGGGATCAACATCTTTCGCTAGCCGAGTTTGCATATAACAACAGTTATCATGCTAGTATACAAATGGCCCCGTTCGAGGCATTGTATGGGCGGAAGTGTCAATCACCCTTATGCTGGACAGATTCTTCTGAAAGGCAATTACTTGGGTCGAATATGCTTGAGCATACCTCCGAACAAATCGCGTTGATCAAGAAAAGACTCCTGGCAGCACAAAGCAGACAGAAGAGCTATGCTGACAAAAGGAGGAGACCTCTGAAGTTCGAAGTCGGCGACCATGTGTTTCTAAAGTTATCCCCAGTAACTGGCGTCGGCAGAACGCTTAAGAGGAAGAAACTCAATCCACGATACGTTGGACCATTCGAAATTTTGGCAGAGCGAGGACAAGTAGCTTATCAGATAGCCCTACCCCCGAACCTGAGTAATCTCCACGACTTTTTCCACGTGTCGCAATTAAACAAGTACCAGCCAGATCGTGATCATGTCATCGAGTACGAGGACGTTGAAGTACGACATGATAATACCTTCGTGGTCGAGCCGGAGCAGATTATCAATCACAAAGAGAAACGGCTTAGAAACAAGACAATACCGATAGTGAAGGTAGTCTGGAAGGGTTTATCACCCGAAGAGGAAACTTGGGAAACTGTGAGAGAGATGAAGGAGAAGTATCCGGAGTTCATGGCCCGGAGTTTAGTTACGATAGAGTAAATTTCGGGGGCGAAATTTTGTTTAACGGGGGGACAAATGTAATACCTGGATAAATAAAATGGCTATTTTTGATAAGTGAATATGTGGTATCAATTTTTATATTGAATTTATGGTATTTATAAGGGAAAAATCTCTTAGAACTTGGGGAAAAAGGTTAAAGGGTCAAAATGACCAAAATACCCCTGGAAAGTTTAGATAACCTAGGGAAGTTGTAGAAAAATCCTAGGAGGCAGGAAAATAATTATTAAAATTAAGGGAAAATATTGTCTTTAATTTTAGTAATTTAATAAAATATCACCTTGGAAAAATTATAAGAAGGGAATAAAAAAGTATTATAATGACCAAAATGCCCCCGTAAATGTTATTAAAATGCATGGGACATAAAATACTAATGTCAATGCAAAAGTTATGAGGTGAGGAGTAATTCTAATTGAGAAAATTATCAAAGATTTGTAAGGGATTAAGTAAGTAATTATTGGCTATTACTTAAGCATAAACGAAGGAAAATTCAGATATAATTATGTAAAGCCCTAAAATTAGTGGTAATGGCTGAAAAATTAGCATAAATATATTTCCTAATTAATTGGAAATTTTGAAGAAAAATTGATGAGATTAAGTAATTTTGAGCCAAAATACAAGTATGGGCCAATAGGAAAAAGTTATGGAGAATTATGAAAAAAATAATTAAAAAAATAATTAATTAATTGATTAAAAAATAAAATAAAATATTTATATATTATATATGTATGGCTGCCGACATCAAGGGGAAGGATAAAAGAAAAAAAATAGAAAGAGTGTAAATTTAGAACTCTTATTTAAATATTAGTTTAAGTAAAAAGTTAAAAAGTAAATAAACACCGATGAAGATCGGATCCTATCTAGAGAACCAGGAACAGGATTTCTAAAGTCAGGATATAAAATTGATCAGTGGATTTTTATCTTGAAGTGGCCTTTTCCAGAAATTAATTCCGAGATCGGTAGAAGAAGTTAGTAATAAGACGAAATAGGGAAAATCTGAGAAATAGGCAGATAGTCATAAAATTAGGATTTGAACAAAATAAATTATAACTCAACATTTGGAGATGAGTTTATGATTATCTGGATATATTTGGAATCAGTGAATTTTTGTCCAGAAGTTGATAATTCCGGAATTTAATTCCGTAACCGAGCACGCTTTTCGAGGAACTTGTTGAAGCCCTATATGGAATCAAAATTTAGGTTAACTTGGACATTTCTAATAAGTGAGAAAATGTCTTCAAAGTTGTAATTCCGAAATTTTGAGATTTTCCGAGATTACGCGATTCGGACACCGACCGAGGTTTTATCGGTATAACTCCTTCTTTAACAAGTTGATTGCATCATCTTGATGATGCAATTTTGGTGCCAACTCAGCCATGCATGTCGACCAAGAGGCTTTAAGAGCCAAGATTTTGCCTTCTTCAACAAGTTGAATCCAAGGGTTTAAGATCAAATTGGAAAATGACCTTGGTGTCCCTACATTTTTCTATAAATAGGCATTGAGTGCTCTTCATTTCTCACACAATTTTGAGAGCTCCTAGCCGAAATCTAGAGAGAGGAAGAGAGAAGGAGAAAACCGGGGAAATTTGTAGCGAAGCTTTGGGTAAGTTTTTCGGTACCGAGCTTTAAGCTTTCGTAGTTCATTCAAAAGTTAGAATAGTAATGATAGATTATTATTTAATTTTCCAAGTATGATTAGATATCATATGATAGGGCTATTTTAGTCTAGAATTTCGAAAATTATGATTGGGTCGAAGTTCTGGCGAAATTTTGGAAAACCGGAGCCAAAGTAACGAAGTCTTTGGAGAAATTCCGCCAATTAGGGGTATAGGGGCAAAATGGTAATTTTTACCTAAAATGCCGCTTATAATGTCAAATCACTAATAGAAGTGATATTACTCTTATAGGACATCGAAACCTTGATCTCGCGTCGTCGTTACGCTGTCCGACGTACCAATGTCAACCCGCTGTTTCCGTCAACTGTGCAGTTTCCGTCAAAACGTACCAGGAATACCGTATAACGTCAACGGAGGTACGGACGCGTACTGTAACACTAATCCTGTGCTGCTTAAATGCATATATGTGATAGATACGTTCGTAGACCGATATACAGACAGTTTTACACGGGTTATAGTCATAATAATGCCGTTATGTTTTTCCTAGCGTTGAGGACACGAGTGGATATCGTGGCACTGGTTGTTTGGGCATGAGGTTAATCGATTACCTGAGATCCAATGTGGTAAATTGGATCTCAGCTGTAGCTTCAGGGTCCGGAGGACCGCGAATTGGAGATCGGGGAAAGCAGCAGGAATAGACCACGAGCCGGAGAATCTGTTTTCCGTTTCTTTTGTACTTACTTTTGGAAAAGTAGGAAGACTGTATTGTCAATACAATGTTACACTATGGTTACTGTTTGAATGCAAATCAGTTACTCTTTCACTCCAATGCTCTACTCTGATTGAAAAAAAAAAAATTACTTTAGAAAATGGGATGTTACAATTCCGGTTGTAAAGCTAGCCTAGAAGAGGTTGCTTACGAATGAGACGTTTTGGGAGAAAGGATGGTAGATACAATTTGGAGTTATGAACTGGAAGTCTTGTTAGGATAGAGCAAATTTCGAGGACGAAATTTTATTTAACGGGTGGAGAAATGTAATACCCTAAAAATCTGTATCATAAATTGGTAAAATTATACCTATAGAAAATAGGTGAATATGAGGTATCAAATATTAAGTTATAATTAGCTAATGTTCTAAAGGAAGATGTCTTGGAAATTAGAAAGTTTAAGTGCCAAAGTGCCAAATGACGAAAATGCCCTTGAAGGACATAAATAACTTAGGAAAATTATGAAAAATCCTAAAAGGCAGTAAAATAAATATTAAAATTGGGAGAGTATATTGCCTCTAATTTTGGTAATTTAATAAATTATGAACTTGGAAAAATTAGAAAGGGTAAATCAAAATGTATTGAAATGACCAGAATACCCTCGTAAATGTTAATATTATGCATAGGACATAAAATGCTAATGTCAATACAAAAGTTGTGAGGTAATAAGCTATTCTAATTAAGAAAGTTAGCAACAAATATTAAGGAATTAATTAAGTAATTATTCGCTAATTACTTAAGCATAAACAAAGGAAAATTCAAAGATAATTATCTAAAACCCTAAAATTAGTGGTAAAAGGCTAAAAATTAGCATAAACATATTTGCTAATTAATTGGAAAATATGAAGAAAAATTGGTGAGATTAAGTAATTTTAAGCCTAAATACAAGTATGGGCCAATAGGAAAATTTTGTAAAAAAATTATGTAAAAAAAATTATTAAATTATATAATATATATATATATATAATGGTGTGTGTGCCGACATGTTAAGGGGAAAAATAAAAAAAAAAATGAAAATGATATGAAGGAAGAGTGTAATTATAAAACTCTTAATTTAAAATTAATTAAAGTAAAAAGGTAAAAAGTAAATAAACACCGATAGAGATCGGATCCTATCTAGAAAACCATGAACAATATTTCTAAAGTTAGAATATAATAAGGATGAGTGGATTTTTATCTCGAATTGAGCTGTTCCCGGAGTCATTTCCGAGATCGGTAGGAGATTCTAGTAATAAGACGAAATAGGGAAAATCTGAGAAAAAGGCAGATAGTCATAAAATTAGAATTAGAACAACATAAATTATAACTCAACATCTGGGAATGAGTTGAGAATTTCCTGGACATATTTGGAATCAGTGAATTTTTGTCCAGAGGTTGACGATTCCAGAAGTTGATTCCGTAACCGGCACGTTTTTCCGTAAAACTTCAGACTGACCGTTGAAACCCTGTATGGAATCAAAATTTAGGTTAACTTAGACATTTCTATTGAGAAAGAAAAGGTCTTCAAAGTTGTGATTCCGAATTTCTGAGATTTTGCGCGATTACGCGATTCGAACACCGATCGGGCACTTTTGCGGGCGAAGGCTTCTAGAAGGTGCAAGGTGGCACCTTCTGATTGGCCAAAATGGTGACTCATCATGCCACCTAAGGGGGATAAAGGACGGCTTCCAAGTGGCCTGGTGAGGATCGTGACACCTTGCGAAAGTGCGATTCGACGGCCGATATCCTGTATGAAAAAGCAATGAATAGTGTCACAGTTTTTCCTATAAATAGGACCTCACCCTTTGGCATTCTTCACACCATTTCCTTTGAGGAAAACAGAAATTTAGAGAGAGGTTAGAGAGAAGGAGGAGCCCGGGGAATTTTGCAGCGAAGCTCTGAGTAAGTTTTTCGGTACTTAGTCTTAAGCTTTCGTAGTTCCTTCGGTAGTTAGAGTAGTAATGTTGGATTAGTCTTTAATCTTCCTAGTATGATTAGATATCATATGATAGGGGTATTTTAAGTAGGAATTTCGAAAATCATGATTGGGTCGATGTTCTGGCCAAATTTTGGAAGAAATTAGTCAAAGTAACGAAGTGCTGGCGAATTTCCGCCGATTAGGCAACTAGGGGCAAAATGGTAATTTGTACCTAAAATGCCTGTTATGATGTCAAGTATTGATAAATATAATATTATCATTATAGGATATCATTAATCTTGATTTGCTGTCGTTACGCTGTCCGACGTGCCGCTGTCAGGACGTTTCGCTGTTTTCCGTCAAAAGTACGATTTTCCTCCGGAAGTACCTACGCTCGTCAACGAAGGTACGTTCGCGTACTGTAACACTGACTCTGATGTTTATGGTATGCATATATGTGATGATATGATGTGTGAATAGTTTGGTGCCGAAGGCAAGGCTAGTCTACGTGGGTGTGCCAATCAGTCACCGTTGACCTCGGTGAGGCCCCTATGGTAGACACTTACCTGGCCATTCTATTCGGTGCTATATGCACCGTGCCTATGGGATTGTACTTAGGTGTACCATATGTGATAGATACAACCCCGGATAGAGATTCTGTTAGGGGTCACCGAGATACATTCACGGATAGAGACTCTGTTCAGAGTTACCGGTTATACATTCACGGATAGAGATTCTGTTCAGAGTTACCGAGATACATTCACGGATAGAGACTCTGTTCAGGGTTACCGATTATACATTCACGGATAGAGACTCTGTTTAGGGTTACCGATTATACATTTACGGATAGAGACTCTGTTTAGGGTCACCGATTATACCTACTGCTCTATGTTTATGTTCTGTCATTATTATTCATGCATCTGCTGTTATGTCATGAATATCTGTCACCCATATATTGTTTTATTTGAGCATAAGGTTAACCGTTACCTGAGATCCATTGTGGTAAATTGGATCTCAGCTATAGCTTCAGGGTCTGGAGAACCGAGGGCCGAGGAAAGAAGCAAGCAGGCCACGTAGAAGATCCGGTCGAAGATTTCTTTCTGTTGTATTATGCTTTTGAACCACACGGTTTTTGTACATTGTTGTATCCAAATGGACTTACGGCATTTTATATATACATATCAGTTACTCAATCGCTCTGATGCTCTACTCTGATTATTTGAAATGATGTTTTGATGAAAAAAAAAAGATATACTGCTTTTGAAAATGGGATGTTACAAACTGGTTCGGGAAACCACCAATCTTGAGGATGCTGCTAGGTGCTTATATATCTATTTGATTCTCCCTTTTTGTTTAACTTCCCTGTTTCACCTCGTAGAAAAGGATGCAAATTTTCTAATATGATTGTTATCAGGTTATTGCTAGAGACAAAATTTCGACACCTCCCTATTGTAGATGCTGATGGAAATCTAGTAAGAGATTCGTGTCCTTCCATTGTCCAAAGGCCTTGGTGACAATACCTCAGGCTGTCAAAGGTCCAGGTTAGTGACCTTGCATATTGATGTATAAACCCTGCCTGTGTTTGGTTTTACTCCTAAGTTGAACAATCTACCTTCTTAGCCACATTGGCACTAGTGTGATTAGCTTTCTTTAAATTTCATGTTAAAACTTTCCTTAAAAAAAATTAATGCATTTAAAACTTTCCTTAAACAAAATTTCGGGGGCAGTCCCTGAATCCCACTACTAATTGTGCACCCATAAACCTAAAATCCTGGCTCCGTCACTGTGTGTGTATAAATATTCAACCGACAATTATTTAACCAGTTGAATTATGAAAATCAAGACCGGCTGTGATCTTTCCAGTTTAACATCCTGTCCTGCTTTGTAAACATTGGATTAGATTTTTAAATAATAAAAAAAACAGAGAGAGAGAGATTTGATCTGGTTTCTTGTTTGGATTATCATTAATTTAAATCCTCCAGATATGGTTTGGGTTTTAAGGCACACGAAATAGTGGCAACGTCATCCGGTATCTAGGACTCGGTTTAAAAGCCACTTATATGACATATTCTCACAAATATATTGATAAATGAAATATAAATCATATATCAATATGTGTTGGTTCCGATGGAGTTTGAATTTAGAGTTAAGGTGCAGATTGAGCAACAAAGTGTTACGCTATGAGTACTGGGTACAGAAATGTTTTGAAGGGAGCAAAAATACCAATAAAAAATTTAAAACTTGTGAAAGTAACACAATCCTAATTTTGGTTTATTCGCCGAAGTTTTAAATTTTTCATTGATATTTTTGCTCCCTTCAAACATTTATGTGCTCGGTGCTCTTTGCATAACACTTCATTGACCAATTTTCACCTTAACCCTTGAATTTTTCCGGAAAAAAAAAAAACTTTTGAGAGAACTACTCCAATTGGCCCTAACAAGTCGGATATATATGAGGCGACGGACATGTTTGTCCCTAATTGTCGTATAACTTATATTTGAATATTGATTTCTTGGTTGGCTAAAAAAATGATGATGATCTCTCTATCTATTTAAATAGTGAGTTTGTATTTACCTCATTGTCTCATTGTAAGATATACTACAAAATATCTGCGTTTTATTATTTCAATTTGCTTGGCAATTTGAGTAAATTCTCTTTTTTATTTTTTTGGGTATCTCCCTTACGTCAGGTGGAGGAATATCATTTTGTATATAAAGCAATTTGTATATATATCGATCGGGAAATAATTTAATGACTTTTACTTGAACAATCATGCAAAAGAACTCACAATTATTTCAATGCGATGTATTATACTTTTTTTTTTTTTAAAGAAAACTGCATTATCATGTATTTTTATATATAATTTAATATAAATAATTTGTAAAATTACTAGTTTTAACAGTACGTTTCATATCTCATCAAATACTCATAAGCTCAACTTTTTTATTCATCCGTCAATCATATCTACTTCTCTTCAATTGCTTAAGATAACAATGCTAACTCATTCCCTCTCTCCTTTAATTTCTATCATTCTCTGAAGCAAAATAATTAGAGTAAGTTTATTTTTAGTTATGCTGAAATGAAATATATATATATATATATATATATATATATATATATATAATCCTAATAGTTTGTCTTAGTTTCTGCAAGGAAAAAGAAAGAGGCAAAATATAGTTTTATATATTACTCCCTTCGGTTCTAATTATAGGACATATTTAATCGATTTTGGGGAGATTAAGGAGAAGAGTTAAATTAGTTAATTTTACTCTTTTTTCTAAAATGTCCTTATATAAATTTTAAATGAGATAAGTAAAAGTAAATCAATAGCCCCTACCTCATACCTCTTCGACCTAGAATTTTCCTTTTCATATGCTTTCTAATTAAAATAATGGTCTTACTATATATACATATATGTGTATGTGTATATATATACATATATCTACACACGCATATATATATGCATATATACACACACAAATATATAGACACACACACACTGACATACATGCACATATACAGACACAAACAGGTATACATACTCTCTCTCTCTCTCTCTCTCTCTCTCTCATGTGTGTGTGTGGTTGTATATGTATGTGTATGTGTCTATATATATGTGTAGACACACACACACACATATGTACGTGTGTACATATATATTGACAAATTAATGTCAGTTGATCAATAAAGAAATTAAAATCCAACAATTTAAAAGTTTCATTGATTTGAAGAGTTTACGCATCGACATACATATACTCACAAAAAATCAAACACTTTTAAGAGAACAAAATAGGGGTATTTTAGGAAGAAATTGACAAAAATTAGAATGTTGTCTTATAATTAGGACCAAAATACTTGTTATGCTTAGTTGATTTTAGAAAATGTATCTCCTTAATTAATATTCCTACTTGCTAGGATGACAACTATTGCCACTAATTTTTTTTTTTTTTTTTGCATTACCAAAATCTTATACTTCTTCCGGTCTTAATTATAGGACATATTTAACTAATTTTAAAGAAATTAAGGATATAAGTTAAATTAGTTAAATTTACTTATTTTCCTAAAATGCCCTTATATAAATTTAAAATGACATAAGTAAAAGTGAATCAAAAGCTCTTGTCACATACCCCTCCGACTTAGAATTTTCCTTTCCACACGCTATCTAATTAAAATAATGGTCTTATTGTATATAATATGTGTGTGTGTATGGATGCATATATATATATATATACACACACACACACACACATATATAGATATATATATATACACACACATATATAGATATATATATATATATCTATATATGTATATATATATATATCTATATATGTGTATATATATACACACACATATACATATATACGTATGTGTGTGTACATATATCTACACATTATATGTGCGCGCGCACACACAAAGATATATGTGTGTGTGTGTGTTTATATATGTACACACACATATTGACAGACACACAGATATATATATATAATATGTATGTATGTATGTATGTATGTATGTATAGACACACACATATATACATACATAGATACACACACACATATATCTAAAAGTTTCATTAACTGGAAGAGTTTACGCACTCACATACATATACTCACCAAAAACCAAACATACTTGAGAAAATAAAATAGGGGTATTTTAGGAAGAAATTGACACAAATTAGAATGTTATCCTATAATTAGACCAAAATCAACTCCCAAATATTATCTTATAATTAGAACCGGATGGAGTATTGTATATGAAAATGGATCCTAAATTTTTAAAACATAACATAGGCATTTAGATAGGTTTAGGAATTATATATGAACTTCGAGATATGTGTTTTAAACATATTTAAAGGCCTAAATTTTAATGCAGTCTTTTAAAAGGCTTAGCTCTTTTTTTTTGATATAAAAGGCTTTAAAAGGCCTAAATTTTAGGGAAAATACATACAGGGGCCCAATTAAGGTCCAGAATTTCAAAAAAGGCCCCAACAACTTTCACATACCAAAAATGGTCCTAGGGCCTTTTCTGGTATAAACGTTAACAACTAAAACAGTCAGATTAACAACAAAATCAATACCCGTTAACAACTAAATCAGTCGCATTAACAACAATATTTTAACAACTAAATCAATCACTTTAACAATAATATCAGCCCCGGTTAACAACTAAATCAGTCAGATTAACAACTAACGTTTTAATGAAAAATCCCAGAAAAGGCCGTATGTGAAAGTTGTTGGGGTCTTTTTTGAAATTTTGGGCCTTAATTGGGCCCCTGTATGGATTTTCCCTAAATTTTAATGCGGTCTTTATATAATTAAAAAAAAAAGGCTTTAGCTCTTGTCATGCCTTTTGAAGCTTATGCTTGGGCATAAGAAAAAGCCCATATATAGGCTCAAGCCCAAACCCTGACTTTATATTTATGTTGCAGGCTCAAGGTCTATTTATTAGCTAAAGGCTAGCTTAGCTTAGCTTATTTCCCCCTAATGAGCTAATGAGTAAGGACCATGCAATGTTTTTATAAATGAGATTTTTTGATAATTTTTATAAATGAAATTCTTTCCACTGTATTTAAGAGAAAAACCGATGGCGAATATTTTTATAATGCAAGATGATTAACATCTAAAATATTGTCTATATATATATATATATATGAGTTGTTGGTCGGCCAAAATAATAAGGGAAAATCCCCTCCAAAAAAAAACCTCCAATTAAAATTTCAAAATTCTAAATCAATGATTTTCCCACTAAAGTGAGTTATGAATTTCTTACCAAGTATAGTCAATCCATTATCAATTGTAAGAAACAAACCTGATTTAGGATTTTTAAAATTTTGGAGGTTAATTTCTGTTATTTTCCCTAAAAAGAAATTATTGATTTGTTACATATAAGCGTTATCTGTAATAATCTCCCAAAATATCTATAGTTGTATATTTAAGTCTCAAAATTTAGGGGTCAATCCTAGACCGTACACGGCGGCATAAATAAAAGATGGGAAATGCACTTCTCATGTTGTAGGAGAAGTGTATCCTCATGTAATAGATATTTCGATTTCCGTACTTAAGTTTTTTTTTTAATAAAAAAGATGTGGGTTCCACCATTTCATGTGTGTGTAAGAATCTTCTTCTTCTCATGCAACATGAGAAGTGTAAACCCCATACAAGATATGCAGCATATAGAAAGGGGAAACCAAATAAATATTGAGATAAGAAGCTACATGTGTTCTAATCTTTTTTTTAAAAAACGAACTGATATTATTTAATAAATATCAAATAAATTTAATAAATATTAGCAATAAACTAGGAAACCAACAAAGAAGTCCAATAAATTGTCATTAATGACATTTAGGTTTTGTGATTTAATTGTCAGGTATGTATGGTTTCCATTAATTTTTACTTATCAATGTTGGAGTAATTAAACACTCAAGTTTTTTCCCCATTTCTTTATGCCAGTAGTGTAATACAACAAATTGCACCTTTTGGATGGTTCTAGGATTCTGCAAAATGAAATTATAAATTTACTTGTAGTGGAAAATCATGAAGAAGACTCATGGGAATTTGTTTTGTTTAAACTTTTTTGTCAATAGAATTCTGCAAATATAGAAAATAATTGCCTGTAAAAATAACTATGTTCAGTAATCCGTTGTGATGAAAAAAAATATTATATAAACAAATTTTAGGAGAGGGGTTGGGTTCACCCACGGTCCAAGGGCAGGGCGCTTTGGCTTTGCTCCCTAGGGCATACAGGCTGAGAGTATATATGCCTCCACCTCAGCTTGCGTTTCCACAAGTTCACATCACCTAGGATGCCTTCCCCAGCGCCTTGACCAACTCCAGGATCGAACCCCCTCCTTTTGGTGAGAGTGTCTAACCCCTTTGCCAGTTGAGTTCAAGGACGAGGGGTAAAAATATTATATTTTTAATGATACGCAAAGAAAATTGATTGTCGTACTCACTTTAGGAAAGAAATTTTGAGATAAATGAATTAAGGAAAAAGTTTGGCAAGTTGTATTAGTCATTATTATCTTACCAATTGAGATGAATGAAGTAAGGAAAGATTACAACACATATTCTTGTTTGGTATAAGTCATAATATTACCAATTATACCAAATTTCCTTAGCTTGCTAAGTTATATAATTGTTGTCAAACTCGCGACATGACTCTCCGAGTTTGCCGTTTTTACATTTCTATCTTGCAAAATCGAGTCGGGTCACTGATAAACTTGTGTTAGTTGTAAACTCATAAACTTGCGAGTTTACACACTGTGTTTATCCTATTTGATTATACTCAGTGACTTGGTATATGAATTTTATATAAATTCTTTTGTTAAGCATGATACATTATAAACATTTCAATTATTTGGATTTAAATCTTTTTCTTTCATGAGTGTCTTTCGTTCAAATATATTTAGATCCATTTTTTGTCATTTTTTATATCTTAGTTATTTAATTATACTCTATAAATATCTATTTAATGATAACGCAAACTCTTACAAGTTTATTATTCGAGTTCACGACACGAGTTTACCTCATTATCATGAGTTTGCTTAAACTCACGAGTTTGACAACCTTAATATTTATACAATTATACTCCCTTGGGTTCAAAATATAAGAATCTTCTAGAAAAATATGTTTGTCCAAAATATAAGAGGTTCATAGGATACTTAATGATTATTTTCCACTTTTACCCTTGACCGAGGGTGAGGAGTGTGACAAATAATAAATACATATTATTTAATAAGATAAAATAGGTAAATTTAACAAACATTGAATGACCTAACTAACATTCATTAATTTATATAAATTAGTTAACGTCTTATATTTTAGACTGATGGAGCACTAAATTCATGCTCTAACACAACTTAAGATGAAAAGAAGCAACTACTACAAGATTTGAATTGTGTCCAACTATCAAACCCATGTGCTTGTCCATGACACATAAGAAAACAAGGCCATAACCAACTTGGCTCTCAATCATAAGTTATCTTTAAAAATCGTCTTTCATGCCTAGTTACATACGTATATTCACAAGATGTCCTTTGGATAGAGGTACACCCTTGTGTGGAAGGAATTTAACAAGCTCCTATATTTTAAAACCAAAACAAACTCCTCATTAGAAATGAGGAAAGTGAGTGGATATGTGGTTTTGCTGAAAAGGCTGGGATTTGTGGAGCATTGGAAGCGGAGGAAAGGGGAGTAAAGAGGAGTTTGGAGGTTCGCCGATCGGTTAATGGGTGTGCAGATGAATTGGCGGTGTGTGGATGAGATTGAATGATAAGAACCAGCCATTATTTGTATTTTATGTTTTATTATGTATCTTATGTTAAATATTACAAGTGTTTAGTGTTGGTTATTGTCAGTTTTATACAGATAAGATAGTTATTTTCAGTTTATGTATTAGCCTATAAATATCATATATGTGTTCTACCAAAATATGAATGAATGAAATTATTGAGATGTTTATCTCTTCTCTTTCCCTAGAACATAGATTCTGATTCTAGTCTATCTCGTCTCCTCTTTTGACTAGAGTTTCAGATTCTAACTCTAGTTTCCTTTTTTCTCTCTTAATGTCCTTAAGTTCTATCATTGAACCATGGTCAGGAATGCTTTCGAAAGAGGTAAGGTTGGAAGTCTTGAGTTTGAACTGCATTCAGGGATGACAATACAAGCTAAGTCAAGATGAATTGCGACTACAAGAGAGAAAAAGAGACTAAGAAGGACATTAAACAGTTCTGGTATCAGTAACATGGGGATAACGTGGCACAATGTGGAATGTTAAACAGTATCGATGACACTGACGTGTACCGCACGGCAAAAGTTCTACCAGATCTAGAAATAAACTTCCAAAATCCAAGCACACAAAATCATAAGTTATATGAATCAAATGCATTACCCCCAAACATGCACTAGATCTAGAAGTAAACTTCCAAAATCCAAGCACACAAAATCACAAGTTATAATTAATCAAATGTAACAGATTGACAGATTGACAGAATTTTCTACCGCTGTTGGTTGGCACTAAGGATCAATCAGATTGACAGTACTGCTCATGCTTATTATGAATTCATTTAGTCCCATTTAAGGAGGGGGGAAATAATAGTCTTGCATGATTCTTATGGGTCCATTACCCAATTCATCATCATAAGATAAAGAACCTCCAGGAGCCTATAGCGGCTGCATGCGACTCATGTCAACATTGTGAAGCAATTGCTTCAGCAACCTCCTGGTTGTTTGATCTTCCTGCATGCATACATATAAGACCAGAAAATCAAAGCCAGACTCTACTAAACGAATGTTGTTTATAGTTCTGAAATAGATATTTAGGTCTTTATGTTTCTCTTATATGCATGATCATCATATCTATTTAACTCAACTCCAATGATAAAATCTAATTCACATATACTTACATGAAGGCAACTACTGAATGTAGCATCCCTGAGCAGGTCTGGAAGGCAATTTCTTAATGCAGCACACGCCCTAGTTGGACAATACGGACAAAGATTAATCATATTGTAAAAGTAGATTTGAACCATGCTTGGTTAGCCACTTGTTTTGGGACCAAAAGTAACTTGCAGAGGATACAAAATTATGAATTCATAAATCAGCATACTGGAAGAACTTTAATCATTTCACGGAAAAGGCAACAGAGGGGAATATATATATCAACCTCGGATTATCTGACAGACGAAGATAGCAACAGATAATGTGTTTCAACAGACGAGATGAGGGCTGCTCGGCGAGAGATGCCACCATGTTCCCCAAAACTTGACCAACTGCATAGAAACGATTGGCTGTAGTACAAATATACTCCAAGCCCACATCGTCTGACAGAATTTTCTGAACTATAAATGTTGCAACCTGCCATAATAGATCTTTTATTATACATTGTTTTCAATCATTATCTTTTTTAAACAAAGGAAGATAGATTTCATGTATACTATGAAAGAGGGTGTTATGGACTCATATGAGGTCCATTTAATGAATGGCCCAACAAGGGGCAATCAATGTAACCTAGATATGGCGGCAGAGCATTTGGGCTTGGAGGCACAAAGACTCATAATTCCAAACCCTAACCCTATAGGTAAACTCTATAAATAAGAGGTAAACCCTAAAGGTATGATCATTCTCTCAATTACTATTTTGTCGTCACTGTGCACACACACCACCCCCTTTGGTGAAAGCCATCATATTCATGCACAGTGGTTTGCTATTCTTATAGGTATCTAATTGATAGATACCTAGGAGAGAGTTATCTGATCCTAAATTAACACACTAGTCCAACGGACTAGACATCTCTGTTAATCTAGACAGAACATTGGCGCCGACTGTGGGGAATCAGTAAATTTTGATTCCCGCAACCAAAGATGGTCAATACTAGAAGCAGCAATCAGATGCCTTTGCACGGGAAATTGCTTGAAAATCCACCACAGAAAAATCAAGAATAGCAAGACCAGGTTTAGCCTCAGCGCCGACAGCAACCTAAGGATGTTCCAGATTATAACGTAGTGCATGTTGAAGACGTATCAGATACGACTTCCTCCCCAGCACTCGTGGCAAGTCCTCAAAATGCAATGTTGAGCTCATTAGTTACACTAACTTCCCAAATAACTCCATGGGAAAGCCCGATAGGTGGAGGAGGAGGAGTCTGAGTAACTTGAACAGCAGAGGTTTGCATAATGGAGGTCGAGGCGCCTTTTGATTTCTGGGCAAGGATCTCTTTGGTGCCTTTTGATTTTTTGGCCGGGATTTCTTTGGCGCTCGCCCCGGCTATAGTCTTCCCGGATTCAGGAGCTTGTCGCTTCATGGTCTTCTCAATATTTGAAGACACCTAGTCGCGGTTCAACATGGAAAGGAAATTAGGTTGATCCAGATTGGCTGGTTGCTTCCCTCATACTTGGAACTGCAGGATAACAAAACAAAGGTTATACATTATGAAATTCCTTTATCTAGGAAATAAGAACTTCAATAAGAAAGTCGTACTCATTTCCGAACCCAACTCGGCTTGACACTTTGAAATGAATGAAGCCACGCTAACGTGGCCGTGTTTTCTAGTGTATGCAATTAAGGCTACAACCAAGCTGGCATCGGAATCAAATAATTCCATTTCTTGAACACGGTAAGCGGAAGGAGCAAAGTCGTGATGGTCGCGGGTCCAGTATAATGGGAATTTCCACTCAACATCTTTGGATTCTGGGGAGCTAAGGAACCATGGTTGTTTCCCAAATTCGGCAACAACTTTAAAAAAGTCAGTTTTAAAGTTTTTAAAAGAATCGGAATATACAGTAAAAAGTTTTATGTTGGGGTGACCCCGGATTGTGGTCCAACCCTTTCTATTTGGAGGCTCCCTACCAGTGCGAGCCGTTTGGACAGTAAAAAAGTAAAAGAAAAGAGGAATCATACAGGATATAGCTAAATATCTACAGAAATGCTCAAAGGCTATGACAAAACCCCATCTATTAGGGTGAAGTTGGGTAGGAGCAAGGTGTAGGTGATTTAGGACACTAATTTGAAACTCGGAAAACGGGAATCGAATACCGAGCTGGGTAGGAAGAAAACAGGTCATTCCCTTCTCTAGTCGAGCAAACCGGCTCATCATTGTTGGGTGGACAAATGGTATAATATTCCTGGTTGCCGACAGAAAGCCCGACAACATCTTTTGCAGTTATCGTGGATAGAATGCTTAGCACTTCATGTGTCACCCAAGGGTATTTGTTTATTAAAACTTCTGAAGGATATACGAAACCTAACTCCACAGAGTGAGATTCATCAACGTGTTGTGAATAAGGCAAATTCATAAATACCTATAACAAAGAAATAAAAATCAGAAAGTGGAAGACATACCTGAACCAAGTGAGCTACTACTTGAAGAAGAAAAGGCTGATAAACTGGGAGATTTTTCCGAAATGAGATGACCCTCGTTACCAAAAGCCAGGATAGATGTGGAGACTAAGTTATGACGACAGGAGGCTAAAGTGAACTCGACTAAAGAGTCACGACCGCTTTCAATAAATTTGGTACTTAGAAAGACACAATCATAACATGGATCAATAAATTTATTCGTGTTCAAAGATGAGGTAGAGATTATTTTTTGGCTCACGGTGTGTGGAGTAGAGTAACTCTCGCCTAAACCTTGGATGGTGAGGGATCTCGAGTTAGTTTTGCCTATACCCTGTGGCTGGGGTATGTCAGATGCTGGGATAGATTTACTTCTACCCCAGCTCTTAGCTTCTGGTGGTTGGGATTTCTTTTTTACTCCCCCCACTACGACTTCCACGAAGCAATGCCTCTTGTTTCTCTTCTTCAATAAGGGGAATACCCTAAAGCCAGAATCGAGCTCTAGGAGGAACTGTTCGACATAACTCTTCTTCCTCCTCTAGAGTTATTTTATCTCGATTCGAAGAGGGTAAAAGAGTACCTTTATCCATGGTTAACAGAAAGAACAACCAAAACTACACAATGTGTTTGGAAAAAAGGGGGGAAGGAGATATAACGAGACGATTCTAGGTTTGGTAAGATGACCCTATGATCGATGGTAGAAGTACAACACTACAAATTTATGGCATGACACTGGAAATTAAGTAGCAAGAATTAAGAAAAAAAGGTTCATATTCAAAAGAGATGAACCCAGAAATAACCGTCTACCCAGAATCCCAGAAATCGAAGTGGCCGAAGACACAGATCAAGAAATAAGAACAAAGCAAGAACTAATTCAAGAACTTCAAAGGAAAATTGAAGGAAGTATTGAGAAATAGTGAAGTACCTATGTTTGGAAAGGTTTATGAAACCCTAAATGAGCAAACTGAAAGATCGTGAGAAGGCAAGTCTTTGAAGAGAACATAGAGGTCTTTCAAAAGAGCAAATGACGAATGTGGAGTGATAAGAATGGGGGAAAGGTGCGCATATGAACATAACCATTGAGTTTCCGAATCGGAAGAGGCAGGGGCAAAAGAGACAATTTAACCCAAAGGCAATTATGACATATGTGAAACGACATTGCATTAAATGCGCCCATATGCCGAAGACGGCAAGAGGCTGTTGTTTTACGCTATGACGATGGCAAGTGTACAGCTGTAAAGTTGTCACAATGATATAAACAAATCGAGCCTATTCCTCTTCATGATAATCCGGATTGGGTGAAGCCTGTTGCCAAAACATATAAACCCAAATGGTTGATGCAAAAGGGATCCCAATAATCATGAAAAGGAATAGATAGTTTCTAATCGAATTAACCCAAATTATATGCTTGGGGTAATTCACAATTAGAACTCCAACGAATCCAAAGTTTCGATAAGAGCTGAATGAAAATCAAGTAATCAAGTAAGTTGTAATGGCTCAGATGTGAGATCCGAGTTAAATAATAAATGCACCCCGGCAGCCCAAAGACCTTGACTACCGGGCTGGGAGCAACTGTTACGGACTCATATGAGACCCATTTAATGAATGGCCCAACAAGGGGCAATCTACGTGACCTAAATATGGCGGCAGAGCGTTTGGACTTGGAGGCACAAAGGCCCATAATTCCAAACCTTAGCCCTACAGGTAAACTCTATAAATAAGAGTTAAACCCTAAAGGTATGATCATTCTCTCTCAATTACTATTATGTCGTCACTGTGTACACACATCACCCCCTTTGGCAAAAGCTATCCTATTCGTGCATAGTGATATGATATTCTCATAAGTATCTAATTGATAGATACCCCTAGGAGAGAGTTATCTGATCCTAAATTAACACACTAGTCCAACGGACTAAACATCTCTGTCAATCTAGACAGAGCAGAGGGAAATAACGATATAAACACAGACACAAATGCATAAATTAAAACCAGAAGACAATCTGCATAAAAAGTACCATTTTTTAAAATTATAATATGGCAACAAAAGAATGGAAAAATTAACGAAAATGACAAAGCAGTTGCAACTTGACAAAATATACTTATAGAATATACTGGCATGAAATTAGACAAGGCAGTGAGAAAGAATACGAAAACCCAACTGTTTTTGACAATTCACTACCCATCTCCATGGTGCGAAGGCAGAGTGGAATTATTTCTGTTGAAAGAAGAAAACTGATAACCTCTGTATCATCAACCTGACAGAAGTAGAATGAAAAAGATTATTAACACCGACAAACACATCTGTTAAATATTGATTCCATCTTCATATGTAGAAAATAGGGAAAGCAAGTAAATACAAACAATTTGCTAAAAAAGTAACATAATAATGAGGAACTTTTATTTATCACTTGACTGAACTGATGAGTTAATAAAAACAAGTTGCATTCAGTTATATATGAAACTTTCAAATCATTACACACTTTGAAGATTCAACACGTGATTTACCAAATACGATAAAAGCGTGTATGGTTTCAAATTAGAAACTACCAGAACTTATCATTTTAGTGTAAGTAAGGAACTATCTGGTTTTACCAAAACCATGGTTTTGATGGTTTCCAAAGTGAAACCAAACACGCGCAAAGAGTGTGTAACAAAGTAACAAGGAAGAGTACCTTCACCAGGGCACCAATGACACCAAGACTAGTGAGCCTCAAGTACTCAAATGGTTTTGATTTGCTTGTTGTATTAAGAAAAGGATAAAGATATAGAGGTATGTGGGCTGCAAAAGAGAAAAGTATAAAGAATAATCTGAATAATGATATTTTTCTGTCCATATATTCTTTAAACAAGCACAAACCATGTTGAGAAGGATAAAAGTCATGTCATGGAAAAATAAACCACTAAGATGTAATCTTAAAACAGAGAGATCATATTCTCTTCCTGTTCAACCTAACTTAGGAAGAAGGTACTCAAAAAGCCAGGAATAAATTATTGCCAGGAAGGAAAATCATAAAAAAATTTATGATGATATTTAAATTCTGAGAGAAAGAGATTCCACTACAAACAATATAGGAAGTAAGGAGTCTTAATGGAGTCAAAGGCATGGGCATCTCAGGTGCATTTAAGCTTTTGCTAATCAAGAATTGATTTCATTAATGGAAACTAATTTTTTGATGGGAGAATTAGATTTCCCCGGAAGACCATCACATCAATTAAGCATCCACTACACCAAAGCAGTCAATTAAAGGAAGTATAACAAATGCTTCATGCCATATAATTAAAAGTTCAGCGCAAATAAAATTAGAGCGGTAGAAAGAAAAACTTGCAAATATGTTTTGGCAATAAATTAATTTCAAGAACGATCAACTTAAAAGTAAGGATTTGAATTTTAAGGCACACACTCACCTCTCTTCCCAAGATAAATTCCAAGACCATAAACAATTCATAACTTAGCCAATCTACTTACATTCTAGCCCTTCCTTGCTCATCTTAATCTGGTACTGTAATTATACAAATGAACTTTCTTTTTATGGTTTTAGTCAGATGCCACTAAACATATCACAATAATTTGCCAGTCTCTCCACAATTATAATAAAGGGAGGAACTCTTATTCTAAGCACATGCTACAGCTAACAATATGACAAGAATCATGCCAAGAATACAAGTAGAAACCACGATAGCAAAATCGAGCATGTCAAGATCAGAAGTGGTGTTACCATTCATGAACAACATCTTTGTATCTGGATGAGATGCAACACACTGTAGAAAAGCATAAGAAAAATCACAAGTCATGTCTCAAATCCAGCACGTAAAGAACAAAGATGGTGTTACCATATGGTTTAATTTAATTTTCAAGCAGGTCCCTGTCCCTGTGCTTCAAAAGTTTTATAAGCCCCTCCTCATAGATTTCAATGGTTACATAATTAATCCTTGGACTTTTGGACATTTGTATATCAATCCCCATGATACTAATGTGTCTTAACAGTGAAAACATATTGCAAAAGTAATTAGATTTTATGTGAAAAGGAAAGAAGTTATATATTCTTCCCCATCATTTTTTGATTATAAAACAGACAATTTGTCAATCGCAGAAGGAATGTTGGCTTTAGCTGCTAGCACTCACTGATGTTGCTGAGAGAAGATAGCGGTGAGGGCTGAGAGAAGATGAATAGAAGAAAGACTGGGCCTTTATACTGGTTGCAGCACTTGCCCTTTCAAGTATTGTGGGCACTATAATGGTTCTGCTTTGAAGACAGAGGGGAATATTTATGTCCCACCATTTCAACCATTGTTTTGCAGACTCCAGAAAAACCAAAATTTAATTTGCAACAAAATCATCAGAATCATATCTTGATTTGAAGGCTCAAAAATGACAAACCAAGAATCCAAATTTGCCATTGGTTATTTGAGTCCCATGTCATAAGAAAGGAATCTCAAAAAAAAAAAAAAAACTGAAGAACGAAATATCACAGACTTAATCGAAAACCAATTCAGAGACTCCAAATAATATCACAAACCTGTAAGGGTCTATTGGAAAAACAGATTATAGGAACCTCCAGATTGATTTTCCCAAAATAATTACGGCTTCACTTATACCTTAAGCAACCGATTTCCATGGTTCCAAAATTTAAAGAACTTATCTACTTCGCAAAAGCAATGAGTTGAACAAAGTAACAGTGGACATGGTTAGGAAGTTTGAAAAAAAAAACTACAAACAATACAGTTCAATGATAAATATCATGATAAAATCTAAACAATTTTTCCCCATTGTATCAGTTCACAGAACAGCCTAGCTGCATGGGCATAGTGCAATGACATCTGACCTGAAGAAGAGCAAGAGCATTGCACACCCGATTTGATTGCATTGGAGTAAGGTTTGGAGGCGACAGAACTGGGTATATTGAAACTATTTCCTGAAAGAAAAGGGAATTCAAATCTTAAAGGAGCATGACAACTAATAAGCAGTTTAATATTTGGAAATAACACGCAGCAAAGCTTTAACCTCTGAGGAAATGAGAGTTGGTGATACTACCATATATGCATAGAATATACCAAAAAGGAATGGAAATATAGAGTATAGACAGTACAAGCAGCAAAATAAGCTATTACAGTAGAAAAGTGTTCGTTTATTATTGTAAATATTCACAGCATCACAAGGTACTATGACCAATTTGTCAATAACATATAAGAATGATTACGCTCATCAATTTTGTTAAAGTTGAAAATAGAATTTGGGAAATAAGATATCAGCTATATGTGGTAGAAGACCATTGGCGAGAAACATACCATGCAAAGAAAACAGTATTTTTATCTTCTATCTAAAAAAGGAGCTAAGGCTGTATAATGTATAATAACCCATAAATGAAGCATTTAGAATAACATGCAAGTGGGATAACATACCTGCAAAAGAGCAGCTATGGTACCAAATGAATTCCACAACAGTGGGGCTACTCCCAGTTCTTGAATTGATTCCCTCTTCTAAAATTAAGCAGTAAGAACAAAACAAAAATTAGATACCAGTGTCCACTACAGCTGAATATATGTCTCCTTGTTGTGGCTGAATGCGTAAAATAATAATAATCACTAGAATCAACAAGGAACCAAGTCTGTCGACCATATGAACCAGCATTCTCACAAATACAGAGAAGCGTAAGACTACCATTGCAATGCAATATGACTGTGCATTTCAGATGCTATTGCCATCATAAAACAGGACTCGTGATGTTATTTTGAATCCAGCGCTGGCTGGCATTTGCTTCAACTGGGGTGAATACATCCCTCTTCAATAACCCATAAAATTAGACTTTGAAACAGACACATAACTTAAAAATTCCCCAATCCAATGTTTCAATTGAGATGAAAACAGCAGTTATTCAACTAACAAAGCTAAAGTCCATCAGAAAAGAATTTGAAAACGCTGATCACAAACTCACGCAACAAATTTTCAAATTTGTGTGATGTAAATGAACAATCGACCTTAGATAGCTCATGCAGGGCACTTTCTCGGAATTCAGGATTACCCAGTTGAAGAACCAGATGCTCTACGGCAGCGGCCATCTTATCCTTGTTAGCCTGAGTAGCATTTTGAGCGGAGGGGCCAACAGCAACAAATGGCACATTCATTGAGAGAGAATGAGGTAAATTCGCCATTGCTGAAAGATAAAGAAAATGAAAGAAGCTGTAACTTCTTTACTTCCTTCCTGGTATTTGGAAGACTTTTATATAAAAAAATACAAGCTAAACGAACAAGGCATAGCTGCTAAGTTTTAACCGATGAGCGGCTCGGCCACACGTGCTATGCATGCCGGAGAGAACATAATGAGCAGTATGGGAAAGCGCGCGCCAAGGAAGGAAACTTGAAAAGGCTGCCGGTCAATTGGCCGTTTCTGAAATTTTACCAGAAAATCCGACGTTTAAAACCTTCGGGATTGTTTTGTTCCCTTTTCTGTTCCTAGAATTTTGCTGGGTACATTGAATAAATTTATTGGGATTTGATTATTTATTGTGACTATTATTACATTCATTAATGTCATATTAAAGCATTTATGATTTGGGAAGGGAAGGAGACACTCGTTTTACTCCCTCCCTCCCTCATTTTCTTTCCAAATTCTACTCCACCCTGAGATTAAAATAAAGGGGAAAAAATACTCCTCCGACCCTAATTATAAGAACACATTTTGGAATTGGTTTTGGTCCTAATTATAAAAGCAAATTTTAATTTTTATCAACTTTTTCCTATAATACTCTTATTTATACTTTCTCAATAATAATTTAATATTCCCTTCGGTCCTAATTATGAGAACACAAGTTGGTCTTGGTCCTAATTATAAGACCAAGTTTAATTTTTTTGTTCAATTTCTTCTTAAAATATCCTTATTGATACTTTCTCAATAATAATTAAACATATGAATAATTTAATAATGTACTCCCTCTGGTCCTTATTATAAGGTACCAACTAGCAATTTTATTTGGTCATTTTTATAAGGCACTTGCTTGTTCCCAATGAGCATTGATTATTTTTTTTCCATGTATACCCCTAATTAATAAAGGTAATGGGTGAGAGTGATAATTAATATAATATTAGAGTTTAGAGCCATTATTAGGGGTAATATTTGAAATTACTTAGATTCTAGGACAACTTTATTGACTTTAACTACTTTTATTGGTTTATAAGAAAAGTTAGTTGGTGCCTTATAATAAGGACCAGAGGGAGTATCCTATTATCTGCCCAAACATTAGTAATTTCTTGTCTATTTATGATTTTAAAAGTATTTATTTCAATTTATATATTCAGTTGTGCACTTGTGCGAACTATTTTAATTAGAAATGTTAGGTCTTGTGACAAAAAAAAAAAATTAGGTATTAGAAATTAATATTAATTTAATTGGTTAATAATTAGAATTAGAATTAGGTATTAAAAACGATCTGGAGCACAACAACAACAATGACAGATTAGAGCATAGAGGATGCCAAGACAGTGAAGCGCATGGGGGTAAAGAGACATGTTAGAGATGTGGTTCCTCCATGTAACTATCATTAAATTTTAAGTAAGGGTATTTTAGGAAAATAAATATAATAAACTAATTTAACTTCTCTCCTTAATCTCTCCAAATTCTGATAAATAACTCTTATAATTAGGACCAGAGAGAGTATAAAAATAACTTTGAATTTACAAAATTTTAAATCAGGTACATATAAAAAAAGAGTTGTTAATTACTTATCAAATTTTATATTTCCATATCAACTCTCTATAATAAATCTAATTTAGAATTTTACAATTTCAATTTTTTTTTGTCTCTTTCCCTAAAATGAAACATAGTTTAAATTTAATATTTTATAAAATTATTTTTATATAAGAATATATGAAATTATTATTATAATAATAAATAGATAAACGGTTAAGATTTTATGGAAACAATTTATAATTGCAATACAAATAAAATCAACAAATTTTAATTTTATAAAATATAATAATAATATAAATAATAATTTTGTAAAATATTATCCCTAAACCATTAAATTTTGTAATAAATAGGGGAGATGAGATTATAAGGAGAATACGGAAAAAAAGAGAATATTGGCTTCTTTTTTTATTTTCAGAAAAAATAATAAAACTTATTTAGAAAACTAATTTGAATGAGTTGTTTCTAAAAAAAACTTTAAGCTGTTTTTAAAAATTAAAAAAATAAAAACAATTTTTAGGTGTTTTTTTTCTTTTTCTAATCCTATTTTTTGAGGGCGTCATCTGACGACTATTGACACCATCGCATCAATGCTGATCACAGCTACGCCACGTGTTTGGAATAGCGGTAGGAAAAATAACTTATAGTCAATCTGATTGAAAAAATAAGATTGAGTAAAAGTAAGATTGTGAAATATTATATTTATGTTTGGATTGGGTAAAAGTCATAAGTGACTTTTTAGATAATTTATAAGAGAAAAATTAAAATTACAGAAAAGGTCAGTAGAATTTCTAAAAATTGCAATCAATGAATAAAAGGGATCAAAGAAAATTACAGAATTTGACCGATAAGGTTCTTCTTTCCTGGATGATAGACGTAAGAACTACCACTCTGGTCTTATTTATAAGTCCAGTTTGACCAAAAAATTTGGTCCTATTTATAAGTCCATTTTGACCAAATAAATGAGATTGTGACAATCTTGCCCATATTAATGATGATGAGAGAGATTTGACAATAAATTTTAAAAGATACCCATTCATAAATGAGGGTAAAGTTAGAAATTTGTTCTATAATCATTGAGATACCTAACTTTCCTTGGTATGTGAGATTTGATCAAACTAGACTTATAAAGAGGACCAGAGTGGTACATACCCAATACAAAGACAAATCAGAGCAAAGAAAGAGATCCAAAAAGCTTCAACGCTAGCTGAAATAGCTTTTCAAAAGTTCCAAAAACTAACTTCTGAATATAGTGGTTGAAAAGGAGCTTTTGAAAATTTATCCCAAACAGGTGATCTTTGGTGGCCAATTGGAGCCTTATAACTTATAAGTTCGATTGAGGTTATGAATTGGCAGTCCAAACATGCACATGCAACGGCCGCCACTAGGTCACTTCTAAAACAAATTGTTTTAAAAACAACTTCAAACAGATTCTTTTCTAGTTCTCAAAACTTATTTTCAAAAACAATTTTATAGAATTATTTTGGGAAAAAAATTAAAACAAACAAGCCCTAAATGTTTTCGAATTTGGTGATTTTTATGGCTTACTATCGGTGTTTTTTGAAATATGGCATTAATAATTATTACTAATATAAAAGAGGGAAAATTTTAGTTAAGGACCACTATAGTAAATTAATTTCAATTGGCCACCAAAAAAACTAAAACTTCACTGAAGTTCAAGGGGCTAAAGTGAAATTAATTGCTAATGGTAAAAAAACAGAATTGACCCTCATTCCCCTCTTTCTCTGCTGGTTCCAGTTTCTCTCTCTCACTCCACTAGTTCTAGCTTCTCTGTCGTAACTGATAAAATCTGTGAAGAACGATTGGTTTCTGCTCACCTGTTAAAAGGTCATTTCCAACATTTGTATCATTGTACGTATAATGGTTAATTTAATTGTTGATTACTCTTACAATCTAATTAAATTTTAATTCGGGTTAATGCGGCCTTAAATCATGAAATTTTTCCCTACAAAAAGAAATATTATTGTCATTAATGATAATTTGGTCAATATCCTTCTAAAGGTTTGTTCTCCTCCCATCAAACCAAACACACCAAAACTTAAATATGATCGGTTTAATGACGTTAACAAAATTTAACACGGTAAAATATATGGATCAAAGCAAAAACTCGTTAAATGTACAAGGAGAATAACTGAAACTTTTAAAAATATAAAGAGAGAAGTACAAAACTTAGATTAAGTTATTTATATCTATTTAATTAAATTATGTAATGACATTTGGTTATTTTGTTATTGTTACTTGTTAAAATGCGTTTAATGACTTGTAAATTCACTTATAAACACTTACAACTTTTTGTATCAACCCTTATAATATAAATTCGGATTTACAATTTTCATATCGAAACTTATTATTTTGTTATTGTTAGTTGTTAAAATTGGAATTTGTAAATTTTCAAATGAACACTTGATATTTTCTTATGGTTAGTTGTTAAAATATGTATATACACTTGTAAATTTGACCTAATGATATATACAACTTAACCCAAGTTTTATCCTTTTCTAAATCTTTTCGTTTTCTTTTATTCTTCAATTTTTATTTTTTATTAGTGTTATCTTTTCATTCTATGTTATTTTTTCTATTGATATTATTTAAGAACTTTATTTATTCTCAGAAATCATTGGGTAAAATTTTTTTACTTAATTAATTACAGGTTAAATTTCACTTATAATAAAATGATTCTTTCATAATGTTATTTAAATCCTAAAAAAAATAAAAAAGAGAATGGTACAAAGAGCCCACCAAATCTTGGGGAGTATATTGGATTGGAAATTTCGGGGGTGCGCAATCTGGATAATATTATTCGTTCAGGTTACTCTATATGCTATTATATACTCTCTCCGGTTCTAATTATAGAAATATTTTTATAATACAAATTGTACTATAAAAGCGTTCTTATAATTAAGACTGGAGGTAGTATTTCGATCTCTTTGCTTGCAGTCCAGAAAAAAATCTCTTGCCAATGAGGAGTAGCATAGTTGACTAAAATGTCAGCCTTCATCCCAAAATGGAGGAGGTTCAATATCCCTTGTCGATGTGACGACCTCGTTGGTGAGCGATCTGTAAGTACCTTATCTGTAAATGCTCTTTAAGCCTGGAGACGTGCGTGCCTTGACTCTGATGGGGTACCAGTGTCTACCCCACCTAACTTTATATATATATATATATATATATATATATATATATATATATATATATATTTGCTCGTTAAGTTTAATATGTTTTAATTTTATAACACCCAATGGATGTAACATAAAAATAACCCGGACCTCAAGCCTTCATATTCAAGTTCTTTCATTGCATTAGATTTTAAGGTCAACTTCATATATTTTGAGGGTGTTGCTCATGATTTTCTCCTCTTCCTTCATGTTCTTCATAAGGCAAAGCAATGGGTAGGTTGGGCAACCCGAGGCTAAACCCATAGCCCACTCATTGAACTTTAAATGGGTATGGACTATCCTGTACTCGTACCTCAACCCATTTAAACCCATGTAAACAGGCTAGCATATAAATGGGCAGGCTCACCGAGTTTCGGGTTGTCCATTTACATTTGACATGTTTATTTTTTTGGGAAAAAAATATTCATAAGCATTAAACATTCATTCATATTCATCATTCTAAATTCTGAAATTTGAATCTTCAAATTTTAATAATCAATATTCACATAAATTTAGATAAGTACCATCATAACATAAATTTGTTCATAATAGGAAGTTAAAGAGCGCCTTTATCTTATATAGAATGAGATGAGTAATTAATAAAAAACACTAAATTGGCGGGTATGCGCAGCCGGTAGATATGCCCCTAGCCCGCCCATTTAAGTTTTAAATGGGCGGGTTCTAACCCGTCTCATTATAGGTCTTTTTGGGTGGACTCAAAATGACCTAATTACATTAGATTGTGGGTGGGCTTTATGGGTTTCGTGCTCAGCTCTAGTTCTTCATTTCTGAGTTATAAGGCCTATTTTGTTCAACAGAGGGAGAGGAAGGCTCTTAATATGGGGAATATTATAATGACCTCTTAAGAAAGAGATTTAATTATTATTAATAAGTCATAGTGACAAATAAGCAGCAAAAACTTATTATCATTTCATGCCCCGAAACTTATTAACTTATTATTGTATGCTTTTTAATTGTTATCAAACTTTTAAGGATTAAACTCCTCCTTTGGGACGACCTTATATACCGCTTTTAATTTCCATGAATTGATAAGTGAGGGTCTGAGTTTTAATGTTACGTGTTTGGTTCAAAGGATGTAGGAAAAATATGTTTATATTTAAGGGTTAAGGAGCAATTTTACACATGAGCTTTTCCCCCAGGAGCGCCCAGCACCACGTGCTTTTTTCTGGAGCAAAAGTACACACGTGGTTACGTTTTGGGAGCGCCCAGCACCATGGCGATTAGTTGACCGTTAGTCAACTGTTAAGTTGGATGGAAATGAACAAGAACTCGGGTAAAATTACACTTTAACCCTTAGTTTTAAATAAAAATTATCCTTTTGCCCTAAGTTTTTTTTTTTAAAAAAAAAAACTAAAAATACCCCCTCCTTGGTGGGCCCCACCACCGGCCACCCCACCACTGGCGGCCGACCACGCGCCGCCGCCGCCGCTGGCCGGCGGTGGTGGTCGGCCGCCGCCAGCCGGCGGTGGTGGTCGGCCGGCGGTGGAAGGGTATTTTTAGTTTTTATTATTATTTAAAACTAAGGGCAAAAGGGTAATTTTCATTTAAAACCAAGGGCAAAAAGGTAATTTTCATTTAAAACTATGGGGCAAAATGGTAATTTCCTTTTTTTCTACCATCGGCGCCCACGCCCGGCATCCACGTCGGCGTCCATGTCGGCGTGTCGGCCCAAATAAGCGCCACGTCGGCGTTCCATCCAAGTTAACGGTTGACTAACGGTCAACTAACTGCCGTGGTGCTGGGCGCTCCCAAAACGTAACCACGTGTGTACTTTTGCTCCAGAAAAAAGCACGTGGTGCTGGGCGCTCCTGGGGGAAAAGCTCATGTGTAAAATTACTCCTTAACCCTATATTTAAACAGACAAATTTATCAACTAAAATAATGTAATTTCAAATGACATTTAATATATCTAAATTATTATTTTTAAATTTATCCGAATTAAATAAATATGACTCTATTGAATAACTAATTGCTGATACATATTATATGTGTATGTACACATGTGTAGTCATCCTCAAGTATATTTTTCCATGTACATCTAGTACCCTAAAGTAATTTGTGGTGCTTATAGCGCCTTGAAGAATGTTTTTAGGTACGACCATCACCATGAAGTTCTTTTTTGTGTAATTCTGGACTTAACAATTTAGATCATTTAAAATGTTAGATACACTTAAAAAATATTTCAAGGGGTTGTGTCCATCAAAAAATAGTTTTTGATAGTGGACACACTCAAATGCACCTAAAAAAATCATTCAAGGGCGGAATGCACTTTAACCCTATATATTTATATATCCAAAATCATTCTTTTGCTTCTACATCTTCCTATTCATTCATTCAAATGCTCAACGTCAGCCATAAATCAATAATGTTCTTATTAGTAAAAAGAAAAAAAAATATTGACAAACTCTTATGAAGAATAGCAGAAACTAAAACATAATTTTGATAAGGATTAAAGGGCAAAAATGTCTCAAAAAATTTCACAAACGGGCACTAGGCACCAAAAAAATTTTGAGAGGCCAATTTCATACCGGAAATAATAAAATTGTAGCAATTTTGCCCTATTTTAACATCAACAAACAGTCAACTGTTAGCTTACTAATTATGCTGTGTTGGCTCTACCTCATAAGATATTTATGGTGCATAGTATGCCATGTAATCATCATCCTCAATGAAATTATAAAAAACAAAAAATCAAATTTCTATGGGCATGGGTTGTGAACAGGAAGTACCTATACAATTCCAAGTAGAGCCGTCAAAACGGCTTGAGCCCTTCGAGCTAACCCGTTTAAATGTGGTGGGTCAACTTGTATTTTAGGTGGTGAAAAGGAATTTGAACTTAAACGGGTTAGCCTATTAGGATTCAAAAATAAAAGGGTTAGCCTGTTAGGACCGAGTGCAAACCCTTTTTAGCCTGCCTATTTTTTTATTTATTAAAATAAAAATATTCACTCTTATTATGCAACACCTTTTACTTGGAAAGAAAAAGAAAACTTAAGTACTTATTATAAGTTCTCACATACTTGTCCAGTTGTCCTCTAATGAAACTTCAAAGGTTCAAGTTGAGGTTAACTTGTTTAGCTCTAGCCACTTTCCATACAATTAATAACCTTATATATATGTTTTACTCTTATTCATATGTCCACTGCACACATGATGATCGAGCATTTCAAAAACAAAAATGGCATAGAAGTTTTCTTAAAATAAAATAATTTTACTATAACTTTTTTTTTTCAAAAATTTCTCAAATAAATAATATTATACTCCTTTCGGTCATATTTATAAGAGCTCGATAACCGAATAATGTGGTTTAATAAAACGGTTAATATTAGTTAAAAATATTAGGGTTAAGGTGCAAAAATAGACAAATGATTTTCTCAAAAGAGCGTCCAGTAGCAAATACTTTTTTTTGGCGCAAAAGTAGACACGTGGTTACAAAAGTGGAGCAAAATTAGCGTTTGACCGTTAGTTGACTTTTTCTGAACTGAAAATGATGACGTGGATGTTAATGCTTTATAAATTACAGTTCAGCCCCGAATACATTTCAAAAATTTCAATTTAGTCCCTCTATAAACTTTTAAAATTTTCAGTTAAGTCCTTCTTTTTCTTCCAGATGCAAAACCCAGATTCCGGTGATGCAAAACCCAGATTCCGGTGATGCAAAACCCAGATTCCGGTGATCATTCTATCATATCCAAAACCCAAAAGCTCAAAACGATGAAACCAAAATCAAGAATCGATCAAAATCGAAATTGAAATCGATCAAGGAAATCGAAGAACCAAAATCGAAGAACCCAGAAACAAGAATCGAAGAAATCAATCAAGGAAATCGAAATCGAAATCGAAATCGATCAAGGAAATATAGAAGAAATCGTACACAATAACCCAGAACCCATAAACAAGAATCGAAGAAATCGATCAAGAGAAATCAAAGAAATCTGAAGGCACCAGACCAGAGAAATCAAAGAAATCGAAATCGAAAAAAAAATCGAATCTTGAAACAAGAACCCAGAAACATATATATATCAAAATCGAAATTGGAATCAAGGAAATCGAAGAAATCCAGACCCTCGCAGGCTCGCTCGCAGATCGAACCCCCACTGACTCGCTCGCAGGCTCGCGTTGATCACAGGCCGCCAGACCCTCCCTCGCTCACAGATCGGACCCTCGCTTGGTGTCGATCGACGCCTACTTTTGTGTTCTGCGATTTGGGGGGGGGTGGTGGCAGATCGTTGGGGGGGGGGGCGACGATCGTGGAGTGGGGGGGGCGACGATCGTGGCGTGGGGGCGACGATCGTGGAGTTTGGGGGGGCTGACAGGGAAGGAGGAAGAAGAAAGGAAGGAAGGAATAAAAGGAGGTGTGGAATTTTTATTTATTTCTTCTTTCTTTTTGCACTGCCAAGTAGGAAAAAATTTGCTAAGTCAGCATCCATGTTAATGTTTTTGATCAAACTAACGGTCAAACGGTCATTTTGCTCCACTTTTGTAACCACGTGTCTACTTTTGCGCCAAAAAAAAGTATTTGCTACTGGACGCTCTTTTGAGAAAAGCATTTGTCTATTTTTGCACCTTAACCCAAAATATTAAGTATGTCTTGAACTAATTTTTTTTTTCCAAGTATGCCTTCATTTATTAGGGGCAAGTAAAAGAGAGATATAGAGTAAACATAAGTAACACTAACCCTTTAATTAGGCTGTGCATGGCAACCATTCTGTTCCCCAGCACAGTTTCTCAGATGGAACAGTTTTTTCTGATTTTGTGCCTGGGAAGAGTTCTGAGAATCAGAATTACGTTTGTTAACTCATTTTATTTTTACTCCGAGAATCAGAATTACGTTTGTTAACACAAATTTTTTTTTCATTCCGATAATCAGAATTACGTTTGTTAACACATTTTATTTTTATTTCTGTAATTTTTATATTCAAAAAATTATTTATGTGGTGGTGGCGGTGGCAGCGGCAGCGGCGTTCGTGGTGGTGGCGGCGACGAGGTGGCGGCGGCGGCGGCGGTGGTGGTGGTGGCGGTGGCGGTGGCAATGGTGGTAGTGGTGGCGGCGGTCGTGGTGGTGGCGGTGGCGGTGAGGTGGCGGTGGCGGCGGCGGTGACGGTCGTGGGGGTGGCAGTGGTGGCGATGAGGTGGGGCGGCGGCGGTGGCGTCGGTGAGGGTGGTGGTGGTGGTGGCGGTGGCGGCCGTGGTGGCGGTGAGGTCGGGGTGGTGGTGGTGAGGTGGGGGTGGTAGTGGCGGCGGCGGTTGTGGTGGTGGTGGTAGTGGTAGTGGCGGTGAGGTGGGGGTGGCGGTGAGGTGGGGCGGCGACGGCGACGGCGGTTGTGGTGGTGGTGGTGGTGGTGGTGGTGGTAGTGGTAGTAGCGGTGAGGTGGGGGCCGCAGCGGGGCGGCGGTGGCGGCGGTGGCTGTGGCAGTGGTGGTAGTGGTGGCGACGGTCGTGGTGGTGGCAGTGGCGGTGAGGTGGGGGTGGCGGTGGTGGCGATGAGGTGGGGCGGTGGCGGCGACGTCGGCGAGGTGGTGGTGGTGGCGGTGGAGGTGGCGGTCGTGGTGGCGATGAGGTCGGGGTGGTGGTCGTGGTGGCGGTGGCGGTGAGGTGGGGGTGGTGGCGGCGGCGGCGGTTGTGGCGGTGGCGGTGGTGGTGGTGGTAGTGGTAGTGGCGGTGGGGGTGGTGGCGGCAGTGGCGGTGGCGGCGGGGAGGGTAGTTGACACTACGAAAGGTTTTCGAGAGAAAGAAGAGAAGTTGTAGGTTGAGGAGTAAATTCTGATTTTGTGCCCAGAAATAGAAAAACATGAATTTTCTGCTTTTTTTTTTTCTATTCCCCAGCACAAAAATTGAACCGGTTCATCCCGGGAAAAAAAAAAAAAACCGGATTTACCAAACAGATTTCTCATCCATTTGTGTTCCGGGGAACTGAAATTAACAAAAAACACATTCTGGGAGCGTTACCATGCACACCCTTAATGTAATATTACTCTCTCTAGTCTTAAATATAAGACAAAGTTGACTTTTTTGGATATATTAAGAAAGCTAATTAAATTTTTAAAATATTTATATTTATTGTATTTCCTCCCTACTATTTTGCCTAACTTATAAATTGATATATAATTTAATAATACATAAAAATGATGATTAAATAACTTATTTAGCTTCTTTAATCTCTATAAAAAAAGTCAACTTTGTCTTATATTTAAGACGAGAATGAGTATATAATTAATGAGGGGTACGAATGAAAAAAAAAAAAATCATTAAATGTTGAGACAACTTTTGTGAAGCTCTTATAAAAGGGACAAAGCAAATTCAAATTTTGGACTCTTATAAAAAGGAGGTGACAAAGAAAATTTAATATAGTCATACATAAATTTTTATATATAATAACTGAGATTTTCTTGTCTTTTTAATTGTTAAATTTTTTTATATGTGATTAGAAAAAGTAGGTAAATTATTTAGTTTTGCTTATTTTTGAGTTGGGACAATAGTTTATTAGTGTTTGGAGTTTAATTTGTATTTGTTATTATTGAAGTTTAGGCAATAGTTTAACATTTTATTTCAAGCCCGCGGGCCAGCCTTCAGCCTGCGTGTTAAAGGTTCGAACTTCGATAATACGATGATTTTATGATACACAGGTTTTTTAAGCTCAGACCTGTCAAAGGCTGACCCGGCCAAGTTAGCCAGTCTTAACAACTCTTCTTCAAGCCATGGTTCCAAAAAAAAAAGAAAGAAAGAATTCATCATCATCAACAAATCAACGGGCCAAAAATAAAAAGTGTCGCCCCATTCATCATCATTATCAATCATCAGTAGAAAAAAATTAACAATCTAAAAGAAAAAGCCAATCTGTAGAAAAAATTCTCCTCTTGATAAACCAAATTAAGACCAACCCATTGATCCATTATTTCTCAAAAGCAGCTCTTCGTTCGCTTCCTGCCTTGGGCCAGTTGAAGTCATAGAGAGGTACTTGTAAGAGTTAGAAGCAGAGCAATGAAAAATCAGAGAAAAACACAATGCGAGAAAGGTGATGATAAGTTTTCCGGAAAATCTAATCAGAAAGCCTCCAAATTAAAGATCACAAGCCTATAAGGACCCATATGAAAAACAGATGATAAGAACGTCCAGATTAATTTTCCCCAAAAATAATTATGACTTCACTTATACCTTAAACAATTGATTTCCAAATTTTCAAAAATTTAAGAACTTGTCTACTTCGCAGAAGGAACAAGTTGAATAAAGTAACCGTGTAAATAGATAGGAAGTTTAAAAAATTTTACAAACTATACAATGATATATAATAACATGATAAAACACAAATAAGCTTTCCATGTATCAAATATATGCCAACTATAATATACTATTTCCAGTCTTTAATATAAAATCTCATTTATAGTATAATTTATACTACTAATGGAAGAAGATCGCAAGAGCATTATACATCCAATTGATTTGATTATTGCATTGGAGTAAGGTTCGAAGGTGACATAACTAGTAGGTACATTGAAACTATTTCTTGAAGGGAAAAAGAATTCAAATCTTAAAGGAGCACTGAAAAATGGAAATATAGACAGTGCAAGTAGCAAAATAAGCTATGGTAGAACGTGCAAGTAGCAAAATAAGCTAGGGTAATAGAACAATTATAGTTTACGTACATTAACAGTGTCACGATGTACTATGACCAATTTGTCAATAACATAAGAATGAGGTGAATACATCACCATTCCAGAATATTATCTATCCTATATATTTTATATTTGAAATTCAGTAAAAGTATTTACTTCAACAGAGATGAACACACCAGTTATCCAACTAAATCTTGAAACAAACACAAAACTTTAAAAAAAAAAGCCTTTTTCTTAGTGATCATGATTGCCTAACTGGACAATGAGATGGACGACCTCTTACTATCCTTAGCTTGAGAAGCAGCGGCATTTTGAAAGTAGATAATGACAGCTACAAATGGCATATTCATTGAGAGAAGTTGAGGCAAATTGGCCATTGTTTTGAAATATATATGGAAGGTATGAATTGAAGGGGTAGCTTCCCTTATTTCATTCCTTGTATTTCAAGGTCTTTTAAAAATTAATTATTAATAACTAATAAGCTAAATATCAAAAAGGTCTTATGTGGTTATTGATAGGGTAAATAATAGCCTATGTGAAAAATGATAGGCATGTACTTATCTCCCCTTACATAGTCACTTCTAACAAATTTATATAGAGGTTAATTTCATTGCAGTTTAATTGAATTTTAATTTTAGTTAATACAGTTTCAAATAATAATTTTTAGTACTTTTACTTTCTTCCGTCGAAACATCAATCCTTATAGTTTTATTAAGACTTGAAAATGAGTATAATGTCATTAACGAAAATTAATGCCGTTAAATGTATGTTTAAAAAAACTTGTTAAAAGTATAAGGGGAAGAACTAAAACTTTTTAGTATATATAGAAGAATAAAACAAGTTACTTGTATCCATTTGGTTAAGTTTTCCTATGACATTTGTTAGTTTTCTATTGTTAGTTGTTAGCATGTGTTTGATGACTTGTTTAAATTCACTTATAAAAACTGATGTAAATAGCGATTTGTAAATATTCATATGGACACTTGTTATTTTGCTATGATTAGTTATTAAAATTAAGATTTGTAAATTTTCATATGGACACCTAATATTTTGCTATGGTTAGTTGTTACAATTAGGATATGTAATCTTTTCATCTGTTGTAAATATGGTTTTTTCTGTTGTAAATAGCCAGATTTTAAATTTTGTTGTAAATATAGCATTTTTCTGTTGTAAATGACATTTCTATGTTCAAAATCCAGGTGTTTAAATGTTGTTGTAAATATGACATTTTCTGTTGTAATCGACTAAACAGGGGCACATTGGGAAATAGTTTCCAGACAGGGGCATTTTGGTAAATAGTTATTTAATAAGGGAAAAATTGAAAAAAAAAAGGCTGTTAACATGTGTATATTATATACACTTGTAAATTTATTTTTAAACCCTAATGGATATAAAAATTGACCTAAGTTTTATCCTTTTTTATTAGTATTATTATTTCATTCTATATATTCTTTTTCTAGTGATATTATTTCCAAATTTTATTTATTCTCAGACATCATATTTTGAGGAAACGGTTTTTTTACTTAATTAATTACTTGTACATAATAAAATCTATTTTTCATTATATAATTTTTTCATACTGTTTTTTAATTCAAAAAAAAAGGTACAAAGAGCCCACTTAATCTTGGAGAATATAGTGGATAGAAACTTTCAGTGGTGTCCAATCAAAGATAATATCGTCCAGTTTCCAAAAAAGAAAAAAAAAAAAAAATAACATCGTCTATGTAGGTTCCTTTCTCTGCTGTTATATTATTCGAGTTTACCGGCGATAACGTTGTAAGTACGATAATTTTGCATCACCTTATTAACCCTGGGATGTAATTTTCCAATTAGGCAGACCTCAAACCATATTCAAATTCTCTCATCGCTTTCGACTTTGCGGTAACTCTCCACTAACTATAAGAACAGAGGATGGTCAATGATATCAAAGGTTACAAGATATCGTCTTCAGGATTCATCCAATTTAGTGATATTAAAACTGTGATATCTTATTGAACCATGATTGCCACACATTCATCCTTGGGAAACTTCATCATACTGGTTAACATCTTTCTCTTTATTTTTATTATTTAGCCAGGTATTCTCCCTGTATCGGCTCCAACTTCTTTATTTTCCCTCCCTAACAGATAAAGATATCGGCTATCATGTTGGAGTTGAGGTTCATATGTGACCTTCATAGCACTGTGCTCATGTAGCTTTGAGGCCAATAGTTTGGGTCCTCTATTTATGATTTTGCAATTCGATTGTAATCCTACCAATTTATCGACATAGTTTGGAAACATTGTGCACATACTTATAAGCTAAGGATCAATATATAAACTATTGTACTAATTATCTAGAATTTGAAAGTTGTACTCCTCAACCTATGGACCATCAACATAGAGTACTTGTTGATGGTAGAACATGGTAGTTAAGACCAACAGGTGGTTGGTCCAACGGAATGTGGCGCTGGATTCCCTTAAGAGGTCTAGGGTTCGAACTGCGGTAACGCACTTGTAATCCACTTTGTATGGAGCTACTACTGTTGGAATGGTCGTCCTTGCCACTGCAGAACCCGAATCCGGATTAGTCAGAACCGAAGGTTCTGATGAACCGGGTGGGATACCAAACAAAAAAGAACATGGTAGTTAAAAAGTGATGGGAATACATACAAAACAATCAAAGCTGTATATTTTGAGTTGTATCACTATCCTTAAGAATAGCTCTGCCGCTTTTTCAATAAATAAAGATTTGGCAGTCCTTCAAACTTTATGCAAAAAATAGGGTGAGAAAACCAAAAAATACAATAGTAATGTGGTGGATTTATGGCAATTTAATATGGTTGATGATAGGAATACAAATGAGTAATGAAAACGCATAAATGTTTAAGCAGTCACTTGTAAATACTTATCTTTTTTGCCTTTCTATTGAGCAGCAACTGTTTGTGCAATTTATAAGCTCAATCTTAGAAAAAACAAACGTTATCAATATGATTATTTAATGGTTGCAACTTCTTGAGTCTCCCTCCTTAAAAGTTACAAATTAGAACGGTCCTAATTATAGGAGTTATTTAACCGATTTTGGGGAAATTAAGGAGAGGAGTTAAATTAGTTAATTTTACTCATTTTCCTAAAATGCCCTTATATAAATTTAAAATGACATAAGTAAAAGTGAATTACAACCCCGCCACATATTTCTCCAACTAATTTTTCTTTCCACACGTTCTCTAATTGAAATAACGGTCTTGCTATATAAACATATATGTGTATATATATATATATATATATATATATATATATATATATATATATATATATATCTATGTATGTATGTGTGTGTGTGTGTATGTATGTATGTGTGTATATATATATATATATATAGATCTATCTACACATATAGACACACACACACAGAGAGATATATATATATATATACACACACATACATACATACACACACACACACACACATACATAGATATATATATATATATATATATATATATATATATATATATATATATATATATATATATATATATATATATATATTGACACACATAAACACAAATATACATATATGTGTACACACATATATAAATGCTTCTAATAATAAGTATAAATAGGGGTATTATAGGAAAAAATTGACAACAGTTAAAACTTGCTCTTATAATTAAGATCAAAATCAACTCCAAAATGTGTTCCTATAATTAGGACCGGAGGGAGTAAGATTTAGTAGTGGTCTTTGTACGTTTCGCATTATTCATATATTCATTATGGTCAATTAATAAGTAGTATCAATTATGAAGCAACCACAATCATTGTCATTCCATTGATAACTATTAATTTAATTATTAATATAATTTATTAAGAATTAATTACTAAGCGGTGTTAAACTTAATTGCATTGAAATGAAAATTGATAACTAAATTAAATGTGATAAATAGTGTTAAACTAATATATTCCTATAACCTTTACTATAACAAATTTGTTTATATTTTTGACGCTCCATATTTAATGGTTTTAATGAACCGTTAAATATACAGAGGTAGAGTTTCGGGAATGACATATCTAACGGTTTTTTAAGAACAATCGATAAGTATATGAGAACATATTTAATAGTTTTATCACTACTATAAAAAATAGATTTTACTTCCCTAAAAAAGGTCCATTTTTCAAAAAAGGAAATAAAAAATAAAGACGGTGACATTTTTGTAATTTTGTGGAGGATTTTGACATCCCAATTTTAAAAGAGATGCCAAAAGTCTACTTATATATTTGACTGTAAGTGCTTCATCCATAACAGTGGTAAGAATAACTTAGAAAGTTTGATCCTAAGTCTGATGAAGGTATATTTTTAGGCTATTCTAACATAAGTAAAGCTTATAGAATTTTCAACAAATGTAATACCCCAAAATATTTTTTTATCATAAATACTATATTTTTTTATAAATGATACATATAAATAAAGGAGAGAAGGTTGTCTCAAATTTTGTAATAATTTTTGGGCAATTTCTTCTTGAATTTTAATAGAACATTGTGAGGTTTCATTTAGGGATCATAAAATACCCTAAGATTATCGTAATTAAGTATAATCTTAATTATGTCATAAAAGGCAATTAAATGCCATCAAAATGCCTAAATCTATTAGAGAAAATTATCAACAATTATTGGGCAATTAAATTTGCAATAATTGAAATACTTGTATTAATTTTTGAAATTAAATAATAATTAAGTTAAAAAGGTATAATTAAGATTATATCAACTTAATTAACATCCAAATGAATATCTAAGGACCAAGATTAGCACATCTGGGGTTTCAAATAATTATGATTAATATGGTAACCTATCAATTAGGCCAAATAATATTTATGAAGACTATCTTGGAAGATTAATTTAATCTTCCCTATTTTATTTGTAGGTGGCGAAAATTATGCTCAATTAAAAGGGAAAAGATGACACTAAAAATATTCATATGAGTACATAAATTCTTGAACAAATATCAACAATAGTGTTTAGATTTTTCCAACACAAATTAAAGGTTTGGATTAAATCTAATAAAGCTAAATCCTAAGGCCTTAATTAACCCTCATAAAGAGTAATCCATGTGAATCAAACATTAACCAATAAGAGACTTTCTTCTAGATGTTGTGAGATAATTAGAAAACCAAATTGAAGAGCAAGAGGAAGTCATACACGGTTTTGCAAACTTGTAGAAGAAGAATAGATTTGTTTAATAATTAAATGCTTCATTAAATTGCCATAAAGGAGAGCACATGGGCATTAATTGGGGAAGACTTTGGGGCTATGTTGTGAATGTGTGTGTAAGAGTTGTGAGTCTAGTGTAGGAGAGAGAAAAGTGTGAAATTCATTGATTTGTGAAGTAAAAACCATTGGGATAAATTCAAGACTCAAGAAAATGAGAATCTATAGAAAATAAATTGTATCTTGAGAAACTTTGATCATAGATCAAATATAAGGATTTATTATGAACAGACATATTTTAAGCTTGGATTAAGTTATCTTCAAAATCATTTTCCCAACTTTTGGAATTAATCTTAAAATGATTAAAAGGCTATTAGAGACTTCTAATAAAGCCATGATTTTTGTGATTAGAGTATTAAAGAGGAAAACTTGAAAAACTACAAGATAACCCCTAATTATATTTTTGTTTGGTTGGTTGTTGATCAAACACATGGAATAATTATGAAAGTGGAGCTTAATCACCAAGAGGGGGGGTGAATTGGAGATTATAAAAACCTTTTCGGTTGCTCTGTTTTTCGGATATAAACAAGGATAAAAACAGAGTGAAGAGAAGAATAGCAAGACACAAGGATTTATACTGGTTCGGTCTAACCTCTTGACCTACGTCCAGTCCCCAGACTCTCTGGGATTTCTCACTATCAAGATTGATTACACACTCTGCACTCAAGAGTAATTCTCTCACTAGAACTTACTCCCCCTTACAAGTTGTAATCAATAACCCAATCTCCAAGTCCCCTTGACTTGAGATGCTTTACAATAAATGATTTACAATCAAGAAACTCTCTATAAGAGTAGATAAGATAAACACTGAAGTATGAATGTATCAACAGATATTTTACACAAGAAAACTCAAATAGTAGTTGAAACTTTAATGATTTTCGTTTTCTCACATATTGGTTTTGAGAGAAATTGAATGCATCTCTATTTATAGCTAGAGATCATTAAATGACCGTTATAAATCCTAATGTGACCGTTGCCAACATTGGAGGATGATTAGTGAAGGTTTTGGTCTTCTTCTCTCTCTACTCTTTGGTTAATCCAGCTTTGTAGAGGTTCAGGGTTGACTTCCTGACTTTTAATCCGTTGGAAGAGCAGATGCTGGATGAGGAAAGGAAACATTAATTCCTTCAAAACGTGTGGAGAATGATTGTCCAGAAGCATGCAAGTTTTCTGCACTTTGCATTTAATGTTCTGACTTTTACTTTATGCTTTTTGCTAATTCTCCATTTAATCCTGTCTAAACCATCTGAAACTCACTAACAAATTGATTAAACATAGTTAGGAATAGTAATGAGTGATGATATAAAGTATCAGGATCAAACATAAAGATTTCACAAATTCGTGTAATCTGAAATTTGAATTTAGCGATGTAAACTCGAGTTAGTTCTTCCAAAATTTAGTTTTCATGTTTCAGTAAAAGGCCTAAACTCGAGTTTCAAAATCTTAACTCGAGTTTTCTCATTTCAGAGAGGAATATCGCGATTTGGCATTTGTACATGTTTAGTGAATAGTGCTGTAAAATGTAAACTCGAGTTTCCAAATGGAAACTGGAGTTTTGGTATGTTTGAAAAACTTGATAGCTCTCTGTCTTGTCAAAACTCGAGTTTGTTAAATTAAACTCGAGTTTGCTTTGTCAGTGAAAAACTCAAAGGCTCTCTGTATGATCAAAACTCGAGTTTTCATTTCTAAACTCGAGTTTTCCTTTCATTGCAAAAACCTAAGCTCTTCTCTGTCAAATCAAAACTCGAGTTTCCAAAGTGAAACTCGAGTTTGCCTCTGACAGTAAGTTTTTCAACTTACAAAGACAAACTTCCATCTGTGTTTACAATTGTCCGTTATCATCAAAACCAATTATAGAACTAACAAATTATGCATTGATGAAAAATGCAAGAAGATGAGGGGAGGGTATGAGAGAGGAGAGGACGGTTTTGAAAAAAAAAAAAAGAGGAAGGAAAATAAAATAGGCTTAATCCAATGTAATTTGAAATCCACCAATAGGAAAAATCAAGAGAAATGCTTTTAAAATTAAATTGAAACTTCTTCATTAAGTATGGATCCAATGGTTAAGATTAAAACTTCTTAACTAAGTTTAGATCCTATGGCTCCAATTGAAGAAGAGTTAGGTTTGAAATAATTGCAAGAGTGCCATTGCATTTTGCTATAAATAGAGGGTTGCCTCTTCATAAATCCTCACACCAAAACTCAAATGAGTGTTAGAAAGCAAGAGTAGAGAGTAGTAAGAGCAAGTGAGAGGCATGGAGAAGTGGGAGGAAGTTCTTCAAGAGGTAAGCAAGCTTTTAAGTTCTAGTCTTTGATTTGGTATTTCTTAGAGTTCTAGGTTAAGTTCATAGTTAGTTTATGCTTTGATCTTAAATATTCAAGAGCAATGTTGTTTTCATGTTTTTTATGGTTAAAAATGTTAGTTTAATCTAGGAAATTGTTAGGAAAATTCCTTTACTTGTTTTTAGGCCTCCTTTCATTGAGAAATTCCTAATGATGAGGTAGAAAATTGTGAGGGAATAAGTTTTGAAAAGTTATAGATCAAGATTGTGAAAATTGTAGGATTTTCGGTTGTGAATCCTGTTCTAGCAGCCGACGTTTAGAATATTATTTTATGTATCAAATGATCTTCAAAAATCATGATATTGTACATGAATAAATTAGACATGTAGGGATTTCCAAATATATAAAATATGTATCATTTGGAGTTCTACATCAGGAGATAAAAATCCTTGAAGTTAGGCTATTTTTCCAGACCAAAATCTGGGCAGAGGTTGAAGAACATTAAACTGGGAATGATACATTAATTATGGGTGAAAACCAGTATTTTTAATCAAAATTAGACATCCTAAGGTTTCCGAGGAATTTTACGGAACCTCGTTTCGATTTGTTTAGAATTAATTATGATTTTTCAAAGTTGTTGGAAAATCTGCCCAGAAATTCAGTATTGCGTTTTTGGGAAAATGTAAGGGCAAAATTGTAATAATGAATACACCAAGGGTAGAAATGTCAAAATGGGTGGAAATAACATTTTTGATATTATTTTAAGAGATAGAATATTAGTTGTGATATTATGGGAAAAAGAAATAATCCGACGATAACATATAGGATATCCGGGAAAAGCCGGAGTTGGATCAAAAAGTCAGGTAAGTTAGCCAATCGCGGTGAAAGGTACGTTCGCGGCGTACGGTAATACTAACTCTAATGCTTATAGTATGTTATATATGACAGTGATATTCATAAACTAAGATGCCGTCTTAGTTCATTACTTTCACATTCAGCTTTACACAGGTTATAGTCTTATTAATACCGTTGAGTTTTCCTAGCGCTGAGGACACGAATGTACATCGTGGCACTGGTCAAGTGGAAGCAATATCAAATGACCCATATTTTTAAGTTCTTTCTTCCCACATGATTTTCCAGCATGATTGAAAACATTTTTGCTTTTCATAATAGAATGAATAATTGGTTGGAAAACAATTTTATGCAATTTTGCAAAATCATTTTTCCTAAATTCAAAAGAAGAATTGCAACTTTTTTACCTTAAGATCATCTTGAGCTCCAAAGAATGATGTTTCATATTCTTCTATGGTGAGCTCTTCTTGGGAATCCTCTTATTCTTGTCCATCTGTGTTACTGTATCATGGAAGTGTTCTATGATTTCTTCCTCATTCTCAACTTCCAATTGTTCATCAATTGTAGATATACAGCTTATAGTTTTAAATGAACTGTTAACACTTTCAACTTCAACACAATTGTTAGAAGTATAAATAGAATCAAGAGTATCCTAAATATCTATAGCACTAGCAAAATCTAATCTTCTCAAAATCATTTTAGTTAAAGCATTATACAGAATTTTTCATTGCCCTAATATTCAATGGAAATATTTTCTTTTCCTTTTTAGTCTAATCTCTTCTCTGTTTGAAATAAAAAAAAAACATTTATAAAAACATTCCACATATTAAAATCAAAGGCTTTTATAAAAGATGTCATTCTAGCTTTCCTAAACCAAAAATTGATATCTTTTAAAAGAAGTTCAACTGTATAATCGTAACCTTCCAAAAACAAGTAAATCAACCATTATAAACTCTTGAGATGGTTAAGTCCTTTAAACAAGAGACTTGCCCTGATACCAAATGTTAGAACCGGCTGAGACCTAAGAGGGGGTTGAATTGGGTGTAAGATAAAAGTTTCAAAAATATTTTTGCATCTTATTGAAAACAAGAAGTATGAGGATATTAAGCGATAAGCGAACAATTAATTATTTAAATCATATATGCTGGAAATTTAAGAGATAAGGGAAGATAGTACGCAAACTATGATTTGTCCTAGTTTGGTCCAATCCTCAATGACCTACGTCCAGTCCCTAGGCTCTTCTTGGGATTTCAATTCATTGTCTCCTTCAAGTTTAAACCAGGTACTTGAGAACCGATGCATGAGTCTCACAAGTTTAATCTAGGAACTTGTGAAGCCACTTACAGTTTTCTTATCGAGATAACAACTCCCCCTTACACACCGTAAGGTTATGCACTTTCACGGTAAACCATAAATGGCCATTTTCTTATGCACATGAGCAGGATAATGATATGGATGCAAAAATTTATAGAATCTATCATTTATTTCCCTATGTGCATGAATTCTTACACATTTTATCATATAACATACAAATGAGCTCAGATTCATCATTAAAAACAGTTAAAACACATAGGGAAAGCATGTCATAAATATGACTCATCACTTATCAAGTGAAAGACTAGCAACTTCAAGATCTCCAACATCATCAAGTGAATCAAATGTATCTCCAGCAATGTCCCACATTTTATGTTCTCCTTGTGCATAACTTGGATTCTTTCTTGATAAGAGTCGAAGGTTGCTATGCATATAAACCAAGTCTTCAACATGTTTTGGAGTAATCCTATTCCTCTTCATGGAATGCACAAAACAATAAGTACTATAGTTGCATTCAGCACATGATGAAGAGGATGGTTGTTGCATAAGTCTCAAAGCTATCTTTTGAAGCAAAGGTGTAGAAGTACCATAAAGTAGCCACCAAGATTTCGAATCGATAGTGGATTTAGAATCAATGACATCAATATAGCCAAAAGTTCCATCATTGGTAATAAAATATGCATACTCCCCTGTAATCTTGCTTCAGTCCTCCGAGGCAGGAAAGAATTCCCTTAAGCATTTTTGTCGCTCTTGAGTAATCTCTACATCCATGTGTACAGGAACTCGACTAGAATCTTCTTGGAGTCATTAGTGACTATAGCATCTAAAAGAGAAACAAAAAAATTAACAATTTATCAAATTATATCAAGAGAAGTATTAATTTTAAACTCAATCATTTTTAAAAACTTACTTAGGATACAAAGCATGCGCCAAACAATGTAGTGGAGTTGAATTTTTTGTCCAACGATCCACAATAATCTGATGCACCACATCATAAAAAGAAGACCTCTCTTCCATCCTCTTCCCCTCTTTATGATATATAGCTTTCTTTACTTTCTCAATCATCTCATCCCACATATCATATATCAAGTGAAGACAAGGTCTATCAGTGTCACACACTCTAATCATATCATAAATAGGAGCAGTGAAAGCAAATATGTAATCAATTGAATCCCAAAAATCATCACCCAATATTTTTTTCTTCACAAATATGGCCCTCCCAAGATTATCATCTTTATAAATACTCCACTTTTCACTTATATCCCATATTTAGGAGACTACCCTTTATTAACTTGAACCTCTTCAGCATCACAATCATTGAAGCAAAACGAGTATCAGCAATAGAAATCAACTTCAAACTCACAAACTCATTATAGATGGACAATCTCATAGAATGATTTATAATGAAATGCATTATTTGAGCAACATCTCCTACAATATCAGAAATCTAATTGCATTCCTCATATACTATTTGATTGTTCTCCACATTCTTTGCGGCACAAAGAATTTTCACAGCCAAATTCAATGTGTGAACAACACATGGTGTCCAGGTAATAGATGGAAATTACTACTCAATCAGTTTCCATGTTCCCTTACAATTTGCAGCATTATCTTTGATTACTTGAACCACATTCGCCTCTCCTACTTCTTGAAAAACTTCCTTTAGCAACTTGAAAATGAAATTTTTATCCTTAATCTCCCCCGAGCAATCAACTAATTTTAAAAACATTGCTCTACCATTAGATACTGCCATGAAATTAATGAGTGGCCTCCTTTATGAATCACTCCACCTATCACTTACAATACTCACCCCCTTATAAGTCGAATCCTCTCAAATAGGTTCACACAACCTATCAACATTTGTTTCTCCTATTGGAATAGAGTGGTTTGCAATGTGTTATAGCCTGGTGGCAAATAACCTGCAATTATGATTTGTTGCAAAAGTATACGAAGCTTGGAAGTATGAGTTCTTCACCAAATTGAATGGCAATCCTGCTGAATAAAACATTCTAACAATCATATGATTTAATTCTTCTGATCCTGAACATTGAATGACATCTCAAGAGGACTCTTAGTTCTGTTAGTTCTCTATGTGTTTTGATGATAGAGTAAATACCCTTTTTGGTCCCTGGAAAAACACATTTGACCCTTTTTGGTCCCTGAGTAAAAAAAATGTCATTTTGGTCCTTTTTAGGGACTAAAAAGGACCTTTTTGGGAATTTCCGAGGGATTAAAATGTGCAAAAAAATGATCAAAAGGACTAAAAGGGACCTTATTTTTCCATTTTAGGGACTAAAAGTGACTTATTTTTTTCGGGGACCAAAAAGGGCATCGGTGTTTTTCCAGGGACCAAAAAGGGTATTTACTCTTGATGATAACTGGCAATTGTAAACTCAAGTTGAAGTTTGTCTTTGTTGAGTTGCAAAACTTATTGTCAAAGACAAACTCGAGTTTTGATTTGAAAACTCAAGTTTGGACTTGACATGAAGTAGCTCAAGTTTTTGTGAACTTAGAAAAACTCGAGTTAATTAGTGGTAAACTCGAGTTTGAGCCATATAGAGAGCAATCAATTTTTTTCAAGGAAAGACAAACTCGAGTTTGTATATGTAAGCTCGAGTTTGTATTTACTCGCAGAGTTTCCAAGGATTTGTGGACTTAACCAAACTCGAGTTGAGTTTTATAAACTCGAGTTTGTGCTTGGCCGAGAGTCTTAATGTTTTTCCAACTTAAGCAAACTCGAGTTTGATATGCCAAACTCAAGTTTGCCTTGACCAAGAGATTTCAAAGTTTTTCCATGTTTAGGGAAAACTCGAGTTTAGACTTGATGAGAGTTTTCAAAGTTTCCTATCTTTAGCAAACTCGAGTTTGGATTTACAAACTCAAGTTTGCTCTTGGCAAAGAGTTTTCAAATATTTTCATCTTTAAAAGAAAACTTGAGTTTGGTTTAGAAAATTGAGTTTAGAACTTCCAGAGAACAACTCAATGTTTCTAAAGATTTGAAAACTCCAGTTTAGACAATACAAAGAGTTTTCCATTTTTCCTAAGATTTGTGGAAACTCGAGTTTCTCTTTGTAAACTCGAGTTTACACCAAGCAGAGAGCTTAGCTCTATTTGAACCTTTGAAGGCTCCAGTTTTCATATAGAAACTCCAGTTTTGAGCTTTTGGACTTAAACTTATTTTTCATCATAAATGTCCAATACTTGAGTTAGTCACTTAATGACTCGAGTTTTGCTCTTACTCAAAAAGTTGCTTCAAAGATCAAATCGCAACATTCTTCTCTGGATAAAGAAAACTCGAGTTTATTTTTGTAAACTCAAGTTTGGGCTTCTGAAGGAAATTGCAAACTCCAGTTTGGATGAACAAACTCGAGTTTGTGTCACAGAGTTTGAAAATCAAACTACACGAATTTGTGAAATCTTTATGTTTGATCTAGATACTTCTTATCATCACTCATTACTATTCTTAACTATGTTTAATCAATTTGTTAGTGAGTTTCAGATGATTTAAAGGGTATTAAATGGAGATTTAGCTTAAAGCAAAAAGTGACATCAACACATTAAATGCAATGTCCAGAAAACTTGCATCCTTTTGGACAATCATTCTTTGCACGTTTCTAAGGGATTAATGTTTCATTTCCCTAACTAGAAGTTACTCTTCCAATGGATTAAATTCAAGGGAAGTCAACCCTAAATCTCTGTGCAACTGGATTAATAGAAGAGTAGAGAGAAAAGAGACCAAAGTGTTCCTAACAACTGCTCCAGTGTGTCCAACGGCTACATTGAAGAATCCAATGGTCATTTAATGCTCTCTTCATATATAAGAAGTTGCATTCAAGTCTTCTCAAGAACCAATCTGCAGAAAACGAAAATCATTCAAGTTTTCAACTACTCTTTCAATTTTCTACTGTAAAGTATCTTTTGATACATTTGTACCTCAGTGATTATTATTATCCACTCTTAGAGAGAGTTTCATTTATTGAAATCATTTAATGTAAGAATATCAAGTCAAGGGGACTTGGAGATTGGAAATATCATAGTACAACTTGTAAGGGGGAGTGTATCCTAGTGAGAGGATAACTATCGAGTGCAGAGTGTGTAACTGATCTTGTGAGTTAGTGAAAATCCCAGAGTGTTTGGGGACTGGACGTAGGTCAAGGATTTAGACCGAACCAGTATAAATTTCCTTGTGTCAAGATTCTTCTCACTCTCCTCTATTTTGTTCTGTTTTAGTTCTATAAAACAGAGTATTCGAAAAAGTTTTAAAATCCCCAATTCACCCCCCTTTTGGTGATTTGTTCCACTTACAAGTTCTTCTTCATTTTTTGAGTCAACGGAAAAGCTAGAAGAGGAAAGGTAAAGGTACATTTCTAGGTTTATTAGACTTCATTCTTTGAGCATCTTCTTGTTCCAATTTCTCTATCTCTAATAGGTCTCTATTTTGCACTAATAACCATTTTACAATTCCTTTGCCTAATAATTTCAACAAATGAGCCCAGTATACGAACTTTTATAATCTTTTTTACAAAAGTTGCATGTCCAAGAAAAATTCCTTTCTGCTTCCACTCCATCATCTAATTTGGTAACATATTTCCATAATGGTTTACTCAGTAATTCACCGGTAGTGTCACTAGTAGTAGCACTAGCAGAAGCACTGGGAGTAACATGACTACTAGCACGGCGTAACTTGAATGATCCTTACTATAAATAAGTTCGACGAAAACAAAATTAATCAAAAAACATGATGAAGCTCTCAGCCTCTTAGTCCTAATATTTTGTTTTACTCAACTAATTACAAACTAATCATACATTGCTAAATACTAACTAAACTAACACTAAAAATGCAACATAGTCAAAGACACACAGATGTTGAGTAAAAAAAAAAATCAGACGCACAGATCTTGAGCGAAAATAAAAAATGACGCACAGAGAAAATGCAACAGGCCAACAGTGAAGCATAGAGACAAAGGTTCGTACTTGCAATGTGAGTTTGCAACGGCGAAGCCAAGCACGCACGCACAGAGGTTCAGATCGAAGGCAAACAAAGCTCAGGTTTAGATATGAGAAAGAGAGAATAGGGAATGGCGGCGAAGGGCAAAGCTCAGGTTCAGAAAGAGAGAAAAGGACCTCGGTGCGAAATGCCGAAACCGAACACAATCAAATCTCTATCTCAATATATCTTTCGATCTCAATCTCCATATCTCTTCTCTCGCGGCGTTTGTTACGGGCTTTTTTTATATTCCAAGATTTCCCCTTCACCGTGTCTGACATGATCAAAGACGTGTGTCAGATTGGTCAACATGTCGAAGCGTGTTGACCACGTGCAACACGTGTGTCGGAGCATGTCAGACCGTGTCAAAGTTCAACACTTATCCGACATGCAAATTATCCCAAAATCAATATGTTTGTGCTTTAGAGTTCGTGATTAAGTTCTCTAAGAAGTTGGCTATCCAATATGTGCCCTCACAAGATTAGCTTGTTGATTATCTCATGAAGCCGCTTAACACCTCTTAATTTATTGTTCTACGTGACAAACTTGGCCTTATTTCTTCACCTCCTCGTTTGAGGGGGATGTTATAGTATCTAGTTAGGCCCAATCAAAGCCCACACATCTGAAGAGTTCTGGAATAGTGTAGGTTACAGGTTGTGTTTATTTGCTTATGTGAGCTATACAGAACTAAATCTTAGATGGTTCATGTTGTCAATCGATAGTTAGTAATGACCTATAAACACTTCAACTTGTATTTTTTTGGTGATAAATATGATAATAATCAACCTCAAATGAAACAGAACTCTGAGTGCTCTTTTCTCTAATTCACTCTCCCTTTGACTTTTCTAACTTTCACCAATCACTTATTCCCTCTCAATTGCTCCACAAATCCTTCATCCTTGTCACTTTCCTCCATGGTCAAGGTAAAGCTAAGATATGTTTGATTTGTGGCTATATTTCTATTCCTCTAAGGCAGTGAACACGACTAGAGCTTGGACCTTAAAAGGTAGTGTTACTCATCCATTAGACATTCCTTTAATTTTTCATAATTTTATCTTCTCAAGGTACTAGATTTAATTTCAGATGATTGGAGACTGTTGGAACTAATTGATTTGCGAAGTGGTGTGTAATTCTGAACCTCTAATTTGTGATTTTCATTATTTTAGGTGTAGTTGTGACTTTCTGCTTTGATTTGGTGTCATACTAGAAATTTTACTACTTGGTTAAATAAGTAATTCAATGTTGAAAGTGAAGAAAATCACCAAGAGGGGGTGAATTGTGGATTTTAAAATTCTTTTAAAAAAAACTCTGAAACTGAACACTAAAACAGAGCAAAACAGAGGAGATGAAAAAATAGCAAGACACAACAGATTTATACTGGTTCGGTCTGAACTCTTGACCTACGTCCAGTCCTCGACGACACTGGGATTTTCACTATCACTAAGAATCGTTACACACTCGTACTCAAGTTATCCTCTCACTAGGATACATTCCCCCTTACAAGTTGTAAATTGATATACCCAATCTCCAAGTCCCCTTGACTTGAGATTCTTACAATAAATGATTTCAATAAATGAAAATCTCTTTAAGAGCAGATAATAATGAACACTAAAGTGCAAGAGTATCAACATATACTTTATAAGTAGAAAACACTAAGAGTAGTTGAAACTTTTAATGCTTTTAATTTTCTTCAGATTGGTTGTTGAGAAGACTTAAATGCAACTCCTTATATATGAAGAGAGTATTAAATGACCGTTGGATTGATCAATGTAACCGTTGGAGACATTGGACTAGCCGTTAGGAACAATTTGGTCACTTCTCTCTCTAATCTTTAGTTAATCCAGGTGCACAGAAGTTTATGGTTGACTTCCTTGAATTAAATCCGTTGGAGGAGCAACTTCTTGATAGGGAAAGAAAACATTAAACCCTTAGCAATGTGTAGAGAATGATTGTCCAAAAGAGTGCAAATCTTCATGTCTTTGCAATAAATACGATGACATCACTTTTTGCTTTAAGCTAAATCTTCATTTAATACTATTTAAATCATCTGAAACTCACTAACAAACTGATTAAACATAGTTAAGGATAGTAATGAGTGATGATAAGAAGTATCTAGATCAAACATGAAGGTTTCACAAATTTGTGCAATTTGATTTTGAAACACAGCGACACAAACTCGAGTTTGTTTAAGCATACTGGAGTTTGCAACTCTTCTTCAGGAACCAAACTCGAGTTTAGAAACTCAAACTCGAGTTTCCTCCATCTCGAGAAGAAAGTCGCGATTTGAGCATTGAAGACCATTTCGAGCAAGAGAACAAACTCGAGTTAATAAGTGACAAACTCGAGTTTGGGACTTTCAAAGGAAAATAAGTTTAACTCCACAAAACTCAAAACTTGAGTTTCCAAAAGCAAACTAGATTTTTCAAAATCACAAAATAGTTGGGAGCTCTCTGCTTGACACAAACTCGAGTTAGTTAAATCAAACTCGAGTTTCCTTGAAAGATGCAAATTTTTGAAAACTCTCTGCCAAGTCTAAACTTAAGTTTACATTGCTAAACTCGAGTTTTTTCTAAAACATGGAAAAACTTTGAAAACTCTTAGCCAAGTGCGAACTTGAGTTTGGCATATCAAACTCGAGTTTGCTTAAGTTGAAAACATTAAAACTCTCGGCCAAACACAAACTCGAGTTTGGTCAAGTTCACAAAACCTTGACAAACTCTTTGTGTAACACAAACTCGAGTTTGCCTTACCTTGAAAAACTTTGAGTGCTCTCTGTATGACACAAACTTGAGTTTACCACTAATTAACTCGAGTTTTCCTTAGTTTACAAAAACTTGCACAACTCTCTGTCTCGACCAAACTCGAGTTTGAAACTGCAAACTCGAGTTTGCCTTTGATAGTAAGTTTTTCAACTCCAAAGACAAACTTTTATTTGTGTTTATAATTTCCAGTTATCATCAAAATAGATAGAGAACTAACAAATGTTTCTTGGTTGCTATGCAATGATGATTGAAAGCTTTAGTCAATATGTTTATCACTATACTTTTTATAGCTTCAATTCTTCTATTGTCTTTGAATTGTTACAAATCGTTATGAGCAGTACGAGGTATCTTAATTACTAAGTTAGTTATAAATATATAAATAGGTGTGCTTTATAGTTCTAAGTGTGAGAATTAGTGAGCATAGGTCTCTAGGGCATTCAATAAGCTAACTTAGGGCTAAACTAGAGGGTCACCTAAATAAGGAAACCTAATTAAACTACATAACCCAAAAAAAGTTATTAAAGCTTAAGCTCACTAGCCAAAGAAGATACTCATCCTATTGTTGTTCATACTCATTCACTTTTGTGTTCACTTGTTGGGAAAATCATAAAAATAGAATAAAAATAAAAGAAAATGAATGGTTTGGTGACATTGAATTGAACCTTCACTTAATTGAAGGCTTAAGGGTAATTTTAACGGTGAAGTTTTTCTCCATAAACATCTTGTAAATGGAAGAATATCCCCAAGAGGGGGTGAATTGGGGATTTTAAAAACTTCCAAACTTTTCCCAGAAATGGCAAACTAAAACAGAGTAGAACAAAGAAAGAGAGAAAGCTTAACACAGAAGATTTATATTGGTTCGGTCTCAACTCTTGACCTACGTCCAGTCTCCAAACACTCTGGGATTTTTCACTATCCTTTGAATCAGTTACACACTCTGTACTCGAAGTTATCCTCTCATTAGGATACACTCCCCCTTACAAGATGTAAACTGATAAACCCAACCTCAAAGTCCCACAACTTTGAGATTCTTACAATGATTGATAATCAATGATAAACTCTCTATAAGAGCAGATATAATAAACACTGAAGTTCAATGTATCAAAAGATACTTTACATATGAGTAGAAAACAGTAAATGCAACTAACACTTGATAGATTTTCGCTTTCTGTATTCTGGTAGTTGTTGAGAATTGAATGCTTCAGCTTATATATGTATGAAGAAAGCATTAAATGACTGTTAGAATCATTAATGAAGCTGTTAGGTTGCAACTAGGTCCATTCTCTCTCTTGCTTTGAGTTAATCCAGATGCTCAGACATTCTTGTTGACTTTCCTTGAAATAAATCCGTTGGATGATGTGGCTTTTATAAGAAGAAAGAAAACATTTAAACCTTTGCAACGTCCAGAGAATGATTTTCCAAAAGGATGCTAAGTTTTATGGACCAACAATAAATGTGCTGACATCACCTTTTGCTTTAACCTTAATCCTCATTTTAATAACCTTAGAACATCTGAAATTCACTAGCAAATTGATTAAACATAACTAGGGATAGTAATAGGGTCGACTCAAACTTGAGTTTAGTTCTAGCAAACTGGAGTTTATACATACTAAACTCGAGTTCGTATCATGTTTAGAGAAGAATTTCACGAAAGCATTTTGAAATCGATTTGAACTCTGTAAACTCGAGTTATTAAGTGATAAACTCGAGTTTGGAACTTTTTGAAATGAAAATAAGATTAAGTCCACAAAACTCAAACTGGAGTTTGCAAATTAAACTCGGGTTTTCTTAAGTTCAAAATAGTGAAAGATTTCTCAGCCTAGCACAAACTGGAGTTTAAGAAGTTAAACTCGAGTTTGCTTAAAAGATAAAATGTTTGGAAACTCTCGGTTTATCACAAACTGGAGTTTACTAAACTAGGCTCGAGTTTGCTTAAAAAATGAAAACCTTTGGAAAACTCTCGACCAAAGACAAACTGGAGTTTGACAAGTCAAACTCGAGTTTGCTTAAGAATTAAATTCTTTGAGAAACTCTCGGCCAGTCTCAAACTCGAGTTGGATAAGTTCAAATCAACTTGTCTTACTCTCTGTCAAGTGCAAACTCGAGTTTGCCTCTCTAAACTCGAGTTTGTCTTTGACAGGAAAATTTTGGTTAAGTTTGAACAAGTTTAAAGCATTTTTAACTTAACCAAGGCAAACTTCATATAAGTTTACAATTGTCAGTTATCATCAAAACACATAGAGAACTAACACATCTGACACAATTATGTTTTAAAGGGTGCAAAAGTAGATACAATCTTTTAACAATGGTGCAATTTTAATAATTCTGTTAAATTGAACAAAACGTTAGTTATAAAGTTAGAGGGAGGACAAGTGTGCCCCACATAAAAAAAAAAAAGGGAAGAATTTTTGGGTTAGTTTAACATAATTGTTAAAATTGCTCCACTTTAAAAAGATAGTATTAAATCCTTGCTCTGAGACAAGATCCGACAATGTTTTAAATATGATTGTTTTTAATAGGAGGATACATGTGTTTAACAAAACAAAAATGTGTATACTTTTCCACTATGCAAAACTTAAATTGTGCTAGATGCTCAATGTAAAAAAACTTTGTTGTTAAAATTACATCTTAGCCCCTTAATTGAATTATTGAATTAGGCACCTGCTCATTGATATGGCAAGAGTCTAGCTCCACAAAGTGAATTTTGGCGACTGTATTACATTAGCTTTAACCTAGTATTATTTGGGAAGCCTCACGACAGGGCGTTCTTCACCTATGCACTATTATGGGATAGTTTATCAATCTAGTGACGTATTTTCAACTGATGGTGAGCAAATATTAAATGCCAAAAACTTTGATGAGATGGAAGCAAAGTAATAATCCATCTCCTAACAAAACCAACCAAAGTACTTTTAGGCGGCTCTAAAGAATCACTTGATTTTTAAAGATTGAAGTCTATTTGATTTATTGGTAGTATTTGATTTCACACATACTTGTATGCAATTACCTCGAATAAAATATAGACTCCTCCCTCCCCATCTGCCTGATGTATCAAAAAAAATATAGACTCCTCTCTTTCCAATTCCCATCACTTTCAACACGTCTAAGTATTTTGAGCAATATAATAAAAAATGGTGAAGTGAAAAAGCCGGAATATTACCAAGAGGGGGGGTGAATTGGGGATATTAAATTTTCTTGCAAGTTAAACAAAAATAGCAAAGGAGGAAGAAGGAGATGGACACAAGGCAATTTATACTGGTTCGGTCCTAATCCTTGACCTACGTCCGGTCCCAGACACACTCGGGATTCTACTATCTTTCAAGAACAATTACACACTTTGTAAACGAAGGATGGTCCTCTCACTCTCGACTCCACTCCCCCTTACAAGTTGTAATTGTTATACCCGCTTGATTACACACTTTGTAACTCTTGGAGCAATTCCTCTCTTTTGAATAACACTCCCCTTACAAGTTGCAATCAATGACCCAGTCTCAAAGTCCCAATACTTTGAGTTCCTTACAAGAAATAACAATAGATGAATGACTCTCTCTAAGAGCAGATAAACATAAGCACCGAAGAACAATATGTGACACAACCTTAGAAAGTATTCGAAAGTATTGTCGAAAGTATTCGAAAGTATCTTTACAAGAGCTTAGCGGAACTAATCTCTTGCAGAGTTTATTTCTGTTTCGTGTGATTTCTTTGCTGTGTGCTTGGGTGAGTTTCAACCGGTGATCCCTTCCTCTATTTATACTTGGTTGGATGAAGGTGTCCGTTGAGGAGCTCCACCATTTGAATTCAAAAATCTTTCCATTTCTCTCGCATGATCACACTTCAATTCGTTTGAGGATTCTTTGGCAATATCATAATGGTCATAATGTTAGCAATGAATTCGTTTTGCTGTGTATGAATTTCACTCGTCCTGCTTCATTATTCCTGCATCAATTTGTTGATAACTTCCATTTTTGCAGAGATATTCTCAAAACGCGTAAATCGAATTGCCCAATTTGATTCCTCATAATCCTGCACTTTAATATTAGTATTCACAAATCACTGAGGTCAATGGTTAGGAATCAAATCATTAAAGAGTATATTAAATTGAATTGAATATCAAAATCATGATCTCGATATCTTGACAAAGTGCGAACTGGTTTTCTCCGTCAATACTCGAGTATGTGAATATCATACTCGGGTATAACTTATCCTGTGTGAGTGTCTACTTTCGAAGATCATAACTTCCTGGTATGAACTCCGATTTGATCGGTTCAAGTCTTGTTGGAAAGCCCTTTGAGTCTACTTTCAAATGGCACCGGTTTCACCTCAATTGGATTTCTAGTTTGTGAGATATACCCAAAACATTGAGCCTTGGTCAGGAATGTGACGGTGATGTCACTCTCATTTTCAAAAATTCATAGCTCTCTCATATGACCTCCGTTGGACTTGAATCTTGTGCGACTAGAACCGTTTGGATGTCTAGTTTCCAAAAAATTGGTTTCCCCTTAATCCGATCTCTGGTTTGGGAGATATTGTCGATTTACCAAAGGTCGCCCGAAGCTGAACGTAGAACAGAGCTGAACAGTGTGTCATACTCGGGTATATAGGTTACATACTCGAGTATTGATGCTTGATACTTGAGAATGGGAGCCTGATACTCGAGTATCAATGGGAATTAGAGGCAATTCATCCCGAAGCTCGTATTTGATCATTTTAACTTCGATTTGAGCCATTCCAACTTCCATGTCACCGTGGAGACTTGTAGAATCTAATTTAACAACTTGTATGATGATTTTATCATTTATCAAGTCTTCTTTCTTTCTTCTTCTCTTAATTATATTACGTTCTTCAAATATGTCCTCTTCTTCTTGAACTTGATATCTTCTTTAATTTATTCTTTCTAAAGTCTCTTATCTCCTTCTTGAGCTATAATTCAACTTGAACTAATCTACATTAAATATAGTAGTTAGTCAATATAAGAGATAAATATATCATACAATCTTTTTGCTCTTTAAGAATGACATCTATAAGACATCATCAAAACTAGTCGAACCCAACATTCTCCCCTTTTTGATGATGGCAAATACTTTAAGAAAAATATGTATGAATATGAAAAACTAATAAACCCAGCATATTTTTCTTGCCATTCTCTCCCCCTTATTTGTCATTAGCAAAAGTTGAGTTAAAGAAGAACTGTTTGTAGAGACAAATAAGAAATTAAATTATAGTAAGTTGAGGAATTTATTTTCTCTTTCCGATTTGAAATTGTTTTCATTCTTAATATGCTGCAATTTGAAATGTTTTTATGAAAACAAATTTGATAGAATTTGGAGAAGTTTTCAAAACATCTTTCACAATTAAAGCATATAAATACCAAACATGTGCAAAGTTTACTGAATATAAAAGGGTAAAGTTTAGAAATGCTCATGTAGGTTCTGCAAATTGATGAATGATCAATGAAGGCTATTTGCTTGCTTTCTTCTTGTATGAGATCATTTCCATCCTTTATATAGCTCGTCTCGCTGAATATATCTCGGTTGGCTTCAAGAAGTTTTCTTCTACTTTGTAGAATATATGGCAGCTAGCATCAAGAAGTTTTCCTCCTCCTTTTAGAGCTTAGTGTAGCTTCAAAGTGATTGATCATCAAAGAATCTTTCCTTAATTTAGAGTTGCTCTTTGTAGCACATTAAGGAATGTCCTAGTACATAACAGATTCTCCGCCACATAAAAACTTTCTTTGCAAAAGAGATTTGTTAGTACATACCAAATGTAATTCCGTAGTGATACCTCTATTACATGGTATCTCGGTTCCTAATTTTATGCATTGCCTCACGCCTTGTGCATTCAACTATCAAAATATCTCCCTTTCTATATGATATTTTCAAATTAAGGTATTGAAAGGAAAATATGATAATAACTCATCATCAAAACTAATAAATCATAGTGAGTGCGGATGAGCATTATTTATAGATAATTTTCTTCAAATCAAGGAGATGAGCTTTTAAGATAAAACACATGTTAATGTGAAACTCCCCTTAATGAATGCATTATCTCTAGTAATACCAAATAATAATGTGATGAAGATTAAGCATAGTGAAAGCATTCTTAGGGAAAATGACATTATTAAAGAGAACTTTGTTGTTAAGTGAATGACACACAAGTATTCACGCATCTTTCCCAATTGGAATAGAATACTTGTTGATTTAAGTGATGCACATAGAAGAGAATTGCATTGAATGAACCACTTTTGAAATGATGCAGTGATCTTTAAAATACATAACAAGCACGCACGTACTAGAGAAAGATGAAGCAATGCTAGCTTTTGTAAGATCTACAAAATAGTGCAGCATGATTTTTGAATGAATAAATGACACACAACTTTGTCAAATGCTGCATTAAATCGTAGAGGCATTCGACAAGATTTGAGTACTCCACTTGAATACTTGAGTATTGCCCCGCTACTTGTATAACAACAGTTAATACTCAAGTATGCAGACTTAGATATTTTAATTAATTAAAATAAGTACTGAAATACCTCATTTCAAGTGTGTATTGTGAACACTTGAATTTATATGATGTGCAAATTGATCATTAAGCATCGTGGATGATTCAGGATGATTTTCGAAGATGATAGTGTACAAGTACTCAAGTATTGCACTTACCTACTTGAGTATGATCCATCGCAATAGCTTCCTAGTTCGTCAAGACTCGAGTATTGCTTGAGGGTGCTCGAGTATCATCGATTATCTCGCTTATTGCATTTAGTCTCGCCTTGACAAGACTCAAGTATGAATCCAGGATACTCAAGTATTGGTCTATTTCCCTTTCTAATGATATGAAAATCCCGATATTACTTGAGTATTGCTACATATACTCGGGTATTAGCAGATCAAAGCTACTTGTTGAACATCCCGCAAAACAAAGTACTAGACACTCCTTGCTACCCAATATCTCTTTGAATGCACATAAGATTAATCACAACAACTCTTGTGCTATTATAATTTAACTATATAATATTTGAGCAAAGAGCAAAACACTTCAAAGATCAAAAAGCATAATTTTTATCAAATCAAATAAGTTTAGGCCAATGATTCAAGAGGGTAATAATCATGTCAAGAATGTCATTCCTCAATGACAATTTGGAAATACACTTTAAGTAGAAAAGATGTCATTGAAATGAATCTCATGTAATCCATGGATAAGATTAAAATTTCAAAATGATAATGAAACATGCAGATTGTTTCAAATCTTGAATGTTCTTTCAAACTAAAATAATGCATCAAAACTTTCATGAGTGAAAGATTCATTTTGAAGTATATTTGAAAATCAGTGCATACTAAAAACGAAAGTCAATAGTTTGAATATATCAGTATGCTTCAGATTAGAGAACATGTTGAACATTGCAGTTAACATGTAGAAGAATTTTTCTCAAAAGCAAAAGTCATGAAGGAGAGTACTAAAGAAACATTCTTAGCACAACATAAACATATGTAAGCACAATGACTTTGCTATTGACCGTAAGATAATCTTGCATCTTAGAATTAGAAATGAATGATCAAGGCAAGACTATGAATACAGTTACTCAAAATAAGGATGGAAGACAAATGCTGATGTACTTGAGCAACTAAGAGAATACCATGATTCTTGAAAGATGAAGTACATATTAATCCAAATGATTTGGCTTTCAAGATTATCCTAGTAGGTTAATTATTCCATTAAAGGTTAATGCATTATCATTCAATGCACTAATAAACATTTATAAAGTGGGAATAACTAGGCCTTTGAAAAATTTATGAATTAAGCATAATGATTCATAAATCGAATTCTTTTCTTGAAGATAGGCTTGAAACTCGATATATGAATAACTTAATAGATATGAAGTCCAACTAGTTCAAGAGTGAAACTAGACAGTTCAATCAATACATTGAATTCTAAAGATGAATATGTGAGGGATAGAAAATGTTTATTTTAAACAAATTTGAAGCATATCTCGTTAGTCAAGATACAACATTAACTTCCAATTTGAAACATCATTTGAATGCCCTCAAAGTATGAATATTTCAAAATGTTTGTTTGCATTTTCACAAAACAAGGTGAATCAAACCATTTTTAGAATTGTACATTTCAAACACATGAAATCGAAAATAATGCACAGATTAACTTTTGGTCCATTTAGCAATCGAAAAACATTTTGAAAGACATAAATGATTGATTGCTAATGGAATGCAATAATGGACAGTTATTCATTACCCAAATATTAATCTCATATAAGCATAGAATAGGGTAAGAGTTAGATATCACCGTAATTCCCTTTGTCCTTGTAGAAGCTTGCTTGATTAAGGTAGATTGATGTAGACGTCTCCTTTCACCATTAACATCAAGCATAGCCTATTTTAGCTTCCTCAAGACTTGAATTATTTCTCTATGTTGCATTCTTGAGAGGCTTTTTCTTATCCTACAAAACCATATAAGTCTTTTTCTTTCTTGGTATCCAACCTTACTTGGATCCAATTAATGTTAGCTTGTAGGAACCAAAATTCACATGCTTTTAGGAATATGATCAATTCAATATAATTGAGCATAATGAACTAAACATGATTTTATGCATAAAAGAGATACTTTCTTTTCAAATCATCATGTATGCATAAAGAATTAAGCTATTGAGTATTGCAATCTCTTTATAAACTTACTAAGTGGATTTTTAAGGGATAAAAAAAATGATTTCAAAATAGTTTGCAATGCTCATTTCTAAAGCTACAAAAGTAAAACCTCAATGAATATTTCAGATGATAGGAGATGAGGTTTTATCATTGTATACCTTTTACCTTAGATACTTGGGGGATCAATTTTGCTTACCCATTGCCTCTTATGTCTTTCGATGGGTTTCTGCAAAGTTCTCTTAAAGGGTATAGACTTCATGTGTCTTTTGCTTGGCACTTGAGAGGATCTCCTTTTCGGTTCATAAGAAACTCTTTGATTCCTCATCTTCTCTACACCTTTGTGTCTATTATTTTTGAAATTAGTCTGCACACACAAGGCAATAGATGGACATTTTGGTACCCACTTATACTTGGGTCCTTCACTGTTAGTTTGAACCTTAGGAAAACATAAGTTCCCTTTGGTACCCATTGATAGTTACCAACAGGTTTATCTCTTCTATCACTCCTATGAAAGCAAGATGAAGTACTATGTCCCTTTCGGTTACGTAATTACAATGAGCAAATGGATTTGAGGTATGAATTGATTTCTGAAAATAATTTAAATAATATTTTCCACCATTTTTCTTTTTACCTTTCTTTTTATCAAAAGTAGGATTATATCCTATGCCTGATCGGTCATTAGTAAACCTTTGAGCTTTCAAAATAACATTTAGCATTTCACTACCTTTTGTGAATTTCTCAAGAGTTTTTGTAAGACACTCATTCTTTTTCTTCAAAATAAGGCATTCATCACAAATGTTATTTTCAGGGGTAGAGAGATTTTCTACTTGCTGTTCAAGAGTTGTATTCTTCTTTTTCAAAACAATATATTTTTCAGCAAGTTTTTCAAACTCATTTTGAACAAGATTGTATTCAACAAACAATTCATCATAAGTGGGCTTTGCATCATTATCGTGGCAATTTGGGTAAACCGAATTTTCACAAGAAGTTGATGGTGAATTCTTTGTTTGTTGTTTAAGCAGTTTGTTTTCCTTTCGGTAGTAATAAGTTCTTTTGCAATCTTTTTGAATGCAGAATGTAAATCATTATATTCGAAAGTAACTCATCATAAGTGGGTTCGAATCACATACCTCTTTGTCGCTATCCGAATGTTCCTCTTCTGCAACCAAACATATATTTGTAATTTCTTCTTCTTCTATGCCGGAGATTCCTTCGTATGAAGTTTCTAAGACTTTCCTCATCTCCTTGGCAGTAGATAGATTGCAGATGCAGGAATACTCCTTTTGATCGAGAGCAATTTCGATGTAATATTCCTTCCATGATCTTATCTCGGATGTTAAGCCCAACTGAGAAACCAGGCTCTGATACCAAATGAAAGCCGGAATATTACCAAGAGGGGGGGTGAATTGGGGATATTAAATTTTCTTGCAAGTTAAACAAAAATAGCAAAGGAGGAAGAAGGAGATGGACACAAGGCAATTTATACTGGTTCGGTCCTAATCCTTGACCTACGTCCGATCCCCGACACACTCGGGATTCTACTATCTTTCAAGAACAATTACACACTTTGTAAACGAAGGATGGTCCTCTCACTCTCGACTCCACTCCCCTTACAAGTTGTAATTGATACACCCGCTTGATTACACACTTTGTAACTCTTGGAGCAATTCCTCTCTTTTGAATAACACTCCCCTTACAAGTTGCAATCAAATGACCCAGTCTCAAAGTCCCAATACTTTGAGTTCCTTACAAGAAATAACAATAGATGAATGACTCTCTCTAAGAGCAGATAAACATAAGCACTGAAGAACAATATGTGACACAGCCTTAGAAAGTATTCGAAAGTATTGTCGAAAGTATTCGAAAGTATCTTTACAAGAGCTTAGCGGAACTAATCTCTTGCGAGTTTATTTCTGTTTCGTGTGATTTCTTTGCTGTGTGCTTGGGTGAGTTTCAACTGGTGATCCCTTCCTCTATTTATACTGGTTGGATGAAGGTGTCCGTTGAGGAGCTCCACCATTTGAATTCAAAAATCTTTCCATTTCTCTCGCATGATCACACTTCAATTCGTTTGAGGATTCTTTGGCAATATCATAATGGTCATAATGTTAGCAATGAATTCGTTTTGCTGTGTATGAATTTCACTCGTCCTGCTTCATTATTCCTGCATCAATTTGTTGATAACTTCCATTTTGCAGAGATATTCTCAAAACGCGTAAATCGAATTGCCCAATTTGATTCCTCATAATCCTGCACTTTAATATTAGTATTCACAAATCACTGAGGTCAATGGTTAGGAATCAAATCATTAAAGAGTATATTAAATTGAATTGAATATCAAAATCATGATCTCGATATCTTGACAAGGCGAACTGGTTTTCTCCGTCAATACTCGAGTATGTGAATATCATACTCGGGTATAACTTATCCTGTGTGAGTGTCTACTTTCGAAGATCATAACTTCCTGGTATGAACTTCGATTTGATCGGTTCAAGTCTTGTTGGAAAGCCCTTTGAGTCTACTTTCAAATGGCACCGGTTTCACCTCAATTGGATTTCTAGTTTGTGAGATATACCCAAAACATTGAGCCTTGGTCAGGAATGTGACGGTGATGTCACTCTCATTTTAAAAAATTCATAGCTCTCTCATATGACCTCCGTTGGACTTGAATCCTGTGCGAATAGAACCGTTTGGATGTCTAGTTTCCAAAACAATTGGTTTCACCTTAATCCGATCTCTGGTTTAGGAGATATTGTCGATTTACCAAAGGTCGCCCGAAGCTGAACGTAGAACAGAGCTGAACAGTGTGTCATACTCGGGTATATAGGTTACATACTCGAGTATTGATGCTTGATACTTGAGAATGGGAGCCTGATACTCGAGTATCAATGGGAATTAGAGGCAATTCATCCCGAAGCTCGTATTTGATCATTTTAACTTCGATTTGAGCCATTCCAACTTCCATGTCACCGTGGAGACTTGTAGAATCTAATTTAACAACTTGTATGATGATTTTATCATTTATCAAGTCTTCTTTCTTTCTTCTTCTCTTAATTATATTACGTTCTTCAAATATGTCCTCTTCTTCTTGAACTTGATATCTTCTTTAATTTATTCTTTCTAAAGTCTCTTATCTCCTTCTTGAGCTATAATTCAACTTGAACTAATCTACATTAAATATAGTAGTTAGTCAATATAAGAGATAAATATATCATACAATCTTTTTGCTCTTTAAGAATGACATCTATAAGACATCATCAAAACTAGTCGAACCCAACAAAAACTTCATTTCAATTGACCCAAGGGAATGCAATGAAATTTTATAATCTTTTAGGGGTTAACTGAAATAGAATGGTTTTTATGGGTCTTAGTAATATTTTTTTTATTAAAGAAATTTTAAAATAATAGAGAGAGAAGACTGGTAGGACCTAAAGTGTAAAAAGTAACGGAAGTCTTTTTAATGACGTTGCTATATCTACTCTCAAATAAATTGGTTATGTCTACTTTTGCACCTGAAAATAGATACTAACTCCGGTCATAATTATAAGAACTAGTTGACTTTTTTTGAAGAGATTAAGGAAGTTAAATAAGTTACTTAATTATTTCATATGTTGTATATCTATAGATTATATATTAGTTTATTAGTCAAATTAATTAGTTTGAATAAAAACATAAAAATAAAAATAATTTAAAATAATTTAATTAGCTTCTTTAATCTCTCCAAAAAAAAGTCAACTAAGTCTTATAATTAGGACCCGAGGGAGTATTTCTTATGAGTGCTTATTTCAAAATTATTCATTACTAATTTTTTTTTTTGATATAAAAAAATGGTGGCAAGTGTGCAACCACTCCGGGTTCTGCAGTGGCAATGACAACCCTCCCAACAGTGGTAGTTCCATACAAGGCGGATTACGAGTGGTTTTACCGCAGCTCGAACCCTAGACCTCTTAAGGGAATCCAGCGCCACATTCCGCTGAACCAACCACATGTTGGTATTCATTACTAAATTTACATCTTTACCCTTATAAAAAATCAGACTGGACTAGTCAGTTCAATCGGCTTAACCCATAACTACCCTATCATCTAGTCTGATATTGGGCTAAAATCAGGAAACTGGTCCAACGCTCCAACCAACCGAAAATCAGTAACACGGACTAAAAACCGATATGAACTTATTAGGATATTGTTTACTTTAAAAAAAATTAAATCATGTTTGTAAAGTATATTTTATTCATATCCGTACATTATAATCATTTATCAAGAAAATATAAAACGGAAATGCACAAGAAATATGCATATTTATTATAAAATAATACACTATAAATAGTTTGAAAAAAATACTACTTGAACTTCAAAATTACTAATCAATGATTTCCGATAAAAATGAGTTGTTAATTACTATATTTTTGTAAATACCTATATTCTTGTAATCAACAAGACTTATTTAAGATTTTGAAGTTCAAGTCGTATTTTTTTTTTTGTCTTTTTCCTATTTAAATATTGCATCATATAATTATTTATTTGTATATTACTATTGGAAAAATCCCAAGAAGATACCACTTGAATTTCAAAATCTCAAATAGGTGATTTTACAATAAGATGAGTTGTCACTCAATTGCTTTACTATTCTTGTTAATCTCTTTACTGTTGTCATCAACAGGATTTTAAAGTTCAAGTCTATCATTTTCCCTATTAATTTTCTTAGATTATATTTTTGAAAATAAATAATTATAATTTTGTTAAATTGAAAGGAACGAGATACCGCACCTTCTTACCTCTTAAGTTCTATATTACAATAAAATTATATTTATTAATAAAAGGAAAAAATTGTTTAAACTTATCTTATAAATTTAGTTTTATAAAATACTGCCATTAATGTCATATATGAAGACGAAATATCACCTAAGTGGGGGTGAATTGGGTGCATTCAAAGACTTTGGAACTAGCCCCATAAATTAAAATAAGGTGAGGATAGAAGAATAATAGACACGGAGAATTTATACTGATTCGATCTAATCTCTTGACCTACGTCCATTCCCCAAACACTCTGGGATTTTCACTAACACTCACGATTACACACTCTGTTTCTCGAAGTAATCCTCTCACTAGGATTCACTCCCCCTTACAAGTTGTAATCGATACACCCACACTCAAGGTACTTCTACCTTGATATTTTTACAAAAAGAATGATCAAGTAAGAAACTCTCTAACATAGTAGATATTAAATCACTGAAGTATAAAATATCTGAGGATATTACAGAGTATTGAATGAAACAGTAAATAGCAATAAATTTGATTGAGTGTAGGTAGTTTCAGTAGTTCCTCTGAATTGAATGTTTCGCTTTTTATTAGGGGTTGCAATTAATGATCGTTGAGAAGCTTTAATCAATCCATTGTGAGTATGAAACATAGCCGTTGGACAGTGATGTTTGTTCGTTACTCATAACTTTGATTTTGCAGAGCTTTCACCGTTTTTCTGCCGTTTTGACATTCCTTTTGATTTGCATGTTGATTTGCCATAATACTCATAGGAATGGGTATACCATAAAGTTCTTTTGGTCTGCTCAGAGTTGATTGTCGTGTTGGTGTTTGTTTTCTGCAACTGCATTTAATTCTTCTGGCGTAATCACTTCCTTTTTGGTAATCTGTTGTTAATCCATCATATAATCATCTAAAACTCATTAATATACTGGTTAAATATACTTTGAGAGAAATCATAAGTGATGACAAGAAGATAAAAAATCACAATCAATGATTTAAGCTTTACGAACACGGTGATTTACTGAGGCACATATCGCAACTCAAGTTTTCATTAACTAACTCAAGTTGATGACTTGAGTTTGCTTTTCAGAACTCAAGTCTAGATGGTCTTCTTCTTCAAATGATAGTTTGTTTGAAAATGAAGTTGAACTGAGAAGATTTATTTGCAATGCGTAACTTGAGTCTCAAATTAGTGAATCGAGTTGTAAACTCGAGTTGTGAAGTTTTGTTCTAAAAAAACGAAGATTGAGACTTATGTTGCAAAAAGAGTTTGACCAGAGGATACTTGACTTTTGAAATCGCAACTCTAACGTACGACTCAAGTGCACCAAAATCATAACTCAAGTCTTGAATATTTGTCTTTTGAAAATGAAAACTGAGTTATGTTTGACAGAGATGTAAACTCAAGTCTTGAGATGTCAACTCTAATGAGTGACTCGAGTCGCAAGATGATAACTTGAAACCTGTCAACGCTAGAGAGTTTTGGTTGAAAAGATAAGGTTTAGTAAGAACCACCAAAACTCGAGTTCCATTTATTCAGCTTGAGTTTCATAAGATGAAACTTCAGGTATGCCAGCTTAAGTAAAAGATAGGAGTTTGAGCTTTACCATGTCAACTCGAGTTTTGCGTAAGTAACTCGAGTTGTTACCTTTTTTTATGTTGCACTGAAAGCTTTCTAACTCGAGTTTTGAATAGTACACTCGAGTTGTCAATACTGTAAGCAACTTTGTCAGTGATTTGTGAAGCATTGACTCGATTTCTTAAACAGGAACTCGAGTGTGTCTTTGACAGACACTTATAAAAATACTTTCTGATTCAAGATTTAGTTGCAATGAATTGTGTTCACTCAAGTACCATTTAACACACACTTGAGTGACTTGAATCACCAAGTCTATATTCTTTACAAGTGTTTGTTATCATCAAAACATATTGAATCGAGAACTAACATTGTCCCCCTTTTTAATAATGACAACACTTGTGAATATTTTGAAAAATCTTTGAGTTTCCAAATAGTAAAAAAATGAAGAGCTCAATATAATAAAACAGTTGCATTAAGTCACAAACTACAATAAGGAATTTGCATTGAAAAATATTCAACAAAGTACAACAACAACAATAAAGCACAAAATACATTGGAAATGAAATACGTGAAGTACATAATCAAATAAAACCAGCTACACAGTCACTAGTCACTAGTCACTTCTCTCTCCCTTTGTCATCAGGAAAAATGGGGTGAGGGAAGGGGATATCTGTAGAGGATAGAGAGGGATCAATGGCCTGGATAGGAGGATATGCAAAAAGACAAGAGATGGGTCAAGTGTGAAAGTAGCAGTGGAAGATGGTGAATCGAGTCCGAGTGTAGGAGACTGAGGAAGGGTTTCAGTGGAGGAGGATAGTGAAAGTCTGGTAGTGGATGGTTGGGAAATAGGGATAGGAATAGTGGCAGGAGTAAGAGATATAGTGTGGGTAGTGAACTCATGAGTAGGAGTGGTGAAGGGTATAGAAGAGAGGAGATGAAGGCCTAGTGGGTAAATGTGAAGTGCCTGAAGGACTAGCCCCATGAGCAGCAAAGGAACCAACCAACTTGGTAAGTGTAGAGTCAATGTTGTGAAGCATATACTCAATGCTATGAAGCTTCACAAAATGATCATCCAATGTATCCTCAATGTTCTTCAATCTCTTCTCACGAACATCCTGAGTATAATTGTTGTTGATCTCAGAGATTAATCTCTCAATCTGAGTCTCAATCTCCCCAGTCAATTCATGGTGTGTGGTTATTGAGGAGGTTTGTAAAAAACTGATAGCAGTTGCCACAGCCTTCTTTATCATAGACTGGAGAGAGGTGCCAAAAAGTGAAGGAGGTGGCTAAAAGAAAGTAGAGGGGGCACCTGTAGGAGATGATTGAGTCTCATTAGCTCTAGTAGAGGTAGCCTAGGTCTTGGATAGAGCCTTGGACGGTCCTGAGCCTTCTTTGAAGGATATCCTCATATGATTTAAGTGAGACTATCCAAACATATTTGGTGTCACTGGCTTCTCATTCAACTCAAGATACCATATCTTGTGATGAAAGAGAATAAGAGAAACCAAGTTGGGGGAAGATATTGTGGACTTCTTCTGGGACTCAACTCTAAATCTCTTCATCTCACTAAACACCCACTGACCTATGTTGTCGGGAATTTTGGCAATATTAGAAGCCAAAAGAGGGTAGTCTCTTTTAGCAAAGTGAGTGAAGTTCTTCCCCTTTTGAACCAAATTGCGAGAATAAATATACCAGATGACTCTATGAAGGGGGACATTTCAATTGAGGCAAAATTTAGAGGCCTTAATGGCACACCTGGCCTGAGGATTTGAAAATTTTCCTTATCAAACAATGTGATCTTAGGCACAGGAGGAGGATCAATAATGCCTAAGAGGAAATTTAGGAAATCAAGAGTTATGAATACTCTCTTACCCCTCACAACAATGTCCAATCTCTCCTCTAATAGCTCATCATTTTCATCAACTCTATTAGCAATTCTCATGTAAAAATAGAATGACTTAACAACAAAGGGACATTAAGGAGTGTGTAAGGCTAATAGAGGCTCAAAGATTTAAGCCAAGGAAATAAATCAACATTGCATTCTTCCCTAAGCTTAATAAGATCAACAAAAATGGTAGGATAGAACCCACGAGTGCCATAATGGTCTTGTCAGACTCGTGTATGGAAATTGGGTTGTGTTGGATATGATTAGTTTTGATGATGTCTTATACAGATGTCATTCTTAAGAGCAAAAAGGTTACATACTACATTTATCTTATACTTTGATTGATTCTTACATTTAATGTAGATGTAATGTTGATATGAAGAAGATGGAAGTTGGAATGGCTAAATTCAGAGTTAAAATAAGGAAATTCAAGCTTCCCGATGAATAGAAGTTGCTACAATTTAATTGCTACAGTTCTGTGCATGAATAGCTCTTCCTTGCGTTTGAATCTCGTCAATACTCAAGTATCAAACATGTACTCGCGAGTATCAGGCTTCAATTCTTGAGTATGACACTTCAATACCCGAGTATGGTACTTGACTACTCGAGTATGGTGCATAAACAGCTGCTTTTGTGCTTAAATCCCGACAATACCCGAGTATGGATCATCAATACTCGAGTATGACACCACTCTGATCAGCTCTGTTCTACGTTCAGCTTCGGACAACCTCTGGTAATTCGATGATATCTTCCTAACCAAAGATCGGATTGAAGTGCAACCAATTTTGTTGGAAACTAGACTTCCAAACAATCCTAGTCGCAAAAGATTCAAGTCCATAGGAGGTCAGATGAGAGAGATATGAATTTTTGAAGATGAGAGTGACATCACCGTCACACTACTGACCAAGCCTCAATGTTTTGGGTATATCTCACAAACTAGAAATCCGATGAAGCTGAAATCAGTGCCATTTGAAAGAGGACTCAAAGGTCTTTCCATCAAGTCTTGAACCAACCTAAAAGGAGATCATACCAGGAAGTTATGATCTTCGAAAGTGAACACTCGAAATACTGAAAGCAACAGAGTTCGAATCAAGACTTCCGATATAATCGAACAAGCATAGATACCCGAGTATAAGCATTGAATACTCGAGTATGGTCGAGTTAGAAGCGTCTGGCATATCTGAATCACAGAGATACTCGAGTATGAGTATGGAATACTCGAGTATTATCGGTAAAAATCATTATGTTCTGTCGAGACTTCAGATTCCGATTGTGATATTCATTGCTATCAATGATGATGTTTAATGTCCTGTTTCTAACCGTTATGCTCAAAGTTTTTCAAATATTTTAATTATAGAACAGGATCATTCGAAATCATCATGGGCCACTCAAGATTCTAATCTCCATTTGAAAACGAAGCAAATCGGGTAACTCGCTGAAAAGTGGAAAATGATCTTCCAAACGGTCGAAGCATGAGTCACAACTTGTTAGAGCTATATTCGCAAAACCGCATCATGGGCAAGGACTAAGGACATCTCCAATGCTCCAACGCTCCAACGGGAGGATTTCCAATCAATAGCTATTATACAAAGAATGAACAAATAAGGAATGGGCATCGTTTGATTTCAAACACAGAATCTACAACGAACACAGATCAAACCAGTATAAATAGGAGAAGACTTGGCTGATCAAACACACACACACACAGCAGAGCAAACACACAAAGAGAATCAGAAAGATACTTGCGAGAGTCTAGTTCCGCTATACTCTTGTCAGATACTTTCGAATACTTTCATCCAATACTCTGCAATACTTCCAGTTGATACTATGTAATACTTTGTACTTCAATGCTTAGAGTTATATGCTCTTATAGAGAGTTATCCTTCAGCTATCATTTCCTTGTGAGAATCTCAAAGTTGTGGGACTTTGGGATTGGGTTATTTGATTACAACTTGTAAGGGGGAGTGTAATTCAAGAGAGAGAATTGCTCTGAGTGTTACAGAGTGTGTAATCATTTGATCGTAAGTTAGTGAAATCCGGAGTGTTTCGGGACCGGACGTAGGTCAAGAGTTGGACCGAACCAAGTATAAATTCTCTCGTGACAATCTCCTCTTCCCTATCTTTACTTTGCCTTGATTTACATCTGATGTGTGGGTGACTGTGTTATTGAGCTAACAATGAAAGAATTTTGTAATCACCTATTCACCCCCTCTAGGTGATATTCCACCTTTATTTGGTATCGAACACGGGTTTCTCGGTTGGGCTTAACATCCCGAGACAGATTATGGAAGGAATATTACCTGAAGGCACATCAATCAACAGACCACCTGGCTTCGATGGCGAACACTATTCGTTCTGGAAAGCAAAATTCAGAGTATTCATGTTAGCTACGGAGTATGGTCTATGGCAAGTAATAAAGAATGGAGAATATGTTCCTACAAAAATTGTATGAGTAAATAACGTTCCAAAGGCTGAAGATGAATTCAACAAGGATGACAGAAGGAAAGTGACTCTTAACAATAAAGCCATCCTGATGCTTCATGGTACTCTAAGTCAAAAGGAGTATTCTCGCATCTGCAATCTATATACTGCCAAGGAGATGTGGAAAGCCTTAGAAACTTCATACGAAGGAACCTCCGGCGTAGAAGAAGAAGAAACTGCAAATATCTGTTTAGTTGAGGAAGAAGAGCAATCAGAAAACGAAGAAGAGGTATGTGATTCTGAACCATCTTATGATGATTTGTTTTCTGAGTATAATGAATTGCATTCTGAATTTAAAAAGATTGTGAAAGAACTTTTTGCTTCCAGAAAGAAAATCAAATTGCTGGAACAACAAGTTAAAGATTTACCTCCAGTTTCAGTTTGTGAAAATTCAGTTTGCGAAAAATGCCTTGATCTTGAAAAGAAAAACTCCTACCTTACTAAAACACTTGAGAAGTTCACTAAAGGTAGTGAAATTCTCAATGTCATTTTGAATGCTCAAAGATTTACAAATGACCGATCAGGCATAGGATACAATCCTACTTTTGACAAGAAGAAAGGTAAAAAGAAAACTGGTGGGAAATATTATTTGAATTATTTTCAGAAATCAGTTCATAGCTCAAATCCATTTGCTCACTGTAATTACTGTAACCGAAAGGGACATAGTACTTCATCTTGCTTTCATAGGAAGGATAGAAGAGATAAACCTGTTGGTAATTATCAATGGGTACCAAAGGGAACTTATGTTTTCCCTAAGGTTCGAACTAACAGTGAAGGACCCAAGTATAAGTGGGTACCAAAATGTCCATCCATTGCCTTGTGTGTGCAGACTGATTTCAAAATTAATAGACACAAAGGTGCAGAGAAGATGAGGAATCAAAGAGCTTCTTATGAACCGAAAAGGAAATCCTCTCAAGTGTCAAGCAGAAGACTCATGAAGTCTATACCCTTTGAGACAACTTTGCAGAAACCCATCGAAAGACATAAGATGCAGTGGATAAGCAAAATCGATCCCCCAAGTATCTAAGGTAAAATGTATACAATGATAAAACCTCCCTTCCTATCATCTGAAATATTCATTGAGGTTTTACTTTTGAAGGTTTAGAAATAAGCATTGCAAACTGATTTGAAATTACATTTACATCTCTTAAAAATACATTTAATAAGTTTATAAAGGGATTGCAATGTTCAATAGTTTAATTCTTTATGCATACATGATTATTTGAAAATAAAGTATCTCTTTTATGCATAAAATCATGTTTAGTTCATTATGCTCAATTATGTTGAATTGATCATATTCATAAGAGCATGCAAATTTTGGTTCCTACAAGCTAACGTTGATTGGATCCAAGTAGGGTTGGATACCAAGAAAGAAAAAGACTTATATGGTTTTGTAGGAAGAGAAAAAGCTTCTCAAGAATGCAACATAGAGAAATAATTCAAGTATTGAGGAAGCTAAATAGGCTATGTTTGATGTTGATGATGAACGTAAAAAAGGGAGACATCTATATCAATCCACCTTAATCAAGCAAGCTTCTATAAGGACAAAAAGGAATTACGGTGATATCTAAACCTTGCCCTATACTGTGCCTATATAAAACTTGGGTAATGAATAATTGTCCATTATTGCATTCCATTAGCAATCAATTAGTTATGTTATTTTCAAAAAGGTTTTTTAGATTGCTAAATGGACCAAAAGTGAATCTGTGCATTACTTTCTGATTTCATGTTTTTGAAATGCACAATTCGAAATTGGTTTGATTCACTTTGTCTTGTGAAAATGCATACACACGTTTTGAAAAATATTCATACTTTGAAAGTATTTCAGATAGATTTGAAAAATACTTTGAGTGCATTCAAATGATGTTTCAAATTAGAAGTTAGTGTTGAACACTGAATAATGAGATATGCTTCAAATTTGTTTAAGTTGAATATTTTCTATCCCTCACATATTCATCTTTAGAATTCAATGTGTTGCTTGAACTGTCTAGTTTCACTCTTGAACTAGTTGGACTTCATATCTAATAAGTTATTCATATATCAGTTTCAAGCCTATCTTCAAGAAAAGAAATCGATTTGTGAATCTGTTATGCTTACTACATAAATTTTTCAATGGCCTAGTTATTCCAAGCTTTATAAATGTTTATTAGTGCATTAAATGATAATGCATTAATCATTAATGGAATAACCTACTAGGATAATCTTCTGAACTCTTCAACTGGAATATTCAACATTCTCTCTAATCCGAAGCATACTGATATATTCAATCTATTGACTTTCATTTTTAGTATGCACTGATTTTCAAATATACTTCAAAATGAATCTTTCACTCATGAAAATTTTGATGCATTATTTCGGTTTGAAAGAACATTCAAGATTTGAAACAATTTGCATGTTTCATTATCATTTTTGAAATTTTAATCTTATCCATGGATTACATGAGATGCATTTCAATGACATCTTTTCTACTTAAAGTGTATTTCCAAATTGTCATTGAGGAATAACATTCTTGACATGATTATTACCCTTTTTGATTCATTGGATTAAACTTATTTGTTTGGGTAAAATTATATGGAAAGGAGCAGCTCATGTTTTAAATATTTTGTATAACTTTCGCTACCTTCCTTATATTTGCTTTTGAAACTCTACTGCAATTTCGTAATATTTTGAATCCTCTATGGCGAGAGATTTGTGCTTCATATCTAAGTTATGCAATGTGCTTATTGTTGCATTCTATTTTTTGCTAACTCGATTATGTTTCAAATCTCGATCCATTCGATTGCTAACTCGATAAAGATTCGATTTTGTTTCGATTATGATTCAAACTTTAAATTTTGATTTTGTTATCTAATTATCATGACTGCTTCTGATCTCAAGAGTTAAAATGAAGTTATCAAGTGAACTATCATGAAGCTTCTATTCGTTCAAATGGATTAAACAGAAATAAGTTAGATGAATCAAATCTTATTCAAGAATTTCAGTGTTTCTGCAAAAATTTTGGCCAAACTAGTTTTCATTGATTTCAAATGTTCAAATCCTTATTCTTTGAAAACAGTTAATTGTTTACAAGTGCTGTATGCTCTTTGTTCAAATATCATATGATTTATTTCTGTAAGAACATGAGAGTTGTCTTCTCTAATCTTATGTGCATTCAAGAAATATTGGATAGCAAGGAGTATCTAGTACTTTGTTTTGCAGGATGTTCAACAAGTAGCTTTGAACTGATAATACCCGAGTACTATGTAACAATACTTGAGCAATATCGGGATTTTCATATTGCTGACAAAGGAAACAGACCAATACTCGAGTATCCTGGATACATACTCGAGTACTGTCGAGGCAGAAACTAGAAGAAATTTCTGAAGTAGCTGATACTCGAGTATCCTAAATCAATACCCGGGTACTGACGAACTGAGGAAGCTACAGCTGACAGATCATCTCAACACTACTCGAGTAGGTAAGTACAATACTTGAGTACTGTACATTATCATCTGCGAAAATCATCCCTGAATCATCCACCTGATGCTTAATGATCAATTTGCACATCATATAAATTCAAGTGTTCACAATACACACTTGAAATGAGGTATTTCAGTACTTATTTTAATTAATTAAAATATCTAAGTACTGCATATTTGAGTATTAACTGTTGTTATACAAGTAGTGGGGCAATACTCAAGTATTCAAGTGGAGTACTCAAGTACTGTCAGGATGCCTCTCTGATTTAATGCAGCATTTGACAAAGTTGTGTGTCATTTATTCATTCAAAAGAAAATATATATATGTTGCATTAAATTAAAACATCATTCTTCTTCATTTGATAAAGTACTTGAATTGCATCGTTTTTCAAAAATGAAGAATTTGAAAAAGTATTACTATAGTATAGATATATGACGAGTTGTATCATTTAATCAATAATGGTTGCTTGGCATCAGATTTTCAATATTATATTAAAGCATTGCCTTCAATCAATATCATGGGCCCTGGCACCTTAAATGGAAACTGCTTCCTTTGTATTTTTGGCATCTCAAATGAATGCTGGTTAATCTTTGAATAAATGTTTTCACATTGCGTCGTTGCATTCATTCAAAAATCATGCTGCACTATTTTGCAGATTTTGCAAAAGCTTCCATTGCTTCATCTTTCTCTTCATCTAGTACTGTACATGCTTGTTATTTATTTAATGGTCAAAGCATCATTCAAAAAGGTGGTTCATTCAAAGAACTCTTTTTCTATGTGCATCATTAAATCAACAAGCATTCTATTCCAATTGAAAAGATGTGTGCATACTTGTATGAGTCGGTCTTTCAAAGAAATCTTTCACGGTGCTTAAACATTGGCATCACATTATTATTTGGTATTACTAAGAGAGAATGCATTCATTAAGGGGGAGTTTCACATTAACATGTGTTTTATATCTTAAAAACTCATCTCCTTTATTTGAAAATTTTTTACTCATTTGCATTCACAATGTTTTATTAGTTTTGATGATGAGTTAATATTATATTCTCCTTTCATTATCTCAATTTGAAAATATCATACAGAAAGGAATATTTGGATATCTGATTGCATTAACAAATCTCTCCTACAATAAAGTTTTACAATTATGACAGGAGAACTGAGTCTGTGCAAAGACTTTCCTAAATATACTACAAGGAAAAACTATTACATTGAGGAAAGATGTTTTGATTACACTGAAGCTGTGATATGCTCTACAAAGTAGAAGAAAACTTCTTGAAGCCAACTGAGACATATTCTGCAGAAGAGCTATATAAAGTAAAGGAGAAGGATGGAAATGATCTCATACAAGAAGAAAGCAAGCAAATGGCCTTCATTGATCATTCATCAATTTGTAGAACCTACATGAGCATTTCTGAACTTTATCTTTTTATATTCAGTAAATTTTGCACATGTTTGGTGTTTATATGCTTTAAATGTAAAATATTTCTTGAAAACCTCTCCAAATTCTCTCAATTTTTTTCATAAAAACATTCCAAATTGCATCATATTAAGAATGAAAACAATTTCAAATGGGGAGAGACAATCGGTTCTTTGATTCTGTCTAATTTGGTTTCACATTTGCCTCTACAACCATCTCTTCTTTACTTCAACTTTTTGCTAATGACAAATAGGGGGAGAGAATGGCAAGAAAAATATACTTGGTTTATTAGCTTTTCATATTCATAAATATTTTTCTCAAAGTATTTGCCATCATCAAAAAGGGGGAGAATGTTGGATATGATTAGTTTTGATGATGTCTTATATAGATGTCATTCTTAAGAGCAAAAAGGTTGCATACTACATTTATCTTATACTTTGACTGATTCTTACATTTAATGTAGATGTAATGTTGATATGAAGAAGATGGAAGTTGGAATGGCTAAATTCAGAGTTACAATAAGGAAATTCAAGCTTCCCGATGAATAGAAGTTGCTACAATTTAATTGCTACAGTCCTGTGCATGAATAGCTCTTCCTTGCGTTTGAATCTCGTCAATACCCAAGTATCAAACATGTACTCGCGAGTATCAGGCTTCAATTCTTCAGTATGACACTTCAATACTCGAGTATGGTACTTGGCTACTTGAGTATGGTGCATAAACAGCTGCTTCTGTGCTTAAATCCCGACAATACCCGAGTATGGATCATCAATACTCGAGTATGACACCACTCTGATCAGCTCTATTTCACGTCCAGCACTGGCGACCTATGATAATTCGATGATATCTTCCTAACCAGAGATCGGATTGAGGTGAAACCAATTTTGTTGGAAACTAGACTTCGAAACGGTCCTAGTCGCACAAGATTCAAGTCCATAGGAGGTTAGATTAGAGAGATATGAATTGTTGAAGATGAGAGTGACATCACCGTCACACTACTGACCAAGCCTCAATGTTTTGGGTATATCTCACAAACTAGAAATCCGATGAAGCTGAAATCGGTGCCATTTGAAAGAGGACTCAAAGGGATTTCCATCAAGTCTCGAATCAACCTAAAAGAAGATCATACCAGGAAGTTATGATCTTCGAAAGTGGACACTCAAAATACTGAAAGCAACAGAGTTCGAATCAAGACTTCCGATATAACTGAACAGCATAGATACCCGAGTATAAGCATTGAATACTCGAGTATGGTCGAGTTAGAAGCGTCTGGCATATCTGAATCACAGAGATACTCGAGTATGAGTATGGAATACTCGAGTATTATCGGTAAAAATCATTCTGTTCTGTCGAGACTTCAGATTCCGATTGTGATATTCAATGCTATTAATGATGATGTTTAATGTCCTGTTTCTAACAGTTATGCTCAAAGTTTTTCAAATATTTTAATTATAGAACAGGATCATTCGAAATCATCATGGGCCACTCAAGATTCTAATCTCCATTTGAAAACGAAGTAAATCTGGTAACTCGCTGAAAAGTGGAAAATGATCTTCCAACGGTCAGTAAGCATGAGTCACAACTTGTTAGAGCTATATTCGGCAAAACCGCATCATGGGCAAGGACTAAGGACATCTCCAATGCTCCAACGTTCCAACGGGAGGATTTCCAATCAATAGCTATTATACAGCAATGAACAAATAAGGAATGGGCATCGTTTGATTTCAAACACATAAGCTACAACGGTCACAGATCAAAACAATATAAATAGGAGAAGACTTGGCTGATCAAAGACCACACACACAGCAGAGCAAACACACAAAGAGAATCAGAAAGATACTTGCGAGAGTCTAGTTCCGCTATACTCTTGTCAGATACTTTCGAATACTTTCATCCAATACTCTGCAATACTTCCAGTTGATACTATGTAATACTTTGTACTTCAGTGCTTAGAGTTATCTGCTCTTATAGAGAGTTATCCTTCAGCTATCATTTCCTTGTGAGAATCTCAAAGTTGTGGGACTTTGGGATTGGGCTATTTGATTACAACTTGTAAGGGGGAGTGTAATTCGAGAGAGAGAATTGCTCCGAGTGTTACAGAGTGTGTAATCATTTGATCGTAAGTTAGTGAAATCCCGGAGTGTTTCTGGGGACTGGACGTAGGTCAAGAGTTGGACCGAACCAGTATAAATTCTCTGTGTCAATCTCCTCTTCCCTATCTTTACTTTGCCTTGATTTACATCTGATGTGTGGGTGACTGTGTTATTGAGCTAACAGCGAAAGAATTTTGTAATCACCTATTCACCCCCCTCTAGGTGATATTCCACCTTCAGGTTGCATATGAAACCAGGGGGTTGAACAGGATATCTAGATATAGTAAGAAGAGAAGGAGTCCTAGATACCTTTGGGGCTTACCCCTTAGAGGATGAAGAAGCCACAGCTTGTCTTTCCTCTTTCTCGATAGGTTTAGGTTTCAGTGGCTTTTTATCCTTCAGTTTACCAGTAGTAGCTCCAGACTTTGATCGAGCCTGAGGAGATTGTTGCAATGGTTCCTTGATCACAACCCCACAAGTTTTGGGTCTTGGAGAAAGAGGTTCGACCTCCTTCAAAACCTTCGGCCGATGGCGTTTTGGAGTCTCTTTGTCTCGTCTAGGCCTTTTTGATGGTGGTGGAGACGAGGATAAGGTTAAATCATGATCGAAGAAAGAAGAAATGGGTGAATCGAGAGGCATGCTTGGGTTTTTGGTTCTCATTTTGCAGATCCGCTTGAATTTGGGTTTCAGAGTTGAGATAGTTTGAGAAGAGAGACTCGAGGGTTTTAAGAATGAAGTGAAAAATGATTGTGCAGACATATATAGCAGAGAACAAAACTCGAGTTTTCAATTAATGAATCGAGTTACCAGTTATCTTACCAAAACTTGAGTGTTCATATGAAACTTGCTTACCTGGATTTCAAGTGTGTGGTATGAACACTTAAAGTTTCTCAGTCGTTGGGTCAAACTCAAGTTCTTTATGAAAACACTCAAATGTATAACTCGAGTTCTAAGTTGATTCCATCTTTGTGTGTTCTCTGACCTTTTTTGACTCAAGTTCTCAAATGCAAACTCGAGTTACTAACTCATTCCATCCTTAAGTGCTCTCTGACCTCCTTTGACTCGAGTTCTTCATATTCAAACTCGAGTTACTAATTCGAGTGTGAGTTTTCACTTTGCTAGTGGAAAGAAACCTACAAAACTTGAACAAGAGGTATATGCTTGATTCGTGGGCAAAACTCAAGTGACTTACCTTTAACTCGAGTTAGTACTTCTTCACTTCCAGTAAGAGGTTCTAGTCAGAGAGCACATGTGCACTTTGTAGAGGTCAATCAAAACATTGATTCAAGTTCTTATTGATCCGCAGGAGTTATTGACTCAAGTCAACATTTTTGCACTCGAAGTGATGTGAAATTTGCATTGAAATATATACAACATAAAGCACAGAAAACGTATGTTAATGAAAACACTCGAGTTACCAACTCGAGCCATGGCACACAGACTCGAGTTCTGTTAAGATTTTAGCAGTTTTACTTAAGTAAAGAACACATGGAATAAACAATACTCGAGTTATTGGAATACCAACTCGAGTTATCACTTATGTACTTGAAATGTCATATGATTTTCCTTTGATGTTAAGCAAATTGCTCGATAGAACTCGAGTTTTCTTACTAAAACTTGAGTCATCTTGACTCTGTTAGTTTTTGTTTCTTATCTTCTTCACAAAGATCCTGCAAAAAACAAGGCTAGATACTCCAAGGCTTAAATTAGTGATTATTTATCATCAAAACATAACTAAAATTAATAGAATGAAAAAAAATTGCTCACAAATCCCAAATGGGATTCACCATTCCCAATTCTCTTTTAATGAACAAAAAATCTTTGGCTAATGGCTTGGTAAAGATGTCAGCAAGTAGGAATGAACAACACTTTAACATCCTTCTTCTACATATGATATCTGATGAAGTGATATCTTACCTCATTATACTTGGTTCTTGTATGATGAATTGGATTCTTGACCAAGCTTATTGTACTTGTGTTGTCACAGAGGATTGAGATTTCTTTAAGATGAATTCCTAAGTCTTGAAGTTGTTGCTTAAGCCATAACACTTGAGCACAACAACTTGAGGCATCAATGTACTCAGCTTTAATGGAAGATAACGAGACAGTGGTTTGCTTCTTGCTGAACCAAGATACAAGAGATCCTCCGAGGAATTCACATTGTCCACTTGTTCTCTTCCTGTCTGTCTTATAGCCAGCATGATCTAAATTTGAGTAAGCCATAAGATATTTGTTTCGGCCTTTGGGAAACAAAAGTCCAAGATCCTCAGTGTCTGCAAGATATCTGAAAAATTCTCTTTATTGCCTCAGTATGAGATTCTTTGGGAGAGAATTGATATCTTGCACACATTCCTATGCTGAATTGAATGTCTAGTCGACTTGTTGTCAAGTATAGTAATGAACTGATCATCCCTCTATACTTGGTTATATTCAAATCTTTTCCTTTGACATCAGGATCAAGGAGAGTTGTTGAACTCATTGGAGTATTAGCTCTATTGCATTGATCCATCCCATACTTCTTTAGAAGGTCTCAGAGATATCTGGTTTAGGAGATAAAGATTCCATTCTTTTGTTGTTTGATTTGAAGTCCAAGAAAGTAATTCAGTTCTCCCATCATAGACATTTCAAACTCTCGCTGCATAGTCTTGGAAAAATTTTCTCACAAAGCATCATTAGTAGCACTGAATATAATGTCATCGTCATATATTTGTACAATTAGTAAATCATTTTTCTTATTGCTTTTGATGAAGAGAGTTGTGTCTACTTTGCCTTTGACAAACCTTAATCAAGAAGGAATTTGTTTAATCTCTCATACCAAGCTATAGGAGCTTGTTTAAGGCCACATAGAGCCTTTTTTAGACGAAAGACATTGTCTGGATAAGAATCATCTTCAAAGCTAGGAGGTTGTTCAACATAAACTTCCTCTTGAATAAAACCATATAAGAAAAGCACTTTTCACATTCATATGATACATTTTGAATCCTTTTATGCAAGCAAAAGCTAAAAGAACGCATATTGCTTCCAATCTTGTTATTGGACCATACGTTTTTTCATAATCAATCCTTTCTTCTTGATTATAGCCTTTTGCCATTAATCTTGCCCTGTTACGGACAATGATTGCGGATTCATATCGTTTGTTTTTTAATAGCCACTTGGTATCAATAACCAAATGGTATTTAGGCCTGGGTACCAAGTCCCAAACTTGATTTCTTTCAAATTGATGTAATTCCTCTTGCATTGCTATAACCCAACCATTGTCAGAGAGGGTTTCATTATTATTTGAGGGTTCAATCTCATAAACAAAGGTAGAGAAAGTAACTTCATTTAAAGTACTTTTTCTAGTTCTCATACCTTCATTCATATCACCTATCACTTGGTCTAGAGGATGACTCCTACTGTATCTCCAAGTTCTAGGTTGAGATTGATCAGTAGTTTTGCAACAATTTTCATTTTCAGGTTCTATTTCTACAACATTTTCAAAATTTTCTAAAACAGAAGGGAGTTTGAAAAGGATTGACTTTGATGAATTGATTCATCATCATCTAACGATTTGTCAGGCTCAGCTTCACAGAACACAACATGAATAGATTCTTCTACTATACGAGTACGTTTATTATAAATTATATAAGCCTTGCTTATATTAGAGTAGCCGAGAAATATACCTTCATCAAACTTAGGATCAAACTTGCCTAAGTTATCCTTACCATTGTTGTGAACAAAGCATTTGCATCCAAAGATATGCAAGTGAGCTAGGTCGGCTTCCTTCCCTTGTACAGTTCATATGGAGTTTTGTCAAGCTTCTTTCAGATGTATGCTCAATTTGAGATATAACATGCAGTGCTCATTGGGTATGCCCATAACACTTGAGAAGTCTTCCTCTCGTTCAACATTTCTCTAACCATTTCAGTGAGGACTCTATTATTTCTTTCTACTACTCCATTCTGTTGTGGAGTCTTTAGGGCTGAGAAGTTGTGATTGATCTCGTTAGCATCATAGAATTCACCGAAAGCTTGATTCTCAAACTTTCCTCCATGATTTGTCCGTATACCTGAAATATGCAACCCTTTCTCGTTTTGCACTTTTTGGCAAAAACAACAAATTGATCAAATGTTTCATCTTTTAAGGATAAAAAGATTGTCCATGAAAACCTTGAAAAATCATCAACAATGACTAGAGTATATAAATTGCCACCAAGGCTTTTTATTCTAGCAAGTCCAACTAGATTCATGTGAAGTGGTTTGAGAGGTTGATTAGTTGAGATTTCATTTTTCGATTTGAAAGATGACTTAGTTTGTTTACCCCTTTAGCAAGCTTCACAGATCATGTCATTTTAAAACAAAGCTTTGGTAAACCAAGAACTAAATCTTTTCTCAGCAACTTGTCCAATTGAGACATGTTGACATGAGCTAAATGCTTATACCACTGCCAACTTTCATCAAGATAGATAATAAAACAATTTTCAGAGAAATTATTATTGCTAGGAAAATTCAAGGTATAACAATTACCTTCTCTAGAAGCACTAAATAAGGCTTTCAAATTACCCTTATCTAATTCCACCATCTTTTGGTTTCATTGCAACAAACTTATATTGATCTCTCGTCATGTGTCTAGAGTATCCGATATCACAACCTTTTTTGAAAACTTGGGGAACATCTTGAATTTGTTGCTCAAGAGCTTAATTTTTTCTTTTTGAGGAAATAAGCTATTTACCAAGTTTTCTAAATTCATAATGAAGATAATTATATTCAGATAAGAGTTCATCAAAAGAAGGTTCATAATCATATAACTCATAATTTTCATGTTCTTCTTGAGCCACAGGACAAATGTTGGCTACTTCTTCTTCTTCACTTTCTTCTTCATCAGAAAAGCTATCTCCCAGATAGCTGATACATAAGCATTCTTCTTGAACTTCTTGAATTTCTTCTTTTCTTTCTCCTTGTTCTTCTCTTTGTTCTTCAATTGAGGACATTCAGACTTGATGTGTCCGGGTTTTTCACATTCTTAGCAAATGATGGACTCTTTGGATTCTCGTCTGTTGCTAGGTCCTCCTTTGTGAAACTTTCAAAATCCTTGATCCCCTTGTAAAACTTTTTGAATCTTTGGACCATCATGCTAAGTTCCTCATCTTCATCTTTTTCATCTTCCTCCTTTTCTTCTATAACAACATTAAGTGCAACTCCCTTGTTCTTGTTGCTAATCTCGTCTAGGCCTTTCTTGAACTTTATTTTTCCTTCATATTTGAACAAGCTTTCGAATAAGGCAGCCATGGATCTCATAGACTCTCCACGAGCCTCTTCTATTGTTGTGACCTTCGCTTCTCATTCCTTGGTAAGTATATTCAAAATTTTCCTTACTTGGGAGTTTTGATCTATTCCTTTCCCAAGGCTGAGAGTTGGTTTATCAGGTGAGTGAACCTGAGTTCAAACTCACCAATGGACTCTCCTAACTTCATACGGAGTAAGTCGTATTCAGTCATTAGAGTGTTGACACGATTTTCTTTTATGCCCGTAGTACCTTCATGTGCAATTTTTAAGGACCTTCCACATCTCTTTGGTTGATGGTAGAGTGCATATTCGAAAATATTCTTTCTGGCTTAGTGCACTTTGAAGCATTAGGATGGCCTTGCTTTTTAGAGTGATAAGCCTTCTATCATTCTCATCAAATTCTTCCTCAACCTTCATATTTTGATAGAGAATTGCCAAGTTCTCTTAAAATAACCAAGTTCGATATAAATTTGCAGTATAATGTAACATGGACCATTTCTTAGAGGAATTCACAGTGGGTCTAAAATTAGCAGTAAACATAGTAAATAGTAACCAGAATGGGGGAGTTTTTAAATGCAATTAAAAATGAAAGCAACAACTAAAATGGAATGTAAAACGAAATTAATCAGATTAAAACGCGATCAATCCAGAACAGGATTCCAGAAGCTTGATTCCTTCATCGGACAAAAATATTGTAACTGAACTCATGATTGGTTTTGGACGAATCGAAATCTCTACGTTCGTCCCGAAAATCCTCGCCTAGACAATCTCCTAGCATTTTTCCAAACATTGGTGTGTCACCGTGCGATCGAACAAGTAATCACTATAACCCGCTTCGAACTCGTCCTTAGGATAAACCAATCCAAATATTAAATCTAATATCCAAGCTATAATCCACAATCGAATTCGATTAAGTAAACACAAATGAGTTTGGTTACCGATTAAAACGCATCCTCCGGATGAAAGTGTGAATCATCGGTTCATGGATTGATCTCAAAAGCTCAACCCATCAAGGTCAGTCCGAACAAAAATGGAGAAGAAACGAAAATTTCATCATGAACACGAAGAACACTAAGAGTATATGAAAACTTCGTATTCAATCTAATAATCTCTAAAAACTAATGTGTAACTGTTTCACCAACATCTGACTTAAGTAAAAACCTAATTCAAAAATGGATTGGGGCTCCACAAGTCTGGCCCAAAACAGAAGTAAAAACAAATGGTCCTTAATTACAAAATGTAAGCCCAATAAAAATCCAAAAAATTGTGTCTGACTTTGGTTTCTATTGAAGTTCAGAGGTATAAACACTCTTTGTATTGTGATATATTATTCAGCAGAAGTATGTTACATTATATAGAGTGATGAAGATTGAGCAGCGGAGTAAAAACAGGGATTACAGTAAATGCTAATCAAAGCAATAACAGCTGAAATTTGGATCCTATAATCAAGGCAAGGATCAAGGGATTCTAATAATGTTAATTGATTCCCTAATATTCTAACACTCCCCCTCAAGCTAGAGAGTATATGTCGATTAGTCCCAGCTTGCCTCAAAATCCTTCAAACTTTGTTCTGCCTAGTGGTTTAGTCAAAATATCTGCAATTCGGTCTACAGATCTTATGTGAGACAGAGTCATAATGCCTGCTTCAATCTTCTCTTTAATCAAGTGTATGTCTATCTCCACATGTTTGGTTCTATCGTGATATATTGGGTTCTTGACCATTTCAATGCTGGCCTTGTTGTCACACCAGAGTTGCATTGGTCCCTCATATTGAATCCCCAACTCTTCCAGTAATATGATAATCCAGAGTCCTTCACATACTCCTTTGTTAACAGCTCTCAGTTCTGCTTTTGCGCTGTTTGTTGACACCACTGTCTGTTTCTTGCTTCTCCATGTAACCAGATTTCCCCACACGTATGTGCAGTACCCTGAGGTTGACCTTATGGTCTCTCTATCCCTGGCATGATCTACGTCAGTGTAGATTTCGATGTTTCTAGTAGTGCCTTTCTTAAAGAATATTTTTCTGCCAGGATTAAGCTTAAGGTAGCTCAAGATTCTGTATACAGCCTCCATGTGTTCTTCTTGTAGTTGGTGCATAAACTGACTTACTATTTCAACTGCATAGCTAATATCAAGACAAGTGTGGGTTAAGTATATCAATTTTCCCTAAGTCTTCGTACCATTCAATTAGCCGGAACACCTTGTGGCTTGACCTCTAAGTGACATCCTTCTTCCATTGGTGTCCCTTCGGTTGAGTGCCCAACATACTGTCTCATGTGACAGGTCTAATGTATACTTGCGTTGAGATACATTGACGCCCTTCTTAGTTCTTGCCACCTCCATGCCTAAGAAGCACCTCATTTGTCTGAGGTCTTTCACCTGGAATTCAGTTGACAAGTCCCGTTTTAGTTGAGCAATGGATTCTTCATCATTTCCTGTAATGATTATGTCATCAACATAAACAATTAATATGGTGACTTTGTCATTAACACGTTTGGTGAACAACGTGTCATCTGCTCGTCCTTGAGTATACCCAAGCCCTTTTACTGCTTTGGTGAACCTACCGAACCATGCTCTCAGAGATTGTTTCAGTTGTACAATGACTTTCTTAGCTTACACACAAAATTATTGGGAGCTAAAACTCCATCAGGAATCTCCATGTATACTTCTTCCTCCAAGTTGCCATTCAGGAATGCATTTTTCACGTCCAGTTGGCATAGTGACCAATCCAAGTTCGCTGCAAGTGATAACAGTACTTGAATGGTATTGAACTTGGTCACTGGAGCAAATGACTCCTGATAGTCGATTCCGTACGTCTAGGTATATCCTTTTGCAACAAGTCTCGCCCTGTATTTGTTGATACTACCATCGGGATTGAACTTCAGAATGAAGATTCACCTGCTTCCTACTAGTTTCTTTCCTTTAGGAAGAGTCAAGATCTCCCACATTCTATTTTCCTTGAGTGCCCTCAATTCCTCTTCTACAGCTTGCTTCCAATTTGGATCAGCCATAGCTTGTTGAAATGTATTTGGAATGGTTATCTGTGCACTGTTTACAACAAAACTTTGCATTTTTGCAAACAAATTACCATATGAGACAAATCATTGAATTGGATGATGAGTGCATGATCTTACCCCTTTTCTCAAGGCAATAAGCCAACCCGATTCTTTAGGATTTAATCCCAGATTGGATTCATGGTCGTTCCTTTGAATGGGAGAGATAGTTCTACCAGTGTCTGGTTTAGTTTGAACTTGTGAGCTGGACTTTATCTCTTGTCCTGATTTTGCATCCATCCCTGAATTGATCTCAACATGTGTTTCCGGTTCATTGGGTTCAGATTGGGGTGGAATGCATGGGTTAGGTTGGTTTGTGGGAGCAAGTGAGTCAAGAGAGGCTATAAGGTTGGGTGGCACAGATGATGTGTCAGGTGAGTTTAAGGTATTGGAATTAGATGCTTCCAAGAGTAGCCATTCAATATCAAAATACTCCCCCTGAATGGGTAATTTGGGATAATAAGCTTCGTCTTCCAAGAACACAGTATCCCGAGAGGCAATAAGTTTCTTGGAAGATAGACAATAGCATTTGTACCCTTTTTTAGTAGAGGAGTAGACAAGGAAGATATACTTGTCAGCTCGAGCACCAAATTTGTTGCCCTCCTTTTTGTGAACAAAGACAACACAACCAAACACCTTGGGAGGTAATGAATTGATGAGAGGGCAATTTGGAAAGAGTCCCAGAAGTTTTTGAATTGGAGTGTCGTATTTGAGAACTTTAGAAGGCATGCGGTTAATGAGATAAGCTTCTGTGAGGATGGCATCACCCCAGAATATGGTGGGAACATTCTGTTCCATTAGCAAGGCACGGGTTAGTTCTAACAAGTGACGGTTTTTCTGTTCGGCTACCCCATTTTGTTGAGGGGTGTAAGGACAAGAAGTTTGGTGATGAATTCCTTGGTGATCAAGAAACTCTTTGAAGGCTATGCTCATATATTCCTTGGCATTATCACTTCGAAGTACCTTAATGGGCGTGTTGAATTAGGTTTGTACAAAGGTATAGAAGTTTTGAAAGACTTTGGCGACATCGGATTTGTCTTTCATTCAATAAACCCATGTGGTGCGAGTGTGATCATCGATGAAAGTAACAAACCACCTGATACAAGTGAGAGTAGCTATTCAGGCAGGGCCCCAAATATCGTTGTGAATCAATGTGAATGGTGAGGAAGGAGTATAGGGTTGTTTGGGATATGACGATCGTGTCTGTTTTGAAAATTGGAAAGTTTCACAATGAAATGGAACATAACTTTTATTGAATAAACTGGGAAACACATGTTTCATATAATCAAAACTAGGGTGGCCAAACCGACAGTGCCACAACAATATATCATTATTCTGTGAATTTGAGCTAACCAGCGCTTGTCTTACCTTCCACGTATCTTTATTCTTCAAGGTTGATCCTTCAAGGTAGAACAACCCATCCCATTCTCTAGAAGTCTCAATCTTCCTCCTCGTTCTTAAATCCTGAAACACACATAAACCATCATCAAAAATCACTCGACATATTTGACCTCTAGTCAACTTGCTCACAGATATCAGATTATAAGTAAGTTCCGGTACAAATAGAATGTTATGTATTCCCAATTGATCAGATAGTATAACAGTGCCAATACCCCCAACCCGTGTGAATACACCATTAGCTACTTTTACTTTGAGGTGTTCATGACAGAGTTTAAAGTTGTGGAATAGAGTTTTGTTACCGGTCATATGATTTATAGCTCCTGAGTCAACAATCCAGGTATCGTCATTAGTCATCACAGCGTTGAGAGCGACAATAGAATTACCTGATTGTACAAGATTAACGCTGGGAACAAAATTAGACTTATTCTGTTTGTCGAGCATTCTGCAAAACATCTATAATTCCTCCTGACTCAGGAGATCGTCATTTTCCACCTTTGGTTCAGTTGTGGTCAGGTGACTTTGGAAGTTCGATTTTGTAATACCCCATATTATTATAAATAGTAATAACCCTCTTTTTTAGGAATTTTCAGCTTATACACTAAGAAAGAGATTTTAGGTCATAAGTCTACTACTTGTCAACCAAGTCACATTAAATTTACATCTTGATTGATTGATTGAATTTAATATCATATTCATATCTTGATTGTTGGATTAATTGATTGATTGAATTTAAGATGATGGATTGCATTTATTTCCTTTTTCTTCAAAAACGTCCATAAAAATGTCACACAAAATTTCAGCACTTTATAAGAGTCTAACCCTAATTTAAGTACTCCATATTATTATTATTAATAGTATTAAAAATGATAATAATAATAATAAATAGTATGGTAATAATAAGATTTAGAAGGTATCGTTATATATATAGTAATAATAAAATTTAGAGCCCAGCCCATAGCTAAACCCTAGTTTTTAATTATAAACAGAGGCATGGCCTAACCTTAACTAACGCTCAATACTCTTCTTCTCTTCTACTACTTCATCTATTCTTACTCTGCGTCAAATTATTCTTCTAAGAGGTTATCAAAAACGGAGACCAGTTAATCCTAATCCCCATATAGCTTAGGTTAATTCTATATGAATTTTGATAGGGTAATTATGATCCTAAATATATCATAGGGTTGTTTTATATGAAATCTATATTATATGTAATCCTAATCCCCATATGTCTTAGGTTAATTTTATATGAACTTTGATAGGGTAATTATGATCCTAAATATATCATAAGGTTGTTTTATATGAAATATATTATATGTAATCCTAATCCCTAGAATAATTTTTCGGTTCCTTAATTGCTCCCAGTCCTTACGTCTCGGGCTGTTTTTCTTTTTTTTTTTCTTGCTCTTTAACTGTGGGTATATTTTCTTGTTTTGAATCGATGCAAGATCTTGGGTTTAGGTTGGGTTGTTTGTTCGCTGTGTTTGTTTTGTTATATTTGATATACTTTGAAAACTGAAGAATACAAGGTTATTTATTCCTCTTGGTTTTATTCAATGGCACATTAGATATCTTCCAAATCTGTGTCTTTTTCTTCACGTGGGTTCCACTTTGCCTTTTTAATTCATTTTGTTTGACCTTTTGACCAATTCATATATTGCCTCAGATTACATGATTCCATATATTGGCCTTCTTGAATTGCGTGATGAACTTTTTGCAAAGCCTTTACTCTTGAATATACATTCCTGTACGTAGTTACTTTGATTGGTTCGTTTTCGTGATTGGATCATACATATATCCTTTCATATATATAATAACTTCACGTTTGCTCTGAGTGCGTTTTTCTCTTTGGATTGAAATCTATAAGTGCCTTTCATTAATATATATATATATATATATATATATATATATATATATATATATATATATATATATATATATATATATATATATATAAAATTTAATTGTGGGAGGATAGCTTTGGGATGGTACCTCCTAAAGTGATGAACACAACCCTTAGGTTTTATGCCTCCGATATGTTATTTGATGTGAACGGATTATATCCGTTCTTCCCAAAGTGGTGTTTGGCAGGTTCCGGGACATTAGTATAAACTTTGGGAAGAGGTGTGCACATTAGGACAAAATGTTTTATGGCCAATTTGATGATTTGTGACAGGTAGGTTTCCGGGTCACAAGGTAGACTGGCAGGTTTCCGGGTCTTAATGAATTTAAAAATATAATGAATAATATTTGATGCAATTACTATATGATTATATATATATATATATATATATATATATATATATATATATATTATTTGATTAATATATTTGAGCTATTTAAATTGTGCTTTATTAGGATTACCAGCTTTGCTGATTTTTGTTTTATGGCCTGCAACGATCCTTTGGGGGAGTAGATTTTCAGTGAAACAGGTTCCAAAGGTTGGGGCTAGCAGTGAGAAGTGAGGAAGAACATTCAGTTGATTCTAGCTAGTCTTTTTATTTATTTATTTCTTTTCTTATGCTCTGGTCAAAGCATATTTATTTAAGCTTTGGATTTATGTTAATGTAATAAGTTAGCCTTGCATTTGTCCCAGTACAAGTGCGGCGGTAACACTTCCCAAACTTGATTATTTTGAATTTCAGTAATTATTTATAAAAATCATTGAGATTTTATGTTATCATAACTGTTAGAAATTGGGGGTGTTACAGATTTTCCCCTGGAAGGTTTTCCATGGAGTTTCCAGCATTCTTCCCTATTATGGCCCTTCTTCTTACAATAGTTGCACCATTTGTTATTCTTTCGTTCCCCCTGTGGTCCATGAACTACGAGTGCCGAGCTTTCAATTTGGCTTGGTCCACTTTGGTTCAAGAGTTTTCGACTTTCCTCAAATTGCACAAAGTTAACAACATCAAAGAGTTGTGGGAGTGGCTTCAGCCCCATGATTCTGCCTCTTATTACTTCAAGAGTGTCATTTAGGCCTAAAAGAAAATCGTGTACCCGTCCTTCTTCCACAATTCGCGTGTACAGTTGTGCATCTGTGAGACTTTCCCAGGGATGAACCTCAAATAGGTATTGTTGCTGCCACAATTTCAACAATGCATTATAATATTCAGTTACTGACGTATTACCTTGTCGTAACTCCCGAAGTTGTCTCTTAAGGTGAATCAAGGCAACAATGTTTTCAAGAGAGGAGTAGGTTCTCCTAGCAGCATCCCATATTTCCTTTGTCGTGTGGACAAGCAGATATCCCTCACTGATCTCCAAGGTCATTGAATTACACAACCATGTCATGACTTGGTTGTTTTCACCAAACCATGTGTCAAAATTTGGGTCATCTGGGGCTGGTTGAGGGGTTGCTCCATTAATGTATATCTCCTTTCTCTTTCCTCGAATATACCTCAGCACGCTTTGTGACCATTGGAGATAGTTTCTACCATTAAATTTATGGGTAATAGCCATAACATGATGGTCTGATAATTCTGAAGCCATCTCTGAGGTTCTGTTTGGAACTAGGTTACTGGTTATAGAGGAAGAAGATGAAGAGTTTTGGGTTTGAGAATTGGTTCCAGACATAAAAGCTATGGGAAATGTTCAGGTTCGGTTTTCAGGAATTGATCCAAATAGAAGAGGAAACTGAGGGGAATCCATGGTTCTGGAAAAAGGGTCACCGGAGGTCACTATTCACGGCCGCACGTGGGTTCACGCGCTGGGGATAGTGGTGGCGCGTGGTGGTCACGCGCCGGTCAGATGGCCGGTGTGTTGTAGGGTTTTGCCGATCGGCACCTCGCGACTCCGTCTATGGTGGCGATGTGATGACATGCGCCTTCCTCTGGTTAGATTGAGTGCTCGTCTTTCCTTCCTGTATGCTCTCTCTCTCTCTCTCTCTCTCGTATTTCTCTCTCTCTCTATGATCATGGCTCCTGGTCAGGTAAAGGTGGTCAATGGTCTGGATAAAGCACAATACCAGTAAGAACTAGTGGGAATGCCGAAGGAAGTGTTAGTGAGGAACACCTTGCGACGTAATGACCTTCGACATATACTTACGGTCACTGTGACCATCGAAACTAACCATGAAAAATGACCTTTCCCCTCTGCCTTTGAATAGAAGGCTCCTACTCTGATACCATATTGAAGTTCAGTGGTATAAACACTCTCTGTATTGTGATATATTATTCAGCAGAAGTATGTTCATTATATAGAGTGAAGAAGATTGAGCAGAGGAGTAAAAATAGGGATTATAGTAAATGCTAATCAAAGCAATAACAGTTGAAATCTGGATCCTATAATCAAGGCAAGGATCAAGGGATTCTAATAATGTTAATTGATTCCCTAATATTCTAACAGTTTCAATTTCAACCGCCTTCTTGTCTGAATTTGCCTTTTAAGTCTTCATAACATTTATAGCTCTCTAAATCATCTGAAATATGAGACAAGAATGAGGCTAATCGGATATCTGGTTCAAGGGTTATGGTGAAAATAATAAAGCACTATAAATCTGGAATTTTATCATTAAAATGAAATAAATCTAATTAAAAGCTCAAAACCCAAATAAGCATAAAAGCCCATTATTTATTAACTAAGCAGTCCTAAATTTATTAACCAATAGATACAAATAAATGTATGAAATATTCAATTATCACCTTGGCTATACGAACTCCTTCTAGTTTTGTTAGAAAATAATCTCTTTTCTCGAAAACGTTCCAGAGCCCATAATCAAAAGCCATAACAAAGACTTTGAATTTGGCTTTCAAGTGACTCTAACAAGTCAATAATTGAGCCCACAATGTCAACTAACGAGTGACTCGAGTTGCAAGATCATAACTTGAGTTCTTGAAACACTAGAGTTTTGGTTGAAAAAATAAGGTTTAGTAAGAACCACCAAAACTTGAGTTCCATTTATTCAACTCAAGTTGTAAGCTCGAGTTTCATAAGATGAAACTTCAAGTGTGCCAGCTTAAGTAAAAGATAGGAGTTTGAGCTTTACCATGTTGATTCGATTTTTGCATAAGTAACTCGAGTTGTTACCTTTGTTTATGTTGCATCGAAAGCTTCTAACTCGAGTTTTGAGCAGCACACTCGAGTTGTCAATACTGTAAACAACTTTGTTAGTGATTTGTAAAGCATTCACTCGAGTTCTTAAACAGAAACTCGAGTGTGTCTTCGATAGACACTCATAAAAATACTTTCTAATTCAAGATTTTGTTGCAACGAATTGTATTCACTCAAGTACCATTTAGCACACACTTGAATGACTTGAATCATCAAGTCTATATTATTTACAAGTGTTTGTTATCATCAAAACATATTGAATCGAGAACTAACAATATGTGACATATAAAATTAGAAACATATTAACCTATCCGATTTTTAAGGGTTATGTAGCAAATCCGCCTTGAAAGTATAGGTCCAAGAGCAATGTTGTCCTGAATTTTTTTTTTTTTTTGTCATAATGTTGCCCCGAAAGTTTTAAAACATAACAATGTTACTCTATTCCTTTAAACAATTAATGTTGACCGTCAAAAAATTGACGATAACGTTAAATTTTTAACAAAAATAAGTAATATTACTATGTTTTAAAACTTCCAGGGCAACATTGAGACAAGAAAAACTTTCAAAGCAACATTTCTCCTCAACGAAAATTTCCATAATAAATTTGCTACTTTACCCAATTTTTAAACCCTACTTTTTTATGGGGAAATGAACCCTATTGATTTATTATTTTATCCCGCCGAGTTTGACGGGCTATAAATAAGATCTTTATACAACTCCTTGTACTTTTATTAGGGTTTAAGGAATGGATGGCAATAGGGATTTTAAAAATTGCTCAACAAATATCAATACAAAATTGATAATATTTAGGGAAAATTCTAAAGGTCCCAAGGGACAAAAAAAAAAGGTCACAAAAAGTTCAACAAAAAATTTTGATGTCAAAAAAGTCTCATTAACAACTCTTTCAGTAAGTGATTAACAACTCCATTTGTGAGTTTTAACAATTCTTTAAGACCTTTTTGACATCAGAATTTTCTAAGACATTTTTGACATTTTCTTAGGTTTTGTTTGGAAGTTCCATTTTGGAGGGAAAGGAAAGGGAATGGAGGGTTTTGGTAGTTCCTTCCCTTATTTGCAAGTTTTAAAAATAAGAGGGGAGGGAATCAGGGATTTTTATAAATCCCCCAAAACCCTCATTCTTCTAAAAAATAATGTTTCCCCAATATGGGGGGTTTTAAGATGGAAAATAGATTAATTACTTTGTTATCCTCTTTCACCACAACCACCACCACCCCGCTACCGCCACTGCCACCGCCGCCACCCCCCACCGCCGCGACCACCACCACCCCACCGCCGTCGCCACCACCACCACCACCGCCATCACATAAATAATTTTTGGAATAAAAATTACATAAATAATTTTCTTAGAAAATTTAAATTTATTTGTAAAGTATAATAATTATATTAATTATTAAAGAAAATGACAAAATGGTAAAAATAACTCAGTAATCCTCTATCTTCCTCCCTTACTATTTTTTTAACTCCCAAACAAGGGGAGGATATATCCTCCATTGTCCTTTCATCCCCTCCCCTCCGTTCTCCTTGCATCCCTTTCCTTCCCCTTCCTTCCAAACTCCCAAACAAAGCCTTAGTCTCTTGCGACCTTAAAGGATTTCCCCTGATGTTTAACTTAGGGCTAAGACGTAAAAATATCCATGAGCTTTTACTAAAAGTGCATCCAGCACCATATGTTACTCGGAAGGTGCAAAAATATCCCATAAACATTCAAAATAAGAGTAAAATTTCCAGTATAGTAAATATAATCTAACACAACTAACTTTTTGTGATGGGACTATGTTTGCATATTGTAATACCCGGATAAATAAAAGGGGTATTTTTGATAGGCAAATATATATGGTCTTAATTCTGTGTATATTTGGTCTAATTTTCTAAGTTAATTCTTTAGGAAATTAGAGAATTTAAGGGCCAAAGTGCCAAAATGACGAAAATGCCCCTAAGGGACATAAATGTCAGTGTAAAAATTATGAAAAATCCTAGAGGACAAGGAAGGGAGCTAGCATGAAGATCAGATGGAGACGCTTTAGTTTTGTTGTACTTGCGTTAGATGTAAACACTCGGAGGAATGTACGGCCTTATGAACAGCCAGATACACTGTTAGCAATGTTATTCAGTTACTCTTTATTATGAAAAAAAAAAATTGTCGCTCAAAACTCTGATCAAAACGCTATAAAAACAGTTGTGAAAACTGGGGTGTTACATTTTGGTATCAAAGCTAGTATAAGCTGATGGCAAATTCGACTCATGATCGGGGGTTCTCACAGTGTGATCTGTGACGAAGCATTGGCTCTTACCCCGACATGGCCTGCCGGCTAGCCACCGGATAGGTTGCATCCATCGTGAGGCGGTGCGTAAAACTAGCGACTGAGGTATCTTATGTTGTCACGGCGTATTGGCGCCACGGAGACATTTTGGTAGGCGCTGTTTGACGATGTCCTCATCTGTTCAGACATCGGAAGAGAAACACAAAGAACAATGACGATCAGGAGCAAGGACTGTGAGACAAGTTTTCATAAATTGAGAGAGAAGTTGATTACAGCACCAAGAAATTGGTTATCCCAAGTTCAAGTAGTTTTTATAGTGGTACCAATAGGTAAGGATCGGGATATGTCTAGCTGCAGCATGACAGCGTGATGACTTACCACTCTCAAGTCTCTTAAGTCGAACTAATCTACACATGACATGGAGATAGTCATTATCATGTATCCTAGTAACTATAAAACAGACCACGAATATATCAAAGTACGACATGATATCCATGAGTATGAGATATATGGTGTTGCCACAGTATACGAAAGCCATGGGAACATAATATATCAAAATACGACATGATGAAAGTGTAGTACGCAGTGTTATGGGTGCCACGGAAACACTTATGTACGCGGTGTTATGACGCCACGGAAACGCTAAAACACTAAAGTACGCGGTGTTATGGGTGCCACGGAAGCAATATATATAAAGTACGCGGTGTTTTGATGCCACAGAAACACTGTATATATCAACTTAAAACGTAATAAAAACTTTATAATCAAGCTGAAATGAATTCTCGGTCACCGAAAGAAATCATCTAGGAATGTTCTGATAGAATAAGTATCCGGAACGTATAGTCCGGAGTCTCGTTAGTGCAACGGCTAGATAGTACAATGAATGGACATGCGAGTCCTATATTTAACCGGAGTACCAGTTGGATAAAACTGATGTTGAAATGTTGGGATGCGTGCTAAGTAAGTATGCATGGACAAGGATTAGACTAAATGTCTAAGTTGTTTCTCCGGGGTGATATGCGTAAATTTCGATGACGAAATTTTATTTAACGGGGGGAGAAATGTAATACCCGGATAAATAAAAGGGGTATTTTTGATAGGCAAATATACTGTTAGCAATGTTATTCAGTTACTCTTTATTATGAAAAAAAAATTGTCGCTCAAAACTCTGATCAAAACGCTATAAAAACAGTTGTGAAAACCGGGGTGTTACACATATGCACATGTAACTGTGTTAAGTTACATTTAACGGTCATGACATTTTTGTTTCCATTTTAAATGTTCCTAAGTATTTCCACATCCCTTAAAAGTATATAGAGCACAACGCATTTTTGTTAAAAGCTCATTGGAATGATCAACGGGGTTGGATCTAGTGGAAATGGCTAATCATTCACAACATGACAAACCAATGTTTGAATCCCTGTTGAGAGAGGTGTCCACATTTAATATCCGATAACACTTCGAATAGGATTGTCTCCAATAAGAGAACAAATATGCTTAGGGGGGAAAAAAGCTCATGTAAATTTTTGTAGCTTAACCCCTTAACTTACATAACACCAAATTAGTTTACACTTTGGAAAATTACAATACCCGACCCCCCAACCAAAAAATACCACACAATAAACCAAGGAATTAGGAAGCTATTTATGCGGAGGCACGTTGGCAAGAAAAAAACAAAGTTTATACAGGGGCAAAGAGAGTAGCTAACCCCTGTTCCACAGTCACTTGAAGTTGATCATAGGTCATCAAAGTCTTTTTATCGCACTCGTAAGTTCCTTTTCCCCTTGCCAGAACCTCACCATCTACATCAATAATCCCTCCTTTCTCTTGCTCCTCCAGGCGTGGTCCAGGTTCTAAGAACAAAGCTTTCACCTGCATTCTCTTGAAATTAAGTTCTGCTAAACCAATTAAGCAATGTTGTCCGCCAAAAAAAAACTTAAGCAATGAGAGAAGCAACATGAATTCGAAAGCTTATGGCTGCAGCCAAAAGCCTCTTCACTTGCAGGGGTAAGGCTGTGTCCATCCGACCCTCCTTAGGCTCCACCTAATGGGAACTTTGTGTATTGGACAACCTTTTATGGCTGCAGCCAAGAAAGTACTCAATGTTTATGATCTCACCTTAAGGTACATGACATACGGAGATCTCACGTGACCTCCATTGCTCATGTCAGACATTGCTGACAGTAAATGTAATCTTGGGGAATTCTTGGTAATGACCAAGTCCACATAACCGTCTGAGAACTGCATACACCAAATTTGCATGACGCGAGTGAGAATAATGCCTCTAAAGAGCACAGATTAACATGTCAGATCATAAGAAATGATGTACCATACATGAATCATAAATTAAAATGCAGGTCAAACCAAATCATGACTTCCATCGAGCAATTCCTCTTTTCAAATATTAGGGATACCATCTGAAAGGTTTCATATTTGCTAAATGATGAATCCTATGTTATTATATATTTTTATATTTACTTCAGGGATTTTATTATAATTATAGGGCATAATTGCAGCATTTGCTAAGGAATTATAATAAAGGTGATTACATGAAATATTTAATAAAAGGCCTTATACAAGAAGAGCACATAAAGGCAGTATTCAGAAATATGAGCTACCTGAAACTCAATCTAGGTAGAGGCATTTTCTTCAATAAAGGTACTACAAGAAATCTAGAAATCTATGCCGATGCAGACCATGAAAGGGATGTAGAACATAGAAAATCGACCACAAGGTATTGCACATGTGTGGAGAAATCTAGTCAGATGGAGGAGAAAGAAGCAAACAGTGATGTCTAGAAACGGTGCTAAAGCAGAGTTGAGAGCCGTAGCTCTTGGTATATGCAAAGGAATCTGGATCATCAGGTTATTGAAGGAGTTGAGGATTCCGCATGGACCACTACAACTTTGGTGTGACAACAAGGCAAACATTAAAATGATAATGAATCTTTTTTGTGATCATAGAACAAAGCATGTTGAGATAGATAGGCACTTCATTAAAGAAAAGGTTGGAGCATGCATCATTAATTTGTCCTGCATACGGTCTACTGATTAGATTACAAATATCATGACAAAACCTGTGGCCAAGAGTCTAATTTGAAGGCCTTCAAAGCAAGCTAAGAATGATTGACATATATTCTCCAACTTTAGGGGAATGCTAGAAATCAGCCCTTAATTTTATATATTAATTATCCCCTGATTTTGTGCTTAATTCAATCTGTAATCTTTTCTAACTTATTTCTCATTATTGCACCTAGGATTCGGAAAGGATCTCCAGTCATTTATTGTTGATTATTGTAATAGCTGATTTCACTCTCCTTGATTGAGCATCACTGCATCAGCCTCCATCTATTGTACCCTCTTCTTCTCAATAATATTCAATAGTGTGAATTATTCAAAGAATTACTCACCAACAAACATACATAGGCTCATCAGCGTTATATCATTTGCAGCTCATATACATACATATAATCACTAATTACCTAACTAATCTTTTGACATAATTGAACTTGGCTTTCTAAAATTAACATAACTATTGCATCTCTCACCTCTCACCACAACCTAAAACATTCAGAAAATACTAATAGGCGTCATGAATGATGATGTTTGTTACATATTTATCCATTACCTTCATGAGGCAAGTCTAAATTAAAATTGTAAGAATTCAATGCAACTAAGATTCAAGAAGAGCAACTAACGGGCACAAACAATGAAAAGCTGTACTTACAATTTTTGGACACATCAACTAACCTGTGCTTTAGGTGCTGCCATGACGTTTTCACTACTCCATGGTACATTGTTCATCCAGAGAGAAATAAACGGTCCATTTATAAATCTCCAGCTCAAATTCTCCAAGTTGATGTCAGGCCCCCGGTACCTGTACCTTAGCCTCTGTGGTTCCACTTCAATAGAAGTACTGTTACTGTCAATGCTAATGGATTTGGCAGGGTTACTAATAGGCACCCCGTAAGTTTCAAACCCAGGTGCAGGAACAAAAGAAATACGTCCACTGTACTGCCTCAAATGGAAAATTCGATTGAGAGCCTAGAACAAACAATTTGAGGAATAAACAATAAATAAAGAACAAATAAAAAAACACAATAAGTAAATAAATTGAATCAATTAATTAGAAAACAAACTGAAGAGGTATATGAATGGTAAACTAACTTCAAAACATCAGCTTAACACATCTGAACTGAAAAGCATTTAATAACAGCAAAAATTTCATTTGCACCTCAAGCCCCCACTCAAACAGTCAGGAAAAAGAGAAGTCAAAAACACCCTTCAAACAAATTGGAACTAAGCAAGACATACAATAAATCTACTGATCACAATTAGGACTATATTTATCTCCACACCCAAAACAAACCGCCAACAATCTTGGCCGAGAAACCTCAGCATCTGAAGACCTATGAGTCGGTCATCCTTTGTGCCCCAGTCAAGCTACTAGTTGATTTTATCTATCTTCTTCACGTTGTCACTCACAAACACAGAGGAAGATGTCATTCCTCTATTCAATTCTGTCTTTGTGCAAATGGGTATATGATTGGGCCATCAAACAAGCCCATAAACTTAAGGAATAAAATGTATGCTTCAGCCTTTTAAATTCAAGACCATGAGCTAGTTTCATATTATAAATTCCAACTGTTAGCTTTTTGTGGTGGTGAATAGTTAGTCAGCACTTTTATGCAATACCCTCAAACCAAGAGTTCAAACACATTAATACTATTGTCCAAAAAAGAGACTCAGCTATTAAGACAAAGAAATTATTATTGCTATACATGGCATGGCAAAATTATAATGGCTTACTAACATAAAAATCAAAACGAGCACTCCCCATCCATCGATAACTTTCGGATTCAATGTCAATATCTGCCACCAGCCCTGAAATAGAATAATATACTCAGGATATACAACAAAACGCTAGTATAAACATCATGGTCAAAACTAGAGATTTGACTTAAGACTTAAGAGTCCATGATAAATATGTATTTAGAAATATATGGGGATGCTATTTACCCCATGCAAGCATCAATACGCTGAAAAATCTGGTTTCCCCTTGCGTGATTGTAGCCACATCTAGTGATCGCTTATGACCTGTAGATATTTGATATGCAAATACTTTTTTATCAACATCATAAAAGATTTTTAAAAAAAAAAAAAATCACAAGGATACAACAACATATCCACAAGATGGAAATGATCAGCAACCTCGTACAATGGTAAGAGCAGCATTAACAGCTGTGCAAGGATCACCAGTTGAATCAAGAAGAGATTTTGCCACACCATTTCCCGTACCTTTACAAAGAATGACTCATTTTCAGAACCCAAAAACAACAAGAAAAAGAAAATAACTTATCAGAAGAGAGACTTGAACTTAATTGTATTGTAAAGGAAACTGGTACGATAGAATACACACACTCTAACAGTCATCACCAACCTCCCTGGGCACCAACTTTTTGACCCACTCACTGTGCTACCAGGTACCTTGCATGTTCCTCCACATCATGCTTGGGTACCAACCAACGGTCATCAACAACCTCCTTGGGTACAAACTCTATTGATAGACTTATTCATAGATTTAGTTAATAACAGTCTAACTACTTCCATACCACTAACAACTCTCATCAGAAACTTTTGTATCCTGCTTGTAATTATAGAAGCAATATCAGAGGAAAGAAACAATTACCTCCAACAATAGCCCTAAAACTTCTGCGTATCTCTTCATTTGTTCTCAACCCCATATTTCCCAAAATTATTACGCTATAATCTTCTAATACAGCCTCACCAGATCCCTGCAGTCCAAAACCCTAAACAAACCTCATTACACTACCTTGCACATCTCAAACAGTATTCAATGTCCTCAAAAGAGTGCCCCTTCACATTATATAAGAAAGGATACTAAGTTACAACTGATTTTAAGCCATTAGAATTTAGAATCAATCTACCTATTCAGCATAATAATTAACATTTGTCAGTAATTAGAACATATTTACAGGATTGGACGTCTAACCGATATCCGTTCTCAATTTCAACTTTATTTGCTTTATTCACTTTTTTTGCAATTGGTAATTTGTGAATTTTATTTGAAACTCATTTCTAGTTAATTATTTCTAGACATGTTAAATTTATTTTAACAAGTAGTCATACATTATAACTTGCAAAGTAGTTTTTAAGTTGTGCTACCCATGCTTATATCCTCCCAAGCAATATCCAATATCCATCCAAATTTATTTAAGCCCTTGTTTGAGTAACTGTAGTTCACCTATGTGTTGCATTATCCTTCAGCAGTAACTCTGATCTAATGAAACATATAAGTGAGAACTATATGCTCCCATTACACTAATTGTACCTCTGTCCATTAATGTATTCTTCAACCTGTGAAAGAGTGAAAAGTGCAAAGATGCACAAAGCAATTCTTTCTTTCGGTGCTTCATCCAGAAAGACCAAAAGAGAAATTATTCTATATATCAGATTTAAAATAATGGCCTGTTCTTGTTATCAAAATAATAATAATAATAATAACAACAACAAACAACAATAATAATAGTAATAGTAATAATGGCCTGTTCTACCAAATAACTCCCAACTTCTTAATTGCGGAACCTATCTATTCGATATAGTACCATCATGAAGCAAAGAATACAGACTAGTAACAAGAAAACAAATGAGTAAATTCTGACTAAATTTAATTTAAAGTCTAATAAAATAAATTCTAACTATGAAGAAATCAAATGAGAAACAAACCTGCAGGAACTACACCAATAGGTATCTTTATGGCAGTTTCCCAATCATTTCTTTCAAGCAGTCCATTTATAACCTACTAAAAAGCGAGGTTCTTGTAAGCTTAGAAAAAAGAAACACCAATAGAAATGTAGTAAGTCGGTCAATGCCAGAGCACTTCAGGGTACACGGTTTATAATTGGGAAAACCAAACCATAATGATTTTATGTTCTTTTACAACTTTAACATGAGTATGAACTACAGAGTGACCATCCTATTCATCAAACTGATAAGCTAGCAAATCAAGTAGACATGACAAGAAATCAGAATTACTGGGCTTTAATGAGCAGTTCACTAAGAACAGATTATGGTATTGACAATGAGATTGATTAGACCATGAGAATAGCTCAAGATAGTAGTAACTAATACGTTGAAGAAATTTTCAAATGTGTACCAACAACATATACCCTTTTATCTCTTCAAATATAGGGATTAAAGGTTGTTCATTAGTATAATGACTTCAACTTACATATATGATCAACATTTTAATGTGCTCCATGATGACCCACATTAAGAGCATCTCAATCTTTTTTTCTTTCATTGTCCCAAAAACAATAAAAAAAACAATGTTATTTTCCCATCTCTTTTTGCAGAAGATTATAGGCCATTATAGAAATTTAAATAGTATTTTCCTCTTTGCACATGAAAATGAAAAAATTAGTTCCCAGAAATATAAATTTCTCTATGACCATTAAGGGATAGAATAAGGATCAACATTGGTAGAGTCATCCACCAATCAAGATAGCCAAGTTGGCACCTGTTGCAAAAACTATTGAATTAAAAGACAGAAACATACCTCAACCAAAATTCCATCGCCACTGACACATATGATCCCATCATATTTAGAAGTATCTAGGGCATGAGCAACTTCCTTTGCATGAAGCTGATGTTTGGTTTCTGAGGGATAAATATAATAGACATAGATAAACAAATAAACATCAAAAAGGAAAAGTTTAATACTTGATAAATTAACTAGAGGAAGGGAAAGAGACTACAAAACATGTGGAAGAATCTGAACCTTGGACTGTGAATTGGATTTCAGCATCTTCAAGAATAGGTTTTACATTCTCATGAAAAACTATGGGGGCAGTTTTATTCCCACCAAATGGATTAAGAAAAATGAATAGTCTCTTAGGACGACCTGTTGAGAAAAGAATTAAATTTAGCTATATATTTCAGACATGGAAACAATCAACAATGAAACCTCAATAATGTCAACCTAAAAATGAAACGGACGGCAGATCATTGGTCTTTTAACAAGAAGATAGAAGGGTTAAGTACCAATTTTGCCCCTGAAGTACGTGCTCAGGAGCAATTTTGCCCCTTAAGTTTTCGGCATAGCAATGTTGCCCTTGAAGTCTCAAGACGTAGCAATGTTGCCCCTCCGTTAAAAACCCTAATGGTCAACTAACGGTCAACGTTAGGGTTTTTAACGGAGGGCAACATTGCTACGTTTTGATACTTCAGGGGCAACATTGCTACGTTTTGGTGTAGCAATTTTGCCCCTGAAGTATCAAAACGTAGCAATGTTGTCCCTCCGTTAAAAACCCTTACGGTCAACTAATGGTCAACATTAGGGTTTTTAACTGAGGGGCAACATTGCTACGCTTTGATACTTCAGGGGCAACATTGCTACGTCGAAAACTTAAGGGGCAAAATTGCTCCTGGACGCGTACTTCAGGGGCAAAATTGGTACTTAACCCAAGATAGAATGAAGTGAATATCATCAAAGAGTTTGTGTTCACAATGACAATTAATTTTGCAAGCTTGCTCCCATTGTATTAAGGATATCAACTAACAATAAAATTCAGAATTAATTGAGCAAATAAAGTTCTATAAAAAGTCAGGATAAAAACGAAACTCAGATTTCCATGTTTATATACAAAATTTCAGAGTCAGCAAGATGGAAAAGGAAACATAAAGATGCTGCTCCATACAAAGACAATTGTGTTACAGCTGAGATTGATGGGCACTCAAATGAGCTGAGAAACCCTCCCCTATAAGCTAGTTATTGAGGTAGAAAAACTATCACTTAAAATACTATATAGAGAAGTAGAGAACCCCAAACTAAATACTCTATTGGAAGATTGAACGAGAACCAACTCGCTTAAAAAGCCATCTCATGCAGTCCATGTGAGACTTCAAATACTTGGGCTCAAGAATCTCAGACTACCTTAGTTCCAATCACAAAAGGAAAACAAAACGGTCTCAAAAAAAAAAAAACAAAACAAAACAAAAGTAAGGATTTTTAAAGATGAAATTTATTAGCTACGCATGTCTTTAGGAACTGCATTTAAAAGAAGAATTTGTCCAGTGCTGTCAATAGAATCAATAACTGTTCAAGTTATACAAGTTAGATTTTATTTGTAAACCTGTGAAAGGTCTGAATCTAAGAGTGGTCACTTAAACTCATCTAGTGATACTAGATTCATTGGTCCCATGAAAATGCAGGCAAATAAACAGAAACGTAATTCATACCACAACCAGTAGGTCCAGCCTTTGATACAATTTATAAGAGAAAATATATTTTAGTCTACCCCAAAGAGCACTGTAAAACTCAAAGAAAACTTGCATGCTCAAATTGCCGAACTCAAAACTTTCTGAAACTAAATCGCATTATGGGAATAAAATTGAGGATCCAAATGATCAAGGAATGTACCTTCCAGGTAAAAAGTTACACTTTCTCAAAATAAACAAAGACAGAGAAAAACCATGAAATGTTTACCAAGGGAATCAAGGTATTCACGAAGCTTCTGAGACCAGAGCCTGTGCGATTCCTGGGACAGAGGTTGAAACACGAAATCCTTTCTAACCAGTTTATTACTTCCACGACAGCAGCCGTCCTCGGCTCCCAGGATGGTTTTGATTTTGACGTTGACACCGTCAGTCACGAATCCGAGAACCTCTTTCTCAACAAGCAAACACCGCCGCAGAGCTCCATTGTTCCACCGCAGTCTGCCGTCGGCCAGCAGAGTCACCGGCGTCTCTATGCCGTCCACGATGACCCGCTCGGATATTAAGGAGGGAGTGTGATCGGACTGATCCATTCCGGAATCCAGAGTGGGAAAAGTCGTTCGGAAATTGAAGAACCGTTTTAAATCAGAGTTGTTGAGGGCATGGTTTCTCGTCGATGCTGACCATAAATACAAGTATTCCCACCTTTCAGCTAACATTCAGGCCCGTTTGGTACAAGTACTAGAGGAAGATTTAAGGAGAGAAATGAACTTAAAGGAAGGAAAGGAATAGAAAGGAAGATTGAGAGGAAATTTAAAAAGTTAAGTTGTTTGGTAGACATGAGAAGGGAACTTAAGTTGCGGAAAAATGAATTGTTTAGTATGAAGAATTGGGTGTTGGTTAAATGAGAAGGTGAGGTGAAATTTCTAAAATGCCCTCCAGACGTTCGCACGAAAAGGTTACGTTCGAACATAATAGGCACCCAATCGCCTGTGTTCGAACGTAAAATCTGACAGTGGCTTGAGATTTACATCAGCAATTTCACAACCCTATAGACAAAAAACCAAACCACCAGAACACATAAACTAAACAGAGACGTATGTAGAGAATGGATGAAGGAATAGTTTAAATGGAAAGTACAGAGGGTTGAGAAGAATCCAGAAACAGAGGAAGCCGACGGTGGTGGTCTAGTCTTTCCTCTCCGATTACAGTGCTTGGTAAAGAGGAAGAAGAAGGCGAAGATGATGGAAGAGAGTCGAAGCTCTCTGTTCTCCTCAACGCTCTGGTTCTGCTTCTAACATCGGGTCTGTCGCGGCTGTGTTGGAGGGCGAGGGAAGAAAGGAATGTCACCGGCGACGATGATGAAGAAGGTGAGAGTCGCCGGTGACGGAAATGGAGAAGGAAGGCGGAGGAAGGAAGGATCATATCTAAATCTGCGGCGCTCTAGTTTTTATGTAGATTATTTGAGCAAATTAAAGGGTTTTTTTGTCAACAAAATTCACTCTCCCGGGAAAAAATGGTGCTATCCCGCCATTTTGTGAGGGATTCAATTTTCCCACCTTTGTGGGAAGATGGCGCAGGCGGGAAATGGAGAATCCGGGAGAGAGGTGCGCCAAACTATATTTTTCAGTGGGAAAATAGCCATCTTTTCATTCCCTCACGTAAATTCAGCGTACCAAATGGGTCCTCATAATTCTGCGTTCCCAAAGGCCAAAGTTGTTCGCCGATTCACTATCTACAAAAACTATCCAATCCTCTCTCAAAATAATACTAGTAACAATTATATTTGTCCCTAATCTTTTTTATAGTAGTTTTAGATTTAAGATAAAATAGTAATTTTTATATTTATCATTTTTTTACAAATTTACCTCAATAATAATAATCATGAGCAGGCAGGGAAGAGATAAATAAGAAATATGACCAAGGTGTTTTAAAAAATATATGTCATATTAATTAACTCAATTAACTTCCTTAATCTAATCAAATTATATAAGTATGTCACTAGAGGGAGTAGGGGTGGGAAAAAACCTGGTGGTCAGGTTCAGTCTAGTTTAACACGAGCTAGTCTAGTTTGATATGGTCTAGTCTAAATAAGCAACATAATAAAATCAGATCAGACTGACTAGTCAAGTTGGACCGGGTTCTAGACCAATGGTGACCACTTGGACTAGTCCAGTGTGGTCCGATCAATTTTTTTAAAATATATTTGTAAATTAGATGTTACTTTTTATTTTTTTTTTATTTAATGTCGTTGGAGTTTTTTTAAGGATTTATAATTAAATTCTATACAATGATTTTTATATGATTATAGGTATTTTTAGTATCTTAATTGTATTTATCATTTTAAATATTTTTTCCCAACATATTGTTTTTATTGTTGTTGGATATTCTTATAAATTTATGATGTTTTAATTTTATGTGATGTGTTTTATATTATTATTGGTATTTTTATAGTCTTAATAGTGTTTTGATAGGTTCAAATTTTGCCTTCCAAAGTGAAAAAACAAAAATAAAATTTAGGTCCTGAACTAACTAGACCAGTCCAGAGAGTTCGCCAAACCCGGTCTAGTCCAGCCCGACCTCAGGTTGGTGCTGGACCAGACTAGCCAAACCAGACTTCGGGTTGATGTCAAACCTAGTCTAGTCCAGTTCATGCGCATCCCTAAGGGGGAGTAATATATACTCATCCTCTCCTTAACTCCCTAGCTACTCTTTAAGGTAAAAACTAATTGGGAAGTTGATCTTGGTCAATTAGTCCTAAATATAAAATATATTTTTCATATTTATCAATATATTTTTTATCTGGCCCATTAATGATTCTTCAACAATAACCTAAATAAGAGAGTGATTGGGGACTTAAGGAATATTATTATAGTGATTTAAAAAAACACAACACCTTAATGAATTTAATTTTTTTTAATCTAATTAAATTAGATAAATATACGTTATTGTGTGTATATAAACTTTAAAAAATCTAAACTCTTTTACCGTATTTTTCATTGGTGCCATTAGGATGAAAAAGTCCATATTAACTTCTATTACACTAAACTAACTTCATGTTAACTTCTACTCCCCTTCACGCATTTTATTAAATATGTTTATTAACATCAATTATTGTTTCGGGTAAAAAAAAAAAAACACATCAATTATTGTCATTTTGTTATTTTTTTTTAAAAATAAAATTGTTTATATACAAAGTTAACATACTGATGAAGTAGTTTTTTTGAATGTATCCAATATTATCCTAAACTATGTTGTGGGGCAAACTTATCTCAAATGTATTAAAGTTGCATCAATCTCACCCTAAATCTATTTTGGTGGTTGACCGGCCACCAGAACTCCGGTGTGAAAATTCTGGTGGGAAGGAATATTCTTCAAAGTGGTGGGGGTTAGATTTAAACCCCCACCACTTGTTTTGCCACCAATATACTTTTCAATAAATATCATGCAAACAAATATATATAAGTTAATTCTTTAACTTTGACTAAAGCTCATTTACAAGTTTTATTAAGGAATTCACAATATATCGTTAGGTTTTAATCATTTTCGTTTACCTAGTAAAAAAGTTTACACTATCTGGTCATTCACAAATTTTGTTAAGGAATTTATAACATTTCATTAGGTTTTAACAACTGTTCACATAGTAAAAAATTCACACAATGAGGTTATTCACAAGTTTTGTTAAAGAACTCACGATATTTTATTAGGTTTTAACAACTTTCATTTACTAAGTAAAAAAGTCACACTATCAAATCATTCACACTTTTTTTTTTTTTCTTTTTTTAAGAAATTCATGATATTTTATTAGGTTTTAAAAACTTTCATTAAGAAAGTCACACTCTGAGGTTTTAATAACTTGTGTTTTTTATGGGAAAATGAAAATTGTTAAAATCTAATGAAATTTTATGAATTTCTTAACAAAACTTGTGAATGACTTAATAGTATAAATTTTTTACTTGATAAAAAAAGTTATTAAAACCAAATAAAATGTCGTGAATTATTTAACAAAACTTATAAATGACGTGATAGTGTGAATTTTTCACTTAGTAAGCAAACTTTGTTATAACCTAATAAAATTTCATGAATTCCTAAACAAAACTTGTGAATGAGATTGCGTTAAAGATCAAAAGTGAATATATATTTTCATTTACATATTATGTTTTGAAAGCTATTGGTGGCCCAATGACCAATAATTTTTTTGGGCAAACCAATTGGTGGGGTTTCAAACCCCACCCACACCACTCGGAGCTCCGGCTACCGGAAGGGTATTGTCGCCAGATGCTGGCTAGTTGGCCACCAAAACTCTGGTGGCATTGGTGAGGTAATTTTTTTAAAAATATATATATATAAATTTCCTTCAAATTTGAAAAAAGACAGATCGAGTACTAACATGTCTCTAATTTTACAAGTATTCGAAACACTATTTTGTCTTTTCTTATTTTTAAAATTCTTTTCATAAAATTTTCCCAATTTTATATCAAGATTACAAAACCACATTTAAATATTTTAAATATTAAAGCCAATCAAACTCAAACTATTCATAGTAGGTAGAGCTGGGAATCAGGCCCGGCCCGGCCCAATAGGGCCTGGCCCTACAGGACCTGGAGTAAGGAAAACATCTGATTTTCAAAGCCCGGCCCGATAGCACCAGGGCCAGGGCCGGCCTACGCCTGAAAATTACTATTCCAAATTTTAACTATTTTTCCTTCGATTTTTTTCAAAGAAATATAATTAGTAAATTGTAACCATTAAAGTTTCAATCTATCAAATAAATTTATCAACATTAATATCTAAACAATATAAATCATTCAACAAATAAACACATTTATTAATTCGTAATAAAAAATAAATAAACACAAAGAATATGTTTTTTCCTTTTTTTAAAAAAATATTAAAAAAAGGAATTGATTTATGTATGCCCACGACAAAATGTCTTTCCCTCTCGTAATTTTGTGTGTGTCTGTAGATTCCTTCGGTTCAGACATGATTTACTGACAGGTAAAAATAATTATACTTATTTTACACAAAATATATTTATAATTTATTACTTATATAATATTGTAATACCAAAGTATGTGTTTATTTAATATAAAAATATCCCTTCTTTAAAATTTATAATAACTAATTATGTGTTTTAATACAAAATAATAATAAACATAAAAAAGGGTTATAGTTTAAACTAAAGAAATCTAAGTAATTACAAATAAACACATTCATTAAGTGGAAGTCTAGGTAATTAATTTTTTAAAAAAAAAACTACAGTTAAACGGGCCTAACGGGCCGGCCCGATTAAGCCCGAGGCCCTGCAGGGCCAATTTCAAATTTCTAGCCTATTTTTCAAACCCGAGCCTTACAGGGCCAGGGCTTAAACGGGTCGGCACGATGGGCTTGGCCCGATTTCTCGGCTCTAATAGTAGGATTGCTTTTAAATAATTTGGCTCACAATAATTGGTAATGCATTTATGTGTGTATGTGGGACATAAAGAAAGCAATAGTCCTGTCAGAGGTTCAGTTACTGGCCCATCGATGCTCCGGATGTCGACAAGGGTGGTCACTGGCTGCTGGCCGGCCACCAGAACTCCAGCAGCGATGGCCAGTGGGATATATATTTTTAAAAAGACAAATTAGATATTAACATCTCTTTAGTATCATAAATATTTAAAATATCATTTTGTCCTTTGCTATTTTTAAAATTCTTTTTGTGAGATTTTCAGTACTCCCTCCGGTTCTAATTATAAGATAACATTTGGGGGTTGATTTTGGTCCTAATTATAGGACAACTTTTTAGTTTTTGTCAATTTTTTCCTAAAATACCCCTATTTTATTTTATCAAGTGTGTTTAGTTTTTTGTTAGTATATGTATGTGGGTTGCAATACACACACGCACACAAATGTGTGTGTCTATGAACATATATATATATATGTGTGTGTGTGTGTGTTCTATATATATATGTGTGTGTCTGTGTATACATGTATGTATGTATATATGTGTGTGTATTGTATGTATATATGTGTATATATATGTATATTTATGTTTGTGTATGTCAATATATGTCACACACACACATATATATTTGTGTGTGTGTAGATATATGGGTGTGTGTCTATACACACACACACACACATATATACACACACATATATGTATATATAGCAAAACCATTATTTCAATTAGAAAACGTATGGAAATGAAATTTGGTCGGAGAGATATGTGGTGGGACTGTTGATTTACTTTTACTTATGTCATTTTAAATTTATATAAGGGCATTTTAGGAAAATGAGTAAAATTAACTAATTTAACTTCTCTCATTAATTTTTCCAAAATCGGTTAAATATGTTCTATAATTAGGACTAGAGAGAGTATTTTATATGGGGATTACAAGACCACATTTAAACATTCTAAATATTTTAAAAACTGATGTGGCAATCAAATAACCCAAATTATTACACATAAGCTAATCCCTTCCCCCTCTCTCATCCTTTGCATTCCATCTCACATTCTCACCGTCATCTTCTTCCTCAAGCGGTAAAAAGGAAAGCCAAACACAAATCCAGCGCCGCCGATATCGGCACCAAATGCAGTGTTGCCGGCATGGGTATTTGCCTCCTTTGCCGAACCTCCACTGCCGAACCTTCATCTATCTTCAACCACAAAAGATCGACGTCACCCCCAAACTGCTCCTCACATTTTCTCCACTTCAAACGGCAAGATCGACATCGCCCCCTTCTCCTTCATTTGAATCGGATACTTCACTTTCCGATCTAGTTTTGACCATGCTCCCATGGTTAGATCTTGCCTTTTCTCTTACTTTGGTTCAACTTATCATCGATGGAGCCCAAGCCAAGACATTGAAGGCGATCTCCAACAACCCTTTACGATATGACATTGTTTTTAACCCTCGTGTCTCTAGCCACAAAGTGCATCATCTCGCTCTCGCTCCGACCACGTTTTGGCGAAATGATCAACCCAAAGCATCATGCTCTGCTCTGTCTCTTCTCGGTGATGTCGATTCGACCCTTTTATGTTTTTTTTTTTTGTTTTCTTAGTTTTTATGAGATTTCTGCTTCAGGAGTTTTGGTTCGGAGTTTGAACCTGGAAGAAAATGTTTGGATTCTCTCGCCCTTGGGTTAAACATGCCGGGTGAAGCTTTTTTATGTTAAGAGTAGCTTTAGGGATTGGTTGATTTTAATGACATAAATGAAAATTTGAATGTCTCTATTGTTCTGCCTTAGTTTGAAGGCCCAGCGGACAATTCACTGGGAACTAGGAGTCCAAAAGGCAACCCAGAAAAAATGGCAAGTCCAGTTTTAATGTAAGCCTCCTCAGCTCCATTCCTTGTGGGTTTACACTGAGGGTATGCTTGGGTTGATAGATCTTGTAGAAAGTTTTGGATGTTGTTGTGATATTTGGATGATGTTTTGTTTTAATTTCAGAACTCTGGTCGTCGGCGGTGAGTGGGTAGGTGTTGCCGGTGAGTAAGGTTGAAGCAAAGAGTGGGAGGAAAGAAGGGGTAGGAGATGCTGACGTGGGTGAGAGGTGGAGAGGGTAGAAAAAGTAGGTGGGAATGAGCTGGCAATTTGAGTGCCATGTCAGATTTTTTAACGATGAAAATTAACGGTGTTAACAAGGAGGGCAACATTGCTACGATTAGGAACATGAGGGGCAACATTGCTCCTATAAATACTTAAAGGGAAACATTGCTCCTGGAGGGATACTTCAGGGACAAATATGGTACTTAACCCTAAATAATTTGGTTCACAATAATCGGGAATGCATTTATATGTGGGCGCGCCATAAAGAAAGCACCACTGTGGTTGGAGCTGACTATACAGATGTGCGCGCAGCTGACTATCAGATACACCTTGAGCAAAAAAAAAAAAAAACTATCAGATACACAATGTAAACCATAACAACTTTTTCGGCAAAAAAAAAAAAAAAAAAATTACCACAGTAAATAATAATGACATGAAGCACGAGTATAATAATGACTTTTTTATTATATTATATGCCAATCAGAAGGGGTATTTTTAAACTTGTAGGAGTATTTTTAAAAAAAGTCACAAATTGTGTACAAATAATTATCTTAAAACACTTTTTTAATTCTATGTACTCCGTATGAATTAGTTAAAAATACCTTATATTTAAGATTGGGGAGAGTATAACAAAATACATAACTTCTGTTATGTTTTATGTTAATTACAAAAGCCCCTCTTATATTTGAAAAACCTGTACGTTCTCCCTCTCTAAAAATTAAAAATTATCTTAAACAAATGTTACTTCTAATTTTTTTAAACATTAATTTTCTTTCATACAACAATTAATTCACATTAATTCATTTAATTTAGGGAAAAAGATAAGAAAATATTATTTGAACTTCAAAATCCTAAATCAGTGATTTCTTACTAAAATAAATTATTAATTGTTATATTATTGTAGTTAATATTGATACTCTTATAGGCAATAAGACTAATTTGAGATTTTGAAGTTTAAGTGACATTTTTTTTTCTTTTAATTTAACTTTCTTTAGGGAGAATGATAGATTAATACCACTTGAATATCAAAATCCTATTGACAATAACAGGAATGAGATTAACAAAAACAGTAAATCAATTGACAACTCATTTTATTGTGAAATCACATATTTAACATTTTAAATTTTAAGTGAGATTTTCTTGGGATTCTCTCATGTCTTTATTTACTTTTTTTATATGGACAATTTAAAAACCCCACGTAAGGGACCTACACAACCACCACACATACACCCACCCTATTTGACAATATGGAGTATAAAACTCATGACCTCTTCGATCAAAGGAGCTGAGGCATAGGCGGATCCACCTATTAGACAAGGGCGGCAAGTGCCCCCCTTGAATTTGGATTTTTTTTTTAAAATAAAAAAATACATGTTTAAATGATTGTCCACCTTTAATACATCAAGACTGCACTTCGTAATCAGAAGGTGATGAATGGTTAAATGATTGTTTAGTGCTTATATTGAAAAATATGTATTTGATACCATTGATAATAAGATAATTATGATTAAATTCTAAAAAATAATGCCTAGAATGATGATATTGTAATTATTTTTATTATAATATACTTTTGTTATTAAAATATATGTATTTGAACTTATTAAGTGCCCACCCTTCATTGTAATTTATGTAGCTGCATTTCTAACAGCACTTAACCTTACTTTTCTAAATGACAGGTTTGTAAAATAATTACTTCTCTTATTACATCATCAGTATTCACTTGATTTCATGAATATTGTTTTGATATTCTTTTCTTTTCTTATTTATATTCTTTTGTTTTTTAATGCATTTAAAATTTTCTTTTAAAAAAAAAATTTGGGGGCGCTGCCCCCGAATCCCCTCACCAATTGTGCCCCCCTTCTGCAATTTTCTGGGTCCGCCCCTGAGAGGATGTATGGGATGATAATGGAACTTTATGCTCTTGACGCTTTCTTTATTTACTAAAACATCCTTCCTCAACATATATATTTATTTTGTAATATTTTAAATACGTTTTTTCTATTGTTTATCAACTTTCAACTTGACATATTTTATATTTTATCATAAATTTATTAATTTTTATTTCAATGTTTTATAAACATTTTGTTAAATTGTGTGATGCTTTAAAAATATCTAAATTGGATGTTGCTAGAGGGGAGTACACCACTAAATTTCAAAGACAGATTAATAATTTTAAACTTTCATTAAAATTCAATGATAAAAAACTATAAGCTCACTTGGTTCAACCTCATTGTATGCCTACAATTATAATCATGATTGCATTATCAAGATAAGATCGTGTTTGGTTGCTCTGCAGTATGGTAATAGGGTTTACTATAATAATGATGATTACCAAAAAATTGTTAATGCTTATTTATACCTCCCCCTATGAATACATATTACCACCCCTATTGCATGGTTGAAAAATTCCAATTTCCCCTTTAGTCTCATTTGCCTGTCTCATTTTACTTGTCACACCACACCACAACTATGGCTGCCATTGCCTCTTCCTCCTCTATTGCCGCCACTGCTACCACCTCCACCGCTATTGTCTCATTTCAGAGTTTTTGCAAATCACTCGCAATAATTTCTGAAAAGGTGAGCAACTCACGAGGCTTCAGCAAGTCACTCACAGATGAAACAAGAGTGAAGTGATCTCATTTAGGAGATCACTAGAGTGACCCTGAAAGGCACTCGAGTGATCCAAGGTCACTTGCAGTCAAGTGCAAGTGATCCAAATATTCACTCGAGTCACTGATAATGTTAAAGCTATTTTCAAACAAACAGAAGATCACTTGAGTCACATTCTTTGGTATTTGAGTAATATAATCTTTCAACACTTCACTACCAAAACTCAAAATCCATCTAACACTCGAGTTACATTGTAAGGCACTCGAGTGATGTTGAATCGCACTCGAGTGCAAGTTCATTGTCTTTTGTAAATCAATGTCTTGATAAATTTGAAACTCACGATGAAAATCTACTTAAACTTGATTATTACTTATTCATTTTCTCAATGCTACTAATAATGTTTATGTATAAGTTTTAGATGATCAAACCATGAATTAACTCCAAAAGCAATTTCTTTGTCAGAGCATTAAATGCAAAGCAAAAAACATAGCAGGCCCAAGGGATTATGTCTGAAGCATTTTTTGAAGTGAAGGTGAAAGCAACTGATCATTAAAATCCTTCAACAGCTCCAATTTGTATCTAAGGGACAATTTGAGTGCTCTCATTGGTCATTAATGGCGATTACCTATAAATAGCCAAGCATTCAAAACAGAGCAACTAACTAAGCCAACGACCAATCTCTTGTTCATTTATTGCTCATTTCATTCTCTGTAATATCCTTTGAAATTCATTTTGCTCTTCAATGATTATCTATTTACTCTGTAAGAAAGTTTTTACCAAATGTTTTCAACTCTGTACAAATCTCAAGGTAGAGAAATCTTGAGTGTGGTTGTAGAATTACAATGTATAAGGGAGTGAGTCCTGTGGAGGTTCATTCTTTGTACTGTGGTGCCAAGAACCCGTGAAATCTTAGAAGAATAGTGAAAATCTCAAAGATGATCTGAGGACCAAACGTAGGTCAATAAGTTGAGGTTAAACCAGTATAATCTCATGTGTACACTTCGATGATATTCTTCTTATTGATCATTTTCACTTTAAATTTTTAATATCATCCAATTCACCCTCTTCTTTGGTGAAATGTCTGCATTAACAAACACCATTAACCGTTCTAATGTCCTCAAATGATTTTGGCCCTCTGACCTTATTAATGAGGATACAAAGATAATAAAGTCCCCCAAAATAGGTGCTATATGCATCAACTTGCCAATAACAAACCTTTTTTCCCTCCATTTCAAAGCTCGATTACTCCGCTAATAAACTTGAAACTATCGGAATTCAGAATAAGTAAGCATCTTAGAAAATTCATCATCATCATTCTTCTTCATCCAAGCAAGGAACATTGACTTACATATAGTTGGCTTGTCCAACAGTTTTCTTACATCTACATAATTTGCGTAAATCACATATTGCTAAATAGGTAAATGAAAACTCAACCTCTCCATAGTAGGATACTTATGATGTATATCAAATGAGAAAATATGCCATGCTACTTCACATGTAGAGATACCTAAAGTTGTAATATTTTTATTTCTCATCAATTAGCTTCTCAATATTTCCACAATTACTGATATCATACATTTCTATTGGTTAAATTTTCCTATTGCACGACTTTTATGCAAAGTTTCATGAGGTTAAAAATAAAATTTTGTTTAATCGTTGCGAAAACCCATAACTCCTTACGGTCTCATGAATTATTAACCTTAACTCATTGTGCTAATTAGTTATTAATCATTAATCCGTAACTCTTTATGGCACTCATGAGAATTCGTAATAATTTATTATATTCATGAATTTCAGGATTACTCGTTAAAACAACCATTGGGGATTAGGATAACTTGATAAAATGACTATTGGAGATTATGATTACCTCAAATCACTTAAAGACTTCAATGTTGTTGATGTCCTCTAACGTTGATCCATACGACTATCCCGTGATTGCAATGAGAACTCTTTCTATTAAAACCTCCTACTTCTTGGATTCTTTTTAGGCGAAGGTAAGGTTGAGGTTTGGTTTCCTTGAGTTTTTCTCTTTTCAAGAAGATGGTGGTTTCTTGGAATTAGGTTAAAGATAGGAGGAGAAATATTGGAACTTACCTTTTATTGAACTAGCGGCACACACCAATCAAATTGGCGTCTTGTTTTTCTCTCTTGAAAAACGTACAATAAAATGGCACCAAAAATCATCACTTTATAAGAGTTTAACCATAATTTAAGTACTTAAAACATTTAATGCGTTCTGACACAGATTTGCTTTAGAGGGATTTGGTGTTTAAACCATGTTAAAATCATCTGAAACTCATTAGCAAACTGATTAAACTTTGTTAGGATTAATAATAATCAATAATATGAAGTACCCAAAGCATAACCAAAAGTTTACTGATTACGAGAACAATGAATTCAAATTCTATGGAACATGAGTCGAGTCATCCAAATCATAACTTGAGTCTTCTTAACACATCTTGAAATCACAGAAAGATTTTTAGAAGAGCTTGACTCGAGTCATGTCATACTTAACTCGAGTCATCTAATCTCAACATTCATTAAAAGCTCTCTGTAACATGCTTGACTCGAGTTACCTCATATATGACTCAAGTCATATCAATTTCCCAAAAAGCTGCTATTGGGCTTGGACTTTGAGAAACCTTGAAACCATGTCATGACTCGAGTCATTAAGTGACTGACTCGAGTCATCCTTGAACGATGAGAAATACTTTGAAAAGTTCTAAGTTGAAACACAACCATATGACTTGAGTCACACATGCTTGACTCGAGTCATAAGCCTTTCAAAAATTGTTTTAGCAAAACTATGACTCAGGTTAAGTGTGTCTGACTCGAGTCATTTCGTTCAAGGATTATTTTCTTATGACACAGAGAGGTATGACATGAGTTATAAAACTCTGATTCGAGTCATATTAGCACAGAATGACATATTGTTATTGAACCAAGTTAACTTTCGAATTTAAACACATTGGCTTGAATCAATAACAATATTTTTGATTTTCAATTGTCAGTTATCATCAAAACATACAGAGAACTAACAAGAGTATCATCTCTCTTAATTGACTAAATGTAGCTAATTCACAGAACTAGAAATATTCTTACATTAACTTTATAATGGATCATGACTTTTCATGATCACTTGTTGTGCGCACAGACTCTCGAGTTAATTAGAAGCTATCTAAGCTCTACCGGTCTTATGAATGACTAACCCTTGTAGGGGACTGTGAGTCCTCTCAGCATGTCCATCTATACTCATGTATTCGAGGTATACCCAATAGTACATTAATCTCCCCTTTTTCAGGCAAACAGAGTTGTATAGTCAAAGTATAACCCTAGGACATAGTGTTCAATGATATCTTTAAGTCCCAGACGATTTGACTACCAAGCAATGAGAGAATTTACATATCCAACAATACTCTCTACAATGAATCTTTGTGGAGTGTCTTGACGGGTCTGTTCAGTGCTATCTGTTTTCCAACAGATCTACTCACGACATTAGCTAAGGCATCACCATGCCTGTATTCCATGAGGTCCCTACCTTGTATCTTATACATGGAGATGATGTCGTACTAGTCTTATTGAGATTAGTAATGCCATTTCTTGGTGATTCAAGACTAGGAACAAGTTTTAAGCAATAGATATCCAGTGTTCTCGAGTCCTTATGATCATGATCTCTATCATTGATTCTCAAGATTAACACATGTTCCATTCTTAGGGCTTTTATCTTCAAACACATATTTACCTTAAAAAATAAAGGCAAGACATGAATATGATAAAGATAAAATGTGCAGATTTATTAATAATGAAATACTACAACATAGAAATGGTGATGATCTGTATTTACAGATTTTCTCTAGGACACTTAAATACTAACAATTTCTACAACAATCCTATTGTTATCCTTGCTAATGTGCTTGAGTAAGTATTTAATGGCAGTGGATTAATTTCACTTCTCAACATTGATATGAGCTTGAAACATGGACAAAACTGAGGGACAACAAATCTATTGTAAAATGGAAAATCTTTAACTTGTATTGTCCTCCAATCATCCCTTCTTCTATAAGTAGGATAACCATCTTCATCAACACTTGTGTGCTCAACAAATTTTTTTGGATAGCACTTATTACACTTTCCATCTTTCATGCAAGGTGCTTCAGGCTTCAAGTGACCACATGGGCCATAGACCATAAATCTTTGGACAATATCATACAACTCAGGAGATGACTGCCCATCCTAGACAATACCTTTGGTCTATTAGCTATAGATGTAGAATCTCGATCACATTCATGGACAATTTCAGGCCACATAGGATTATATGTAAAAGTGATGAAAAACTTAGATAATCAAAATGTCCACAAATAGGCATTGCATCCTTATAGTTTTGCATCATATAGTGTGTCCCACCTATAAAAGAGGAAGGCAACACTACACGTTTCCCTATCGATGGTGCATTCCTCTTACGACTAACAAATGCATCAGTCAATCCTTGATACAACTCTGCCCCTTAACTCCTTTTGATGAATCATAACCAAAAGCAACCTTTTGATAATTAAATATTTCATATACTTCTTTAATACTCTTGATTAATAATTTAGGACTCTTTAGTTAATAAATAATGGCTTTTATTCTTATTTGGGCTTTGAATCTTTGATTAGATTTTAGCCATTTTTAATAATAAAATTCCAGTTTCACATTGCTTCATTTTTTTTACCATAACTCTTGAACCACATATCGGATTAGCCTCATTCTTGTTTCATATTTCAGATGATTCAAAGTTCTACAATTGTTATGAAGACATGAAGGGAAAATTCAGACAAGAGGGCAGTCAATTTTGGAGCCGAAATCATATGTATTTTTTTGAATTTTTATTTGGGCTCGAATTTTGTAATTAAAGCCCATTTTTATTTTATTTTTATTTAATAGACAATTACTCGAGTGATCTTAATAATCGCTCGAGTGATCTGAGATCACTTGCAAACATATGCAAGTGATCCATAAAATCATTTGAGTCACCTGGTAGTGTTGAAGCATTTTCCAAACAACAGAAGATCACTCAAATCATATTTAAAGTACTCGACTGATAAGCTTTTATATAAAACTTCACTACCAGTCACGAAGTTCATCTGGGCACTTGAGTTAATTGCAATAACTCTAGTGACAAGGTATCACTCGTGATCCTAAGTTAAACTCAAGTGCATGTTCATCATCTTTGAAAATCAGCGTCTCGATATTTTTGATACCTATGATGAATATCCTGATGAACTCTATAATCACTTATACTACTTCTCATTATTATTAACCTCATTTATGTATAAGTTTCAGGTGATTAAAGCTTGAACTAAATTCAAAATCGACAAAAACAAAAATATGTTAGTAGCATTTAATGCAAAGAAAAGCAGAAAGAGAAAAAGCGCCGGAAGCATTTGATGAAGCAAAGAGAAAGCGACAGAACATTCAATTTCATCAACGTCTATAAGTACTCTCTAACGGACAATTTGAATGCTCACAAAGGCCATTCATGGCTATCAACCTATAAATATTGAAGCATTCAAGTTAGAGCATTAACTAAGCCAACGACAAACATTTTGCATATTTATTGCTCAATTATTCTCTAATATGCTTTGATATTTGCTTTGTTCTTTAGTGTTTATTTATCAACTTTGTGAGAGAGTGTAATATACTGGCTTTTGCTTTACCAAAGACCATGTATGATTGAGAATATATTTAATAATATTTGCCAAGGTTGAATATCCTGTGAGATATGATTTATTATTGATTGTTGATTATTTGGGAGAAATTAGACAACAAACGCTGAAAAACAACCTAACAATACATCTTCCAAAACCGTGCAACAAAACCAACAACGAAAACCGACAACAAAACCCAAACACGTAAAACGAGGCAACAACAACAGACTAGAAACACAAACCAAGACAACAACAACAAAACCATAACATAAACCTCAAACACAACATCACAATGCAAATCCCAACAACAACCAACTCCAACAATAATCTTAACAAAAATCCCAACACGAATATTGATAAAAGCACCTACACGAGAAAGCGTGTCAAGATGGGCGTCTAGTTTAATTATATGGATTGTAGTCCAAAATAAATAAGGAAGGAAAACCAAGTAGACCTTTTATGAAGGCCTAAGGTTTTTGACCCAAAAGTGAGGGTAACAAGAAAAAGGGCAATTAGGCTTTGTATCAGGCTAAGGCATTAGGCCCAGGTCAAAGAGGACTGAAAAATAATATTGACCCTTGGAGAAAGCCCAATTATCACAGCCCAATAAGAAGTTGTTGGTAATTAAGGAAGTGTTTTGGGACACGTGTCACTAAAGGAAGAGCTAATGACACTTGGCGCCATTGCATGCAAAGGAAGTGACATATGGTGCAATCTTCTCAAGTCTTGACACTTGGCGTTATGTATTCTCCCATTGTGACACTTGGCGCAATATACATAAACCAAACACACAAACCAAGACAACAACACTGGAACCTAAACACGTAAACTGATACAACACTAGAACCCAAACACGCAAATTGAGACAACAACACTGGAACCCAAACATGCAAATCGAGACATGTAGGATAGAAACCAAACAGTAAACCGAGACAACAACACCAGAACCCAAACATGTAAACCAAGACAACACATACACACGCAGACCTAGGGATGCATGGCGTCATTTTAATACACTACACACATGTCACCTTGCACGTGTAACACTTGTCATACACATGCATGATTGAGGACACTTGTCATTATTTCTTTACACAAATCAAACACATGGCATAAGGCATGTAAGACACTTGTCAAGGCCTTATGAAATCATATTTTTGTGTGCCTTTTTCCCTCCTTAACTATAGACATTACACACACACACACACACACATTCAACTCAATTCATTCCTTTCGTCTCATCTCTCTCCTTGCCATGGTCAATCCTCACACACACACACACACACATTCACCAATTCAACTCAATCTCTCAACTCTCTCTAGATCCCTCTCGGCCTCCCTCCTCTATTGCACATACAACAACTTTTCTCAACCTCCCCTCAACTCCCACAGCATCAACATCATCATTACACTCTAGAAGGGTCACAGTTTAAAAACAAGGAAGAAAGAAAGAAGAAGCAAGAAGAAGGTAAGAACTTGATCATCAACTATGGTATCTTGGATTTTCTTACATGCATGTTAACAGTGATGGTTAAAAAATCACATGCATGTGACTTTCTCAAGTCTAGGCTAAATATTGAACAAGGATTAGTGTGGTAAAAGAGACCACAAGTCCAAATACAAGCCTAGTGGTAAGCACATCTTCTTAAATTTTTTTGGAGTTTTGGTTGAAACCCTGATTTTGTAATCCAAGGTTAACTCAAAGAAATAATTGAAATTTTCAAAATCTAAGGCCACCATCATGTTCCTCATGAAAAATTTTGTGGGAATAAAATTTTTCATGATTTTTAAAGAGGTTTTTGAACATGAAATAACGAGCTCAACAAAGAGGTTAAATCTGCCAGTTTTGGATCACTGAAGTCAGTGAGCTTGTGAGCGTGGTTTCATGGGATAAAAGTACTCTGAAAATTTTGAAAACATTCCAAAAGATAGAGGACAATAAATTGAACATAATGACCCTGATTATTGGAAAATTTCCTCTTGTCAAATTCCAAATTGCTAAATGAATTCAAATTTCTTTGTAGACTATTGGGCCTATTTGGGTTGGCGGTAGGAGAGGTGGCTCAAAAGCTATCTAACTTTAAAAAAATCTCGGTAGGAAAAAATTCATGTTATAGATAATGATTTGTGTTTGGATTGATGGTGGTAGAAGTGGCGGGGCCCACGTCAAAAAGCTGAGAACATTTTGGAAAAAGTTGGATTCTTTAGCTTTTTCCTTAACGGGCTTTTTGAGCGTTAGGAGCTTTAAGTCCAGTGAACTTAACACCGAAAACAAACACACCACGTTGAGCTTTTTCTCCAAAGCCCATTAACTCTACCACAAATGCTCCCGACGCTCTCAGCAAACAAGCCCATTATTGCCCTTCTTGGATGGAAAGTGTTAGTTCTCTATTGGTTTTGATGATAAATGACAATTGTAAACTCAGATTGAAGTTTGTCTTTGTTAAGTTGAAAAACTTACTGTCAAAGGCAAACTCGAGTTTCGATTTGAAAACTCGAGTTTGGACTTGACAGAGAGTGGCTCAAGTTTTTGAAAAGTTAGGCAAACTCAAGTTTGGGTATTGAAACTTGAGTTTTGTCCATACAGAGAGCAACTAAGTTTTTCAAAGGAAAAACAAACTCGAGTTTGGTTTTAATGAACTCAAGTTTTGGCAAGACAGAGAGCTATCAATTTTTCAAGAATAGCAAAACTCCAGTTTCCATTTGGAAACTCAAGTTTGGGCTAAACAGAGAGTTCTCTAAGTTTCCAAGTTTTGTTGGAAACTTGAGTTTGGTTTTGGAAACTCGAGTTTACAGCATACAGAGAACAATGCTCAATTCTGATCTTGTGAAAACTCCAGTTTTCATTTAACAAGGTTTTCTCTCAAATGAGAAAACTCGAGTTTGGATTTAGAAACTCGAGTTTAGGTCTTACAGAGAAGAACTCAAAATTTCTAGTTTTTAAAAACTCCAGTTTTGAATAAGCAGAGAAGTTTCCATTTCTCAAAGAATTTTGGAAACTCAAGTTTCAGTTTGGAAACTCGAGTTTAGGCCAAGCAGAGAGCTCTGCTAAAATTGGACATTTTGAAAACTCCAGTTTTGAGATTTTGGACTTAAACATGTTTTCTCATCAAAGGTCCAAAACTCGAGTTTGTCACTTAATGACTCGAGTTTTGAACTCTTCTCAAAACTTGCTTCAAAGACCAAATCACGACATTCTTCTCTGGAAGGAGAAAACTCGAGTTAAGTTTTGGAAGCTCGAGTTTAGACTTTTAATGAAAAATGAAAACTCCAGTTTTGATGAACAAACTCGAGTTTGTATCGCTGGTTTTGAATTTCAAGCTGGACAAATTTGCGAAACCTTTGTGTTTGATTCTAATACTTCATATCATCACTCATTACTATTCTTAACTATGTTTAATCAGTTTGTTAGTGAGTTTCAGATGATTTAGAAAGAATTAAATGAAGCATCAGCATAAAGCATAAAGTGATGTCATCTCATTAAATGCAAAGTTCAGAAAACTTGCATCCTTTTGGACAATCATTCTCCACACGTTTCAAAGGGATTAATGTTTCCTTTCCACATCCAGTAGCTGCTCTTCCAACGGATTAAAAGTCAAGAAGTCAAACATAAACTTCTGTGCAGCTGGATTAACTAAAGAGTAGAGAGAGAAAAGACCAAAACATCAACTAATCCACTCTTAATGTTGGCAACGGTCACATTGAGGATTACAACGGTCATTTAATGTTCTCTTGGTATAAATAGAGATGCATTCATTTCCTCTCAACAACCAATCTTTGAGAAAACGAAAATCATTCAAGTTTCAACTACTCTTTGAGTTTTCTTGTGAGAAGTATCTTTTGATACATTGTACTTCAGTGTTTATTCTTATCTACTCTTAGAGAGAGTTCATTTATTGTGAATCATTTCATTGTAAGAATCTCAAGTCAGGGGACTTGGAGATTAGGATATTGATTGCAACTTGTAAGGGGGAGTAAGTTCTAGTGAGAGAATTACTCTTGAGTTACAGAGTGTGTAATCAATTGTGATAGTGAAAATCCCAGAGAATCTGGGGACTGGACGTAGGTCAAGAGATTGGACCGAACCAGTATATATCTTTTGTGTCTTGCTTCTCTTTCTTATCCTCTGTTTATCCATGTTTTCATTATCCAAAAACAGAGCACTTCGAAAAAGTATTAAGAATCCCCAACTCACCCCCTCTTGGTGATTCAGCTCCACTTTCAGAAAGAAAATACGAGATGAGAGAAAGCTAAAGAGAAAAATGGGGGGAGAAATGAGTTTCCCTTGGATGAGAGAGGAAAAGTGAAAGGAAAGAAAAGTTGAGGAGAAAATGGGATGGACCCCACCCCCATTTTCTCCCCAACTCTTATTTCCACATGTGGAGAGATTTTGAGTAAAAAAACTCATTTTTGCATTATTGTCCTCTCTGTCTACATCAAATTGGAGGAATGAAGAGAAGAAATGGAATATTTCATTGATGTGTTCTCTCATAGTTCTTCCTCTTGATGCCCCCTTTTAATTTTATAAAGGGTTAAGGTGCGATTTGGCAAATAAACTATTGGCTCATGAGCGTCCATCACAATTAACTATTAAGTAGACCAAAAATACTAACAAACTTTTAAAATGGTTCAATCAACACAAAAAAAGTTTTACTCAGGAGCGCCCAATATAACGCCATTAGACAAAAAGTTAACGTCTGTTATCTAAGGTGCAGATTGACCAACAAACTTTTACCCTAGGAGTGCCCAGCATAAAATTCTAAATTTTACTAAATTAAATAATTTTTTTCTCAATTATCATCATTCAAAACTACTTGTATAGATATCTATGGACAAAAATTACTCATTCTTCAATTTTGTCAAAATTATAATTTTCTAAAATAAATAAAATTTTTAAATAAAAATATAATTATATGATTAAATAAAACTCAAGGTGTTTTATAGTTTATTATATATGTTAAACAAAAAAATTATATGATTTATTTATTTTTATTTTAGAAGAAATTTCTGTGGGTTAAAAATTCATTTAATGTTAATAAAATTTTGGTGGGCCCAATTGCTCCTTAACCTATTATTAAATTGTCCTTCATCAAGCCTCTTAAGTTATCTTTTTTTTTTTAACAAGTCCCATATTTATATAATCAATAGATCATTTAATTGACAAATATATCATCAAATTGCTGGATTTATATTATTAAGTATCAATGTTGATATCCATTAAGCTCTTTTATAAAAATAAAAAATAAACTTATTTCATTTCTTTCAGGATATAATAGATTTTTTAAATTTTATTAACATTAAATGAATTTTTTAACTCACATAAATTTCTTCTAAAATAAAAATAAATCATTTTTTTTGTATAACATATATAATAAACTATAAAACACTTTGAGTTTTATTTAAATCATATAATTATATTTTTAATTAAAATTTGTTTATTTTAGCAAATTATAATTTTGACAAAATTGAAGAATGAGTAATTTTTGTCCATAGATATCTATACAAGTAGTTTTGAATAATAACAATTGAGAAAAAAAAATTATTTAATTTAGTAAAATTTAGAATTTTGTGGTGGACACTCCTAAGTAAAAAAAAATTTGTGCTGAGTGCTCCTGGGGTAAAAGTTCGTTGGTCAATTTGCAACTTAAATAACGGACATTAACTTTTTCTAACGGCGTTGTGTTGACTGCACCTTTTTAAAAGTTTGTTGGTATTTTTGGTCCACTTAATAGTTAATTGTGTTGGACGCTCCTGAGCCAATAGTTTATTGGCCAAATCGCACCTTAACCCTTTTATAAATGATAATTTATTTTTTGGGTTAGGGTGCAAATTTGTTTGGGAAGTTTTTGCTGAGAAGCAATGTGGACCTAAAGTTTTTTTTAAAAAAAAAATATTTTATTAAATTCTCACTTGCTCACAAATTTATATATTAGGCAAGAAAGTATATAAATAATCGCCTATAATACATAAATAAATATGTTTTTAGAGAAATTAATTTAAATATCATTCGTTTATTCTTACTTAACCACATTTTTTTCTTAAAATCATGGCTTGAAATTAAATCCTTAAAAAAAATGTCATCTTGAGTAAATTATCCTTACCAACTAATTTGATTTTGAATTATTTACTTTTGTTAATGTAAATTTGATGTTTTTTATCATGTCCCCGAAGATACATTTTGACATAAGGACGCTGGTAATTTAGTCATTTAAATATTTACTTATTTTCCTTCCTCCCTGTTTTCTCTCATCCACGTAAAATAGTAAGCGTAATAACATTTTCTCTCATCCCATTTTCTTTCCTTCTAATTTTTATATATATTTAAATTATAACATTTTCTCTCCAGTTTTCTCTTACATTTATATTTATCTAAATATTTTAATTTTTAAAATAGAATATAAATTTGATTAAAAATACCCACTAAAGACAGTATGGTCATTTTCATTTTTTTAGCTATCCTATCATCATTTTCAACCTACTTAACGTAAGTTTTCTCTTCTTTTCTTTCCTTTCCATCACAATTAATTCTTCCTATTAAACCCACCCTTATGGTGCTTCAAGTATTCATACATTCGACTTTTGTAAGGCATGTTTGAAATGTTACAAAAAGTCAATAACCCAAAAGAACATGGTATACCAATCTTTTGTATATCACAATAAATGAGATTAGGCTTTTTCCCACTTCCCCTCCATCCAAACATAGGGAAAGGTTATGTGCACAACTCTCTTGATAACGAATTAGCAACTGAAAAAACCACAACCACAGTGATGGTGGCATTTTACAGTGGTCATTAAAAAAAAAAAACATCAACTATATAAACATGTTTGTATGTGCACACACTCTTCTCTCTCTCTCTCTTTTGGGAAACGAGAGAGGAAAAAGCTGTTAATTTAAGCAGCAACAAACTGAATAACTGATTACTTTTGTTCTAACAATGACTACTCTCAAGTCACTATCTACACCAAGTTTCTCTAATAAATCACCAACAGTAACCACGGAGGAATTATGCCTTACAAAATCTGGAGATGCCTTATAATAGCGAGAAAAAATAAATTCACCGATTTACAAACATTATCTTCGAATTGGAAAATGAACTTCCATGCTCTCATAATACTGTCTTCACAGACATCTCTGATTCAAGCATTCCGTGTAACTGAACGTTTCTCAAGCATAATGATATCGGCACCCGATTGGTTCAATCACTTGTGAGAGAGAAGCATCATCACATGCACAAGGCTCGAGAAAATTCGTTTTATCTACCATTTACTTACCCATGTTCTTCACTTCAAGGGCTTCCACTATTTACAGGCTAACACATGGCTTTCCATCACAATGCTGTTATTTCTACACAGTAATCATACTCTACCTTGGAGATGCACCATAGATGTAGCATGTCTTATATTCTCAAAATCCTCTTTAATTTGTAAACCTGAAAAATAGAAAATTTTCATACTCAAACTTAGTCCTGTCACAAGCATATATATTCAATAGCCAAAAAGGTTTGGGTATGAAGACATGCGATCAAAGTGAAGTCTTTCTTTTGCCTTTAGGGGCTGTTTGGGATGAAGAATTTGGAGAGGAGGGGAGGGGAGGAAGAGGATGGATTTTATTTTTTTTTTTTAGTTGAATTTAAAGAAATTATAGAAGTGGGGTTAAAAGTTTTTAACTATTTTATCTTATCTCTCCAATTTTCCTAAATTCTGCTCATAAAAATTTTCCCTCCCCTCACCTTTCCTTCAAATCCCTCATACCAAGCAGCCCCTCAAAGTGATGTCTGATACCGATTGATCTGGCATATAAATAGTCTTACATGCAGTGATACAGTAGGTTTATTGTTATTATTCTTGTTTTCCTAAAGAACTATTTTCAGTAAAATCTTCAACAAGAAAAACATTCTTAGAGATTTGCTACTAAAGTGTCGTAAGGTTTGAGTGCTTAAAGCACATTTGTGATGCTTTTGTTCACGCACTATGTCAATTTGTACAGATACAAGTCCTTTGTGATTTACTTTTCTAATACTACAATTGCTAAGTCTTATGCTTTCCATAATCTTTAACAAGCTCGTGTCCAAATCCTGCATAGATAATAGGTTTCACAAATGACTCGGAATCCATATAGGATAAGACGGTAAAAAATAACTAAACTCAGACTTTAAACACATGATTGGGTATCAGTTGTTAAAAACACATCCCATTTTCTGTAAATTGATCCAAGCCATTCATCTAACTCAATATGAGACTATGAGCCTAAACAACCTTTTCAAACACCATGCCAAACAAGAGCCCATCTGGGAAAAAATCACTTCTATCACCGATATCCCAAACACAAATTACATCTATAATCTGACTTTTAGAGAAAAAAAAAAAAAACCATATGGAAAAAAGTCACTTCTGCCATCGTTATCTCAAACAGGCACAATAAAGGAATAGAATTTGACCAAAAAGGATATAAAGATACAAAATAAAAATATATTCATTCACAAAAATAGAAAGTGGCAGGGTACAGCGTATATATTCATTTAGTCTTTCCACTATCTGCTAATTCTCTCTCATCTAACAAACTCTGTTATTATTTACTATAAAGCCCCTTACTATATAATATTCATATAACAATTACTCCCCCCCTTAAAAAGGATCCTTGTCCACAAGGATTTCATGAGTAGCGGCTGCAATAGTGGAAAAGTGAGGGAATTGAGTCTAAATGGCTGACAGGTCCTCCCAGGTAGCATCTTCAGGCTGAGTGAACTTCCACTGAATGAGAACTTGAGTGATAGGAAGATTGTGGCGGCGAATAATCTTGCAACTCAAAATCTGTTCTGGTTCAAGTGTAAACTGACCCTGGTCATAAGTTGGGGGCAGAGATGGAATCGAGGGAACAACAGAGCCAACATGCTTCTTAAGAAGAGAAACATGGAATACCGGGTGCACCCAAGTTGTAGAAGGAAGTTTCAATTCATAAGCTACAGCTCCAACCTTCTTTAAAACCCGAAATGGGCCAAAATACCGACCAGCATGTTTGTGAAGTGCAGAATTATTCAATAAATTCTTCCGGAAGGGATGCAATTTGAGAAAAACCATGTCACCTACAGCAAAGTGACGTTCAGATCGATGCTTGTTTGCTTGCTGCACCATTCGGTGCTGTGCTTTCAGCAAGTGTTCTTTAAGAAATTGCAGGACAGATTGACGAGACAAACAAGTACGGTCCACCAAGTCATTAGAAGAGTCCCCAGCAATATAAGGAAGATGTACCGCTGGAGCTACACCATAAACAGCCTCATAGGGAGTCATACCGATAGCAGAATGTAAGTAGTATTGTACCACAATTCAGTTAGTGACAACCATTTGACCCATTGTTTCGGAAAATCCCCGGTCATACAACGGAGATAGCACTCCAAACAGCGATTAAGAACTTCTGTTTGCCCATCCGTTTGAGGATAATAAGCAGAAGAATAGTGCAAATTGACACCATACAAGCAAAACAGTTCCTTTCAAAATTTTCCACAAAAAATAAGGTCCCTATCGGTAACGATGGACTTAGGGAAACCATGTAGTTTAACAACATTATCCATAAAAATATGAGCCCCGTCCACAGCTGTAAAAGGATATTTAAGGGCCAAAAAATGAGCAGCCTTTGACAACCTATCGACCACAACCAAAATTGTGGTTTTAGAGTAAGACTTGGGAAGGTCACTAATAAAATCCATAGACAATTCAGACCACACATGTTCAGGAATAGGGAGGGGCTGCAGAAGGCCCGGAGAGGCCACCAACTCAGGTTTGAAATGTTGGCAAGTAGTGCATTCTCGCACAAAATTACGCACATCTTTTTCCATACCCTTCCAATAGAAAACAGAAGAGAGGCGCTTAAAAGTAGAGTGGATACCTGAATGGCCACTAATGCCATCAACATGAAAGAAGGTAAGCAAATCCTTACGAAGAATACAATCTGCTGCCACAACAAGATTGCCCTTGCGCTTATGTAAATGATGCTGCCAAGTAAACTTGGAGTGGGAGGTCGGATCCAGCTCCAAGGCTTTAATTAAGAGCTGCAATTTCTCATCAATCAACCAAGAATCCCGAACTCGCTCATAAAGAGGTGAAATAGGAGTGGATAGAGCAAAGCAAGAACCTTCAGCCCGAGGAGAAAGACCATCCGCGACAACATTATCACTCCCCTTCCGGTAAACAATCTCATAGTGCAAGCCCCATAACTTATGCAACCATTTAAATTGTTCTTGGCTGAGATCACATTGCTCCAATAAATGTTTCAAGGGTAAGTGATCAGTGCGAATAATGAATTTCTGACCCCATAGATAATATCGCCATTGCTTAATAGCAAAGAGAATGGCAAGGACTTCCCTCTCATAGGTGGATAAGTACCGCTTAGAAGAAGCAAGTGTCTTACTAGCATAAGCCAAAGGATGACCATTTTGGGATAGAACAGCCCCCAAACCAGACCCGGAAGCATCAGTCTCAATCACAAAAGTGGCCTCAAAGTTGGGCAAAGCAAGAACGGGAGGTGACATCATGGCCTCCTTGAGTGTAAGAAAGGCAGTGTCAGCCTCGGAATTCCAAACAAATTTCTCATGTTTCTTTAACAAATTAGTCAGGGGTCGACAAATAGAGCCATAATTCTTGATGAACCGACGATAGTAGCCAGTAAGGCCAAGGAAGCCCCGTAAGGCACGAAGAGACGTAGGCGGTGGCCATGAAGATAGCTACAAGTTTCTTAGGATCAGCTTGGACCCCTTGGACAGAAATCAGATGCCCCAAATATTCAATCCTTGCTATATACCAAAATGTCATCGAAAAAGACTAAGATGCATTTGCGTAGGAAAGGCTTAAAAACAGAATTCATAAGACCTTGGAAAGTAGCTGGAGCGTTGGTAAGACCAAAGGGCATAACCAAGAATTCATACAGCCCTTCATGCGTCTGAAAGGCGGTTTTGGGAATGTCTTCTTGCTTCATTTGAATCTGGTGGTAACCGGCTCATAAATCCAGTTTAGAGAAAAAAGTAGGTCCCGTCAACTCATCCAGTAATTCATCAATAACTGGAATTGGGAACTTATTTTTTATAGTAGCATCATTCAATTTACGATAGTCAACGCAAAACCTCCATGTACCCTCCTCCTTCTATACCAAGACCACTGTAGCAGCAAAGTCACTAGAGCTTTCTTGAATAATGCCTTGGGATAGCATGGTGTGAATCTGGTTTTCAATTTTTGTTTTCTGCACAGGGCCATGAAGATAAGGCCTGCAACTGATAGTTTATCAATGTGAAGGGGAATAGAGTGATCACACTTCCTATAGGGAGGTAGGTCACTGGGCTCAGTAAACACATCACCGAAACGGTCTAAGAGGGCTTGTAACTCTATTTGTTGGTCCTTAGAAAGAGTGGCATCAACCTCTAAAGTCACATACAAATGAGATAAATCAGAGACCAGGTATAATTCATTAGCTAACACCAACTCACGAATAGCTAGAATTTCCTCAAACTGAGTTGGTAGGTCAGGCCCAAGTCCTTGCAATTCCACTTGTTGACCGTGGCAGTGAAATTCAAAGGTTTTCAGCCTCATATCCATAGCAAATCTCCCCAAAGTTTTCAGCCATTGAATACCCAAAATGGCATCATACCCACTGATTTTCATAATTAAGAAGTCCGAAGAGAAGTGTGAATTCCCCATTTTCCATTTTAGAGAAGGGCAGTGTTTAGTAACACAAACCTGCCGAGAATCAGCTATTGTGAGTCGAATGGGGTCTCAGTCTTGAAGTTTTAGCCCAGCTCGTTTAGCCACTGTAGTGTCCAATATATTGTGAGTGCTGCCTGTGTCGATGAGGATAATCACTTGCTGATTCTTGATGTAACCGATGAGTTTGAGGGTCAAGGTATTGGCAAAACCTTCAACAGCATTGATAGTTCCATCGACAACCCCTAGGAATCACCTATAGCATCTTCAAAGTGGTCATCGTCTTCATCAATGACCAAGGTAAAGAGATGAGAATCTTTGCAACGATGGCCAGAGGTGAACTTCTCCGGGCACCAGTAACAGAGACCCTTCCAGCGGCTTTCGTCCATCTCCTTCTTGGAGAGCTGTCGGGTGGGCTTCAATGGCGGTGAAGTTGCAAAGAATGAAGGCAGAGGTGTAGTCGAAGCAACCCAGCTGGGTTTGGCCGAGTAGGTGGATCTTGACTCCACTGTAGCAGATTGGTCAGGGAATGGGCTAGGTTTGGAGCCCAAACTAAAATCAACTCGTGACCTGGTTGAACGACCCGAGAAAGTAGCCCCTGGATTATGGTCTCTGAGATTGCGTAAGGGAAACCGATCGTAGATAGCGTGAACGGTGACCTCTTGCAGACGTGCGGAGTTCATCGCCGTCGCCAATGTCGTCGGCATGAGATTTAGAACTGCAAGAACCCCATTTTCTGGTCAAACATATGCACGAAGACCTAGGAAGACTCATTTAGCCAAAACAAGGGAGCAAGGTGCTTTTTAAGGTTGCAGGGCTGACTTTCAATTTTTAAGTAAACTTAGGATCCTAACTGTCATGTAGGGTGGTTTTTGGGTGTTGTGACAGTTGCTTTGCTTGGCATATATTAGCCGTTAGGAGGATGGGATAGGTAATGAATATTTTGATAAGTTGTTGAGGAGAGGGAGTGAGTTTTCTGTCGAGGCTTATTTTCTTTTGGCTGGAGAGTATAATCATTTACTTCCAGAGGTTGTCGTATTCTATTTTATCATTTATATCAGTAGCACCACTGATTTGGATTAATATTCAGCGCATTAAATCTGGTCCCTAACATTTTGGTATCAGAGCGTTAGACTTGGGAATATGGCAGATGAAATCAGAGATTTAAGGGCAACGTGGCCGGACTGGCCAAGAAGGTGGATGATCTCTCAGGGCTGTCAAAACAAGTGACAGAGCTGACAGAGGGTATGTCGGTGAAAAGAGAGTTGCTTCTACGGATGGACCAAAGTTCAAGTAAGAAGAGTAAAAGCAAGAAGGATAACAGTGAACCCCATTTAGACACGAATAGAGTTACCGATGTTCGACGGTGAAGACCCAATTGGGAGGTTCTGTCGAGTGGAAAGGTATTTCCACATAAACCATGTACCTAAATCAGAGAAGCTTGAAGCCGCTGTGGTATGTCTGGAAAATCGAGCACTCAACTGGTACCAGTGGAAGGAAGCTCGAGGCGTGATAACCAGCTGGCCGGAGTTCAAACTGATTATTGGAGCGCTTTCACACTTTTCAGAGGGGAGGAGAGTATAAAGAATTATTCTCCAACAAACAAGAGGGACCAGTCCTGGAGTACGTGGAGGCTTTTGAACGTCTCTCTTTTCCGCTGAAAGACGCGCCGGAAGAATGTCTAATGGGTGCATTCCTTTACGGTTTGAAGACTGAGATTCAGGCAGAGCTAGAGGTGGCCGACGAAACTGATCTTGAAGGATTGATCAAAATGGCAATTAGGGTTGACGGGAAAAACAGGATTCTGGAGTTAGACAAAGGAGGCCGGATCTTTAAAGCACCCACCAGCACCGGGTTCAAAAAATACCCGACCCAGTCCACCTATTCTCGGGTTATGCCATATTTGGAGCCCACTCGAATGAACTCTGCCATTCAAACCAACCCAGCCCCTAAACCCGATCCGAAAGCGCAAGAAACCAAAACCGGAAGCTCATCCACAATGATATCGACGTCACGCAAGCCTGGTTGGAGCCGACGACTCCCCGATGCAGAGATGACTAGGCGGCGGGAGATGGGATTGTTTTTCAAATGTGGAGAGAAATACAGTCCGACACACTCGTGCAAGGACAAAAATCTCCAGGTGTTCTTGATTGACATAGACGCCGGCAACGGTAAGAGAGGAATAGAAGAAACAAGGGAAGGCGCTGAAGACTTCTTTGACGCTGAAGAAGGAACACATCGGATGGAGTTGTCACTGAATTCATTATCAGGATTGGAGAACAATCACACAATGAAAGTCAAAGGAGAGTTAGCCGGAGAAGCAATCGTAATCCTGATCGATAGTGGAGACTCACACAATTTCCTGGCCGAGCACCTGCTGAACCAACCAGGCATTAAAGTGGAAGATGTTGCTGAATACATTGTCACTGTGGGCGACGGTTATACTATCAAAAGGAAACAGCGATGCGGGTGTCGATGCAGTCTTGGGAGTGGCATGGTTAAGAACACTTGGGAATGTGAAAGTGAATTGGGGTCGGTTGACCATGCAAATAGGAAAGAAAGGAAACCGCATCTGTCTAACAGGGACCCGACACTGTCTCGAACGCAGGCTTCGTTGAGGTCAATTGTGAAAACAATGAAGAAGGGTGAGGGATTTCTGATAGAATGCCGGAGTATAGAGAAGGAAGGTAGCGAAGGCAGAGGAGGGCAAACGCTAACTCCTGAGATTCAGCATATATTAAATAAATTTAGCACAGTGTGTCAAGCTCCAGAAACACTTCCACCCAGACGAGCACGAGACCATGCCATCGTGATTAAACCAGGGGAGCAACCAACCAATGTTCGGCCCTACCATTATCCTCACTCCCAGAAAAAAGAAATTGAGGAACTTATTCGGGACATGCTTCAGGCAGGAATAGTGCAACCCAGCACAAGTCCTTTCTCCAGCCCTGTACTATTGGTTAAAAAGAAAGATGGGAGTTGGCTATTTTGCGTGGATTACCGGGCGCTGAATAAAATCACTGTCCCTAACAAATTCCCAATTCCAGCCATAGATGAGCTCTTGAATGAGTTGAAGGGCGCCACTTCATTCTCCAAGTTGGACCTGAAATCCGGGTATCATCAAATCCGAATCAAGAGTGGAGATGAGCATAAGACAACTTTCAGAACCCACGAAGGACACTACGAATTTAAGGTGATGCCCTTCGGTCTTACTAATGCCCCTTCTACGTTTCAAGCATTAATGAATGAAATATTTAGGGGGTGTCTCCGAAAATTTGTTCTTGTATTCTTTGATGACATTTTAATATATAGTTGTGATGTCACTAAACATTTGGAACATCTAGAGGAGGTGCTAAGTATATTGCAGAAAAACCAATTGATCATCAACTTGCGGAAGTGTGATTTCATGCAAACCAGGATCGAATACTTAGGCCACATCATTTCGGAGCATGGTGTGCAAGCTGATCCTTCCAAGGTTGAGAGCATGGTAGCTTGGCCCCAACCCAAAAACGTGAAATCATTGAGAGGCTTTCTGGGATTAACCGGGTATTACCGCAGATTTGTTGAAGGCTATGGCAAGATAGCAAGTCCCTTAACTGACCTTCTCAAGAAGGATGCTTTTCATTGGACCCCGGAAGCCACCAACGCTTTTGAGGCTCTCAAGGCAGCAATGACCTCCCTACCAATGCTCGCAATGCCTGATTTTTCCCTCCCATTTGAGTTAGAAACTGATGCATCGGGGACTGGAATAGGGGCAGTGATGATGCAAAAAGGGCGACCCATCGCTTTTTTCAGCCAAAAACTGTCAAGAAGGGCTCAGCAGTGTTCCGTTTATGAACGGGAACTCATGGTGATCGTGTTGGCTGTTAAAAAATGGAGGCATTACTTGTGGAGACAGCATTTTGTGATCAGGACAGACCAGAAAGCACTGAAATATTTGCTGGAACAGAGGGTGCTTGAAGAAAACCAGCAAAAGTGGGTATCCAAATTGATGGGATACAAGTTTGATATCATTTACAAACCTGGCAAGGAGAACCGGGCAGCTGATGCGCTGTCACGACAAGAGGAATTAGTAAAGCTGATGGCTTTCTCTATGTGGCAAAATGATGATTTGGAGCATTGGGAAAAGGAAGTGCAAGGGGACCCAAAGCTTAGGGACAGATTGCAACAGGTAATGACCGGAAAAGGCGAGACAGATGATTATACCTTATTTAAGGGCTGTTTACAGTATAAAGGGAGACTTGTTTTGCCAAAGAATTCTGCTCGAATTCCCTTGCTAATGCAAGAGTACCACAGCTCTCCGGTAGGGGGGCATTCAGGGCATCTAAGGACCTACAAGCGACTCTCCAATGTAGTATACTGGGAGGGCATGAAATGTGACGTACAGCAATATGTGGCTGCATGTGAAATCTGCCAACGCAACAAGCATCAGGCTCTATCTCCTGCAGGGTTATTGCAACCTCTTCCCATTCCTCAAGCAATATGGGAGGACATAAGCATGGATTTCATCACAGGGTTGCCCAAGTCTCGACGATATGACACCATTCTGGTTATTGTGGACCATCTTTCCAAGTATGCTCATTTCCTTACACTACATCACCCCTTCAGTGCTAAGGATGTAGCGGAGCTATTTATCAGAGAAATAGTCAAGTTACATGGATTTCCAAAGACGATTGTGTCTGACAGAGACCGAATCTTTATAAGTCACTTTTGGCGCGAACTTTTCAAGCAAGCGGGAACGCAGTTGTGTTTAAGCACAGCCTATCATCCGGAGACGGACGGGCAAACAGAGGTTCTAAATAAGGGCCTAGAAACCTATCTGAGGTGTTTTACCAGCGAACGCCCCAACCAGTGGGCCCATTGGCTACCGTGGGCAGAATATTGGTATAATACCACGCACCAAGGGTCAGCCAACATGACCCTATTTAAAGCGGTATATGGGCGGGACCCCCCGACTTTCCTTAAGCTCACAAACGAACCTTCAATGGTGGAAGAAGTCAATGAGCAGATCCAATCAAGGAATGTGATCATAGGAACCTTGAAGGAAAATTTAGTGAAGGCTCAAGAGGAGATGAGGAGGCAAGCTAATAAACACCGTCGGGACATTCACTTCGAGGTGGGGGAACAGGTGTATGTCCGTATTCAACCCTATCGGCTGAGGACCTTAGCTAAGCGAATCAATGAGAAGCTTAGTCCACGATTTTATGGGCCCTTCAAGATTGTGGAAAAGTTGGGGCCTGTTGCCTATCGACTGGATCTGCCTCCTACAACCCGTGTTCATCCGGTGTTTCACATATCAGTCCTAAAAAAATCTGTCCAGACTGGTTTTGTAACACCCACCATACCGCCAAATCTGACAGAACAAATGGAACTGCAAGTCCAGCCAGAAGCAGTCCTTCGCACTAGGACATTGACAAATGGACAGCTAGAAGTGCTCATTCAATGGAAGGATATGCCTCTTCATGAGAATTCCTGGGAAGATGCAGAGATGCTTGCAACCCAATTTCCAGATTTTCACCTTGAGGACAAGGTGATGCTTTTAGGGGATGGTAATGCAAGAACCCCATTTTCTGGCCAAACATATGCACGAAGACCTAGGAAGACTCATTTAGCCAAAACAAGGGAGCAAGGTGCTTTTTAAGGTTGCAGGGCTGACTTTCTATTTTTAAGTAAACTTAGGATCCTAGCTGTCATGTAGGGTGGCTTTTGGGTGCTGTGACAGTTGCTTTGCTTGGCATATATTAGCCGTTAGGAGGATGGGATAGGTAACGAATATTTTGATAAGTTGTTGAGGAGAGGGAGTGAGTTTTCTGTCGAGACTTATTTTCTTTTGGCTAGAGAGTATAATCATTTACTTCCAGAGGTTGTTGTATTCTATTTTATCATTTATATCAGTAGCACCACTGATTTGGATTAATATTCAACGCATTAAATCTGGTCCCTAACTGTTGGATATCGTTTCTTAACCCACCCAAGAAAAGATTAATCACAACGTCCTCTGTGATATTGACTTCGGAGAGCAATTCATCAAACTTCCTCTCATAGTCAGTCAACCATGGATTCATCAACTTGCATCAGTTTCTTAAGTGCGATTAGGGGATTCTCTTCCCACACCTCAGTGAACTTCGCCTCCATCTGTCGGAAATAATCATCCCATCTGACCTCAGAGAATGGGCGATGGCGCATGAATGTCTGATGCCAGCGTAGGGCATGGCCCTCTAGATGAATGCTAAGGAGACAGATACGGTGGTCGGAAGGAGTGTTATCAACTTCAAAAAATTGGCGACAACGATATGCCCAGCCACGGAAATCTGACCCATCGAAGCATGGAAACTCTACGCGACTCTGCTTCGTCGCAACAGAGTAGGGAGGAGGAGTTTGGTGCAACTCGTGAAAACTACCAAAAGGGGGAATACGAGAGCCGAGGATGGTTGAGTTAGAGCTGTCATTAGTGCCTCCGACACTCCCGCTGCCACTGTTACCACTCACTGGCTGTTTTTTGGTAACCACGGTAAGTGACGAAACTTGAGTTTCCATCGACTTCATACCTTCTTCCAATCGAAGAGCTATTTGTTTCAAGTCCGTAATGTCCTGTGATCCTTGATCGAGTCGATTGTGTATGGTGGCCAAGAACATTTCGAAACAAGCTTCCAAATCAGTGAGACGATCCTGGGATCGCGTGTCCGGCGGCGCCATTGGCCGGACAGTGGCGTTGATACCTTGATAGTACAGAGAAAGGAATAGAAGGGAAAACAAAGATAATTCATTCACAAAAATAGAAAGTGGCAGGGTACAGCGTATATATTCGTTTAGTCTTTCCACTATCTGCTAATTCTCTCTCATCTAACAAACTCTGCTATTATTTACTATAAAGCCCCTTACTATATAATATTCATATAACAATATAAAGATACAATAAAAATATAATAATATACCAAAGTATGTGATAAATGGTGTGCTTAACAAAATATGATGCGATTTTTAGTTGATAGTGATGAAGTTAGCCATAATTTGGAACAATGGATTCAAGATTGACTTATTTTAATGCTTTGTTTACAATAATTATGTAGATTGATGCCCATTCAGGAAAAAAAAAGAAAATGCAAGATCAGCAACAAGTTACCAACCTGTGCAGTTCTGCTGGGCAATGGCACCTCTAGGCAGTTTCTAAGGCCATCAACTCTGCCATGTTCACCAGATCAAAAAATTAGAGAAAGTGTTGCGGGGTTTCTTTTCTTCATCTTTATCTTTTTTTTTTTTCTGTGGCCCCCGCAGGGGGTGGGTTGCAGGACAGAAGACATGAAGACAAGAGACTTGAGAGGTGTGAGTCTACCTTCTGCTGGCAGTTTTATGAATATAACGGTCTTCTTTGATGTACCCTTGACCTCCATACTTTACTTCATCTGTGTTCAGAATGATCTGTGCCATCAAGATGTAACCACAAAAATTAGAGCCTACCCCTTTATAGAAACCAAAATAAAATGCTTATACAGCCCAGCTTTTAGAAACACATAAAAAACAATAACAAAAAAATAATGTGTGACAATGATAATATAGGAAAAGAAAAAGAACGTGAGAGAAGAATCAGAAGAGCCTGATACTTACTTGATACTCTCCTGCTTCTTCTACACCTATACAGTAGCTATCGTATGAATTTGTTGGATGGAAATTGAAAATGAAGAGAAGAGGGCCTCTAATGTAAGATATGACCTGAAAGGAAAAGGAAAAAGAAAAGATTTTGCTATATACAATAATTTATAACAGGAGACACAATACAAAACATCTTTTCAGAATAAATGAATTAAAACATGACAGAGGGACTCCATATAAACTGGAGAAAAGCTGCGTATCAAGAACATTTGACTAGCGTCACATACTCTTTAAAGACAACCTTGTTACTATAGGAAAAGAGTATCGAAGGTGACATGTACATTTTTCATGCATTTAATCAGTTTACTCATTACACTGGTTTTTATTTCTGTTTACCTTTGGCAAAAATTAAAATTAAAAATAAAAATAAAATAATTGGGGAAAGGAAGCAAGAAGGAATGAGAATGACTTTAGACAAGAAAACTTCCTAAAACATGCTTTACATTTGTAAGATGATTTTTGGCGTATCATGTGTAGACAAGGTTGAGGAGGGTGGTAGATTATGAAATATGTTCCAAGACAGCCAGCCATTCATTGAGTTTGATGGATTGAGCATTTATAGCTAGATTTTTTTTTTTTTTTGGTTGAACATCCTAGAAATATACATTTAATGGATTGAGGCTTAAGTTCCCCCCATGATTGTTATGGACAACAGCAATTCAACAAAATACATGGAAGAGATAATGAAGTTTAGTTTTGGCATGTCTCTCATTTTTTGTTGTGGGGTGAGAACATTTAAGACTCCTGAAGGCATCCTATTGAATAAAAAAGTAGAAGTCAAAATAGCCTCTACCCAATATGAAACATTTAGTTAGGCAAACCCACTTCATGGAGGCGTCTGTTCATCCTTTGCTATATCATTTTGCTGAGTGGTACTGACATAGGAGCTTTAGTGGATAATTCTATGGAAGGTTAGGTATGTTTTAGTTCAGAGTTGAAACATCCTCTTACTTTCAGCGTTTGTCAAATCAAGACATTCTTGAATGTACCCATACACTTAATCAGGTAAATCATGAAGTGGTGTCAATAGGAGCTCAAAATTCTCTCACAACTCTGACAATTCCTTGTTGCTATTCATAATTCCTTGACATAAATGCAATACCTGCCCAGGTATCCTTCCTCCTGCTTCTCCTTAATATGCCCCTTGGTTTCTAGGTTATTGCACTAGGTTTCTTGCTCTTGGGCTTACTTACCCTTCTTCCTAGTACGCCTTATAGGACTTGGCCCTCACAAATATACTCCACAGCCATTATGCTATCATATGTCCCCTTTTATTACTTTTTAGTTTTGGAAAAAGAAAATTAATGATAGAAGGATCATTTTCAGTTACATCCCTATTACCTTTTCCATTTATTTACACGCCTAAAAATTTTGAGTCACAGCCGAGATATGCATGAATAATTACTGCTAGCTATTTATTAACCAAATGATCGAAGTGTATCTAAAACAGAACAGACTCACTTATATCAGTAATTAATGATCAAAAGAAAAGGTCATCAGCAAATTAAGAAGAAAAGTAGCCACCAATTGACATAACAGTAAATGGAAGAGTTAAAAATTCAGTATACCTTCGAATTTTCATTCACATGGTGAATGTTTGAAAAACCTCGAGAAAGTACTCTCTCATTTTCATCTAGAATCATCATGTCCTGGTAAAAAAACGATAAGTAAATTCATCATTTCCCACTTTCAGCTTTTGTCATTTCAGATTGCTAAGATGCTTTTCAAAACGTCAAGTGTGGAGCTTGATGGTAGCCTCAAGTCAAATGTCAATAGGAAAAAAATAGATTAAACAATCTCCTAGCAGTACACAAAATACTGTATAAACATTCATCATATAAAAATAATAATAATAATAAAATAATCTGGCACATAACATAAAGCGGAATCGGATAACTTACTATTTCAGTTACATTCCAAAAAGAATCCTACAATGTAACCAACAATACTAGTTTTATAGAAAAGGACTCGAATAACACCTTATCAAAGGAAAACAAATCACGATTAACTCCATCTTTTGCCAACAGATCCCACTGACGGTTGGCAAGTGAATATGAGAAGTTGTTGCTCTGTGCCGGAAACTCAATTCTCTGGCACAAGAAGAACATCATAAGTTAAAGTATTAAATTTTAAGAATTATTAATGTGTGTAACTATACCTTTGGATGCCCAAATTCATTGCCCATGAAACTCAGAAAGGCTTGGCCTCCAATTGCAAATGTTATCAATCTAATCATCTGGCTCAAGATAAACAAAAATTGATAAAAAATGCATTGAAACTTGTAAGAGAATCATCCATGTTATTCATAATTTGTTTAAATTCAGCCTATTCCCACAGCCAAAATATGAGATATAGAGAAACAGAAATTTGGAAGAAAAAGCCAGTGGAACCCATAACACAAGTTTATTGGACACAATATAATTATGTTGAATCTCAATTATAATAACATACTTTATATAATGAAGATCCTCTCGTCAGTGAGTCTTTATAGTTAGGTGAATGCTCATTCAATTCACCAAACAATATCTCTGCAAATGACCGTCCTCCCGATATGGACTGGCAAGAAAAATAAGACATGACTAGATTGAAAGCTACAGCTTCAACAAAAATAGACCTTGCATGTAAAAGAGAGAGGCTGTAATTTAAGAGTAGGATACCTGATTGTGATTTTCTGCATACACAAGCCTCTTATCAGCATATTCTCTATTGGACATCACCGTGTTAGCAATCTGAAGAGCAAAATACAACAAAAATGGAAGCATAATTATGATAAGCTTGAGAGAAAAATTATAGAGCCAACCAGAACATCCCATTTAATTATGAAATGATAAAATACAATTAAGTACAACCTTACTCATACTCCACTCATGATCAGGAACATTCTCAAGTAAAGTTGACCACATCTCGGATACAGAAAGGTTAACATAATAATCAAATCCCAATCCTCCTTGAGAAGTTGCCTCACATAATCCTGGATAAAATGTTGCCTGAACAATCGATATACAATTATACACAGACACAGAAAGCTGATGGTCCCAAGAAAATGAATCCTAACTTCATTATCAAGAAGAAGAAGAAAAAACAAAATGAATCCTAACTAATAAAAACCCTAAAAGATAAATTTTGTAGAAAACAGAGATGAGTGTAAACTTAGTCGAGAGAGAAAGAGAGATGCAAAATTTTAAAAAGATAAATAAATAGCACAATAACATGAGTTATATAAGATCACAATAAAAAAAGTCATACAAAATATTCAGGAAGGAAGTAAACCTATCAGTTTGTATACATGAACTGGAGTTTTGAAAAGTTTGCATTAGTATAGCATGTCTAACTGAATTAACCACAATTATGTGATAATTATTTTTAAATTCGTCATATTAGAAAATTAAATGTCCATGAGTTGTTGAGATTATTGAAAATCAAATAACCTCATGCCCTCTTTTGTACTATGGAATAGTTTGTGAAGAAATTGGAATCAGAAGTGGAATAGGAAAGAGAATGAAAGTGAATTTTAGACGTGCGTATATATGTAAGGAAGAGTAGATGGAATATTTGCATAAAATGCTTCATGGATATTTTTAAAATGTAAAAATATTAGATAACTATAAAAGCCCTTTGAACCAAACTCACTCTCATTCTCCCCCACTGAAGCTAATCAAAGACTAGGTTTTGTAGGGCACCAACCCACAATTGAAGGCACAATAGCATCGAAGGAATGACATAGATGACTTTAATTGATTCCCAAAGACACGACAATAGCTCTTTACATGTAGCATCTCTTCCTAATCATTTGCTACACTCTCAACTATGATGCCCTCTTTGCAACATTGAAAGACGAGGAAGATTGAAATAAAGCAGATTAGTGTTTGAATAGATGTGAGAATTTGATAGGAACCTAGTGTCTTTCACTAGTTGAGACATTATTTGTGTTTTATGTTTTACTACGTGTCTTATATTAACTGTTACTTTCAGTTATGCTGTCAAAACTAAAAATATCATGTTATATACTTTGTCAAGGATAGGAATGAAAGTATTATTCAGCAAATTACCTTGTCTTCTTCTATAGGATTTCAGATTTTGATTCTAGAGTTCTCTTCTCTTTCTTCCCATTTCTCCTATTTCTACTTCTATTTTCAAGGTTCCCCTACTTCTAGGATTAGATTCTGATTCTAGATGATTCTCACTACCCTTCTATTATCCTATTTTTCCTTCTCCTTATTCTATCTTCTTCTATCTAGTTTCTAACATTTTTATCAGAATTTGAAGGAACAAGTACTTGACATAGAAATTTTCTTTAGGTTTCACATCTTCAGTGTTCAATCTACCCAACATCGAAATTAGCAAAGTTGGAGTTTGCTTTGCTATCCGGGTTTGATTGTGTTAAATGAGCATACCCTTTCCCCTTCATGTTTTGAGGCTTACTAAGAAGTTTCCAACATTCTTGCTTTGTGGGGCAGGGTTTCTTGTAGTATGTGCACCACACATAATCCTTATTGAATTGTTTAGAAAGCCTAGTGGGTCCATGGCTTCCCCCCAGTACAAGTCTAGACACAAAGTAAAATTCTCCATTGGACCCCCCCCCCCTCTCCAATTAATATGATAGGAACGGTTTCATTCAGGGTTGGTACTTTTTCCCCTCCCAATATTTTGGACTCTCAAGTTTAATGTTCAATCTTACAACAAAGTTCAAAATCCTTTGCTTTTCAAAAAGCACTTTCAGAATAGTTGTGTCTTCACTTCATCTAGTAACGATACACCTCTTGGCTCTTGCTATAAACCTTTGAAACATTAGAAAACTAAGTCATTGACTTACTTTCTCACCTGGAGTTCAAGAGCTAGTTAATATCATATATTTATTTTCCCTGCATCACACGCTTCAGAATAGTCTGTTGGACTGCATGCCATATCTCTTCTATTCTGCTCAGAAACATGCGAGCATAGCTTATTTTTGGTGTCATGGTGCATGTTTTCTCCCAAGCATCCAAGTTCTTCCCCCATAGCTTAGCTCTCGTAGTGAGCAAATGACTCAAGTTGCCTCATCTCTTTAAAAGGGTAATAACTAATTGAGACCACTAAAAGTAATTCTTCCTACTCAACTGATAGACAGTCTGAATATTTGACAAATTATCAGTGTTGGTATTGTTCAACACAAATTCAGATTTTGTGGTTAGTTGCGGAGGACCCTAATATTATTAGAACAAGTGTGAAATGGGAGACAACATAACCTATGAAAAGAGAGGGGCTCTATAAAACAATGGCAAGTAGTGTGTGGCTTGTAGGGAAATGCTCCGATTGCCACAATTGTGCCATTTGGCCATGCCTTAGGGCAGTAGTAGCAGTGGCGGAACCACTTGCTGGCCAGCTGACCTTCTGAAATTTGTTAGTATATATATGTATATATTATATGATATTTTATTTTGGCCAATAATTTGGCCCCAGCTAATCTCTTATCTTCTCTATAAGGACAATGTTTCATTCATTACTCATTGAGCTGTGAGAGAAAAGTAAAATTCTTGTTTGAGATACCTACTGAAAAGGTTAATATCATCTTATATCTTATGTTGATTTATAATTGTCAGTTATTATTTATTTGTATTTTCAATGTTATGTGATACTATTTAGTAAATAGTTCAATATGTTTATTTTTTGGCCCAGGCTAAAAATATTTTTTGGTTCTGCCACTGAGTGGTAGGGTGTTACAATAGATTCGGTGAAGAAAACAAAAAAGAAAGTAGCAATGAAGGCCACGGGCAGTCACAAAAACCAGAAAAGAAATTAAGGATGCAATAAGCTTTGAAAAAATGTTGTAGTTTAGGAATAACAAAAGCAATCCTCATTCATATGGAACACATTTCAATTCCAAAATAAATGGACATATTGTTTTTGTTTAATGATTTTTACAAAGACAGAATGTTTAAATTATCAAGAATATCTAAAAAATATACTTACATCTTCTGCTATAGTGATTATATTAGGATAAAGTGCGTGCAGTATTTCATTGGCCAATATGAGGTATAAAAGTGCATCCTTGTCAACATATTGATTACAGTACCTGCGAGAAAGTGAATTCAATGCATGGACTTTCAGTGTTATATTTTTTATATTTTTTTAATCTCTTTTTTTAGATGAAAGAAGCTGCTTCAAAAGAGAATAAAGTACAAAATGGTAAGAATAAAGAATCCTCAAACCAGAAATTACATTATAAATACATCTTCAAAACAAAACAAAGTAACAAAATACCAATAAAACTAGTTAAGCATGGAAGGACTGTCCAATGGCTCCCATCATATAGAAAAAATTGCGGAGCAAAAGATAAATCACATACATAATTCTATCACATTACTAAAGAAGATATTTGATAGGTTTTACAGATTTAATAAGAAGGGAAAGGGGAGAGGGTAACTCTAGAGTCAGTATCTGAAACTCCAGCCAATGAACAACTGAATTCATATATCAAAACGTACCATTCTTAACAAGTAGTACAGGCTTATATAGAAGCAGATAACATAATCCCTACAACTACCTATAACTGCAAGCTACACGGATACACATAAGATACGGATAACTTCTAACAACTACCAGATGGATAAGGTAAAATAACTGCTACTAACTACTCTATCTTATCAGCCACATGTTTCCTCTTCCTAGAATAAACCAAAAGGGGCCGTGGGATCCTAACAATATTCCCCCCTTGAAAATAAGCCTTGTCCTCAAGGCTGAATTGAGGAAATTGAGTAGCAATGTAGTCATAGGCTTCCCAACTTGAATCTTCTTGTGGTCTGTCCTGCCATTGAATTAAAAGTTCGATATCTTGAGTACCAGCCACCTCCACAACACGGGCATCGGTCACTTTTGCAGGCTGAATATTTAATTCCCAATTTTCAGTAACTGGGAGTGGAGACACAGCAATTTGAGAAGTACACCCGTGAGCTGGTTTGAGCAATGAGATATGAAAGATTGGATGAACCTTGGAGGCTGGTGGAAGGAGTAGTTCATAAGCTACAGCCCCAATGCGGCGAACCACAGAATAGGGCCCAAAATAGCGTGCTGATAGCTTGTGAAACCGCTGACCAGAGAGAGACCTTTGACGAGAGGGCTGAATTTTAAGGAAAACCATATCACCAGGCTGAAATTCGAGGTGGCGGCGATGGCCATCTGAATGGAGCTTCATATGTGCTTGCGCGTCCTGTAAATTGGATTTGATTAATTCCATGACAGCGTCTCGTTCAGTAAAGAATTCATCCAATTCAGCAATAGGAGTTGTATTTTTGACATAAGGCACTAGAGCAGTTGGTTCCTTGCCATACACAATCTTAAAAGGAGTATGACCAGTGGAAGTGTGATACCCTGAGTTGTAGGAAAATTCTGCCCAATGGAGGAAACGAAACCAACTCTTCTGGTGGTCTTGGCAGAAGCAACGGAGGTAAGTCTCTAAGCATCGATTTAAACCTCTGTTTGTCCATCAGTTTGAGGGTGATAAGAGGTGCTCATTTTCAGTTTTGTGCCTGAAAGTTTAAATAATTCTTGCCAAAAGGAGCTTAGAAAGAGAGGGTCTCGGTCTGAAATGATGGATTTTGGAGTTCCATGTAGACGAACAACCTCTCGACAGAAGAGTGCAGCAACTGATTTTGCTGTATAAGGCCGGGAAAGGCCTAGGAAATGGGCATACTTGCTGAAGCGATCCACCACAACTAAGATTACATCAAAACTATTTGATTTAGGGAGCCCAGTAATAAAATCTATTGAAAGATCTTCCCAAATGTGATGGGGAATAGGTAGTGGCTGCAATAGACCAGCATATGCTTGAGGTAAGGACTTACTTCGTTGACAAATCAAGCATTGTTGAATGAATTCTGTCACTTCCTCCTTCATATGGTCCCAATAGTAGTGAATTTGCAACCTCTTGAGTGTCTTAAGGACCCCCCCATGACCACCAACCAAGGATGTATGGGCTTCAGACATAAGCAATTGAGTCAATGCTGATTTTGCTGGAATGACCAATCGACTTTTGTAATATAGCCTTCCGGAAACCAAGGAATAGTGAGGGATAGAGTTAGGATCTGATCGCAAGGATTGGCAGATTTGGTTGGTATATGCATCTTGTTGTAGTACTGCTGGTAATTCCTCAAGATCAGATGCATGTGGGACTGCCAAAGCAAAAAGTTCTCCAGAATGCGGATAACGGGACAAGGCATCAGCACCTTGATTAGTTTTTCCTGTTTTGTAGACAATTTGGAAATCAAAGGGAAGAAGTTTGAGGAGCAAACGTTGCTGGGATGGAATGGTAACACGCTGTTCCAGGAGATATTTTAGGCTGAAGTGGTCTGTTTGAACCATAAATTTGCGCCCCAGTAAGTAGTGTCGCCATTTATTCAAAGACATCACCAAGGCTAGTAACTCTCGCTCGTAAACTGATTTGTGCTGATTAGAAAGAGACAACCCTTTGCTGTAATAAGCAATAGGATGACCCTCTTGCTGTAAAATAGCACCTAATCCAGTAGAGGAGGCATCACATTCTACAATAAAAGACCTAGAAAAGTTTGGTAAGTGCAGAACAGGAACATGGGTAAGTGCTGCCTTAAGGTTTTCAAAAGCAGATTTAGAGGTGTGATCCCATTGAAATGCGTTCTTCTTGGTCATGTCAACAAGAGGCTTTGCAATATGGCCATAATGATAGACAAACCGTCTATAATACCCAGTAAGGCCTAAGAACCCACGTAATTCAGTAACGTCTTTTGGGAGAGGCCATTTGGTAATGGCAGAAACTTTATCTGGATCCACAGATACTCCCTTAGCTGAAATGATATGTCCCAAATAAGATATGTCGTGCTGGAGAAAATCACATTTTTTGGTGTTGGCATAAAATTCCTGATGCTGCAAAGTCTGTAGAATAATACCCAAGTGCCTCATATGATCTTCAAAACTTGCACTATATACCAAAATGTCATCAAAGAACACCAAGACGAATTTCCTTAGGTAGGGACGAAATAGATCATTCATTGCGGCTTGAAATGTAGCAGGGGCATTGGTAAGGCCAAATGGCATGACTACAAATTCATAGTGACCAGAGTGGGTACGAAAAGCAGTTTTATGCACATCTGAAGGAAGAACTCTGATCTGATGGTACCCAGAACGGAGGTCTATCTTTGAGAAAAACTTGACGCCATGTAATTCATCAATCAACTCATCAATGGTAGGGATTGGGTACTTATCTTTGATTGTGAGTTTGTTGAGCTCTCTGTAATCCACGCAGAATCTCCAAGTAGAGTCCTTCTTGGCTACCAGAAGAACTGGACTGGCAAATGGGCTGACACTGGGCTGTATAAAGCCTTTTTGTAGCAAATCATCCACTTGTCGCTCAATTTCATCTTTTTGTGCAAAGGGGTATCTATAAGGACGGATGTTGGGAGGTATGGTATTTGGTAGGAGAGGTATGGCGTGGCTATGTTGTCTGAATGGTGGTAAGGACTGAGGTTCATGGAATACAAAGGGATATAGTTGCAGTATGTCCTCTAATGAATCAAATTGGTGAATCATTTGATCACATACATAACTGTGGAGAGAAGCCGAGGTCACTGTCTGTGGAATACCTTGGAATTTGTAGCGTTTTCCCTTGTACCAGAATACCATAAATAATTTGTTCCAATTTGCCTCTACTGTATTCAGGGATGCCAGCCATTTTACACCCAGTACCATGTCCACCGATCCCAAGTTAAAAGGAAAGAAGTCTTCTTGGATGGTGACCTCTTGTATTTTGACCTCTAATTGCTTGCAGACAAATTGACAAGAGACCATCCGATTATCACCAACTTGAACTCCAAAGGAAGGAAGGGGGTGTAGCTGTAGTTGGAGGTACTCTACCGCTTGATTAGAAATGAAGTTATGCGTTGAACCACAATCAATTAGAATTAAAATGGATTTGTTGTTCACCGTCCCACGAACTTTCAGAGTTGTTGTTGAGGAATTGCCGAGAATGGCGTGGAACGAAATCTCAGCAAGATTATTATCAGATTGCTGCGATTCCTCTCCATGTAAGTCCGTCGACTCTTCTTTCTCTTCTCTTTCATCCGACACGTCCATTATGCGCAATGCAGACGTGGCACACCGATGGCCCGGTGTAAATCTTTCCCCACAGCGAAAACATAGTCCCTTCTCACGTCGGTATTGTTTGTCGCTATCCGAGAGTCTGGAGGGATACGTGTTTGTCGTATAATTCGGTGAGTTGGTTGCTGGAAATTGTTTTGGGGAATTTAAATTTTGCAAATTTAAATTCCGCTGATAATGGGAAGATGACGCGCCGACCGGATATGGCGAATTGGGATTTGGGTTGAGTCCCTGATTACTCAAACCGACTGCATTAGCTGTTACAAGAGATCCTGAAGTTGCGGCATTATAGTAGCCGAGTGGGTTGCGAGATTGAGTTCGGTAATCTCGGCCAGGTTGCTCGCTGGCACGTGGATTAATGAAGCGCTGATTGGGTCGTTGGTTATTCTAAGATTGCAATTTGGATTCGATCTCCAACACGAGGCTCACCGCCTTATATACGGTTCTAGGCTTGTGTATCTTCACATCGGCCTGTAATTCCTCCTTGAGTCCATTGATAAAAACCCCTAGGAGGCAATGCTCCGGCCATCCTTGCGTCTGAGCCTGTGTCCTCACAAATTCCTGTTTATACTCATTTACCGAATATAGCTGTCTTATGCTGCAGATATGAGCATCAGGATTTTGAAACTCAGTGGGGCCGAACTGCTCTTGAAAGACCTACACCAGATCATCCCAGTATCGAATGGTTCTTCCTGATGAAATCCAGGTGAACGTATCTAGCGCGTCTCCCTCCAAATTGATAGCGGCTATATCAACTTTCAAATCCTCAGGAGTTTGGTAGTAACGGTAATACTTCTCAGCCCTCAAAATCCAACCTCTTGCATCCCCTCCATCATACTTCGGGAATTCAATTTTTGAATGGGGACGTCTGGAGGAATTCCTCTGCCACCAAGGATCTTCAGCTTCTTCCTTCTCATAATAATTCTCCTTGTCAATATTGCTGGTCTCCCCTTGGCCAATTATGGGCGTCTTTTGTTTCCTTAGGTTGTTGATTTCCGCATTCATATGACTTAATTGGACCATAATGGCTGCCAATTGTGGGTTTTCGGTTTCTGATGATCTTTGAGAATGGGGTTGCAGCATGATTATTGCTGGGTCATTGTGGGGATTAGAAGTGGGTGGTGTTTCTGGGCTTTGTAGTGGAGGTTGTGGAGAGTTATCCTCATATGAGGAATTTCGGGTGTTCACCATGGTGTCCTACAGGTCCTAAGAATATCTTCTCTGATACCAAGTTGATAGGTTTTACAGATTTAATAAGAAGGGAAAGGGGAGAGGGTAACTCTAGAGTCAGTATCTGAAACTCCAGCCAATGAACAACTGAATTCATATATCAAAACGTACCATTCTTAACAAGTAGTACAGGCTTATATAGAAGCAGATAACATAATCCCTACAACTACCTATAACTGCAAGCTACACGGATACACATAAGATAAGGATAACTTCTAACAACTACTAGATGGATAAGGTAAAATAACTGCTACTAACTACTCTATCTTATCAGCCACATGTTTCCTCTTCCTAGAATAAACCAAAAGGGGCCGTGGGATCCTAACAATATTCCCCTGAATATCCAGAAATTTTTCTCCAACACCTAATTTAGCTAATTCAAATCAATTTAGATGAAGCGGATTGTACTATAAAATACCTGGTTGTATCATAACCTGAAACAAATGAAAAATGGCAGAGAATCTTAAAGAAGCCTTGTAAAGACAGCAACACATAATAGATGCCTACTCATCAGATTCAGGACTCTTTAGTTGTCTCTAAGAAAATGTATGGTACATTTGAAGTTGCATCAAAAAGTATGAAAAGAAATGAAAATGTTAAAATCGCTTTTGCTACTCTTGCTCTATTCTCATGCCTTTACTGATAATTTCCTCATGTTTTTATAGTTTATTTCCCAATGTCTTTTTTCCATTTTAATGTCACTAAAGTTGACTAACTCCATGCTATTCATTTTTGTCTTTATACTGTTGCTTTCTCTGGGGATTGAAGCACCAACATGCCGTTCACCATTCTTCCTATATCTTGTGTTTTATATCTTCAGTCAATGTTTTCTCCTCAAAACTCATATTTAGGGGAGATACTACAGGAAGAATGTAAGTTTTGGATTGAACCCCGGGATATTTTACAATTTCTTTCCTTTTCTGTTTTATTTTAAAAAGACTTTTTCCCATTCTTGGCTGTCATTAAAGTCAACTTAATATATGCTATTTATTTTTGTTGAGAATATCAAGTTTAGAAATATAATTAATTATTAGGAATATCGTTTAATATTTATAAGGATTAGATATGAATATTATATTTTAAGAATATATCTTTAAGATATTATAATTTGATTGAATTTGATTATGATAGATTTAGGAGTTAGTCTATTCTTGCCTATATATAAAGGCCTCATTATACTCTCTTTTATTCTCAAGGATCAATAATATTAGTACTTCTCTTGTGCTTCTGATAGGAATAATCAGAACAACTACCCTACACCCCTGTTAGTTTACTCTAGGCACAAGAAGTTAAGGAAATAGGATAAGGTAGGATAAATGTTATCAGTTAGTAGAAGTTATTATATGCCATCTGTATAGGCAGTTATAGGTTATCTGTCTAGGAAGTTATCTGCTAGATTATGTAAAGCAAGAAGCAACTCCTTATATATATGTTTGTATTAAGTCTTATGAAGTTATGAATGAAGAAGTATTTCCAGAGAATTGTGTTGGCTAGGGTTAGATCCTAACTCTAGATTGTCCTTTACTCCTCTCCTAACTTCTGAATCTGCAAATCCTATCAACTTGGTATCAGAGAAGAAAGTCTTAGGACCTGTCAGATATCATGGTTAATACTAGGAATTCCTCATATGAGGACAGTTCTTCACAACAACCTCCCCAAAACCAAGAAAATCCACCCACTTCCAATGCTCAAGATAGAACAACAGCAATTCTGCTGCAACCCCATTCCCAAATTCCACTTGAAACTGAAAATCCACAATTATCAGCTATTATGACGCAACTGAGTCAAATGAATGCCGAGATCAACAACCTAAGGAAGCAGAAGACTCCTATCGTTACACAAAGAGAATCAAGTCTGAATAACAGAGATACTTACCATGAGAATGAGGAGGAAGACGAACCTTGGGGTCACCGAATTTCCTCAAAACGACCATATTCAAAAATAGAGTTTCCAAAATATGATGGAGGAGATCCTAGGGGATGGATTCTAAGGGCTGAAAAATACTTTCGTTATTACCAGACACCTGAAGACTTGAAGGTTGATATAACCGCGATAAATCTTGAAGGAGACGCACTGGATACATTTACATGGGTTTCATCTGGAAGAACCATTCGATATTGGGATGAACTGGTTCAGGTTTTTCAAGAGCAATTTGGCCCTGCTGAGTTTCAAAATCCGGATGCCTATCTGTGTGGTATTAAACAATTGAATTCCGTTACCGAATACAAGCAAGAATTTGTAAGAAGACAAGCACAAGTCCAAGGGTGGCCTGAGCATTGCCTCTTGGGAGTATTCATCAATGGCCTGAAAGATGAATTACAAGCAGACGTGAAGATACACAAGCCACGTACAGTCTATAAAGCGGTGAGCCTTGCACTGGAGTTTGAAGCGAAAACGCAATCTCAGGGTGTTCAACGTTCCAATCAGCGCTTCAATTATACACGTGGCACCGAAATTAATAATCGAGATTTCCGTTATGCCACGCGCAATCAATTCGGAAATTCTAGTTCCGGAAATCAAGCCACGACGCACACGTTCGGTGCGCAAAACCAGAGCACTAATTCAAATACCCAATTAATGCTTTCAAGCGGTGCGACTTCCACGGGGTCTCAATATCCAACTGTTGCTACATCATCGGGCCCTCAAAGGAATTTTAATTTCCAAAATTCAAATCTGTCAAGGCAGCAACCGTCGACCAACTCGGCAACTTCTGCGTCATACACATATCAGCCTCGACTTTCGGAAACCGAGAAGCAACATAGACGTGACAAGGGGCTATGCTTTCGCTGTGGTGACAAATTCACACCTGGGCATCGGTGCGCCACGTCTGCATTGCGCATAATGGACGTGTCCGATGATCAGGAAGAGCCGACGAGCATTGAAGAAGAGGAATCACAACCTGGAGAATATTTTGCTGAAATATCATTACACGCAATTCTCGGCAATTCTTCGGCAGCAACCTTAAAGGTACGTGGGACTATAAACGGCAAAACCATTCTCATTCTGATTGATTGTGGTTCGACCCACAATTTCATCTCCAACAATACTGTGAAGGACCTTCAACTACAACTTCATTCTCTTCCTTCCTTTGGTGTTCAAGTTGGTGATAATCAGAGGGTCCCTTGTGATTCTGTTTGTAAACAATTAGAAGTAAAATCCAGGATGTCACCATCCAAGAAGACTTCTTTCCTTTCAATTTGGGAACAGTTGATATGGTGCTAGGTGTCAAATGGTTGGCATCTCTAAACACAGTGGAGGCTAACTGGAACAAATTATTCATGATTTTCTGGTACAAAGGAAAACGTTACAAGTTCCAAGGTATTCCACACCAAGTGACCTCAGCTTCTCTACGCAGTTATATCTGTGACCAAATGGTTCAACAATTTGATACCTTAGAAGACTTGTTGCACACTTACTCATCTGTGTTCAATGAACCCCAAACACTACCCCCATTCAGACAACATAGTCATGCCATCCCTATCCTACCCACTGCCATTCCACCGAATATTCGTCCTTACATGTACCCTTTTGCCCAGAAAGATGAAATTGAAAGACAAGTGGCTGACTTATTGCAAAAAGGCTTCATACAGCCTAGTGTTAGTCCTTTTGCTAGTCCTGTTCTTCTGGTTGCAAAGAAAGACTCTACTTGGAGATTCTGTGTGGATTACAGAGAACTCAACAAACTTACAATCCCTGATAAGTACCCAATCCCCACCATTGATGAGTTGATTGATGAACTACATGGCGCCAAGTTTTTCTCAAAAATCGACCTCCGTTCTGGTTATCATCAGATCAGAGTTCTTCCTTCAGATGTACCAAAAACTGCATTCCGTACTCATTCAGGCCATTACGAATTTATCGTCATGCCCTTTGGTTTAACCAATGCGCCTGCAACTTTTCAAGCAGCCATGAATGATTTGTTTCAACCATACTTGCGAAAGTTCATCTTGGTGTTTTTTGATGATATACTCATGTATAGTGAAAGCTTTGGAGCACACATGGAGCACTTGCATACCATCTTCAACCTCTTGCAGCACAATGATTTCTATGCCAACCCTAAGAAATGTGACTTCTTGCAATCGGACATTTCTTTCTTAGGCCACATTATTTCTGCTAAAGGTGTTGCTGCTGATCCGGACAAGGTGACTGCCATTAATAATTGGCCTTTACCTAAAAACATTACTGAACTTCGAGGATTTTTGGGTCTTACTGGCTATTATAGGAGGTTCGTGCAGCATTATGGGCAAATAGCAAAACCACTAGTGGATATGACTAAAAGGGATGCCTTTCATTGGGACAACAATTCATTGGCAGCCTTTGAAGACCTCAAAGCAGCCCTTACGAAGGTTCCTGTTTTGCGCTTACCAGACTTCAATAGCCCATTTATTGTAGAGTGCGATGCTTCTTCAACGGGTATTGGTGCCATTTTACAACAAGAGGGCCATCCCATTGCGTATTATAGCAAGGATCTATCAGCATATCACCAGAAAACATCTGTATATGATCGAGAACTTTACGCCTTGGTGATGGCATTACAGAAATGGAGGCATTATCTTCTTGGACGCCATTTTTGGGTACAAACTGATCATTTTAGTTTGAAATACCTATTGCAACAGCGTATCACTACACCTTCACAACAACGTCTTCTATTGAAGCTCCTTCCATTTGATTTTCATATTAATTACAAGCCTGGTGTCAATAACCAAGGAGCTGATGCATTATCTCGGTACCCTCATTCAGGGGAGTTCTTCCATTTGGCAATACCACATGCTTCGGATTTTTCTGATTTGCCAGCCCTATTACAGCAAGATCCTTTTACAAATCACATCTTGCAAGCCCTCCAACAGGATCCCCATTCAGTCCCTCATTATGCTGTCGTCTCTGGTAAACTCTATTATAAATCCAGATTAGTCTTGCCGGCCAAATCTTACCTTACAGCATTATTAATTTCGGAGGCACACTCTTCCCTTATTGGAGGTCATGGTGGTGTTAACAAGAATTTGAAGCGGTTGCAGCAACACTATTTTTGGCATAATATGAAAGAAGAGGTGGCAGATTCTATTCAGCAATGTATGGAGTGTCAACGCAGCAAATATATATCACAATCTCCTGCAGGATTATTACAACCCCTACCAATTCCCCAACACATTTGGGAAGATATTTCATTGGATTTCATCACGGGTCTACCTAAATCTAATGGTTTTGACGTCATTTTGGTCATCGTTGATCGATTCAGCAAGTATGTCCACTTCCTTGGTTTGACTAAACCTTTTACTGCCAAATCAGTCGCTGCCCTTTTCTGCAAAGAGGTAGTTCGACTTCATGGGTTTCCTAAATCAATCATTTCGGACCGCGATCCTATTTTTCTTAGTTCATTCTGGCAAGAGATGTTCAAACTTTCAAGAACAAAACTCAAGATGAGTACATCTTACCATCCACAAACTGATGGACAAACTGAGGTAGTCAACCGATGCTTAGAAACTTACCTTCGCTGCTTTTGTCAAGATCACCAAAAGAGTTGGTATCGTTATTTACATTGGGCTGAGTTCTCTTACAACACTGGGTTCCACACATCTACAGGATACAATCCCTTTAAGATTGTCTATGGCAAAGCACCACCCATCTTAATGCCATTTGTACAGGGAACTACTCCTATTGCAGAATTAGAATCCTTTTTCAATGAACGGGATGCTGTTTTGGAATTAATTAAGATCAATCTGGCAGATGCTCAAGCACATATGAAGGTTCAAGCGGATTCCCATAGACGCCAAATGGAATTTCACCCCGGAGATTTGGTCTTTCTTAAGATTCAGCCGTATCGTCAACACTCCATCTCTGGCCAGCGGTTTACAAAGTTATCTGCACGTTATTTTGGACCTTATTCCATCATCCGGCGCATTGGAGCTGTAGCTTATGAGCTTCTCCTTCCTCCTGGATCTCGAGTTCATCCAATTTTTCATGTCTCCCTACTCAAGCCAGCTCATGGATGTGATACACAAGCTTCGGTTCAACCACTACCAGTCACGGAAAATTGGGAATTCAATCTACAACCAGAAAAGGTTTTGTCTACCCGTGTTACTACTGCTGATAATCTTCACACCGTGGAACTTCTCATACAATGGCGTGACCGACCTCAGGAGGAGGCTAGTTGGGAATCTTATGACTATATCGCAGATCAGTTCCCTCTTTTCAGCCTTGAGGACAAGGCTGCTCTTCTAGCGGAGGGTATTGATAGGAATAATCAGAACAACTACCCTACACCCGTTAGTTTACTCTAGGCGCAAGAAGTTAAGGAAATAGGATAAGGTAGGATAAATGTTATCAGTTAGTAGAAGTTATTATATGCCATCTGTATAGGCAGTTATAGGTTATCTGTATAGGAAGTTATCTGCGCAGTTATGTAAAGCAGTAAGCAACTCCTTATATATATGTTTGTATTAAGTCTTATGAAGTTATGAATGAAGAAGTATTTCCAGAGAATTGTGTTGGCTAGGGTTAGATCCTAACTCTAGATTGTCCTTTACTCCTCTTCTAACTTCTGAATCTGCAAATCCTATCAGCTTCAATGTGATCCTTCAATCTCAACAATTTTTATATTTGCAGCATTGCTCCCTCCCAAGATTGAGCATCAAAATGTCTCCATTATTCTTCCTATATATTTCATGTTTTGCATCCTCTTCAATTAGCAATAATCTAATTGCAACATTAGTCCAGGTTCCCTTCCTCCCTCTCTCCACTCTTCAAAAAATGATACAAAAAACCTTTAAGAGGGCGGTAACTATTATATGGATGAGAGCACTCAAGCCATATATTGGGAACTAAAATGCCACTGTAAAGCCAACTGATAGTCATGTCATAAATTCATAAAAACAAATAGTTTCATTTACTAGTAAAATAAGTTAGAAAAAGGCCTTACTCCTCCAAATCACCAGTGAAAGAAGCAAAACCATTGTGAGTATATATCATAGAAGACAGGGAATGGAACTGGAAGCCATCAATCTTATACTCAACAATCCACCTGTTCAAGCGAAGATTCATTAGCATATATAATACCAGTACTGCCTGTCAAATGGTGGCGGGGAAAGAAAAAGAAAGAACCGCTATTACATCTAGAATCTAGAAGGAATAACTCAGAGGCAGTAATAATTAAAGTATTTACTATGCACATACCAGTTCAAGTTTGAGAGAAGGAAATGCAGAACATCAGGGTCGCCATAATTAAACATTCTGGTGCCCCAATATTTGTGTTGTCCTCGTTTACCTATTAAAGACAAGAATTTGGGTTCATGGCCAGTATTTAATGTAACTAGTTTTATGTAAGAGTACTGGCCACCCACAAGTCAATTCCCCTACATGATTATTTTTATTATGAATGTAACAGCTTTCTTGTGGAGGATGTAACATCAGCATAGAGCATGTATAGTTATATAAACAGAAACATGTCAGTTCAAGAATTATAAGCTTATTAAGATAATCGTACTTCAGAAAAGGATCCACCAGGTTGCTTATGAAGAGAAATTTTATCTTTACCTCGTTGAAAATCTAAGAAATACCATCAGACACTAGTTAAAATTAGTTATTGTCTCATTTGTCTGTGCTGTCAAGCGATGGATGTTAAGTGTCGATGAGTCCATGAGTGTAGTGCTATAATGCATGTATCAGCCTTTGTTCGTGGATTTGAAGTATTATTCAGACGTATTATGGGAGATTCTCCTTGTCACTTTGTTGGTTTATAAAAGTAAAATTCTGACTTTTACTCTAATAGATATTTCCAATCTTCAGCCCAGAACTTAATCACCCTTATAGAGAAGCAATTTGTATCTCTGTATTAAAAGGTAGATATGATATTCAGTATGCTGAAAATAACTATATCTGATGAATTAAACAAAGGATAACAGATTAGGATCCCTTCTAACCAAAAATCAGTGTAAAACTAGACTGCATGACTTAGATGAGGAAGGAATCAAAAAACAGATACCAGTATGAAAATAGCAGTCATTCGTCCCATCAAAAAGTGATAATCCAACCATTTCATCAGCAGCTGCATAGGAATGGACAATTTCTAGGAAGACCAGCAATCCTAGTCCTGAGAAGACCAAAGAAAAAGGTGAACAAAATGGACTCTTGCAAAACAAAGGCAATGAAAGAGACAAAAATCATAACTGAAAATAAATGAATATATAAATATCCTTTCATACAAAGAAGGCAAAGTTGAAATTGTGCATTGAAGAAGCCACGTTTCTGTATTTAATGCCTAATATATCTGAGTTCAAGTCACCATTAAGACCATCAATTATCAAATTCATACATTACAACAATTTAAGCCATCATTTTATCGCACTTCTCCAAGTTATCATCTTTTTATTAGGCATGTAACATTATATGAGGAAAACTTTTGCCAGTATAAAACATTTGAATTAGCTATAATGATTCAATAAAGTAGGCAATCAACATAATCACTCCAAATCTTATTATTGAAACAAAAAGGGAAAACATCATCACTAGACACAAAGAATGCCAACCATGGGCTTCATCAACTAATTGCTTGAAATCTTCAGGAGTGCCAAAGCGACTACTAACAGCATAAAAATTGGTAACCTGCACTCACAAGGAAAGTTTATGGTGAACTCTTAATAATATACATTATGCGAGTCTCAATGTGGAATAACTGAAGATGCCAATGAACATCAGGTAGAATCATTCTCTATTTAATAACATGCATTACTAATGAAACTAACAGACATAAAGCAACACAAGAAAGGCATACATGCATATTTATGTCATAAGTCACAAGATAAAGCATGCATGCATTTAGCACAATTCGTACTTACCAATTATCATAAGAAAGGCATCTTTAAGAATCATTTGGCAATGCTTGTAGGCAATTACTTTCTCTTATGACCAATATATGATATTGTTGGGAAAAAAGAAAGGAGGGGTGGGAGCAATTTAAGGGTTTTTTTTTTTTTTTAAGCAACATAGATTAAGGAAAATTGGTGAAAAGTTCCTGTTTGAAAATCTTATCGGCAGGAAGAACCAAAATCAAAGTACCAGTACTTTGAATGTATAAAATTTGCAGAGTACAAATAATTTTTGTTTATAGAAATATATCAAGTCCTTTTGGTCAATAAAATTTCTAAATAAGGACTTCCACTAATTGGAAAGCAATTACAAGAGTTTGTAGAAAACCTAAGTTAGTTTATGAAAAATATTTAGGTTTTATTAGAGAAAGAAACTGTATTTGTACAGTTCGTCTAGCTTCAAAGCAAGCTTGAGTGTGCTGTTGCAATGACATGCTATCATATGCAAGGGCTTAATTGCTTATGTAATTTGATGTTTTGTTTCACTAGGCATGTCTAAGTACAAGCCTGACATCCCCTCTTGGAAGATGTGGCTAGAATAGATGATTGTGCATTGGGTGTAGCCATGCTAGAATATTTTGCTCTACAATCACCAAGGTTGTGTAATAAAGATGGCAATAGTTTTGCTAGGAAGTATCTTAATGTAGATATATTAGAATCAATTAGTATCGCACATAATCAAGGTTTATGATTATGATTAGGAAATCAATCATTATGATGAGCCATTAATTCTGAGACTCCTCTCTTTTGTATAAATACCCCTCATGTATACTAAATAAGTATTTTGTATAAATACCCCTCTTGTATACTGAATAAGTAATTGAGAATACATGATATCAAAGCTCTAGGGTTTCAATCCAAATCCCTGAGTTTGTTTATACTTCTTTTCTAGCTTTTCTTTGTTGGAGAGAGGGGGAGAGAGCATTTTTTTGGTTGAACCATCCACGGTCTTTTTTGGTGAACACGTGTCGGACATTCAGATTGCCCACCCTTAGATCAGCTAAAGCCCGGTGGTCTGATCAAATTCCAGCGGCACATGACCGACGTGTGGATTTCACACGCCATGCAGATCTGAGCGCGTGGCTCAACATTTCCGGCAGCGATTCACATTTCCAATTTCAGGTGTGTGCAAGCTTATTTGGGGCTAGAACAAGTGTGTTACGTGACTGGGTTTGCTTGTTCATCTTCGTCCCAATGGTGTTTCAGTGCATTTTTTGATCAACTTGGCTTCCAGTATTTTGGTTTCTTACTTTCTGGTATTGAAAGTCTGCTATTTGGTCACTGGGTTGACTTGATTGTTGCTTCTATTTGGTCACTAGTGTGATGTTTGCTATTGTATTTAGAGGATCTTGAAGCCTCATTTGATATATTTCCGTCTCTGGTTCACTGATCTATTAGTTTTCAGATTGTTGTGTTGCAATTTGGTTGCTTGACTACCTTCTATGGTTCCTATTGTGATTGTTGCTACTGTATCTTGAGGATTTTGAAGCCTTTGCAGTATTTCTTTTTCGGTTCGGATCTGTTTTGACATGTTTGGTTATGAAACTTGGTCATTTATGAGACCTTCAAGTAGTGTCACTTGGCATATTTGCTCTCTATTCACATTTGTTTTGATGGCTATTTCTAAAACTGGTGTCACTACTAAAATTGTTCCTCTTGCTAATCAAATCACTAATCATAGGTTTGCTCCATCCACATCAAGTGCTCTTGCTATAGGTAACTGTGATTCCTATTTTGCCATTTCTTCCTCCAAGTCGATCATTGATTCTGATGCTACTAATCATATGACAGGTAACCATCATTTGTTCTCATCGTATGCGTCATATGCCAATCCCTCTAGTATAACAATTGCCAATGGTACTCACTCTAGTGTTCTTGGCTTTGGCACTATTAAACCTACTCCGTCTGTTTCCTTTTCCCATGTCCTTATCCCTGACCTTACATTTAATATTTTGCCTCCTAGCAAGCTTACTTGACAATTAAACTATTTTATCACAATATTTCCTGACCATTGTTTGATTTAGGATCTCACGACAAAGCAAGTTATTGGTACGGGCTATGAATCAGGTGACCATTAATTCTTTGATGATCAGGTACCGCATTTTGTTGCTTGCTCTAGTGGTTCGTCACCTTTTGGCATTCATTGTCGTTTGGGTCACATGTCTTTTGTCCTCTTTAAAGAAGACGTATCCTCAGTTCCATCATTTGTCTTCTTTAGAATGAGAGTCATGACAATTTGGTAAACATCATTGTTTCACTTGGCACCTCGAGTCAATAAACGAGCTGCATCTCCTTTTGATTTAGTCCATTCTGATGTTTAGGGTCCATGTCTTGTTGAGTCAAAGCCTGGTTTTAAATACTTTATTACCTTTGTTGATTATTTTTCTCGTACCACCTAGCTCTATTCAATGAAAAGTCGTTCTTGGTTGTTCTCTCATTTTTGCAACTTTTGTGCTAAATTCAAACTCAGTTTGGTGTATTTGTGAAAAACTTAAGAAGTGACAATGCTAAAGAATGTTTCTCCACCCAATTTCGAAACTGTATATTGCAATATGGCATCTTCATTAGTCCTCCTGTGCAGATACACCGGCTCAAAATGGTGTTGCAAAATGTAAGAACCAGCACTTATTAGAAGTCGCTCGAGCTCTAATGTCCAAAGCCTTTTGGCATCTTCATTAATCCATTCTAATGTTTCTAATGTTGTTTCTACTGCGTGTTTTCTTATTCATCACATGCCCTCTCTTGTTCTCAATGCTGACACTCTGTACACAACTCTGTTTCCTTCCAAACCCTTGTTCCCTATTGATCCAAAAATCTTTGGTTATGTCTGTTTTGTCGAGATGTCTATCCCACTGTTACAAAACTTGATCTCAAGTCTCTTTCTTGGGTATTCTAGGGTCTATAAGGGTTATCGGTGCTATTCTCCTACTCTTCGTTGTTATCTTGTGTCTACAAATGTCACATTCCATGAGTCAACACCATCCTTTCCTTTCTCTACTCCGCGTCTCCGCCTGAATCCCCTAACAAAGCATAAGGTCTTGATGATATATTGGTATATGAGGTTCATTTACCACCTCTCATGAATCATAATTGTCACCTTTGCCAAATCACATGACCTCCGCGGGACCTCCCTTGACCAACGCCCAATGCCCTAATTTTCTCCTCTTCCTTCCACCCTCAAGCAACTTATCGTTTATGTGTTCATATGTTTTAAAAAAATATGTTTCATTTTTTAAAACCCAATTCCCTCATAACACCATAAGCACTTATTACGCATGAGCATGTCAAGTCAACATGTCACATAGGCGATATTAACAGTGTTTGGGAAACAAGCAAACTTAATACTGTAAACATCTTAGTGTGAATTAAATTTAATTTCATTTTCCCCCAAATGCAATTTCACTAAACAAATTAAAATTCATATTTGAGAATGCTAAAAGAGCATTTTATAATTTTGTTTTCGTAATTTAATAATTTTTAAATTTAATTTTATGTAAAACTAATAATTATTAATAATTTTGTTAAATGTAATAATTTCTATAAATTTTATGTTAAATGTTATAATTTGATGTAATAAATGTTGATGTGGCCCCATATTAGTGTTAGTATTCTAAGTAAGCACATGCATCATCATAAAGAACACTTGGAAGCAATCTGCTAGGTTCTAAAGTATTTGAAAGGGTCACCAAGAAAAAGCCAACCATTTAAAAAGGGGAAGCAGATGAATATTAAAGTTTTTACAAATGCTAATCGAGCTTAGATCAAAGGACAAAACGTCTACCACCTGTTACTGAACACCTGGTGGAAATCTTATCACTTAGAGAACTAAAACAACAAAATGTTGCAACTTGAATTAGTGTAGAAGCCAAGTTTAGAGTTGAAACAAAAGTAATATGGAAAGTACTCTAGTTGAAACAACTATTGAAAGAGCTATAGATTATTACTCAAGCACCTATAAAGGTGATAGGTTTAGAAGAAAATTGGGAAAAGAAAAGGGAAAAGAGAAGTAGAACTCTAATCAAGAGAGGAGACTAGAACCAGAATCTGAGTTCTAGGGAAAAAATAAACAATCTAGAGTCAGAATTTAACTCCAGCCAACACAACAATTCTCAGAAATATATCTTCATTCATAATACTTTAAAAACATATTACAATATATTTATAGTCTCCTGCCTTTGCCTAAACATAACTTCCTATCACAACTTCCCTAAAACAGATAAGATACAATAACTATCACAAACAGATAAAATATAATAACTTCCCTAAACAGATTATAACTAAGAACTACTCCTAACTTCTCCTAACATGTGTCTTTCTTCAAAAGAGGACACATGGAACCCTAACAAAAGGCTTATTACAATAACAAAGCTGCAATTAACATTTCTCTAAATCTGATGCAACAAGATAGAACCAAACATGTTGAAGTGGACAAGCCTTCCATGAAAGAGAATAAAGAGGAAAGGATCATGTCTATCTCCTATACATCCATTCAGGATCAACCTACAGATATTCTCACAAATTGGCTTTCAAGATAGCTTTGAGGATTGTATTGGCAAGTTGGACATGATAAATATTTATGATCCAACTTGAGGTGGAGTGTATACACAGGATAATATCCACTATTTAATGTAGATATTGATGCTATATTCTAGATAGTGTGATTGACTAGGTGCTGACTCAAAGTATTCCTTCCCACTTTTTTTGTCCCTTGGCTGTCACATGTGTATATAAATGCATATCAAAATTATACTACGTTACTCAAACAATGAAATGTGATTCTTAATGTCATTAGAAACTTCATCAAGAAATATTATAAGACAACAAATGTAATAATGAATAACAACAATGTTTTTCTTACTCTATAGCCCACAGTGAAATAGTCCTTGTGTTCAATAACTCCAATTAACTGAATCGCATTGTATCCTGCTTCCTTTATGTGAGGAAGAACCTACATTGAACATAAAATAAATGTCAAAAATAATTCAAATAGACATGTATAATAAACAAATCAGTAATGAAAGGAGCAAGTAAAAAAGAAACATGGTGTAAAAACCTTCTTTGTAAATTCATTGAAGGAGGATATCTTTGGCTCAGATCCACTAATTCCAATATGGCACTCATATATCCTCAAGGAAGTTGGGACTTTGGGACTTGTGTTTTTCCATTTGTATGCTCGTTCTGGGGGTGGTTCCCAATGGATTGCATAAGCTTGCTTTCCCTCAGCATCTGCATAAAATCAACAACATTTGATCATGCACAAGATTGATATGAGGATAAAAAAAATATAATCAAACTCCATATACTGAAAGGGAATCCTAAAAAGTAAATAGGACATTCTTAATCTTTATGCACAGCATTGAAAACTAGGAAACTTCTTATGCTCATATATATTGGTGGAAGAGTCATTTAATCTTACCTCCCTTGATAACTACCCAAATCATATAGATCTTCCCTCTATTACTAAGATATATGCAAGCTTCTCAAAAAGCCAAAAGATAATTAAAATACAATCAAGGATAATGTTGATTCTTTTAATTGGAAATATAACTTACTAAAAATTGTAGTTCTTGAACTTTTATTTCAAGGATAAATAGTATGTAGAGATTGGTAGGCATTTCATTAAAGATAAGGTAGATGTTACTAAAGCTCTCTTGAGGGTCATGTTTGCAGAACTAGTCGGCAAGCAGGGATAACATTCCCAGCTTGAAGGGGAGTGTTGGAGAACAAGGCCCATCTACATGACCATAACCCTTGGGCCCTGTTTTCAGTATAGCATCTAATTTATTTCATTTATTATTAAGGAATTAGATTACATTATGACATTTTTTATTCCGGTGGTTAGAGAAGTTGGTTACGATGTCGCTACCAACCCAATGATAGCTAGATACACATCATTATTCAATGAACGGAAACAATAAACCCCTGAAATTTTCTTGAACTAATCTTAAAATACAGAGGCATTATCCACCATAAAGTTAAAACCATATAGACATTAATTAAAATGAGACATATAATAACTAAATCAATGGGAATGATAATTGCAACCAATGGTTTTCAATCAAAGGCATAACTAATAAAATGCTCAAAATCAGCTATTAAATCAAGTAAAGGTTCTTGGCAGAGTATCCATTGACTGGTAGACTAAGCACCATCTTTTAGTCATGGGAACCAAAAGGCGCTACCATCAAAATCTAGACTTGCCATGGTAAGGAAGAAGGGGGGAACAAGCACACTTGGAGAGCGCAGTACAATGGAGAGTTGTATGCTGCGTTCAAGAAGGATGAATCACTCCCGAACACATATCTTCCAAATTCAATATGCATTTTGGTTGCAGATTCCCAAGCTTTGCAATCAATGCAAAGACTAGTACATCAAAGGCACACTTCTAAAATTCAAATTGACAATTGAGCACAACAATAATATACATGCATGGTACCTGTACAAGTTCAAGATCAAATGTGCCAGATCTTTTATATAGGAATAACCACAACATTTATGATACCTCATATGGCTCCAAAATAGTTTATATTAGTGGAAGAATAAATGAAATCCAAAAATCTAGGTAGAATTTACCTGGCTCTACATATGTAGCCCAAGCAGGTACTCGCTCTAATGGCCCGTTAGGAGTGTTAAAGAAAACTCGATACTTGCTGCCATGAGGAATGCCAGGAATATATTTTTTCAGCCATGCCTTCCTGCCTTTACGGGTCTCAAGCCAGTATGCTATAGGAGGCTTCTTTGCAAGAATTTTTTCTTGCCATTCAGGATCCACTATCACATTAAAAATGTCATACTCTTTGCCACTATCAATCACATCATAACGGGTAGGTTCATTCTGTGCTGTCCATGCCTTGTATCTAGTTTCTGCATCTGGTATGTCTTCCAACTCCTCCTCAGTTTGAGGCCCATTAGGGCCAAATATTTGCTCATATAACTTTGCTGGCACTTCTAAACGGTTTTTTAAGTAACGATCTTCCCCTGGCTCCCAGTACTCATCATTTGCTTTCTTGAAGATTTCTTCAATAGAGACACCACTGTCACCTTTGTCATTATCATCCACATAGTTATACTGTTGAAAATAGAGTTTGTCAGGCTCTTCGCCATCCCTTAGCTTATCTTCAAGAATGATAAACCAGTATCCATAATCATCTCGCCCAAAGTGACCCTCTCTTGCACAATTTTGAGTAGGTGACCACCCATTGAAGTCACCAACAAGTGCACAATAGCGAGCCCCTGTGTTTATACAGTTATATTAACACAAGGAAAACAGTCCACATACGTAGAAAACTTGACAAGACCACAATATTATCCTTATGGAATCTGATTCCAATAGCCACATATTATCACTTTTAGGAAGAACTAAGCGAGGTTTATGATAAATGCCAGCTAAGAGATACGGAGGCAAGTATATTTAAACAGAAAACGCCTATACCTAACAACGCTTCTTAAAAAACTGAGACAAGCGGATGAGAAAAAACATTCATTTGCATCTCAATCACAATAATTTGCCAATATATTTAAAAGGATGTCATCTATAACTCAAGACTAATTAAGGGAAAAGAGCTAAGAATTTAACAGTCAGGTGTGCAACATGCCCAAGACGGTCAAAAAAAGTTTATTCAAGAGCCAAAATGACAACAACAACAAAAGAGTCAACTAGAATAATAACAAACCTGGAGCCCATTCCATATAATCCACCCGATGTTCTGGATGACGATGCATACCCAGTATCTCAAATCTGGACAAAAATATAAAAGAAGCATGTGCAATTCAGTGGCACCTAAATTGCGGTAATCCTTTGGAATGTTTGTAAAGTAAAATTGAGAAACGGAAGCCAATAATTAAAAGCATAATGTTAACATGAAATTGGGACGTGAGATTAGAATAAACAATGAGCCAGACACACTTAGACGCCACAACAAGAAATACAAAATATGTGCTGAAATAAAAGCACAAGTTGGATCACAGAGAACTAACCCCGAGGACATCTCCTTGAGGTTCATGTGACGATTGAAAATTCCATCTTTCAGGTCCTTCAGTGATTTATATCTGCAAAATAGAAATAGTACATAAAGATTCCCTGTAATATATCATCAAATTTATTTTGAAACAAACAGTTTCCAATATGCTTGTTCCTCGCGCTGCTAAGTTGCAACATTGCCAAAAAAAAAAAAACAAGGAAAATAGAAAATGCAAGTTACTTTACTCCACCTATAGTAATCTCCCGACACATCTTTCACGAGCTTTCAACTCAACACACTCAACGAATTCACACGACAATACCTCTAAACTTCCTTCCCGTGAATAACGTCATTATTTGCTTCACAGAACAGGAAAAAAAAAAAACACCGGAGATTTTTATTTCTCACATCGCCCATACAGTTTTCAGATTAAACTGTTACCTTTCACGAAGGAACTGACCAAATGCTTTATGGGTAATGCCGCGTCTGGTGAGAAACCCAACTGGGTCAATTCCCTTTTCACCATCGTCGACACTTTCCTTCTTCTTTGTCGGGTTTTGTTGTTTTTGCCATTGCTGGGATTGCTCTGAGGCTGAACAAACTACGTTTGTTTTTCTGGGAAAAGTAATAGTTTGAGATTTGGTTTGGAATTGAAATTGAAGAAAGGAAGTGCTGGGATGTAGTGAAACTTTAACTGGTATGGAAAGCGTCGTCATTAGAAACAGCACAACACAACAAGTGAAAGCGGGAGTTTAAGATAAGACGAAGGGCCTGGCGAGTTCTCAAACGGTTGGGTTTCTGGAGAGGTTTATGAGTCGACTCGGTTAATGAATCGATGGACGATGGGCGGGGCGGACGATGGGCGAGCCTCTTTGTTGTTGTATTTTTTATTTTATTTTTTAAAGGATTTTTTCTTATATTTGCGCCTTTGTCCGGTTTTTTCTTATAATAAGCAAAATGCATTATTGAAATAAATGATAATACATCATGTTTCTACAATTATGTATGGACAAGATTGTAATGCATTCAAAACATCATGGTAAATTGATTTCACCCAAAAGAAATTTTGAAAATTAAAATAGTTAAGAAAAGAAGTTTTGTACTTGTGGAAGATATTAGCAGAATTTTCGTTCGATCCTTTCCATGATAGAAGTCTCCTCATAGTACATAAAACTTTTAGATTCCTGTAATTTGAAGATGTGTAAAGAAAACATTTTAAGATCCAATGTAGAGACGCTCTAAAGCATTGTAGAGCAAGAAAAGGCTAATTAGATACTCCCTCCACTTCTAATTATAGAAACACTTTATCAGAAAGAAATTGAAGAGAGAAATTAAATTAGTTAATTATAATTATTTTCTAAAAATACCCTTACTTAATTATTATTACATTGTTATCAAAAAAAAAAATTTATTATTACATCACAGAAGAAGGGCCGAACTCACAGATGTTTAGTGTCAATTGAGGCAGGCGGCTCCGACAAATTTACTGATAGTATTATTACATCAAAACATCTTACTCAATATTTATCATTTTATTGCAAAATAAGAAATATGTCTCATGCGTATTCATATTATCCAAAAGTGCTTAATAAACCAAAATTTAGTTTTTGATAATAAATACTATTGAAAAATATTTTAAATTGATAGATGCAAATTAACCCCGTCACCAATTTTATGATAAAATGTAAATCATATATATTTGTATGTACTTTTAACCCTGTATAATGGTGTGCATTTTTAAATAAAATTTATATGACATAAAAAGGTACAAATACTCCCTTCGTTCTTTAATATGAGACATATTTGTACAATTGATCTTAACCATAAATATAAGAAATATTTTTATATTTATCAAAAAAAAATCTAATTTTCCCATATTATATTATTGTCTTTAATTATTTTTGAGAAAGTACCAATAATGGTATTTTAGGAAGAAATTGACAGAAGTTAAAACTGGTCCTATAATTAGGACCAATACCAACTCTAAAACCGAAGGGAGTATTTTCTTCTAAACCAGAGATTGAATAGATTGCCCTTGGAAACATATCCAGATTAACAGAAGGATATTAGTCTAAACTTATATTTTTCCAAAAAAAAAAAAAAAATCCATCCATCCATCATCTAATTGATCAATCTTCTGGATCATTGATGAAGGTTCAGCATATATCTTTGATTTAAGCACATTTGGAGAAAAAGCCAAAGCACACATGGATGAAGCATGATTTATTTCTTTGATCACCAACAATAGAGTTACCTTTGAGCCTTTATGCAGGATTGGATTCCTCTTCACCCAAATGATTGAAAATAAGTTTTATGATAGCAGTAAGCATCCCCATATGACCATCTACTAGAAATTTGAATAAAGTACATTTTAACCCTGTTTCAAGCCTGGCAAGATATGTAAAAGAGAATTGGATAGATAATGGGGAAAATTTATGGTTCAGTGTTTTTGCATATATTTCCCAAATGGTAATTTCTTAGATGTGGAAAAAGGATACAAGGCTTCATGGGTATGGTCAAGTCTTTTGATGAGTAGGGAGTTAATTTGCTGGGACTTAAGGTGGGTCTTGGGGAATGGCTTAAGTATTAGAATTTGGAAGGATAATTGGATTGAGGGATTGAAAGGCCAAACACTGTACCAGATTATGAGTGGAAGGTTTAGTTGTGAGGACTAAGTGGCAAGTTAATAAAAGATGGAAGATGGAATGTGTCTTCACTGGTGAATAAGGTGGAGGGTGGAATTCTGGAAATGACTGGTAGAATCAAGATTGAGTTCTTGAACAGGAAGGATAGGATGGTGTGGAGTGGAGCAAGGAATGGTGAATATGATGTGAAAGGAGGGTACAAGTTGAGTTGGGAAGGGGCTAGCAGTGTTAGAAGTCGAGCTAGTACTTCCTTTGTTATTCCAAGTGGGTTTTGGGGAAATATGTGGAAGGCTCAGGTCATAACGAGAATTCATCATTTTGTTTGGAGGTGTATGGTGGATGCTGTGGCCACGAGGGTAACTTTGTTTAAGAGAAAGTGTATTGACTCACCTTTATGTCTGATTTGTGGTAAGGAGGAAGAAACTTTAAAGCATTTATTCTTTAATTGCTCTTGGGTGAGGGGAGTTTAGTTAGGTTGTCCTCTAACTATCAGGATTGACAAGACGGAGACAAATTGTTTTAAAAAATGGTGTGGATTTGTTTGTTTCAAACAAATTGTTGAATGATTTTGATACATCTTTAATACTTTGGATTTTGTGGCCTATTTGGAAAGGAAGGAATGATTTTGTGTTTAATCATGTGCATCCTAACCCGGTGTTTATGGTTGAATATGTCAGGAAGAAACTGAGTGAATTCTGGCGTGCGAACGAGTTAGAGGATCCAAAGACAGATATGACCCCTATTTCTTACTTCAAGTCTTGGAAATCACCTGATGTAGATTGGTTAAAGGTGAACTGTGATGGATCATATGACTCTGTATGTATTGCATGAGGTTGTTGTTGCCTGTTGGTATGGTGCGTAGAAATGATTTGGATGAGTTTTTGTGGGGATTTGGAGAAAAAACTCATGCTAAATCCATATTCATGACTGAGGTAATGGCTTTGAAGAAGGCAATACTGATAATTGATGAACTGCAATTGTCTAGAGTAATTGTAGAAGTGGATAAATGAGTTATTGAGATTTAGAAAATATGTAATTTACCAACAAAAGCCTAATATAGTCGGTAGATGACTGAGTCCCTTAAACATGATGTCCTAAGTTTAAACTAAACCATGTGCATGAAAAAGACTTTGTTGAGAGAGGCAAAACCCACTTCGGTGATCTCTACATCTCAGAAGAATTATTCTCTATTTACTAGAAAATATGTAATTTGATATTGGAATGGAGAATGGAATATATTCAAAGTGATATTTGAAAGTTAGAAGTAAAAATGGAAACTTTGAATCTATGCAGTTAAATTAATTGTTTGTATAACAATTTGATTAATGAGAAATTATATAACAATAAATGTACATTGAAGTTAAATTGTTTGGTGTTAGCAAATTTTAAGCATTTAAGTGTTGATAATAACAAGTTTGGAGCAAGGGTAACCTTAATTATGTTTATATACTTTTCTATTATATCTATAATACACACACTCACAGACACACAGACACACACATATATGGACTAATTGTTTGGGAAATTAGTGTGTACACAGAGGATTTGATTTGGAATTGTACGTTTGAATGGAAACTAATATTCATGTGCTTTAGCCGCTATTTAGATTTCATTTCATATAAAATTCAATTATATAAGTCTATTAGTCCCAAAAAACACCAAAAAGTAGACACTCGTTAGATTTCATTTCATATAAAATTCAATTATTCAGTCGAAAATAACTTACAAGGCCAGAATAAAGTTGGATACTGTTAATTAAAAATTTAATTACACAATTAAACTCCCTAGTCAATACTTTATTCTACTTACAATTTTAATCAATTTCGCTCCTCATGATTAAATGGCAATCACATATTAGTTTTAAAATAATTAGATTGATTGCGTAAGAGATCTCATTTCTGAATATATCAAAGTAAATTTCCATTACACATGCAGGCATTTAGGCAATTAATGCAATTACCATATATTAAAGGCCACAAATCATTTTGAACTTTTAGTTCACTTGTTTACAAATTTGGGCAGTATAGAAAATATATAAACGAGAGATTTAGACAAAAGCTAACCTAAGCTTTTCTCTCTTTTTTTGTTTACACTATGACTTTTTGTCATTGTCAAGCACGTTTGCATTTCTCTGAGAAAGCTTGAAAATTCCTGCTATTGTTTCTTTGTATATTCCCTTGGTCCAAAAATTATAGACCCAATCCTCACATTAGTGCTTCCCATTTCAATCTGAAGAAAATCAAACCAAAAAAAACAAAAACACCATTTATTAGTTGCATCAATACACAAGGACACGTTATAGCAAAAAAAAAAAAAAAATACACAAGGACACGTATAGTTGTTGCTACTAAAAAGAACGTGGGCCAATTGTGACTTGTTTAAACTGTTTCAAACTTCTCCAAAGACTAATAATTTAATTATCTAAAAGTATTTCCAAAGCGTGTCACTATCACTTTTAATAAATTTCTAATTCTAATTCTAATTTCATATAAATTCAATTACATACCGCTAACTCAAAATCACCGGACATGCCCATTGACAGTTCACATTGTTCCTCTGTCATTCCAAGTGTCCTGCAAACTTCACTTCTACACTTTGATAGTGTCTGTTCCACACAGGAGAAGAGCTTTAGAATTTAGAATGCAGGGAGTAAATTTCAAAATTTGTGCTACCAACCAACAAAATGAAAATGTCTATGTAACGAAACAGCAAGAAGTGAGACAAGACACCAATTAAAACAGCAGGAAATCTCTAATGAATACAGGTATGTTTCATTAAGTTCCCACAAGCTTCAGAATATCATACTAGAATTTATCACCTGAAAGTTCTCTGGGGTTGAGCTGTAGTCTGGCATCCCTATTGTCATTAAGCCAGACAATACTAGGTTTGGGCAATTGAACTTCACATGTTTTGCAAGTTCAACACAATCGGAAGGATCAACACCAGATTTGGCTGCAACACAATGATATCAACAAAATCCGTAGACAACATATGAAATATGTAAGAATTAAGAATCTAAGATGCATCATCAAAGAGCATACTACATTCTATATAAATAATAAAAGAATGAACGGCTGAGATTCTCCAATCTAACTACTCTTGAAGAACACCAAAAACAATCCAAGAAGAAGAACTATATATGAAGAGATAAGTTCGTCGCAATGAAAAAGAGGCTCTCAAGCATAAACAAGTTCACCAAATTTCAGAGATACAAAAACAAGCAAGTTAATATACAGCAAGGAATCTGAGTAAATCATGATTTTACTTATGGTGTACTCACAAGCTTCTCCACTGGTATTCACTTGCACCATAACCTTGAGAGGATTTCTTCCTAGGGTTGAAACCATACGATCAAGATGATTTGCCACCTGCCAGTTCCACAGGCACAAGATGGCTGGCAGTTGGGATCAATTAGATAACTAGATGTTGTAAATTCACAAAGTAACTATTCAAATAAATTTAGTCAAAATTCAACTAAGAAAATCTTTAGCAGTTTTTTGCACCCAAAGAGCTTGGCATTGGGGATTCTATAGCTTCTTTTATTGGCTTTGTGTCATTTTCTCTTGGACATAGCCTTCAAAGATTCTTCCACTTTAACAACCTAGTCTTTATATGTTAAGGGGCAAAGGCAAACTAAGGGCAGTCACTTTTGCTTGTGAAGGTTAGAACAAGAAATTCTAATTCTTTTTGAGAGTGTAGTCAAACCTTGAGGACAAGGTTAATTAGAAGAAAAGGCAATATTAGGAATATGCTAAGCGAATGTGTAGAAGAAAAATTATGCAAATAAATATAGGATGGAGTAATTGGAGGGCATTTTTTCCATTTAACATTTATCGGACCTTCCGTTGATTTATTTATTTAGAGTTTGGCAGCACATTCTGTAATCTGAGAAGAAAATTTGTGGAGCTCTTGCTCATGGAGTATCATCTCTTCTACCAAGAAGGTAACACATTTTATCTTCAATCATTTTCCTTGTTGCACTAGCTATCTTGAGTCTAGCTCATCGTCCAAGAATGCAACAACGTCCTATATAGATTCCTCTTATTCTAAAAGAGGAAATAAACCATAACAATTTCAAACAATGAAAACTGATATGGGTTTAAACAGTAAGTCTTTACCTTCTGATTATCCACGCCCTCAACCATAGCTAACTTTGGCACTCCGCCTGCATAAAGCTTAAAAGGCTGAGCTTGTCTAAAAAGCGCATAAAGCAAGAATATCAGACAAGATAATACAATATTAGTAATACGTTCAGCAAGTTCATAACTAAATAGAGTGATTCATAAAACTTTGCATGCAGCTCAGGTAAGATTAATCACATACCAAGACCCCTCAAATACATATGAAAAATGCTGTACAACATATGAAGAATAGGGAAAAGCGTTAAATCCCATTTGATGATCTTGAATGCAAAAGATTAATATGGAGCACATGGAGTGTGATGACTCAATGTGAGGGTGTTCCTAAGAAAAGTCACGTGTCAAGTAAATGGAGAAGGCAACGTGCTTATCTTGAGGTTGTTGTTGCAAATGCATGTGGAAGTGAGTGGTGTAAAGGTGGTTACACGGGGATGTGTTAAAGGAAAGGGGTGTGGATGATAGGTGTGATTTTCTCTTTAGTCCCATTCTTGGGAAGTCCCTCTGTGGTTCTCTTCTTCTTGGCTCTTTTCTTCTTCCCCTCCCTTGTATCTGCTTTGCCCTCTGTCATAACTAATTTGCTTTAGAGTGTTATTTGAGATGCCTATAGATATTTCAAACAGAATTGAATATTACTATATAATTGTTATTCCATTGTGCTGACATTTTTTTATAGTAGTTCAAGACATGGAGCAATGCTACGATGATCTTCGCAATAATCAAATCGACCTAAGACCAAAACTCTTATTTAAATCCTATTTCCCAAGTGGATGCATTCCACATCGTTTTCAATAGCTTTAGATAGAAACTGAAGCTCAAATAGCAAAAAAGAAATGTTAAAGTAAGGGAAAGAATAAAATGAATCGCACCCAAAAGTGATTTGACTTTGTTGCTCTGTAAATGCCCCATAAAATGCCACTCAATGTCTTGAGGAAGCTGCAGGCACGCAAACTATTAGAATCCTCGCTCAAGATTCCGGAGATCAGATCGAAACCGAAAATTTACCACCTGGGGAGCCTTTTCGATTATCTCTTGAACGTAATTTTCGCCAAAGTATCGATGACCTGCATCGTAGAGCTGGCGAATAAGAGAGATGGGCTTTGTCTTGGAAACAGCCACAACCCGAATCCTTTCAGTTTGGTAACCGGATCTTTCCGCCGCCTGCCTGACCCTTTGCATAACCGACCGAAAAGCCGCGACGGCAGCTCCTTCCGCTATCGGAGCAGCCATTCAGGTTCTCGGCTTTGTTTGTTATCCAACTGCCGGGAAGAAGAGAAGCGTGTGGTGCTGGGAAGAGCGCGAGAGACGGTGAACAACGATCACAAAACACAAATCAGTAAAACACAGAAAATATAAATATAATATTTGTGTGATGTTCACATCCTCCGTTGTCTCATAGAATGTCCTATTATATTTACACAAATACAAATAATATTCTATCAAATAGAAAAGGGACACAACTGATCTAGTTGCTCAACTTGTTTACATGTGTTTACTTAGGGCCCGTTTGGTGCAGAGAATTCAGAGGAGGGGGAGGGAACTTAATACAGTTCCCACGCGAGAAAACTGTTTGGCGCGTCTACTTCATGGGACCTCAGCTTCCCACCTTCGTCCAAGCTCCCACAAACGTGGGAATTTCAGCTCCCTCCATTTGTGGCGGGATCCTGAAAAACTTCCCGGGAGAGTGAAATTTTTTGACTGAAAAGCCCCTGCGAAACATAAACCAGAGACGAGGTTGGAGCTGGAAGAAGGAGTAGACGAAGCAAGGTTCAGACGACAGCAAATTTCAATCGAAAGAGTAGGCAACGAAGATCGAATCGAGGTAAGAGTTTTAAAAAGGCTTTTCTTTTGTTCATTGTGCGCTGTGCGTGGAAGAAAATGGCGATGAAATGGTTGTGTCGGCAACCACAAATATGAGAGGGAAACCAATTTCAGTACTTTTTTCTTCGATTCATGCCTAGTAGGAGGTCTGTGGGTTGCGTCTTGGTGAGGAAGGAAATGAAGAACCGATGGGTGTATAGTGAAAGAAAATTCTTCTTCTTCTTCTATGTAGGAGGTGTACCTGTTTAAATTGTCAATTCTCGATTGGTTTAAATGCTCTGTTTAGTTCAGACTCGTTAAAATTTGATGCCTATTATGAAACATGTATGGTGTAATATTGTTTATCTTATGTCTGGTATGTCTGGGTTGGGTAATGGTGATGAAGATGTGTGATTATTTGTTTCCCTTTCATGTAGACTGTGTTGTGTTGATGTGAATAATGTGTGATGATATATAGTTTTGTGTTATATATGTTGGCTGGTGGTATGGTTAATTAATATGACATTTGGGTTATAATGGTGTATAGCTAACATTTAAACCTGGTAGGGAAACCACCGGAGTGAGGAAAGAAAATTGGAAATATGACTTGTTTTGAGTAAGGAAAAAAATAACATATGTTTGAACGTAATAAGTAGACATAATAGTATGTAAAGAGGAGTAGTAGATGAAATTGAAAAGCAAATCGGTGTGGGAAAAATGTGTAGGTATGGAGCCAAAGGCCGAGCAAATGGTTGCAATGTTGGCTGGGTGCTTAGCTTTGCTTCTAGCGATGAGGAGGTTGATTGTCACTATGGTAGTTGCAGTGGGAGCAAGTAGACCGAGACACTTACCGGATAGGTCATATAGATTAGACTTTCATGCCAAGAGAGCGAATTTGAGGGCAATGATATACAGTAGTGATACCACCTGCTTCAACCAAATTAGGATGTATCGGGCAACATTTGATAAGTTGTGTCACATGTTAGACATAATTGGTGGATTGAAACCAACTACACATATGCTAGTTGATGAGCAAGTGGCAATGTTCCTTCACATCCTAAGCCATCATGTCAAGAACAGAGTAATCCAATTTGAATTTGGAAGGTCGGGCGAAACGATTAGTAGATACTTTAAACTTGTGTTGAATGCTACCATCAGACTGCAATCATTGCTTTTGAAGAAAACAGAGCCTATTCTGGAGGACTCAAATGATAATCGATGGAAGTGGTTCAAGGTACGTACAATGTGTATTTGTGTGACATGTTTGAATGCTTCAACAAATTATGGTTTCATTAGACGCGTTAATAATTGCTTATATTCTTGCAGGGGTGCCTTGGTGCATTAGATGGCACGCACATACACGTACAAGTCCCTGCAGAGAAAAAGGGGAGGTACAGAAACAGGAAGGGAGAGGTAACTACCAATGTGTTGGGTGTATGCTCACCGGATGGTCAATTTATATACGTGTTGCCTGGATGGGAAGGGTCAGTTGCAGATGGGAGGGTGTTGCGAGATGCAATTCGAAGACAACATGGTCTACGAGTACCACAAGGTATACATGTTATAGTTGGCGCAATAAATAAGCATGTATATTTCACTGTTCAGCTATAAAAGAAACAAAATCACGAGGTGTCATTTGTTTCCACAGGGAACTACTACTTGGTTGATGCGGGGTATACAAATTGTCAGGGTTTTTTGGCGCCTTATCGAGGACAAAGATACTACCTTAATGAGTAGAGACAAGGAAGCCAACCGCAAACTCCACACGAGTGCTTCAATATGCGATATTCGGCTGCCCGTAATGTCATAGAGAGGTGCTTTGGCATACTCAAGTTACGATGGGCAATCCTCCGGAGCACATCTTATTACCCTGTGAAGCTCCAAAACAGATACATCCTCGCATGTTGTCTTATCCATAATCTGATTCGTCGTGAATCAGTTCAAGATCCTCTTGATGAACAGCTTGAGACATTTGACGCTGGACCTCCCATTATGGATAACACCCCCATGATTCCAATGGAAACAAGTGACTTGTGGAATAATTTTAGGGAGAATGTTGCAAATGACATGTTTGCTACATTTGTGACACCTACTAGTGATAATTGATGATGTTGTACAATAATGTTAAGGATTACATCGTGTTCTCTTTCGTTTGGTTGTCTTATATTAGTATGAACACCAATTTCAGGTGTATGTATTTGAGTGAAACAATTTGTGTTGCATTTTGTGCAATGTGTGCATGGTAATTACTATATGTTTATGTTGTACCTAATGCAAAATAATACTCTTTCTGTTTCTCTTTGACATGTGAGTTTGTTAGATGGAGCAGAATGACCAAGCAGCAAAGGGGAATATGGTTGCTTGAGGAAGACAAGGTTTTGGTCGATTGCCTTGTTAGTTTGAAGGTTGACCAGAAGTACATGGCAGATAACGGCTTCAAGTCGGGATTTGCAAATGCACTGCAGTCGATGATGGAAGAAAAGCTTCCCAGATGTGGGATCAAGGCATGTCCGCATATAACATCGAGGATTAAGATACTGAAGAAGTTGTGGCAAACGGCTTATGACATGGTATACGGGCCGAACACTTCAGGCTTTGCCTGGGATCCTGACACAAAATGTGTCACAGTTGACAAAGACGTTTGGGATGAGAATATAAAGGTATGTTGTTGCAGTCCTCACTCCTATGTCAGCCACTTTACATCAATGTCATCTAACTTCTCCAACTTGTTCTCACATATATGTTGGATTGACAGAGTCATTCAAGGGCGGCACAATTTTGCACAAAGTCCTTCCCATACTTTGAGTCCCTAAGCATGGTTTGGGGTAGGGACAGCGCTGTAGGTAACGAGGTTAGCTCCCTTATCGGAATGGAGGATGAGGTTAGTCTAGAGGACGAGGATCTTCCCGAAACACCTGCCAATGTTACTGCTGAATCTGCATTCACACAACCAATGAATGAAACCGCACCAATTGCAATGAATGGAGCTGATCCATCTACCAGTCGAAGGAAGAAGAGACGTTTGAACCACTCTGAAATCATGCATTGAGGGACACCGTTACCTCGTTGGACAAGACAATAGTAGGTGTGTTTGACAAACTTTGCAATCAGATGTCCACTCAGGTGTCCAATCAGATGTCCACTCAACAAAGACAAGCTGATATTGATGCAAAGGGTGATAATCGTTTCATGGACTTGCTGAAGGTAGAAGATCTGACGTGGAGTGAGAGGACCACTGCTCACATAAAGATCCTAGGGTGTGAGAAGCTATTGAAAGCCTTTGCAACAATTCCTGTTGGTTTAAGCCAACGTGGATTCGTAGCCTGCTGCAACAGTAGATGTTGGGTTACTAATATGTCAACTTTGTGTTTATTTTGGATGGGAAGGGTGATTTTTTTGTTCTGTGACCATATTTTGGAAGCAAGTCTACCTTTTGTGTAGGACAACATACTTTGCACCATGTTCAACTGAGGAAAAATGTTACAGTGAACATAGGATAAAGTCTGTGTCCGCCTCTGTACATGTAATTGTAGGAAATCTGTATGTATCCCTCCCATCTGTATATAGCCTTGTGATAAAAGGTCCAGTGTGGGTGTATGTATTTTAGTTGGTGGAATGTTATATCACCATTTTGTATATGAATATACCTATTTCATACTTTTGTTACCATGCAGAACTTGCACTTTATTTCAATTCAGGCATTCTTCTGATAAATTCCATTGTTTTGTTGCTGTCGGATTGTGTTGCTGTCATGTAATCTGTTGGAACTGCATTCCATTGTTTTGCTTTTACGTTCGAACTTAATCATTACGTTCGAACGTAAACGTTCGAACGTAATGCTCTCGTTCGAACCTAACCTATTCAATGGTTTTTCCCTTACAAAAAGCACAGTTGGGCTTTTTTTTTTGGTGTTTTTTGTATTCGTACAATGGAGGAAAGCTCAACTGTTCCCTCCTATTTTTTTTTTTTTAAATTGAAGAAATTAGGAAGTTATACAGGTGGTTCCATTTGGTTGCTCAGTTCGAACTTGACCACTGAAAACTGTCGTTCGCCCCAACCTGTGTTCCTTCTCCATTTTTTAACCTAGCAACGTTATACTCTTCTTTCTCACCAGCAAGTTGACACCATTTCCCCCCATTTCTGCATAATCGGACAACCAAACCCCTATCCCTTGTCTTCAATCCGAAACAAAACCATTCCCCTGTCAAACACCCATTCCTGAACCTCCACGAATGGCCAGGGTTAAAATGACCGAGGAGCGAATTAAGGAGATGGGAATAACCATCGACGATGTGAAGAATTATAGGCGGCAAAGGCGAAACCTCCAAAGGTGTGGGAGGGATGTGGGGTCGAAGTACAAGAGAAAAGTCCCTAACTGGTACGACGATTTCGAAGCAACCACTAAATGGAAAAGGGGCATTGAGAAAAAGGAGGCCAGGAAGATACAACGCGAGGCGAAGAACAAGGGGGACGCAACTGATCGAACCATATTTTTATATGATTAAATTGGGACTCTTAACGCATTTTGTTATAGTTATTGGACTTAAAATGTCTTTCTTGTGATAAATTGAGATTAAGAGTAAATACATTGATTTTTATGAGAATATTTGATGTTAGATTAATTATTTTTATTGTAGATGCTTGAAAAGATTAGATCAAATTTGAAAATGAAAGTTTGAACTCAAATTACAAAAGTTTCAATTTAGTCCCTCACTGAGAACTTTTAAACTTTGCAAATTGGTCCCTGGTCAAAACTCTGCGTTTTGACCAATAACCAATTAATTAGGTTCAGCTGAGAGTTACAGAGACGGGGAGACGAGCAGAGACAAAACGAGAGAGAGCGCCGCAGAACGAGACCAAGCATCAGATCCTTCCTTCCTCCACCTTCCTTCCCTTTTGTCGCCGGCGGCTTCCACCCTCCTCACTATTGTCGCCGGCGACTTATTTACGCCGTGAGAGCTTGAGATCGGTCGAGAGGGAGAGAGACGACTACACCGCCACTGATCACCATCACCACCAGCTTCACTCTCCATCTCCGTCGACTCTCTTTCAGCATCACAGCGTTGGCGAGCAACCATTCCGCCACCACAGATCACCACCACACCAGTAACGCCAGAAATAACCTCCAGACTCGATCTGGAGTTCCAGAGCAACATCAGTCATCCACCTCGCCATTGATTCAGTTCTATTTTGTGATTTCGGAAAACTTTGAGTTTTCCGGTGAACATTCCCAGATTCCGGCGAGATGATGAATTTTCCGGCGAGTTCTCAAATTGCAATGAGCTGTTGATTTCCTTGCTTCTTGGTGATGATGATTTGTTCTTGAGCTCTATGGACTCATAGGGGAGTTTTTCCTATCATTCCATAGTCTAGATTTATATATACTGACTGCCTAGATTTAGGAATTGTTGTGTATGATTTTGGACTGAGATTAATGATTATTGTCTATTATGGTTTGATATTTGTGACTGAGATTGGATTTGTAATATGAAGATTATATGTATTTGAATTGCTTTGTGGTTTCAATGATACTATGTTGATTAGCGTGATATTGTCTAATTAATGTGGTTGATTTGTGCATTTGAGGACTGATTAGTACTCAATTCCAAGAAGACTCATTTTTACATTATTCCAATCTTAATTACACATTAAGTGGTTTTAAACAATATCTTAAGAGATAGTGGTTAGCTACGATTGTAGGAGCTATTATTAATTGAGAATATTGGACTTAAGTGATATCTTGAGGTTTTTCTAATTAAGACTTAATGAGTATTAACTCCATAATTTTTGAGCAAGGATAGTCACTTCTTCATTACCAAGATGCATCCACCATTTATATTTCCATTTTTATATTCCATTCTATTTTATAAAAATACCAAAAATAATAGTTAACATTTAATTAAATTGCATTTCTATTTTAGTTTATTAATTTAAAAATCCAAAACCCAATCCCCCTTTGTTTCCATTGCATTTGCATGACATTTAGATTACTTAGGATTCAATAAAAGGCTCCTCGAGAAGAGAGAACGATCCTAGGTTTGCCTATATGCAATCCTTGGTTAATTGTTGATTGTGGACTCCAAGGCTAATGACAAAAGGTCCTTATCAGCAACTGTGTCTCAGAAGAGAAAGGAACCTCCTCAAGTTGACCCTAACTCGGCGGCACCCCCTAAAAACAAGAAGCAGAAGGCAGAGCAAGTTAAACAGGGGAAGAAAAAAGTGGTCGTTAGCGAGAGTTGTAGCAGTGACGACAAGGGATGGAAGCAAATGCCGTCAGCTAATGGATCGTCTGACACATCTCATTCTAGACAAGAACAAGATTTGGTATCTTCATGAGGATGAGCCTCCAAGTTAGAGTCCAGAATTCAATGAGGAGGCATTGCACCGAATGCAAATTCTTGTTGCAGACAAAGAGCCATCCAGTAAGTCAGAGTCTAAGGGGGAAAAGATTATGAAGACCAAGCGTGAAGCACCCCCACCACCTTCTGCCCCATGTGGACCTTCGCGTGGTAGTGGAGATGTGGGCGCAGAACTTGGAGCTCTGTTTGGCAAAGTTCTGGATGATGCACATGGGGTTTTGAAAGCTGAGCTGCAAGAAGCGATTGAAGCTCAGGTAGGAATATTGGACTCAAGGTTGTCACAGCTGGCGCTTGAGTTCAGGGGGCTTGAAGAGTTTATCCACCTATATGGCGCAGAGTATAGGCAATTTGCATCATTCAAGGCATGTCAAGGTGATGGGGCTGGTCCTTCAACAAAACCAGGACATGCAAGTGGGAAAGGATCAGCAGAGGCATCCCATCACTCCCCAACAACGAATTTGGGAGAACAGTAGCATATTAGTCCAGCCATGTCCCCTAGAGCAGGTCTAGAGAAAGATGGGAAATCTGAACATGTGGAAACCCTAAAGTCAGTTGATAAACTTGAGGAGGCTGAGGATGGTCAGTCTGGAGGTGAGAGTGAAGGGGACATAGATTTACAAGAGGTGGATCAAGAGGGTGATGGTGGTCACAGTGGGAGTGAAGGGGAGACATATAAAGAAGAGGTGGAGGAAGAGGGTGATGGTGATGGTGTTGACAATGAGAGTGAAGGGGGGACAGATTCACAAGAGGTGGAGGATGAGGATGATGGTGGTGACAGGAGTGAAGGGGAGACAGATGAAGAAGAGGTGGAGGAAAAGGATGATGGTGGTGACAGTGGGAGTGAAGGGGGACAGATTCAAAAGAGGTGGAGGATGAGCATGATGGTGGTGACAGTAAGAGTGAAGGGGGGGAAATGATAAAGAAGTGGAGACAGATTCTAGTGGTGGTCAAAGTGGGAGTAAGGGGAACAGACATGACAAACAAATAGAGGAAGAGGGTGATGGTGGTGACAATATCACCGAAAGTCCCACAGCTGAACAGGGCAATGAGGAAGAGCACAGTGGTGGTGACAAATTGAACGAATGTCACACAGCTGAAGAAAAAAAAGAGGAAGAGCATGATGCTGGTGGTGACAAATTGAACGAAGGTCCCACAGTTGAAGAAAAAAATGAGCAAGAGGATGATGCTGGTGGTGACAAATTGAACGAAGGTCCCACAGCTGAAGAAAAAAATGAGGAAGAGGATAATGCTAGTGGTGACACTATCAATGCAGACACCACATGTGAAAACCAGCAAACTCTGGCAATGTCCCCTGCACAGTCAGTTGAGGAATTGGACCCAATAACCCCACTCTCCCTTGTGACTCTCCCTGAGCCCGTCAACCCTTCTCCTGCTCCTTTTAGGAAAGTAGTTGACGTTGTTCCATTGAGGTTCATCCCAGCTTCCACTTTCAGCAGAGGCTTGGCAGCTGAGAATTTGCCCAATATCTTCTCAGTTGGTACTCAAATTCCTGCTCCATCCCCAAGGCCTGGAACCCCACTGTTTATTCCAGTCAACCTCCCCGGTTCAGCAAAGGGCGCCAAGACGGGCCACCACTAGGAAGTCCCCAAGGAAGAGGAAGAAGAAGAATTAGGGATATTGGTTTGTTTTTTATGTTTACTGTCTTTTTGTACTGATTTAGGAGACTAGGTTGCCTAACATTATTAGTCATAACTCCTGCTGACCTGTTTTGTGTAGTGGCTGACATTGTGTATGTGAGTTCGAACTTCAGTGTTTGGTTCAAACTTGAACTTCTGTTTTATTTTGCTGTTGAAGTGTATGACTCTGGTTCACTGTGATTAAATTGGGGGCTATTTTGGCATCTGTTATGTCTGTTTTATTTTGCTACCTGTTGGTTTATTGCATGGTATGTGCAATTCCTCATCTGTATGACTCTGGTTCACTGATTAAATTATGTTGGTTGAATGCAGCAACCTTTGGACACCCTGTTATAAGGTTATATCAGCAAATGTGCACCATTTGTTTGATTGTTCTTTTTTCCTTCCTTTCAAGTTTGTGTTCATTATTCTACAACATTTGAGAAGACGAAATTGCACATTTGTATGCTTTCAACATTTTCCTCACCTTTTCTATAACCATCAAACTGTTATGCAGATTTGACACCTAACTGGTTATTAACTTCGTCTGTGGTTACTAACTTACTAAAAGTCATAAACTATAATCATACATTTGTCAACTTCTCTACATATATTATGACCACTACTTCCTGGATGAAACCTGCAAATTTTGTCTTTGCCTACTTTAAAACATGTCACTTTAGTTAATGTCATGTTGAAGGATTTTTCTTCTGCATGCAGTGCCTTGGTTAAGTTTCACAGCTCACGCTTTGCCTATTCTTATGTGTTGTACCCCACAATTTTTTTTCCATCATCATCAAACCTTTTATCATACTAGCTTCTGTGCCAAAGGTTTGAGTTCATATTAATTGCTCTGTCATGTCTGCATTTATTTCAATTGGTACATTTATCAGAGAGTTATCGTGGCCTACAACACCCATTCATATTGCATAACAGCAGGTGTAAAATTGTCTGATGAAATTTGTAAACCTCAATTTGTTCTCATGTCATTCAGATTTGTTTATATCACGCCTTATTCCAAGTTTTTCTTCATTGTTATACAACTTGAAAAGCCAAATTGCACAATTTTATTGCTTTCACTCTATTTGCATCAGATTGCTTCACTACTATGACTCAATCTAATAACTTTTCACTCTCACAATCATTCATGTTCGTCTCACTTGCCAACTATTTTTCTTTCCCATATCGTTTGCATACCGGTTTACCACTGCGTATTATGACCATTTTATTGGTTTCCCTATCAATTCAGCTTTTGGGTAATGCTGCTCCATTTTCTTCGACATACATCTTGTATATTTTAAATTCCCAAACAACTTTCATAGTTTGGTCCTGCCATCGAATAATTCCTCCCATGTTTGTGATCTTCCAATATGCCTCCGTCATTATGCTCATCGCCCTTTATTTCCGGTCAATGTGTCATTGCAATTTGTGACTCAACCACGCCGCGATTTGGTTAGGGTTTGTTTTTGTCCGATGGCTAAAAAAAATAAATAGTCCAATTTCTTTTTCTGGGTTTTTTATTTTTAGGGGCAATATGGGAAATTTGCCACATCTTCCCACTTAACCCACACCCAATTCTTCATACCAAACATTTTATTTCCTTCAATTTAAGTTCTATTCCTATGTCTATCAAACAGTTTTAACCTTTTAAGTTCCCTCTCAATCTTCCCTTCCATTCCTTTCCCTCTTATAAGTTCCTTTCCCTCCTTAAATGCTCCCTGTACCAAACGGGCCCTTAGTTTCTAGTTTCTTGGGAAATTGAACCTTAGTAAAATTGTGGCAGTTGGTTTATATGGATCAGATAAAACCACAGCCACGTAAATTGTTTTTGGAGGGATCATCAGGTCATTTGGCTAGATGGTTTAATGTGTTAACTAGTATGTGAATCTTGATTGTTGCGTGTTTTTGAAGCCTTACACACTGATGATCCCATCAGGACGGTGACCCTATGGTGGACAATGTTGTTTTGTAGAATTCTTGGAGACTTTTGAATACTTAGATACTTTTTTAATGTTTAAGTTTATTTGAGGAATTGTGTGTGATATTTTCTTCATTTGTGCAGTTATACTTCAATTGGGAGCATTTATGTAACATCTCATTTTCAAAAGCAGTATAATTTTTTTTTTCATCAGAGTAGAGCATCGGAGCGATTGAGTAACTGATACTTATATTCAAAATGCCCACTGGCTAATTACAACAGCGGTTCTGTAACCGAGTATTTCAAAAGTGAAGTACAAAAGGCTTCCGCCGGAACAACAAACAAAAGTCTTCAGCCGGAACTTCTGTGCGGCTGCTTGTCTCTCTCCTCGGTCCTCGGTCCTCCGGAACCTGACGCTATGTTAAGGGCTGAGATCCAGCGCACCGGATCTCATGTAACGGTTAACCTCATGTTTATGTATACACATACAAACCACAGACATCCACAATATCCTCAGCACATACAATCACTCTATCACAACCCATGCATATGTATTGCCCCCAGCATGCAGACATATTGCCCCCAGCATACCGACAGATTGCACCTAGCATACTGACAGATTGCACCCAGCATACAGACATATCCTCTAATCACTATATGCACTCAAACAGTATAACATCTATACAACACACATACCACATATATGCATACCATAAACATCAGAGTTAGTGTTACAGTACGCGAACGTACCTTCGTTGACGTTTTACGGTATTTCGGCACGACGGTTGGTCAAAACGTAATCAGGGATATCCTATCAACATAACAACGTACTTGTTAAAGATCTATCATTACGACGGACATTTTTAGTCAAAATGATCATTTTACCCCTGACCCCCTAATCGGCGAAATTTCGCCAGCACTTCGTTACTTTAACCCTAATCTTCCAAAATTTCAACATAACTCCTACTCCAACATGATTTTCGAAATATATATCATATTGATTAGTGATTCACATCATAACAGGCATTTTAGGTACAAATTACCATTTTTCCCCTGATGCCCCTAATCGGCGGAATTTCGCCAGAGCTTCGCTATTTTAACTCTAATCTTCCAAAATTTTGCCATAACTCCGACCCCATCATGATTTTCGAAATAATGACTAAAATACCCCTAGCATATGATATCTAATCATACTTGGAAGATTAAAAACTAAACTAGCATTTCTACTATAACTACCGAATCGAAAACTAGAACTTAAGACTCGATACCGAAAAACTTACCCAGAGCTTCGCTACAAAATTCCCCGGACTCCTCCTTCTCTCTTCCCTCTCTCTATTTCGGAATGAGAAAGAGCTCTTTGGTTGGAAATTTGTGAAGAGAGTTGAGGCCTATTTATAGAGGATTTTGGTGTACTATTCATACTTTATCAAATGCAATTTCAACCATTGGATTCAAACTTTTGAAGTGGCTTCTTCTTGGCTTTTAGATGTGTTGGCCGACATCTTTCTTTTACTTTAGCCAATTAATATGTTTTATATGCCAATTTCATTGTTCACTTTAATTAAAGCTTTCTCCTACTTCTTTCTACTTTAATCAACCACTTGCACACTCATACACACATTTAATAATCATTTCGGTTCCTTCCTCCCAACTTGACTTTTCCAATTTTGCTTTTGAGTTATTAATTGAAAAGGAACCCTTTTGTTTTGCTTGGCCGACATCCTACTTGATCAAACAAATATACCTTTAACCAATACCCCATAATATCATAATCTAATATATTACACTTCCTCTCTCCTATTTTCGAATCAAGGCCTTTCTTTGGTCAAAGAATGTGCTCAAAGAATATGCTCCTTTATTGCACAACTATCACTAGCTTCTTGTGTTTTCATTGGATAGTTAAAATCTTGTCTTTTCAACTACTTACTTGCTAAGTTTTGAACCAAAATATCATGATTTTTTATTCAATATTTCTCTCCATTTTCTTTTGATTTTCGGCTAGCTCTCTCTCCCCCACAAGTTTTGATTTTTCAAACTTTGCTTTAGTGACCTTATCCTCTTCCAACATTAATTGCTCCATGTGCTTGCTTTATCATGTGGACTTTGCTTATTATGAAACTATAATTTTCTTCTTTGCCAAGCCAAGTGAACGTGCTCCCCTTTCATTCTTCATTCTTCCAATTTGTTCAACTATCTTATCCTCTTTCTACTTTATCTCTTAGCTCATAAATTGCATTCACACTACACATTTTCTCTCTCTTTCTTCTTCTCATTTTCGATGGCCATTTCTTGGCCATGCATGTTGCTTTATTCATTTTGCAAAAGATCCCATACTTTATGTTTCCATTGGCTAGAGTTTTTGTGTTGACTTTTCAACTACTTTTTAAACAAGTTGTGAACTCATTTCTTCCTCTTTTTCCCTACAAGTTTCGGCTGCCCTCTCCCATAATACCATCTTTTTAATTTGCTAATTAACTCCCAATATGCTTTAAGTATTTAATTAGGTACTTATCTTATAGCCCAATTCTTTGTTGTTTATTTAAGCTTTTAGAGATTTTCCATAATTCATCTGATATCTTTTTAATAGGTATTATTTCCTAATTTATGATATTTACCCTAAGTGTGATTTTTAGGGTATTACAATTTATGATACAGTTCAATGCATTATTTTGAAATCATCATACTGATAACAATGGCTTATGGAGCTTGCCACATGGAGTTGATTAGTGAAACAGAAGATGTTAGAGAAAGAGAATACAATATAAGGCATCAAGAGTCTGTAATAAGCTATACTATGGACGATTTGTTGTTGTTGATTTTATTCATGTACTAGTCTGGACCTTTGTGTTAGGAAGTGTACTGGTATGAAGCTATTTTCTAGTAGTAAGTGTGATGTTATTGACGATGTTGTTAACAATTTGTATTTGTGTAAATGGGCATTTTTATTGATGACAATGTTGTTGACGTACAATTTATGACCATTAGTATTATTTTGTAAATCATGTTGTCTATATAATGACATGACCTTGTAAAAAAAATTCAGCTGGAAAAACAAATGTATTCATATATTTAAAATTTATTATTTTATCCAGTTGATGAAATCTGTAAACAAAAAATAAAAAAATAGTTTTGTATTGTATTGTATTAGGTAATTCTTATTCTCAGAATAAAAATAAAATGTGTTAACAAATGTAATTCGATTCTTAGAATGAAAAAAATGTGTTAACAAACACAATTCTAATTCTCGAAGTAAAAATAAAAGGGTTAAGATGCAGATTTGCCAACCATTACCCGAGGAGCGTCTAGCACAAATAACAATCGAGGGGACCAAAAGTGCCAATCAACAATTAAAAAGTGAAAAAAAAAAACAAAATTTGGTGCAGATTCGCCAACGAACTATTACCCTGTCACTGTCTTGGTGTCTCCGTCTTCCATTGACTGTCATAGTGTCGATGACCTCGGTGTCTCAAAGCTTCTATTGTTGCTGGTTGTTCCACCCACCCTCTTGAATTCATCCAGCAGTCTACAGCTTTTGACCGGCATGCACCTTGCACCCTGGTTGCATCCCTCCAATGCCACAAGCAGCAACCGCCACTGCCACAACGCCTGCTCTCATGGGTCCCATCTTTGTTGGTGTTTGCCTTATCCAATAAGAAGGCTTAACCACTCTTTTCTCCAGCGTTTCTGCCACCGTCCTACGCCAGTGCCTCATATTTTAACTTAATTGTGGTAGTTGTTTTTTTTTAATAGTTATTTGGTGTTTTGTTTTCACTTTTTAATTGTTGATTGGCAATTTTGGTCCCCTCAATTGTTATTTGTGTCAGACGCTCCTCGGGTAATAGTTGGTTAGCAAATCTGCACCTTAACCCTAAATAAAATGAGTTAACAAACGTAATTCCGATTCTCAGAACTCTTCCAAGGTCCAGAATCAGAAAAAACGGTTTCATCTCAGAAATAGTGTTGGGAACAGAATAGTTGCCATGCACACCCCTATTATCTTCTCTTATCATTAGATCTATAGATGCTACTATACCTCCTCCGGATATATTTAATCAATTTTGGAGGGATTAAGGATTTGAGTTAAATTAGTTAATAAGATAGGATATTATCACTAATAATTTTGGTCACTACTATTTTTTTCACTGTTAGATAAGAATCTCATCTATCTTTATCATTTCTCTCTCCTATTGAGATTATGATCTAACGGTTAAAAAAATGGTATTGACATTGGTAGTGACAATATCTTATCCCTTAGTTAATTTTACTCATTTTTCTAAAATACCCATATATTTTATACTTCAATTACCTTGCTGATTTCACATAATTTCTCATTCATATCTGAATTGTGCTTTATATTATAAACAAACAACTTATGTTTCGGTTTAAACTTCATAATTTCATATATCATCGTCCTATGACGTACTCCACAATTCATGTATCAATTTAGAACCATCACTTCTAAAATTGTTTTTTTAATATTACCCGCCTCGATTAAATTAACCTTACATCTCTTCAACGTTCAACAGAGAATTTGAGTAAAAAAAGAAATTAAAATCTCTCACTTGATAGAATATAAGCGTGTTATTAAATTAGTTATTGTGGAGGAAGCATTAGTAGGGGTGATATGGGAAAAATATGAAAAAAAAATTGTTCAAAAAAATTTTATTAAAAAAAAACAGTAGAACTAATGTGTATGTGACATTAATGAATTGTAAGCATTACTTACTTTATAGAATATATAGGTTCATTATTATTATTATTATTATTATGTTTAATTATTATTAAGAAAGTATCAATAGGGGTATTTTAGGAAGAAATTGACAAAAATTAGAATGTTGTCTTATAGTTAAGACCAAAACCAACTCTCAAATATTGTCACCAACCACACCAAAACAAGGCTACATCATGTTGCAGTATTGTTGATCTTCTTAACAAAGGCATTAAAATCAGATTGAGCAGACCCACCGTCTATTATAGATAAGGAACATGTAATACACTAATACTCAGATTTTCCCATACTTGAAAAATTACTCAGAGGATCAACTTTAGACACCAGATCCAATCCTAGAAACTGGAACATAGAGACTGGAAAATTACCTTGAGAGTTGAGACAGAATCGATTGAGCCGATTCTATGTTGTTTGATGGTTGAGCGACGGCGGATGAGGCTGTAACATCCCAAATTTTTTTAATAGTAATTAAGTGCTATTAGGATATGATTTATTAAGTAATATAAATTTAGATAAAAACTCTAGACATATGAAATTAAAAGTTGAAAATAATAATAATAATAAATAACTATATTATCATTTTTTGATTAAAGTTTATTAATTAACAATGATAAATGATATTGACAAGAATAATAAGGAAAAGAAAATATAGAAGGGAAATATATGTATAAAATAAGTTGATCTATATCTAAATAAAAAACAAGATATAAGAGATAAAATAATTATATATTATCATATTTTAAAATAATATTATTTTAATAAGAGGGTCAAACCCTAATTCTCTTCCATATAAATATCATATTTTCTCACTCCTTAACACCCAACTCACGGTGCCCGAATGGACTCTTCAGGTGCCCTTCTTCCTCCCTCCATTTTTCTTGTGCGTCAATCTGTGTCTGTCTTGTCAAACAGCATTTTTACATTGTTCCTTTCTGATGGTTTCTTTAGGGAATTTACTCTTTAAAAACTGACGGTTTCTTTTTAATCTAGTCATTTTTGCTTTTCCTCTTCACTGTTGGGTAGGTGTAGGTATACTTTTTATTTTATTTTATTTTTGTTGCTTCAGACCCCACTTGCCTATCTCCATTACTGTGGTCGCTTCAATGTTTCAAAAACGCACAAGTTATTCATAATATTTTTGCCAGTCTGCATATTTTACTCTCTCTCTTCAAACTGTTCATCGTGAGATTTATTCATAATTTATGAACCGTTCCTTTCTTTCTGGGTGAGGGTTTGTTGTGAAAGTTATTTATTTTTCCTTCTTCCTTTGACCCATATATTTCCCAGTTCGTATTCATACTTCATTTTCCATTTCTCCCACTCACACTTATATACACAGAACACACTTTATATCCAAGACCCACCGTACTTTTCTTTTTGATTTGTGTGTACTTTTCTCTCATAACCCATTAGCACCTAGTACCTACATCTGAACCACCCTTGACTTTTTATTTATTCATTTTATTTCAAATGCCAAATATGCCTTTTTGATTTGTTTTATAAGAGTTGAATACTCTTTGATTTTCCCACGTTGAGCATGGAGGTATATATATATATATATATATATATATATATATATATATATATATTACATCTGCCTTTAAATGAATATAGTTCCTCACTTCTTAAATCCTTACTACATGTGTTTATTTATTTTATTATTTTAATCTTTTGTACAACCCCACCAAACCCCTTGTGTGTGTGTGTATATTTTCAAACAATACTGTAACTTGAGAAAAATAGGGTGGAATGGTGAGAGCTGATGTGGATATATATAAAAGGGGTGTGGAGGTAGTTTTAAGTATTTAGACCTTCTTGAAAGCAACTCTAGAGTAGTTTGGAAAATATGTCAATAGATATTTATATCTGACTTTTCAGACTCTCATTGAGAGCTTTGGAGTAATTCTTGTGTGGTTACCTGTAAGCTAGGGATTTAAAAGGTAACTCTGAATATTCTTCCATATATTTGTAAATTGTATGTGATTGTGAGTAACTATCTTTTATTTAAAAAAATTAAAGGACTGAATCATATGTATATGTGTATGTATTGTAGATTGATATTTTATATGAATTGAAGCATGATTTATTGTTACTGAACATATTTGTCATGGCGGCTGTATTTATGATGGGTTGGAGTAAGGAGGGATTTGTATGTTGAGATCTTTTACCACGTGGTATGTCATCACTCTGTGCACAGTGGATGACACTTGTCAAGGCCCCTTCTTCCATGTTTTCCTTTGGCCGGGATTGTATTGGAGTTGTGGGACATGTGACACATCCTTAGTTGTATTCTTTTAAGGAGGGGAGCCATAGTCCATGCTTAAGCTCTATACCTTTGGCCGGGTGTATCTTAAGTTTTGGTGAGCTTGGGACAATCCAGTCAAATGGATGAGTTCCTATTGGACTATGTGTTAGCCTATGGCTCCAGTCAGCGGTTGGGGATGGACGGTGATATAAGGAAGGCTGCATACTGCATATTGTATAATAGTACGTTTCACCTTGACATCATGATAATTTATGTTGTATGAAATTATGGTATACACAAATATATATGTACTCAGCTCCTACTTTTTGTCATATGTGACTTACTAGTGTACGGTAGAAACTTTCAATAGTTAATGAGATGTCAATCTCACCCTATATTACAAAAAAATTTTAGGTGATTGTTCTAGTAGGGAGCAAGGGAAAGAACCTATGGAGTGAGCCTTGAAGGCTCGGTTGTGCTCCTAGAACTTATGTTATGTTATTCTATTTGCCATGACTATAAGACTTCCGCTTTGTATTTTATTATTAAATATTTTGGGAATTTATGTTGACTCAAAAATACATTTTGAATTGACTTAGTTATGTATTTTAATGATTTGGATGCTGAACATCCTTGTTAGAGATATTTCAAGTGTTTTGGCCAAGATTTTGGGTGTTGGATTTTGGAGTGTTACAAGAGAGCAACCTGAGCGACGGCGGACGAGGCAGAGAGCGTAGGGCAGAGAACGATGGAAATTGGGGGGGGGGGAGTAGGTGACGAGAGAGAGAGCAGCTTGGAAATTTGGGGGAAAAAGTAGACGAGAGAGGGCAATGGAAATGGGGAAAAATAAGGGTAAAAGGAACTATGGGAGCTCGAACCGTCGACCTGTGAGTAAGAGGAGGGATTAGAGTTTTTACCATCTGTACCATCTATATATATTGTTACAAATTTCTTTCAAATTATATATGTTTTGTGTCTGCACTTGCCCACATTGGCACTAGTGTGGATCCACCACTGCCCACATTGATAGTGAAGAAGAACATTCTTTCTTTCTCTTGTTGTCTTGCATCTTTCTTTCTTTCTTTTTTTTATAACACATTATCAATATGAGACTCTACTAAATGAGTTTATGGCATCTTGTTTATACTTATTGCTTGTACCAATTAATTTTTTTTCACATGTCTTTGAGACTCTACTGAATGAAATTATGGCATCTTGTTTATACTTATTGTTTATATTTAATATTTTTCTTCCATGTCTTTAAGCTCCCGTTTGAGTTTCTTTTGTAGATTCCAACAACAATACTCCATTGAAGATCTATATTATAATCTCCATTTAGTTTTGTAGTTGGATTTATTCTATATGCACCAAGCAGTCTACTGAGGAGTGAAATTGTTTCTCAAGATGCATTGTTAGTCTTCATAATACTAATAAGGTTATGTGGCCACGAGGTATTTTTCTTTTCTTCTTTGTGATTTTAATTGTTACAGAGTTAGAGTTCTATTTTCTTAAGCATAAAAGAAAATCTAGCTAAGAGATTAAAGATATAGACTTTTATTTCTTTGGAAAATAAGATTATGGCGTTCTTGATTAATTATTTCGAATGAGATGGAAATTTCTCCTTTTATATGTGCGGGTTGCCTTGAGGGGATATTGAGATTGTAATTTCTAAAAGGGTATAGTTCTTATTTTATTCTTCTTCTATGACTATGAGAATCAATTTAATACTGCCACTTGTGTCGCTATTATCTTATCTTTTATACTTGCAAGGTATAAGAAATTTAACCCTTTATAAAATACTCCCTCCGGTCCTATAGGACAACTTTTAGGAGTTGGTTTTGATCCTAATTATAATGCAACATTATAATTTTTGTCAATTTCTTCCTAAAATATCCCTATTTTATTCTCTCAAGTGTGTTTAATTTTTGGTAAGTATATATATTAGGTGCGTAAACTTTTCCAATAAGTGAAACTTTTAGATATATGTGTGTGTGTGAATCTATATATGTGTATGTCTACACACAAATATATATAGACACACACGCACACACATATATGTGTGTGTGTACATGTGTGTGTGTGTGTGTGTGTGTTTCTACACAAATATATATAGACACACACATGTGTGTGTGCATACATATGTGTGTGTGTCTGTCAATATATGTGTGTATACATATATAAACACATACGCGTATCTTTGTGTGCGTGTGTATGCATATATATGTGTGAAGATATATGTACACACACAAGTATATGTATACATATATATATACCCATTGATATATATATATATAAAGACTATTGTTTCAATTAGATAGTGTGTGGAAAGAAAAATTTTAGGTTAGAGAGGTATGTGACCGGAGCTATTGATTCACTTTTACTTATGTTATTTTAAATTTATATAAGGGTATTTTAGGAAAATAAGTAAAATTAACTAATTTAATTTCTTTCCTTAATTTTCACAAAATCGGTTAAATATGTCCTATAATTAGGATCGGAGGAGTATTACTTTAGAATGATTTTACTTATTATATTCTCTAAAAGGAAAAATAAAAATAAAATCATAGGTTTTGTATGATTTGCTGCTCCCATGTGGTTCTAATATAGCTTTAATTCTTTTAACAATTCCCTCTTTGTTTTCTTATTTCTCTAAAAGGAAAAAAAAAAATTCATAGGTTTTGTATCATTTGCTGCTCCCATGTGGTTCTAATATAGCTTTAATTCTTTTAACAATTCCCTCTTTGCTTTCTTAATTGATCAATGGAGGATAATTTGAAACATTATATCGAATTAAAAAATATTTTACCTTTGTTTAAGACATATTAGTTCCCATTAACAGGATACTTTATCTTGATTAAATAGCCACAAGCCATAAATAGTTGTCATGCACACCCCTATTATCTTCTCTTATCATTAGATCTACAGATGCTACGATACCTCCTCCGGATATATTTAATCGATTTTGGAGGGATTAAGTATTTGAGTTAAATTAGTTAATAAGATAGAATATTGTCACTTTAATTTTGGTCACTACTAATGTCACTACCATTTTTTTCACCGTTAGATAAGAATCTTATCTATCTTTATCATTTCTCTCTCCTATTGAGATTATGATCTAACGGTTAAAAAAATGGTATTGACAATATCTTATCCCTTAGTTAATTTTACTCATTTTTCTAAAATGCCCTTATATTTTACACTTCAATTACCTTGCTGATTTCACATAATTTCTCATTCATATTTGAATTGTGCTTTATATTATAAATAAACAACTTGTGTTTCGGCTTAAGCTTCATAATTTCATATATCATCGTCCTATGACGTACTCCATAATTCATGTATCAATTTAGAACCATCACTTCTAAAATTGTTTTTTTAATATTACCCGCCTCGATTAAATTAACCTTATATCTCTTCAACGTTTAACAGAAAATTTGAGTAAAAAAAGAAATTAAAATCTCTCACTTGATAGAATATAAGCGTGTTCTTAAATTAGTTATTGTGGAGGAAGCATTAGTAGGGGTGATATGGGAAAAATATGAAAAAAAAATTGTTCAAAAAAAAATTTATTTAAAAAAAAAAACAGTAGAACTAAGGTGTATGTGACATTAATGAATTATAAGCATCACTTACTTTATAGAATATATAGATTCATTATTATTATTATTATTATTAAGAAAGTATCAATAGGAGTGTTTAAGGAAGAAATTGACAAAAATTAGAATGTTGTCTTATAGTTAAGACCAAAACCAACTCTCAAATGTTGTAATATAATTAGGACTTGAGGGAGTAATACATTTGACTGAGATTATAAAGTTATGCCTATAAATATAATGCATCTATTATCATTAGATCCATCGATATTAATATATTTGTTTGAGATTGTAAAGTTATGCCTATAAATATAGGGCATGTACCGTGTATTTAACCCACATTGATAGTGAAGAAGAATATTCTTTCTTTCTCTTGTTGTCTTGCATCTTTATTTTTTTTATTTATAACACATTATCAATACAAGACTCTACTGAATGAGTTTATGGCATCTTGTTTATACTTATTGCTTGTACCGATTAATTTTTTTTCACACGTCTTTGAGACTCTACCGAATGAAATTATGGCATCTTGTTTATACTTATTGTTTATATTTAATATTTTTCTTCCATGTCTTTAAGCTCCCGTTTGAGCTTCTTTTGTAGATTCCAACAACAATACTCCATCGAAGATCTATATTATAATCTCCATTTAGTTTTGTAGTTGGATTTATTCTATATGCACCAAGCATTCTACTGAGGAGTGAAATTGTTTCCCAAGATGAATTGTTATAGTCTTTATAATACTAATAAGGTTATGTGGCCACGAGGTATTTTTCTTTTCTTCTTTGTGATTTTAATTGTTACAGAGTTAGAGTTCTATTTTCTTAAGCATAAAAGAAAATCTAGCTAAGAGATTAAAGATATAGACTTTTATTTCTTTGGAAAATAAGATTATGGCGTTCTTGATTAATTATTTCGAATGAGATGGAAATTTCTCCTTTTATATGTGCGGGTTGCCTTGAGGGGATATTGAGATTGTAATTTCTAAAAGGGTATAGTTCTTATTTTATTCTTCTTCTATGACTATGAGAATCAATTTTTTTTTTCCTTAGAACGTCCGATATCCCAGGGCAGACCATCTTTCAGACCATCGAATTAAAAAATATTTTACCTTTGTTTAAGACATATTAGTTCCCATTAACAGGATACTTTATCTTGATTAAATAGCCACAAGCCATAAATACAAAGCTTTAATTTTCGTGTTAAGATTAAATGAATATAAGCCATATAACTCCAATTTACTGAGAGAGGGAACATGGCCTTGCAATTTACCTCTTCCCCTTATTGTATGCTATACTCATCTTACATTTTATGTGTCAAATGTTCAATTTTTATTTTTATCTTATTCTTATATCTTTATGATATTGAGTTTGGATATTTATTTATATTATAATTTTATGGCCAGCCGCCATTATACCCTCAATTTCTTAATTAGATGGCCATAAGCCTTATCACTTTTATGGTAATAGTTCTTTTGTAAAAGTCTACTTTACGATTTTCAATTATGGCACTTTGATTAAAGTTTTGAAGGCTTAATAAAATATCAAATGACAATATGATGAGCTATGCAAGGGATGTAAAGCAGGCATGGCAATATGCTGATACTGAGATGGGGGTCAGAAAAGAGATCCAAGTCAGATGGGTGGCACCTTTTGAAGGATGGGTCAAGCTCAATATTGATGGTGCATCCAAAGGGGAGAGGAGACTTTTGGGATGTGGGGGTCTATTAAGGAGGAGCAGTGGGGAATGGATTGCGGGATTTGCAAGCAAAATAGGCTCCTGTACAGCCATCAGAGCAGAGCTATGGGCTGTGTTAGAGGGTTTAAAGCTAGCTGCGTGCTGCAACCTTGACAAGATTATGGTTGAGTGTGACTCGGTGACCGTGATTCAGATACTAGGAAAGCTGCAAGTTGGTGAGAAGGAAGACTTGAGCACGGGACTGATAACTGATATAGAGGTAGCTATGGGAAAATTTACAAATATTATGTTTGTACATGTCTATAGAGAGGGGAACACATGTGCTGATGCACTGGCTAACTATAGTTTTGTTCAGGAGGATAGGTACATGTTTTTTGATAGACCTCCTCTGGTTGTAAAGGAATACCTGATCAGAGACTGTATGGGTAGTTTGTACCCACGTTTTATTCTGAGGAAATAATACAGATGGGCTATGCCCCGTGATTGACCAAAAAAAAAAATATCAAATGACATAAAAGAGCTTTGCAATTTTAAGAAATATTCATACTATATATATATATATATATATATATATATATATATATATATAGTGTCTTGAAGACTAATTACTCATAGAGAATTATACCACTAAAAATTAATAGTCTCGAAGACTAATTAGCAAAAATTGTCACTCACAAGTCTCTACCAAAGCTCTTGAGTGAAATAAAAGGTGCCTTGGTATATTTGTTGATGAGATTCCTATACACTCATCATGAATGTATGTTAAAATGTTTATTCCCTGTTATAAAACTAAAAGAAATATGGGATAAAATAGCAAGATATGAAAGAGGAGAAAAATCAATTTGGAGCAATTCTCATTAGCTTCTTCTTACAATGCTTTTCCTCACCTCTCCTTACTCTCTTAAAATATATGTCCACCCATGTGTATTGTGTATATGGGTATTTATAGCCTAACAAACACACACCTCATTTAATACTTGCAAACAAATTGGATATGCCCAGCACACACATACAGGCATTTAATGGATGCAAATTGCATCCCAATTATGGGCTAGTGGTTACATGCATACACACACTTTTTTTTTGGTCATATACACACACATATAAAATATAATACACTCAAATGATTTTCATGAATCGTGGCAGAACGTAGAAAGATAAGAGTCAATTCACATCCACATAATTTAATATATTCATAACACTCCCCCTTGGATGTCAATTATGATGTGCCTCATTAAAAACTTTAGCTAGGAAAAACCTAGTGGGACAAGACCCTAGTTAAAGAAAAGAGTACATTATTTATTGATACACTTTCTAGTGTTGCCTCATTAAAAACTTTTCTAGAAAAACCCGTGGAATAAAACCTGGAGAAGGAAAAAATAGTACAACGTGTATCGAATCCCCTTCTTGACAACATAGGTTGAGATTTTTGAGTCTTCGAAGACTGATGCCATGGACAAGCTGTTCAAAGATTGTACTTGGAAGTGACTTGGTGAATAAATCTACTAGATTTTCACTTGAACTAATTTGTTGGATATTTATTTCACCATCCTTTCGAAGGTCAAGAGTGAAGAAGAATTTTGGTGAAATATGCTTCGTTTTATCACCTTTGATATAACATTCTTTAAGTTGGGCAATACATGCAGTATTATCTTCATAGAGAATTGTTGGGACCATTTTACTTGAGGAAAAACGACAAGTTGTTCGTATGTGATGTATTACTGACCTCAACCATACACATTCTCGACTTGCTTCATGTATTGCTAAAATTTCTGCATGGTTAGATGATGTGGCTGATATAATCTGTTTCATAGATCGCCATGAAATAGCTGCACCTCCACATGTAAACATATAGCATGTTTGTGATTTTCCATCGTGTGGGTCAGACAAAAATCCAGCATTTACATAACCAACCAGTTCATGTTTGGATATATTTGAATAGTATAACCCCATGTCCATAGTGCCTCAGAGGTAACGAAGAATGTGTTTTATTCCATTCCAATGCCTTCGCGTTGGTGAAAAACTATATCTTGCTAATAAATTAACAGCAAATGATATATCAAGCCATGTGTGATTAGCAAGACACATTAGTGCTCTAATAGCACTGAGGTATGATACTTTTGGAACAAGTAGTAGTTCTTCTTTACCTTCGTCACTAATGGATCTTTATCCACTTGGAAAGACCTTACAATCATTGGAGTACATAATGGATGTGACATATTCATATAAAATCACTTAAGCTTCTTGATATATAAAGATCTCATTCTTTTGGTACTCGATCTGTAATCCAAGACATAATTTTGTTCTTCATAATTCTTTCATTTCAAATCTTTCTTCAAACAATTAACCGCCTTTTGAAGCTCTTCAGGAGTTCCAATGATGTTGATATCATCAACATAAATAGAAATGATAGCAAATTCACTTCTAGATCTTTTCATAAATATGCATGGGCATAATGGTCATTTTTGTACCTTTCTTTCAGTGGATATTCCTTTAGGCGATTATACCACATGCACCCTGATTGCTTCAAGTCAAACAAAGACTTATTTAACTTAATTGAGTATTGTTCTCGAGAACTTGAGTCATATGCTTCTGGCATCTTTAGTCCTTCAGGGGCTTTCATATAAATACCATTGTCTAGTGATCCATACAAATAGGCAGTAACGACATCCATTAAGCACAGATCAAGTCCTTCATTTACTGCTAGGCTAATCAAATAACGAAAAGTAGTTGCATCCACTACTGGTGAATACATTTCTTCAAAATCAATGCAAGGTCTTTGTGTAAAGCCTTAGGCTACAAGACGTGCCTTATATCTTATAATTTCACCTTTTTCATTTCTCTTTCGTACAAAAATCCATTTGTATCCAACTGGCTTTACATCTTCAGGTGTATGGACTACAAGTCCAAAGACTTTTTGTTTTGCCAATGATTTTAATTCTGCATTAATAGCATCTTTCCATAGGGGCCAATCCCTTCGTTGTTGGCACTCGCTAGAGCTGGGAATCAGGGCCAGCCCAGCCCTCCAGGGCTAGCCCGTGAAGGGCCAGGGCCTAACAGGGCCGGCCCTCCAGGGCCTGAGGTCAGAAAAACATCTGTTTTTCAAAGCCCGGCCCGAGAGCACTAGGGCCCGAAAATTACTATTCCAGATTTTAACTATTTTTCCTTCGTTTTTTTAAAGAAATATAATTAGTAAATTACAGCACGAATCATCCAACAAATAAGTATAATTATTAATTCATAATCAAAAGCAAACTATATTTACAAATAACTCATATAAAACATAAGAAGCATACCACTAAGCGACATTATATTAGTACGATGACTATTATTGTCGTCATCTTCGCCACTATCATCAATTTTAACGACATTTGATTGTTCTTCACTTTGAGTAGTAGCCTCTGGCTCATGAGTAAGAATATCATGAATTTCTTCTCCCGCATCATGAACACATCCATAATCTTTGTTTACAACAAATAATAAACCAAATCATAAAATTAGAGTATAGTTATTATGTATTTGTAGTTAAATGGATAAATAACTCTATAATAAATACAAAATATATATAAATTAATAAATTAAAGACGGAAAAATAAAAAGCTACAGTAAAAAAGGCCTGCAGGGCCGGCCCGAGGCCCTCCAGGGCTAGCCCGTTTAAGCCCGAGGCCCTCCAGGGCCAATTTCAAATATCTTGTCCATTTTTCAAGCCCGACCCTTGACGGGTCAGGGCTTAAACAGGTCGGCCCAATGGACTTGGCCCGATTTCCCGGCTCTAGCACTCGCTAATGGATTTTGGCTTATGATCCTCATTATCATTCATTATATCACATGCTATATGATAAGCAAATGTGTCGTCAACGTTGACTTCATTTCGATTCCATCGGATACCATTCATAACATAATTTATTAAGATCTCATTATTTTCGCATATGTTAGGTACCTAGGTCTCTTTTGGCACTACAATATTCTCTTATGGAGATAATAACTCTTCAAGAGATGTCTCTTTCATTGCTACTAACTTTTTTTTTATTATCCTTGATTTGACCATCGATATTTTTAACTCTTCTTTTTCGAGGATATTTATCTTTGGAACCGTTGGGCTTGCCATGTAACACCCCAATTTTCAACAACCAAATACTTAACCAAAGTATTTGAAATATTGTTAATCAACAAAAACTCATTTTTATAGGGCCGAATTAATTTCCCAAAATATTTACAAAATATTTATTTCTGAAATATTTCAGAGCTGATAAAATGAAAAAATCTTATGGTCATGACAAATGCAAATGACCTAACATAAACTCTAGGAGTACAAAAGAGCCTTCAAGACTCACTCCATAGGTGCCTTCCCTTACTCTCTACTAAAATAATATCCTAAGAAAATAAATAAAATAACCATAAGATCAAGGATCTCAGTAACTATTGGTTATTCAGAAATATATATGCAAACCAAGATCAAGAACATACGGTTCAAAAATCAAGTTCAACTCAACAATTTATTAATATTATCAACATAAAATCTTTCACAAACTAGTTCTCAATTTGGTTAACAAAATCCCTTTCCAAAAAGGGTTCCAAAACTATGGAACATCATTTCATTTTCCAGATATCTTTCACAAGAGATATCATATAATATACTATACAAATATGCAGTATGCAATATGCCTCCCTTATATCACTATCCATTCTTATTCTGCTAACTGGAGGCATAGGCTAACACATAGTTCAATAGAAACTCATCCATTGAACTGGATTGTCTCAAGCTCACCAGTTCTTAAGATACACCCAACTAAAGGTATAAAGTTTAAGTCTAGACTATGGCTCCCCTTCTTGAACACAACTAAGGAAGTGTCACATGTCCCACAACTCCAATTCAATCTCGGCCAAAGGAAGACATGGAAGAAGTGGCCTTGACAAGTATCATACATTGTGCACCAAGTGATGGCATAAAGAAATCTCATTATAAAAATTCCTCTTTACTCCAACCCATCACAATAAAATAAATAATATTTTTATCATAATACATAAGCATGCTTAAAAAGTTTCTAAAGTACATAACCATGAGTTTTATTATACAACAAACATGCTTGAAAAGTTTCTCATCTTATCAATATAATTTTAGTCAAATAGATAATTCCAAATCAAGCCTTCCATGAGCACAACAAATCCTAACACAGTTTAATACACACACACACACAATAGTTAACAAGTATATAAATGAATAACCAAGGTTATCTCTACTCCAAGTTTAAAGGTAATCACACAATAGTTATTCCAAAGCTTTCAATGAGAGCCTACAAGATTATAAACATAAATATTTATCAATAAATTATCCAAAAGATGCTCTAGAATTACTCTGAAAATATTGTAAGGCTACTTTGAAACTAGTCTTACTATGTCTCATTAAAATTTAATACTAGTTGGAAAAAGAAAATCATGGGTATACACAGTCACATGATTTAAGTATGAGAACCCAATACTCGTCATTGAAAAAGTGAGGGAAGGAAATATTATATATAAGAAAAGAGTTAAGGCCCGTTTGGTTCACAGAACTTGGGAGAGGGAATGAGAACTTAACAGAGTTCCCGGCCGAAAACATGTTTGGTGCGCCAAGTGCCCAGGAACCTAAGTTCCCGGGCGCACCACTCTTCCCTCATTTGTGAGAACTTGAGATCCCACAAAAATTGGTAGGAAAGATTTTTGGACAGATTTACCCCTGAAATTCAAACTTGGTAGGAAAGTTCGAATTTGGCGAATTTTTTTCTACACAAGTTCGAACTTAACAACAACATATTTTTTTTAAAAATATATTTTAGCAAAAAGAACATTTTTGGATTTTATTTTGAATTAATTTCTTTTGAGGGTAAAATAGGCATTTCCTAATTCTTTACCAACTACCACCCCTTCATTTTCTTCCTACCAAACAACTCAAGCCATCTTCCCTCATCTTTCAAATCTTCATTTCCCTCCTCTAAGTTCATTTCTCTTCTTAAATGTTCCATGAACCAAACGGGCCCTTAGAGTGGCGACAAGACATCAAAATGGAACTTGAAGGAAGCTATATACCCATAGATGACTATACCTATATCTAAAGGCAAAAGAGACAATTAATGAGCCCCATACATATACGGAAGGAAAATTAAACATAAAATATGTGGAGACCATTAAAAGTTAAAAATAAAATAAAATATGCGGGTGTACCAATAAAAGAGAATAGGCAACAATTAATGTGGAATTTTGAAGAATACACACACACATATACATATGTGTGTGTGTGTATATGTTTGTGTGTGTACGTGGGTACACACACACGTACATACACATATACATATACATATGTAAATATGTATATGTATATATACATATACATGTGTATATGTATATACACATATATGTATATACATATACACATGTATATGTATAATATAGGTATACATGTATGTATATATATACATACATACATATATGTGTGCGCGCGCGCGCGCGCACACACACACACACACATATATATATATATATATATTGTGTGTGTGTATTAGATAATTCAGAATTATCTTTTATAACCTAACCTTTTAGAATTAAAATTCAGATTTTAAATTTCAAACTTAAATTCAAAATTTGAATTCCAAATTCAACTTGGCCTAAGACCCCGTTGGGTCTTCTAACATATTTAGGCCCTTTTGTGGAAAATCTGATTTTCCACTGAGGACCATATATAATGCCTTTTTCTCCTTACTGGGCTTGGAGTCCCACTCCAACCCAAGTACACATTTATTCTTGATAAAGTTCAATAACAATTATTGTTCAAAGTTTGCTAAGAGTTTTCCGTCACTATCTAATTTCGTCTGGGAGACATCCTTTAATCTTTAATGATTGGTTAATAAACTTATTCGGAGTTGGACCAAAAGAAAACGAAACTCGATCAAGATTTAGTCAATTTTTCAAAATGTGTTAACAAACGTAATTCTAATTCTTAGAACTCTTCCAAGGTACAGAATCAGGAAAAACTGTTTCATCTCAGAAAAATGTTGGGGAACAGAATGATTGCCATGCACATCCTAATTTTAAGCAATCGGGAATAACCTTTGTGTGTGACCCATTAGGCCTAATTAGTTACTGACATAAATAAACTTGGACAAATTAAAACTCCTTTGACAGGCCCAATTTATTTAATGAACTCATAAGACACTACCAATGCTCTGTGGCCCCAGAATTAATTGAGTTGATCAAGTGATCTACCTTTCATATTTGGATACCATGCATGCATCATCCCTCACATCGTCATTCACATTTAGTCGAGAGCAAAGATAGAGTATCATCTTTCTTAATTGACTAAATGTAGCTAATTCACAAAACTAGGAATATTCTTATTTTAACTCTATAACGGATCATGACTCTTCATGATCACTTGTTGTGCGCACAGACTCCTGAATTAATTATAAGTTATCCAAATTCTATCGGTCTTGTGAATGACTAATCCCTTGTAGGGGACTGTGAGTCCTCTCAACATGTCCATCTATACTAATGTATTCGAGTTACACCCAAGAGTACATTGTTCTCCTCATTTTCAGGCGGATAGAGTTGTACAGTCGAAGTATAACCCTAAAACATAGTGTTCGATGACATCCTTAAGTCTAGGATGATCTTCACTACAAAACGATGAGAGACTTTACATATCCAATGATACTCTCTACAATGAATTTTTGTGGAGTCTCTAGGCGGGTATGTTCGGTACTATCTATTCTCTAACAGATCTACCCACGACATCAGCTAAAGCATTACCATGCCTGAATTCCATGAGATCCCTACCTTGTATCTCGTACATGTAAATGATGTCGTATTAGTCTTATTGAGATCATCAATGCCCTTTCTTGGTGATTCAAGGCTAGGAACAAGTTTTAGGCAATAGATATCCAGTGTTCTCGAGTCTTCATGATCATAATCTCTATCATTGATCATCAAGAATAACACATGTTCTATTCTTAGGGCTTTTATCTTCAAAACATATTTACCTTAATAAAGGCGAGATATAAATATGATAAAGATAAAATTTGCTCATTTATTAATAATGAAATACTACAACATAGAAATAGTGCTGATCTGTCCTTACAAATTGTCTCTAGGACACCTAAATACTAACAAGGACGTCAATATCAATATATATATATATATATATATAAAATTTCGTCCCATCAAGCCATCAGAAAATGGCTTATCTTCAGCTCCTCTCACATATTACTATGGGAAAATTCCATTAAAATACCATTTGAATTTGAAAAACCCCCAGAAGTCTTCCGAATTTGTAAAAAGACTAAGAGGTACCAAGGACCTATGAGGGATATGCAAATTCGGGTGAAATTATCTTTTTTCCCTTAGTTTTAAATAAATAAAAAATAAAAATACCCTCGCTGGAGGGCCGCCGCATAAGTAACAGTTAAAACATAACAAATAATTTTCACCAATGGATGATAGGAGTCCTTACTTCCAGTGCTCACGGGAGAACAAGAAGCTAATATGATCCCCTCCTTACATCGAAAACCAAGAGAGGTAATACCCTTGTGGGGCTTCAGTTTCACCATCTGAATAGCTTCTTTCTGGAAGCCGTCAAACAACGAAAAAGAAAAAACAACTATACCTTCTTAAAAAGCCAGATGATTCAAGTCGTTGCAAAATGTAAAAACAACATTTATCTCCTTTGACTATAACCTCTACAGATCAATTGCAAACTCTTTGCAATGAAGAACTAAAACACAAAATATTCAAATTACAAGATAATAATGAAACAATTTGAGACCACCGGTGTCACATAACTGAAAACCCAACCAAGAAAAAGAGGATATCATGTTCTTAATGCTATATTTACAATCCCATGCTCTATGAACAAGGCGTACCGATTAGAAAGTTGCGATGAGAGACCTACGTGGGTGGGAGGGTTTGATTGAATCGCCCAAGAAAGGGAGAGCGATTTTGAGGGCGCTAGTTTGAGGGCAAAGGCAAAGAGGATGGGATCAAATTAAAGAAATCAAATTCGACAAATCGCACCGCTAACGCATATGGGAGTTTTGAGAGGGAGAGCAGAGTGGGAGTGAAGGTAGAGAGGTCAAAATGATTTTTAGAGAGAAGGATTTGGGGCGTACCTTATAGAATATGATGTGTGGATCTCCGATGGAAGCTAGCAGGATACGGCGAGATGGTGTGGGATGAAGAACGGAGATGGATCCATATGGTCTTTTGAGCCGAGATTGGGGGATGAGATGCCGATGGAGGCCAGGCGAGTTTTGTTCTACGTTTGTGCTTTGGGAAGTCTCAAAACGTTTGTGCTTTAGCCCGAATCCTCTCAATTTTATTTTAGACCAAAAAGTTACTCAATAAATCTGACATCACTAATCCTAAATAGATAACCTAATTGAAAAATTGGAGTAGATTAACAAATTTTCCTACCAAACTAGATCAGAGCAACACTTTTTTTTTTCATACGCAGAGCAAACTCGCAGACATGATCAGACACTAACAAAATTCATACGTAAGGGCAGAGCAGACACAATCAGACAGTAACATTTTTTCGAAAAACACAGATCTTGTCTACCAAACTTTGTAATTTCTTTCAAACTCCCACAGAAACAAATTTGGTGCAACAGATTCGGTCACTGTCTACCAAAGAAACAAGGGAAAATTACGCGTAGGTCCCAAGGAACAAAAACAATTACAAAAAAGTCCATTGAAATCACAAAATTACACAGAAGTCCCAAGGGACTTTTTTGATATTATTTGTATTAACAATAGGAAATGTCATATTTACAATTGGAAATACTTATATTTACAACAACATTTAAACACCTGACTGTTTACTACAGAAAAAATCATATTTACAACAGGAAATGCCCATATTTACAACAACATTTAAACAACTGAATTTTGAACGTAGAGAGGTCATTTATAACAGAAAAATGCTAGATTTACAACAGGAAGTGTTGTATTTACAACAAAATTTAAAATCTTGACATTCACAACAGAAAAAGGCATATTTACAACAGGAAATGCCTATATGTACAACAACATTTAAGCACCTGGATTTTGAACGTAAAGAGGTCATTTACAACAGAAAAAAGGCTAGATTTACAACAGGAAATGTTGTATTTACAACAAAATTTAAAATCTGGCCATTTACAACAGAAAAAACCATATTTACAACAGGAAATGCATATATTTACAACAACATTTGAAATCCTAGATTTTATTTCCATACAAATAATATCAAAAAAGTCCCTTGAGACTTCTGTGTAATTTGGTGATTTTAAGGGACTTTTTTGTAATTATTTTAGTTCCTTGGGACCTACACGTAATTTTCCCAAGAAACAAACCCTTATTTCGAAGTCCCTTGTTGCGTAATCGAAGCAGAGAAAGCCAAGAAAAAGGATTCATACGCAGAGCAAGAGATTCGAAACTCGCGGTGAAACTAGAGGAAAACCGAATAGGAAAAGGAAGAAAACTTACCTCAACACAGAAACCCGCGGTGACCGTCGACGGACTGAGACGTCACCGGTGAGGAGAGGCTCCTGGAAGAGTGATAATTGAATATTCTATACACTTCTTTAGTACTCTTGATTAATAATTTAGGACTCTTTAGTTAATAAATAATGACTTTTATGCTTATTTGGGCTTTGGGTTTTCACTAGATTTTAGTCATTTAAATGATAAAATTCCAATTTTACATTGCTTCACTATTTTTACCATAACTCTTGAACCAGACATCAGATTTGCCTCATTTTTGTTTCACATTTCAGATGATTCAAAGAGCTACAATTGTTATGAAGACATGAAGGGCAAATTCAGTCAAGAGGGCGGTTGATTTTGGAGCCGAAATCAGATGTATATATTTCTAGATTTTTATTTGGGCTCGAATTTTGTAATTAAAGTCCACTTCTATTTTATTTTCATTTTGGGCTAAACCATTGGAACCCATTTCCATTTTAGGTCAACTTTAAGTCAAATTATTATTTTCGGATTGAAATAGAAGTTTTGAAATTCTCTCAGCTGTTCTTCTCCTGTTCTTTGTGTTCATTATGAACTTCTTCATTTCTGTTTGATTTTTGTTCTGCATAGTCATGATGGGCTAAGCTACTGTGATTGGCTCACGAATTGAGGATTCCACTATCCAGAGGACTCGTTCTTAACGGTAACAAATTCATTTCTGTTTTGTAATTTCGGATTCGATTTACATTCGGATAGAGTGTTAGATTTAACGCCCAGATTGAGATATCCCAAGGATTGAGTTCGAACTAGGTTTAAGTGCTTGTTGTGCGATCACACAGTGACATGCCACTGTTCAGATAAACGCTAGGTGATCGTCTAGTTGGGGGATTTTCTGGACGAACGTAGAGATTTCGATTCGTCCAGAATCAATTGTTAGTTCGTTTCAAAATCTGTTTTCGTCCGAGGAAAGAAAGTGGTGGAATTCAAAATCCTGGGTTGATTTTCTGTTTATTTGTTTAATCTGTGTTTATTTAATTCTATTTCTATTTGTTTCGTTTTTATTCTGTTTGAACCAAAACCCCCCATTTTTACTATTTTTGTTTCGCAGTTATTCCAATCAGACCCGCTGTGAATTCTTTGGGAAAACGACCCAGGTTCCCTATTATTGCAAATCTTTTATGGAATCTGGTCATTTTGAGAGACGTGGCAAATCTCTGTCAAAGAGCCGAAGAGGTCGAGGACGCAAGGTCGAGAGGGAAACGCAAAGACGGGAGTGTCGGATGGTCAAGTGAGAGGCGAGAGGGCGAGGAGACCGGATTTCCTCAGAAGCAAATTACTCAGCGTCCCTCAGCCTTAATTTCCAACCATCAGATCCCATGCCACACAATCATGCTTTTTAAATTTAAAAAAATTCAAAAACTGAACAATTTTTAGATAATTTTGAAATAAATATTATTACGTAGCTTCCTTAATCTCCCAAAAATGTTAACTAGGTCATATATTTAGAACTGAAGGTAGTAATATTTATTTCAAAATTATCTAAAAATGGTTCATATTTTTTTAATTTTTCAAGATTTTTTTTTTTTTCAGTCGGTCAATATCATGAAGTATCTTTTTAATACCAGTCAGTACCCTCAAATATTTTTCAAGATCATGAAGTATTTTTCAGTAGCATTCAGTACCTTGAAGTAACTTTTTAGTACGAGTGTTTCAAGATAACGTAACTTTTTAGTACGAGTGTTTCAAGATAACGAAGTATTTTTCAATTGCAGCCTGTACCCTGAAGTATCTTTTTAGTACCAGTCAATATCCTGAAATATTTTTTCAAAATCCTAAAAAAAAATATTTCAGGTACTAGTACTAAAAAGATACTTCAGGGTCCTCACTGCTACTGAAAAATACTTCGTGATCTTGAAAACTTATTTTAGAATCTTGAAAAAATATTTCAGGGTACTGATTGGTACTAAAAACATACTTTAGGATATTTATTGGTACTGAAAAAAAAAGTAGTCAATAACATGAAGTATCTTTTTACTACCAGTCGGTACCCTGAAATGTTTTTTAGGATCTTAAAAAATATTTCAAAATATTATTATGAATTTATTCATATGTTCATCTGCTCTAGATATTTCAAAATGCATATTTAATGTAAAATTTAATTTTTGATATATTAAATTTCCTGTGAATTTTTCTAATATACTATCTTGTATACTACAGACTATTCTTCTATCTATTATCAATAATTTTATAGGGGAATCCATTCCTTCTTTAAGATAAGCTTTTATTAATAATTGAACCCCTGCAATATATATTTGGGTTAAGGAGCGAATTAGCCAACAAACTATTAGCTCGGGAGCACCCAGTACAAACAACTATTCAGTGGACCTTAAATACCAAAGAACTTTTTAAAAGTTGAAATTGGCACAAAAACGTTAGTTGACCGTCCATGTCCGTTAGTGGCTCTGGTCCCATTTTGTTTGCCTTCTTACCATATGAATTATCCATTAGGTTTAGGTTGGATCAATATCTGCGGCTAGGCTGGGTCGATCTCGATGGGTTTAGGGTCTTCGGTGATTGAGGGATTGACGGAGAAGAGGGAGTCCTGCCCAGCTGCGACAGTGGTGCCGGAGGTGAGGCTGGGTCGATCTCGATGGTATCGCGGCCAACACGTGTCGTCGGTGATTGAGGGATTGACGGAGTCCTTCTCAGCTGCGACAGCGGTGCCGGAGGTGAGAGAAAAATGGTGGCCGGGCCTTTCTATTCGGGTTCTTGTTCTGCTGCTTTTGGATCTGTAACTTTTGATGTTGATTCCTGTGTTCTTATCTTGGTTTGATTATATCTCTTAATTTTTGGGTCTTTTGGTTCGCTTGTTTTCACGGAAAGTGGATTTTTTTGGTTTCCTACTGTTGAACCCAACCTCTTTCTGGATGGGTGTTTTACTTGTTTTTACATTTTCGATAGTCTCGCCAAACCTTTCTTGGGCATCGAGAAAATCTTTCATTTTTTTGGGTAGAATTTGTTGGTAACATTGTGCTTTGAAGCGATGCAACTTGAATTTATTGCTTTTGTTCTTTGTCGTATTCATTTATTGTTTCAGTTGAGGAGAAATTGATGTTAAGATTATGTGTTTAAACTCTGTAGCTTAATTTTTATGGTATTCACGGCTGATTCTTGGACCATTGACACGCAGGGATTTCTTTTTGTGCTATTCTTCTGAAGTATTTCCTGAGTGATACTCGTGTATTGTTTCTCAAAGCTGAAAATATATATGGGCTAAGGTGCACATTTCATGGGAGGTGTGGAGGATGAAGAACCAGCCAATGAAATTATCCTCTGCGGGATCAGCAGCCCTGTCAAAGGGTTCATCTTCTGTCGAGCCCATTGGTGGCTCAAGTGATTTGATGGCAGGGTAATTGAATGGGGGTATTTCAGGTCTGTTAGGGTATTAACGGTGTTATAACGTTTTTGTGTTAAATTTATTTTTTAAAAAGTTTGTTGGTATTTAAGATCCACCTAATAGTTGTTTGTGATGGACGCTCCCGGACTAATAGTTTGTTGGCGAATTCGCTCCTTAACCCTATATATTTTTGTAACTTCATCTTTAAATGGTAATTTAGATATTTGATTTTCCACTAATGTTTTGCTTATTAGTAGTATCCTTAAGGGAAAATTTCATTAAAATACCATTTGAATTTGCAAAACCCCCAGAAGTCTTCCGAATTTGTAAAAAGACTAAGAGGTATCAAAGACCTATGAGGGATATGCAAACTCGGGTGAAATTACCCTTTTGCCCTTAGTTTTAAATTAAAAAAAAATTACCCTCGTTGGAGGGCCGCCGTCGCCGGTTGGGCGCCGACTGCCGCCATCGCCGGCTGGCGACCACCGATGAGGGGGTGGAGGTTTTTTTTTTTTTTTGGGGTTTAGGGTTTGTTGTTTAAAAAAAAATTATTCATTGAAAGTGTGGGGGTGGGGTTCGAACCCCCCAACCCATCCATGGGGCCAAGTGGCCCACCAGTTGGGCCACTTGATATATATATATATATATATATATATATATATATATATATATATACACAAATATATATATTCTTCTTAACGTATTTTCAATATTATTTACAAATCCTGAAACAAGAATTACCATTCCACAAACGGTAATTCTCATTTCAGTCAAGTGTATACGGTACAAGTTAAGAATGTTGTGATATCAGTCAAGTGTATGATCAATTGCCTTCACAAATTAAAGTTCATATCATACCGCTCTATTAACAAATAAGAGGTGCTAGCTACATCAACAACAATGAAAAAATGTCTGTTGTTAGGTTTCCTAAGATTTAGATTATTCATTATTTCAGCTTTCAATTTTCTTTATTATATATAGAAGATCTTCCAAAAGACTGTCTTCCTATAGCCTTTTATGGACAACTTCTATGGTTGTGTTTGTTTCTTTAGCTGAAGCTGAAAAAGACTCGAACCTTGCTTTGCTTATCATCTGCTTCCCCTTCTGCGTCATCTATTCACTTTTAATGTTCTGTTTGTAATTGGATTAGATTCTGAAATAAGATGGCAGCCAAGCTTGTGAAAGCTGCTACAAGTGAAGAACTGGTCGAAGCTGATTGGATGAAGGATATTGAAATATGTGAAATAGCTGCTCATGATCAAAGGTACCCATCTTGCTTCTAACTCTTTTTACGGCATTGTTTCATTATGGTTGATAACTGTCCAAGAACATTGTGAAGATAAATAAACTGTTATCAGAACATTGTGAAGAGAAATAAACTTTTTTGTGGATCCATTGGTATATGACATACAATTCATGTTGCTACCAATCAGAAGAGTGGAGACGGGTTACTTCATGAAAGCTCCTTCCATAGGTAACAAAAACTTGATGATTTTGTAATAAGTCTACTATTTGGAAGATGTTCCCAATATTGGGGGATTTTGTGCAGATTTTCTTTTACCATGTTTGTTCATTCTTTACCTATTCACATTTGCCATGTATTTGCCTATTCAAGTTTTTTGCCCTCCAACTCATGGACATTATCGGTTTTCATGATGCCAGTGGTTGTGACTAGCACTTTGGTGGTAGCATTGCTTATGGCCATGAAGAAGCTGGGGGACGAGAGGCCCTTGATCAAGCGTTTTCAGATATATATAATCATGGGCAAATATGGAATTAAAAGCTTCTGGAATCTTGCTTGATTCAGTATGTAAATCCTATTGATCTTAAAGATTATAATTGTTAGCGACACTAGCTATTCTAACATCCTATTTGTAAAACCCTAAAAATCTCAGTACATAATGCCTAGTAAAAATAGGTGAATATGAGGTCTCAAACACCTTGTATTGAATTTATCTTGTTATTAGGGTAATTTCTCTTGAAATTAGATAATGTGTAGTTAGGTCCCTAAAACGTTTGAAAGTTGGCAAATAGGTCCCTAAAATATTTATGGGTTACAAAATACCCTGAAAATATTATAAAGAGTCAAATAAATATTTATTTTAAATAGGGAAGAATATTGTCCCTAATTTAGGTAATTTATTAAATTATAACCTTGGAAAAATTAAAGGAGAAAAATCAAAAAGTATTGTGGGGCCATAATTGACCCCATGATTTTTAATATTTTACATGGAGCGTAAAATACTAATGTCAGTAAAAGGTTTGTGAGATAATGATTAGTTCTAATTAATAAAAGTATCAACAATTGGTAATGGATTAATTAAATAATTACTGGTTAATTGATTAAGCATGATTAAGAGAAAATCCAAGGGTAAATGTGTAAAAACCCTTTGAGAAAATGTTTATGGCTAAAATTAGCATAAAATACACTTGCTAATTATTTGGAAAATATGAAGAAAAATATGTGAGATTAAGTAATTTTTAAGCCTAAAAACATGTATGGATCAATAGGAAAATTTTGTAAAAAAATTGTATAAAATAATTATTTTATATAATGTTAATTAATTAAATAATAAAAAAACGAAAAAAAAGACCAGATATTGACCGAAAATCTTGGAATGGATAAGGGGATAAGATTTTCAACTTAAAAATCATGTAACTTATGGTTAAAAGGTGATTAAATTGTAAAAGCAAATAGGATAAATGACCACCGATAGAAATTAAATCCTATCTAGAAAACCATGAACAAAGTTTCTAAGGTCAGGGTATATTCTAAACAAGTGAATTTTTACCTCGGAGTAGGCTGTCTTCGAAGTTATTTCCGAAACCGAAAAGGGTTATACTAGACTGACTATAATTCTATATGATGTTCAAAAAGCAAATCAGATAAATGAAAATCTATAGAAACCAAGCCATAGCTTGAGATTCAAGAATGAGTTGGTAAACATCTGGGCATATTATGAATCAGTGGATTTTTGTCCCGAAGATGTTGTTACCCGAAGCAATTTCCGCACCCGAAGGCGGATATCCAAAAATCTTCAGCGAAATAGGAGAGGCCCTGAATGGGATCAAAAATTTAGTTGACCCAAGTATATTGAAAGAGGAGGAAGAGATCTTCAGGGCTATGTTCCCGGAATTTTGAGATTTTACAAGATTACGCGATTAGAACACCGAACAGGGGATTTTATCGGTAGAAACCCATAAAGCACTTGGATGCATCATCAAAGCACATGGGTGACATCATGGGGATGATGTCATATGGAGGAAAGAGAAAGGGATGGATGGATGAGATCGAAACTTCTTTACTAAGTAAGATCCTACGGTTGAGATTAAAGGAGAAAAGTGCAAATTTGACCCTGGAATTCTCTATAAATAGGCCAACCATTCTCTTCAAATTTTCACACCAAGAGCTCTTGCTCATTTCGAAATTTGGAGCAACAAGGAGGAGAAAGGAGTCCGGGGAAATTTGTAGCGAAACTTTGAGTAAGTTCTTCGGTCCTTAGTCTTAGGATCTTTCGGTAGTTCTTGAAGTTCTAGAGTAGATGTTGTTTTAATTTTTAATCTTCCAAGTATGATTAGATATCATGTTTTAGGGGTAATTAAAGTATTTATTTCGAAAATCATGTTGGAGTAGGAGTTATGTTGAAATTTTGGAAGATTAGAGTCAAAGTAACGAAGTGCTGACGAAATTCCGCTGATTAGGGGCTCAGGGGTAAAATGGTCATTTATGACTAAAATGTCTATCGTAATGATAGATCCTTAATAAATACGTTGTTATCTTGATAGGATATCCTTGATTACGTTCTGATCAACTGTCATACCGTATTCCGACGGAAGTACCGTCTACCGTCAACGAAGGTACGTTCGCGTACTGTAACACTAACGCTGATGTTTATTGTATGCGTATATGTGATATGTTTATTGTATGTGTATAGGTATGTACATTCGCATACTGTAACACTAACTCTGATGGTTATACTATGCGTGTGTGTTGTGTGCGTGTGCGTGTGCGTGTGTGTGTGTGTGTGTCATATTATGTTAGAAAATAACTGTATGCATGCTGGGAACGATATATCTGTAATGCTCGGAGCGATACATCTGTAATGTTGGGAGCGATACATCTGTGAGGCTGGGAGCGATATATCTGCATGTTAGGAGCGATACATTTGCATTGGTTGGGTGTGATTCATATGTTGTGTTAATGTTGTTTTGTAACCCATATGCTGTATATGTACACATGAGGTTAACCGTTACCTGAGATCCGGTGCGAATCTCAGATCTTAATATAGTGTCAGGGTCGGGAGAACCAAGGACCGAGGAGAGAGGGAAGCAGCAAGCTTAGAGACCGGCTGAAGACTTTCTGTTGTTGTTCTTACTTTTGAAAACTCTCGGTTACTGTACCGCTTCTGTAACTAGCCAGTGGGCATTTTGAATACATATATCAGTTATACTCTTGTTCCGATGCTCTACTCTGATGAAAAAAAAATTTATACTGCTTTTGAAAAACGAGATGTTACACTATTTTACTGTCATCAGAACTTTAATGCAAAGCTATCTGATTTTATTTTGGCAAGGGCTAAGCCATCAGGTGATAAGAGCCATGTCTCTACAAATGTCATGGCCACATATGGCTATGCTGCTCCTAAGTATATGCTACAAGTATCTTTTAGATTGATGAGTAGTTCTTTTAGATCTAGGACAATTATCAACCATAATGAAACAATGCCATAAAAAGAGTTATAAGAATATTGGGCAAATTAAATACTAAAAACCCACATGCAATTTATGATGACTTGATACAATATGAGAGCAGGTTGGATTAATATAACAACATATTTTGCTTCTTTGGAAGTTTTTTATTCGCCATCGTGATGCTCAATGTCATTTAACTGTTTGTTTGTTCTTTTTCATTTAATACTCAAATATACTATATTGCAAAATTAATTTGTTTGTTCTTTTTCATTTAATACTTGAATATACTATATTGCAAACTATAATTTAGGATATATTATGCTTAATTAGTTTTGCTTAGGAGGATAGATCTAGAGCGTAGAAAAATGTTTAATTCATGCTTATGGCTGTTGTTGCCTGACTTATATGATAAATTTCCCATCATATTGTCTCACTTGACAAATATGCAAAGAGTATATGCAATTTAATTTGTTAATATCTGGACTTTTAATGGCGCCTTTGAGATTTTTTCTTCCATGTGCCTTTGCTCTGACCAGTCTACTTTTAAGCAAAGGTATAAAATGCACAACTGATTTTCTAAGGTCAACATTATTTGGCATTATACTTTTTCATGTAGTAGTACCTCTTAAAATGGAGTTAGACTGTTCATTTGGTTGGTAGAGGATTGTAGGAAGTATTTGAAGCATGGAGTCTACTGTCCTATCACTCAAGCATTGAAGAGGCTATAGCAATTCCCTCCCAAACCTAATTCTGTGGAATAAGTTTGCCTATGTGTGCTTAGTCGTGGCATGGATTATTGGGTCCATAGGCATCACATAGCTACTTCCAAATGGAGAGGTGCATATCTATGGGTGACAGATATACTTAATGGCAACTATATATAGGAATGTTAATGTACTATGATGATGGCTAGCATTTTGATGAGGGTTTTTTTTTTTTCCTTTGTATCTGTTGCAGAAGTTGCTAAACATGAAGAGTAGTAGAATTTGCTAGACATATAACAATACAACTACTGATATAGTTGTGGTTCATATTGTGTTTTTGTTTAGTGAAACAACTATTTTTTATTGGTTGATTTGACATCCAATTCTATTCTTTATGTTTTTTTTTTCAATTTCTTAATTTGAATGAGGGAAAGGTGAGGATTTGCTTATATGTTATGCAATTTATGCATCCGCGCAACGTGCGGGGGAGTTTGTGCTTGTTCAATTAAGGCTGCCTGCAATAACAATAATAAAAAATTTAGGGCACACATGTACAAATATAAAGGAAGTCACAAGAATTCAAGTCTCCCTCTTGAGGATCAAACACAATAAACCCTAGTAAAGATAGTAATTCAACAATTACAGAGCATAAATCCACCTTCTACATCAACAAATCAACAATTTGAGTAATAAAGAAGGATCCAAAACAAAAATTTAGAAGACATACATACTCCATTAGAAAAGCAAACTGGAGAACTCATGATATCTCAATAAACAATCAACCATGTACAGCTTCATGATCATTGAAAATCGTACAAATCAGTTAAAACCTTATACCAGAATTCATCTGAGTAATAAAGACAGACCCAAAACAAAAAATTTAGAAGAGATACAGCACGATTTACACTGATCAAGCCTTATAGAAGAGCAAGCGATAGAAAAGCAATCTCGTACCAAAATTATTAATCTCAGGTGAACAAAGTACACACGTTTGTAGAGAATTGAACCCAAAGGAAGATAAGCCAAAGGAAAACAAAAATTGAACACTACATAGAAGCTTAAACACCAAATTGAACACTTAAACTAAAAAGGGTGAGCAAATCGAACCAGCAGAAGCAAATACTTACCAATTTGTTGGTGAGAGCGAGGTCTAGCCGAACACTGAACCAGCAGAAGCCAAGAACAGACTGAGGTTGAGCCTAAGAGCGACAAGCTATGAGACTGAGAGCGATGAGCGGAGGCCGAAACTGAACCATGAGAAGTGATGAACAGAGAGAGCCACGATGAGATAGAGACGACGGGCGAGATCTGAGATTGAGTGAGCAACAGACTATCGGACGAGAGTGTTTTATTTGAACGAGGGTAAAAAAGTAATTAATCTATTTTCCCTCTTAAAACCCTCTATATTGGGGGAACTTTATTTTTTAGAAGAAGGTTTTGGGAGATTTGTAAAAATCCCTGATTACCTCCTCTCTTATTTTTAAAACTTGCAAACAAAGGAAGGGACTACCAAAACCCTCCATTCCCTTTCTTTTTCCTCCAAAATGGAACTCCCAAACAAAACCTAAGAGAAATGAAATAAATAGGAAATAAAAAGAAAAGGTCAAACAAAATAATCCAGCATTTTTTTAAAATTTTCAAAATTGAAAACTATTATTATTAGGCCTCTTTGGATTAGCAGTGATTTATTTTCTATCTGACTTTTGCAGAAGTCTGATAGAACAAAAGTTATGTTGTAAATATAATTTGTGTTTGAATTGATGATTGTAGAAATGGCGAGGCCCACGTCAAAAAGCGAAGAGCTTTTTCCTAAAAGCTATCTTATGAAGTTTTTTTTATAAACGGACTTTTAGGAGTTTTTTTTTTAAAAAAAAAAAAAAAAGTTCAGTGGACTTAAAGCTATACCCAAACACTCCATTTAAGACTTTTTCCCTACTACTACTTTTCTGCTGGCTTTTTTTCACTTAAAGCTACCCTAATGCTCTCTCCCCAAACAGGGCCATCCCTAAGCTAAGCTAAACTATTTCTATTTTATTTTAAATCCAACATATTTATAATCAAAATCACACAAGCAATGCATCATTTTTTGATTTGATCTTATAATAATATAATCTCATAAATCTCTCAAAATTGCATACATAACTCTCCAAATATCTTCAAAATCTAAAATTCGAGTTATCACACCCCACAATTGCATCAAATCTTGTTCTCAAGATTTTAAATTCTAAAATAACCAAATTTAAGAAAACCATAGAAGCAAGATTTTTACAGCAAGCACTACAAAATATTGAAGTCAATTTAAACTTTCAAGAATTTGTATCAAATCTTATCCTCAAGATTTTAAATTCTAAAATAACCAATTTTAAGAACACCATAGAAGCAAGATTTTTACTGCAAGCACTACAAAATTGAAGTCAATTCAAACTTTCAAGAATTTGTATCAAATCTTATCCTCAAGATTTTAAATTCTAAAATAACCAAGTTTAAGAACACCATAGAAGCAAGATTTTTACAGCAATCACTACAAAATTGAAGTCAATTCAAACTTTCAAGAATTAAAATTCTCAAAAATCTTTTCCATCTCCCAAAAATGCAAGTATCAAGGTAATTAATTGGAAAAGATAAATCACAATAAAATGTCCCTCACATGTCAAGTCTTTACACCTATTTCTCAAGATATTCAAGGGCTTGAATTTCACTCAATTCCACTTATTGCAACTTATCTACCAAGCTTGTTCCTCATCTCATTCTCCACTATATTATTATTCCATTACGTACACAAATCAAAAGGATTTTGATAATAGATAAATTCTTTAGTTAGTACTAAGTAATTCAATAAAAATATAGAGAATGAAGGGATATTTATATCATTCATTGTTTTTTAGCTTGAGCTGTTGTAGGTTCCTTTTTTACGCAACCGTGCACATGTGTAATTCAGCACTGGTTACTCAATTACTCCAATAGGCTCCTCAAGAGGCTTTTAGCTCAACTTATAACCCTCTTTGACTTAACAATTTGACACGAGTGCCAACATTGGTGATGAAGTGCCCCCAGTTACTAAGTCAAGTCTAGATATGTCAGCGAAGTTGTTATTATTGTTCTTATTCTTTCTTTTCTTTTCCTTTTCAACTCCTTCAACCTCCTTTATTTTTATCCACTTAGCACTTACTAGAGTAACTAATAAAAATGAATGCCTAAATCATCTTTATGTATGGAAAGGAAATTTTTCCGCTTCAAATAAGATTCAAAACAAGTTCTAGAGATAAAATCATAATAAGTGTACTCTCTCTTAGAAAGACGAAAAATTTAAGCTTAAATTCCTCACGGGTTTTGACATCCTAAAGTAAAGTACCCAAACCAAATCTTTAACTCTTTACTAATATTTAAAGAACATAGAATCAATTCCTAATCAAATTCACTCCTTTTCATGTTCAAATCAAACCAATTGTGATAGTGCTCACGACTTCCAAAATAATTTTTTTAAAAAAAAATTGAGGATTGGGTAAGTCATGTAAAATTAAGGATATCCTCACCTCCACACTTAAATGTTACATTGTCCTCAATGTGAACAAGTAACAAAAAGTAATGGAAGTAAAGAACAACCATATATAAGTGTAAGGGTGACACTAATTTCAGAGATTTCAGATTTCCACATATTAAATAGCTCAAGTGCTAACAACTACTCAATAGCCATCACAAATAGTCATAACATGCATATCCAACTAAGACCAGCACTCATTCCCAACAATATATCCTCAACAATAAAATAAAACAAATCAAAGAAAAGTAGAAGGGAAACTCCCTTATTTGTCTGTGACTTGCGCTTTCAATTCTTGCTACTAAAGTGGAACACCTCATTAAGGGCTTTGAACAGTCTTACAAAATCAAATAAAGCAGCAAATCATACATTGGGTTGCCTCCCAAAAAACGCTTGGTTTATAGTCCTCAACCTGACTATATCAACAATATAAGTAGGTGATGACATGAGGTGAACCATTGTTTGCCGGTTCACTTCACCACCATGATAATGCTTCATTCTTTGCCCATTCACTTTAAAGCAATCTCCTGTTCTCTCATTTTTACCTTCAATTGCACCTTTTGATGACACCGAAACCACTCTGAAAGGACCAAACCACCTGATTTAAGCTTCCCAAGAAATAATTGAAGTCTTGAGTTGAAGAGAAGCACTAACTGCCCTGGCTCAAAAGATCACTTCAAGATATGACCGTTACCTATTTCTTTGTTCTTTCTTTATATAATCGTGCATTATCATATGCTTGAAGTCTGAATTCTTCCAACTCATTCAGTTGAAACAACCTTTTAGCTCCCACTTGATGATGGTTCATATTAGTTTCTTAATTGCCCACCATGCTTTATATTCCAAGTCAAGTGGTAAATGACACACTTTTTCGAAAACCAAACGGTATGGTAACATGCCAATTGGTATACGAAAAACTGTCCTATAAGCCTAAAAAACATCATCAAGCTTGTTAGACCAATTTTTTCTAGTTAGGTCCACAGTCTTCTCAAGAATGCTCTTAATTTCCCTGTTAGTCAACTCACACAAACTATCTTTTTCTAGTTGGGCCCACAGTCTTCTCAAGAATCCTCTTAATTTCCCTGTTAGTCAATTCACACAAACTATCACACAAACCATTAGTTTGTGGATGGTATGCAAGTGGCATCCGGTAGTGCACTCTAAATTTTTCTAAGAGATAAAATTTTTATTGGGAAGGCTTGCTGGTTGCACCTAGGGTGAAAAAATGAATAAAGTTGAAAGCAAAAGTTGTTGCCTTTCTTAAAAATAGTGCCAACCGCGTTCGGCTTCTCTCTCATGCTTTTCCATCCATTGCCTCTCCTTAGGCCCCGTTTGGATCAAAGAAAAGATGGGAAAGGAAAGGAATTGAAATGAAAAGAATGGAATGGAATGGAAAATATTTTGTCTCGATGCGTTTGGTTCGCACTGGAAAAGAAAATAGGTTGATAAGAAAATCTTTGTTTGGTTGAAAGAAAATAAGGTAGGAAAATAAGACAAAATACCATCTTGCCCCTAAAAAAATATTATTTTAAACAACACTGAGAGATGCGCACACGAAGAGTCATGCACTTGAGTGTGCATCATGCACACTCGAGTGCACATTGTATTGAGTGTGCACGACACTGGAGAGTGTGCACAAGAGTGCACACTCAATACAGTGTGCACTCTTGTGCACACTAGAGTGTGCACGATGCACACTGGAGTGAGCACTCCAGTGTGCATCATGCATACTAGAGTGTGCACGAAGCACACTCTGCATTTCTCTTCCTCCTTCCTTCGGTCGCGATTCTCTTCCATTTCCGTCACCTCCGGTCTGATGATTTCGCAGTGACAATCAATTTAAGGCGAACACCAGCTAATTCAAATACATGAACCTTTGAATCGGAGGAGGTATTGATCCTCATTGGTTACTGGAAGGGAGAAGCTTGAGAGAGGCATTGTGCGTCTTGTGTCAAAGGGGATACATAACTGCTATCACCGTCGTGGGTTGTAGAATAAATTGTTATCACCGCCGTGAATAAACGTTGGGGGTGACCAATTTGATTCTCTCTAAATCATCCTTTGATTTCCTCTGAGCAGATTACTTTTTCTTTTTTTTGCTATGACAGAAAATGATGCAGATCAGGGAACGCCGTCTGGGCCATGGTGAGTGGAAGGGCAAAGTCGACTTCCGCCATTTTCGTAAGCGCCGGAAAATGTGGTGGGAACCCATTTTCATTTAAACGTAGGAGAATGGACGGCCGCGGGAAAATATTTTCATTCAGAAAATTCGAACCAAACAACTGCCGCCAATTGAAAATCTACATTTTCCTTTTCCATAGCTTGATTTTCAGTGATCCAAACGGGGCATAGTTCAAAAACAATGCCGTTTTGTGCTTAAAAGTGATCCAAACGGGGTAGTTCAAAAACAATGCCGTTTTGTGCTTAAAATTAGATCCAAACCAAACTAAATTAAACCGTGCGTTTCATATGCCTTTTTAATTTTTTTTTTTAAAATTGTTTATTTATATATATTATAAATATCTGTCATTCTTCTTTCCTAAATGTGTTGCTGGTGTCTTTTGCTCCCCCAGTCGTGGGCTTTTCTTTGTGTTCTGTTTTCTACTGTTGAGGCTATTAGGTCTACACTAATCTTATTTATCATCCTTATACTAGCTCACTAGCCTTTTTACCATAACTTTTTATCTTTTAAATAAATTGTCCTTTTATGAATAAAAAAACAATTATTCATAGTGCTGATAGAGAGTTGTGGGATATATGGGGATGTGCCGACTACATGGGGACAATCGATCACCTTTTATGAATAAAAAAACAATTATTCATAGTACCCTATGGATGCTTAGCAATGTTTGTGGAGGATAAATGTTCCTGCCAGTAATGCTTTTGATTTTAGCTGCATAATATATTTGCAACTAGTCGATTCTTTCTTTCAAGCCTTACGTTGCCATTGTTACTCGAAAAAAAAGAGAGTTGTGGGATATCTTCCCTGTGTAACATTTTCTTATTGTTAACAGTAGTAGACTTATCCAAGAGGATATGAGAATGATTGAACCTAGAAACACCCAGAGAACGAAATAAAGTTTTTCTGTACAAAGTTTTGTGTGAACTATCTGTATTTCTTAGAGTGAGCATCTTTTATTGTCCCCCTTGTAATTTAGTACCAATTGTTTTGAAAAAAATAAGAGTGATTTACTTAATAATTTAGTTAAACATAATTATATGCCAAAGAGATGCTTTTGGTTATGGATTATCTATATTTATGTACATACTAATAGCATCTCATAACAAAATGAAATAGATCTCTACTTTCATATGTTCGATTATCTTTATTTATTGTTGGGTTAATTGTACATGAAAGAACATACTACACTACCATCAATATTGTTTTTGTGTTTAACTAAGGCATTATCATCAGCGGCAGCAGAAGAGCCGCACCTGACACCACCAACAAACCTGATAAAATAATAACAAATATAACAACAAAAATCAAACACTACAAACATTTTTTAAGTGGAATAGTAGATCAAACGTGAAATACTGTCTTGAATGCCAAGAACTTCTCTGAAAGAGATACATACATTTTACCTTAACCTTCTCCTTTTACTTTTTTTATCATCATATTTTTTAACTAATTTTTGATTGTAGGGTAAGGAATATGTAACAATGATATGGTCAACACATCTGATCGCGAGTGCAACTCAAGAGTTAGGAAAAACTTGTTCCATGGGCACAATCACGATAAAGCTGTAGAATGCCTTATATTTGGTTTTGAAGAAGGAGTAAATAATTTTATTATTCTAAATTAGTTTTTGAATATAAATTAGCTAATTCAACTTTTTATTTTGGTTGGAAAAATTTATCATGTGAAATATGAGGGGACACTTTGTTATCGACAAAAATGGTAGGCATCGACACAGGTAAAGTAAGATTTTATACAATATCTCAAGAGCATAATGTTTGCAAGTTCCGATGCCTGCCATTTTTTTCGATAATGAAATGTCCCCAATATGTTTGATATTTCACAAGAAAATTTTTTCTAACCTAAATAAAACGTAGAATTAGCTAATTATATTAAATAACTAATTTAGAATAATAAATAAAATTATTTACTTCTTCTTTAAAGCCAGATATATGGCATTCTGCAGCTTTATCACGATTGTAACTATGAAGTAAGTTTCCTACATCTTGAACTGCACTCACGATTGAGTTGTGTTGAACATTCATTACTACATGTTCTTAATTCTACAATTAGAAATTACTTAGAAAAAGATATGATGGTAAAAAAGTAAAAAGAGAATGTTACGCTAAAATGTTTGCATTACTCTTTTTTGGAGAAGTTCTTAGCATTCAACACAGTATTTCAGGTTTCTGCCATCTCACTTAAAAAATGTTTGAAGTATTTGATTTTTGTTGTTGTGTTTATTACTATTTTTTTAGGTTTGACAGGTTTACTGGGTGTGTCGGGTGCGACTCTTCTGCTACCTCTAACATCAGGGACAACAATAATGCCCCTATTAAACAGAAAAGTAATATTTGTGGTACAATAACATGTTCTACATTGCACAGTTAACCTAACAATAAATAATGATAATCAAAATATATATGAAGATCTATTTAATTTTGCTATAAACTGCTATATAAGCAAAAGCATCTCTTTATGTTTCACTAAATTATCCAATTGAATAACTCACTGTTAATTATTTTTGCTAGAACAATTGGTGACAATAGAGACAATTAAAGGCGCTATAAAACCAATATAAGAAATAGAGATAGTTCAGAAGAGAAGTTTAACAAAACTCTATACAAAAAAACTTTATTTTGTTCTCTAAGTGTTTTTGTGTTCAATCATTCTCACAATATCTTGGATAAGTCCTCTACTTTTTGTTGGCAATAAAAGAAATCCTAGCAACTCCTTTTGTTTGTTTGTTTTTTTTTTTTGAGTCACAATAGCAACGTAAGGCTTGAATAATAAAGTTAGGAAAGAATCAACCAGCTACAAATACATTATGCAGCTAACATCAAAAGCATTACTGGAAGGAACGTTTATCCTCTAGAAACCTTGCTAAGCATCCATAGGGTACAGTTGGCACTAAGGTGATTGTTTGTCCCTATATAGTCAGCAAATCCCCATATATCCCACAACTCTCTATCAACACTATGAATAACTATTTTTTTATTATTATTCATAAAAAGACAATTTATTTAAAAGATAAAAAGTTATGGTAAAAAGGCTAGTGTGCTAGTACAAGGATAAGAAATAGGACTAGCGTAGACCAATAGCCTCAACAGCAGAAAAGAGAAATACAAAGAAAAGCCCATGACTGGGGGAGCAAGAGACACAAGCAACACATTTAAGAAAGAAGAACGAAAAATTTTGAAGTGAGTGTGTGTATATATATAATATATATAAAAAAAAAAGTTTTTTTTTTGGAGGAGTGTTAGGTTAGGTCAATTCATGATATCTGATCGCGCAACCGCTCCAAACAGTATTATGCTAACTTGCATGAATGATTGACCGCCTAATAACCCACAATCTTGGTATATGAGCTCAATAGCTCAATAATTAATCACATTCATCTTAGTTTTTTGATAATGTAGCTTTGTATATATTTTAGATGCAATATATTCATTTTTCACTTTAAAAAAGAGAGGGAGCAGATCAGAACCGAAACGGCAAAAACAATAGATTAAAAAAAAAAAACATATACATACCTCATCCATGTCAGTTTGAACACCATGGAGGAGAAAAAAGGAGAAGAGATTCAATCTTTGCCAAAGAAAAGTTTCAACCTTTGCTGCAGCCTGAAGCTGTAAATATGGTAGGAGAAATTGTAGATCTGGGTTCAGTGACACACACCAGGACGCATAAGGTAGTTAAAAACAAGAAAATGGCAAAGAATATAGGATCAGAGTTCAATAAATGGTGTGAAAATGATGTAGTATAGGAGCAGAAATAGTAAGAATCAATAAAAAGGTGATTTGTGATCATATCACGAGTGCCTTATGATTTGCATTAGTTTCGAGAGATGATAATATATAGCTAGGCTTTTCTACGTAGGTTTCGGTAGGGCTGAGAGTAAGAGTTTACAGCAGTGAGGATGAAGAGTAATGAAATGGAGAGAGTAGGAGCAACTAGTCATATAAAAGAAAGGAACACAGGGGAAAGGGGAAGAAAAGAGAAAAGTTATCAGAATTTCTGTGGATGGTAGTTAGAACGAAAAGTAAGTGAAAAGGACAGGTATTTATGTAATGGAGCTGAGAGAGAGGATGGAGTAGCGAAATCAATCTAAAAGAAGACAAGAATATGATATTGTTTGAGTCATCAAGGAAGAAGAACCAGAACTGGTCCAATGTTCCCATGGGATAGCGGTCATACAAGTTGTTTTTTTTTTCAGACAAGCTTTTACAGAAGTGGCTTGTGGACTTATAAAAAAAACCATGATGTTATTTTAATAAAAGAGGGAGGGACTCAGTATCTTTTCTTCATTAGGTATTTAATCTTTTCTACAACCATAATTGGAAAGAAACAATGAACAGAAACGCAGACAAAGCCGTCTAATATCATATTAAGATAGGCAAGACATATAGACAAGCATAAGAATTCAGAATCTCCACATTCTCGACAAAAGTGGCAATCTAAACGATAAAGGCCTAAGAAACTATAGTTAATGAAAATTATAGATTTCTTATAATTAATTTTTTTCAAAACACATCATTCTCTTGTTAATTCAGCATCTTCACTTCCTCCAGAAAAGAGGCAATCTAAATAACAAAGGCCTAAGAAACCAACCTTTACACAGTTTAGAACTCTCAATTTACCAACCAGGAAACCATTTATTCACAACCCTCAATATGCCTGAGTCGACGCCATGTGAGCAATCAAGTTGACAACACGTGTGCTGCAGCATTACACACAAAGCAAGCATTCGCTAATTAGATATCAATGGGTTGGTAATTTTCCTGAGAAAAGACCCCTTAACCCCTCCCTTACCAGCTGTAAAGATGCCGCTACCATGCAATGGTAAGAAATCATGTGCCAAAAACAACAAGAAGAAGAAATATGAATTACCGGTAACCCCACTCGTTGCCATACCTAGCAACAAGCAAAATCACCAGGATCGAAAGCCATGGGTACAAATCATTGTAGGAAAAAGGAACAAAATCGCAGAACAAAAGCAAATCACAGAACACAAATCTCCGGCACAAAAAAAAAAAAAAAAAAAAAAAAAAAAGATCGAAAGAAGAAATCACCAAGAGATGATGCAAATCGACCCAAGATCCGGTGAGTTTCAGGATCAGATAGCTTGAGCGGATGAGTTTCAACGGCGACAGAAAGCTATCTCAGGCAACGGACTGTAGCTCGTGTATACCTGGAAATGGACTATGCAACGCAGGCGAGGCAACGCGATCGGATATTGCTGACACTCTCTCAGACACGCTATTGAAAAAACAAAAAGGGACTTCAAACTCGTTTATAGCAGCTGAGACTTTCGGGAGGTAGCTCGTTTGGCAGGAAGAGGAGGTGTGGGAATTAATTTCCCAGTAAATGCCAACTTGAGACCGTCCTGAGATGAGCAGAGGAGCAGAGGAGGTGTGGATTAATTTCGCCTTTAATTGGACTGACACCACAGGACAACGGAGTAGCTGGTTTTGCCAGGAAGATGAGCAGAGGAGCAGCGACCGTATGCCAGGCCGAAATCAAGATGAGTAGAGGAAGACAGTATGCTAGGAAGGAGGAGGGGTAGGTCGTGTTGGCATTGATGGGAAATGGAAGTAGCTGGCCAACGGTCGAAAGTCAGTCCAACGCTGGAAATTTTGGCTTCAACGAGATGGAGCTTTTTTCTCTGTTGAAGGTGGTGGGAGGAGGATGTCATTCTGGACTCGGGATTCATACAATAGGCATCAACTGGTGCCTTTTTGCTTGAAGCGTCTCTTTAAAGTTTCAGAGTTGGTATTCAATTATTGGGAAATTTACCAAAATAGAAATAAAATAAAAAAGAATTACCAATTTGGAGCACTGTTGAAACTATGTACCGAAGTAATGCTGACGTCACAAGTGGCGTCGAACCTTCTAACGCCACTAGTGGCGTCGTACCTTCTGACGCCACTAGTGGCAGAGTCAATTTTTTTTAAGTTAAAATTTGGGTTTCCTCTCTTTAAAAAAAATTAAAAAATCGATTCTGCCACTAGTGGCGTCGGAAGGTACGACGCCACTAGTGGCGTCGTACTTTCTGACGCCACTTATGTGGCGTCAGAAAGTACGACACCATTTGTGACGTCAGCATTATTTCGGTATATAGTTTCAACAGTGCTCTAAACTGATAAATATTTTTTTTTAAATTTTTATTTTGGTAAATTTCCCTCAATTATTCATTGTCTTTTCCATCCTTCACAAGTCCATATCCATGTATCTTCGTTTTTGTCCTCTCTGCCATTAATGTTTCTGTTTTTTACAAGCGTATCCGTGTTGCTTTTCCAGCCCTATGAATGAAAGCTACTTAAACAATTCTACAACTAAGGGTTTTGTCATGTTTCTGTGCATTTTTTTTGGTTAAGATGTAAAAATATGTGTGTTTTATTTGGGTTCAAGTTAGGTACTTTTTTTAGATGTAAAAGTGTATACGTGGTTATGAATTATATGCAAAAATATCGTTTAATAGTTCAGTTTGACTTTTTTTACTGATTGGACGATGACATAACTTTCAAAGATGCAAACACATGTGGTTTGGCCAAATAGAACCTCCTACACCAAATGTTTTTTTCTAATTTAATAATTTTATTTCAATAAAAAAATTATTATTTCTCTAGTTATAATTTCTCGGTGGCCAAATTTTTTCTTCTGATTTATCATTTTGGAAAGGAGGATTTGTTCAATGGGTAAAAACGGTAAAAAAATTTATTTCCATAATTTTTTTAATCATTATTAAATTTTCTAATTAATAATTGATAAATGAGTATTTATAAATTTGAAATTTGATATTATAAATAATATATTTATAATAATAAATTTGAAAAATAAATATTTAAAGAAATAATTCATTTACTTTGAAAAAGTCAACTTTATAACTATGAGTAGATTTACTTGCATTCCTCATATAAATAAAAATAACTCATTTAGAGGTGTAAATGTTTAATAATATTGTTCGGTTTTGATTGAAAAATTATTTAAATAATTTTTGGTTCAATTTGTTAGATCAAAAAATTAAAATTATTTTTAATTAGATATAGTATATATAATATTAAATTTCAAATGCATAAATACTCATTTATTAATTATTACTTAGAAAATTTAATAAGGATTAAAAAAATTAAAAAAATAAAAAATTTGGCCTTCCGGAATTATATCTTGAGAAATAATAATTTTCCCTTAATTGAAATAAAATTATTAAATTAAAGAGAAGAACTTGGTGTTAGGCACTCTTTTTGCCAAACCACATGTGTATTTTTACACATTTGAAAGCTACGTTATCGTCCTGTTAACAAAAAAAGTCAAATTTAACAGTCAAACAATATTTTTGCACATAATTTATAATCACGTGTGTACTTTTGTACCTAAAAAAAGCACTTGGTGTTGGACACTCATCAAGATAAAGCACATGTACATTTTTAAACTTTAATCTATTCTTTTTTCATTGTGATAGAAATGCTTTTAATGTGTTCCATTTTAAAGATTTCGAATTTGAATTTCGAAATCACATTTGTTGAAAAGTCTGGATCTTTGAGATAATTGCAAAAGTATGTGACTCTTCTCCAACCTGGCACGCATTTCCTTTCTTAGCATTTTGTAGTGTTTTGGCCATTTGAAAACGAAATAGATAGATGATGGTTTTGATCACATGAACAAAAAACCTAATACGATTTTCTTTCTACGCAAATTAAAAGCAACTAAAAATGTAGTAGCATTATGATATTGTTTTAATGTTCTAATTTTAAAAAAAAAAAAATTAGAGGTGATATTGTTTGAAAATTAAACCCCATGAACCCCTAGGCTCAATCTCATATAAACAAAGTTGCTCCCTCCAATCTACTATATAAATCATTTTAACTAATTCAGTAGAACCAAGTAAAATAGTAGTTTACTCATTAAATTTATCTTAAATTGAAAGAAAAATTTTAACTTTACCCATATTAAACAAGGAATTAAAGAAGAGAGAAAAATATAGAAAATCATATTTAAACATTTATTATATGGGCAAAATTGACAAATAAAAATAAATTACTCTCTAAGTGATTTATATTGTGGACTAAAGGAATTGTTAATTTATTTAGGTTTTTTTTTCTATAACTTCAAAATTTCAATCAATTGGCAAAAATTCCTTGTTTGAAATTAGTTAGAAGGACTTGACTTTAAATACTAAGACTTTTCATATATGGAATCCTTCAAAGTATTGGTACCTTCTGCATATGAAAACATATCAGGTTTTTTTTAGCCAACATAATTTTTAAACATGGATTTTTCACCAATTTTCTCTAAAATTTAAGTGAGGGAGACCTAATTCCTCATCTCTACTATTTATTTTTTCACCGACAATGAATATGTTAGATAGGTAAATGGTAGTGGTCGATGGATTATGAATCAAAATCTCTTAGGGCCCGTTTTGTAACACCCCGAATTCCATATCACTTAATGCATCTGTTGACACGTAGTACTGTGGAATACAGTATTGACAAATCAGAGTAATGCGAAATAGAGAGTATACATTATCGTTTGGATGATGAGTATCTGATAAAGTGCCCAGACATAAGCTGATATAACAAAAAATCCTGAAGGAATATTCAAGCCAAAACTGATCCTTCTTCCAAACTTTGTTTTGTCTGGTGTCCCATCACGCTCTCCATTCATCGGTGCATTTTCATGGCTTTGTCCATGCTATTTTCTCAAACTTAGGTTCATTTCCCGAACCTTTAGTAAAGTCTAAGATTCAAAACAAATTGAATTTTAGGTAACTGTTAACCTTATAAACAGGTATGAAATGTAAATAACAGTATAACACATGTACAAGCATAGAATAATTCACAGTAAACAAGTCCCACTGTTAACTGCAACTAACAGCCAAAGACCTCAGCCCTTTAGGACACGCAGCCCTATGAGACACGCAGCCTCAAAATCCATAGCTAGGAAATAAACATGTAAATTATCTAGCAAACATAATCAGTCATACATGAATACATACATACATGCTAATAAGAGTTAAAGTTACTGTACGCGAACGTACATTCCTTCCACGTGACTAGTAATACGCCCATCCTTTGAATCTGACTCCGGACATCCAGATATCCTAACATATTACCATATCACTTAGAATAATGTCCTAAGGGTTATTTATGCCACATTTGACCATTTTACCCTTAGTGGATTTGTTATTCCAATTTTACTCTTACATTTGTTTAAAAACGCTATTTTCAGCATTTAGCCCAGATTTTTCACTAACTTTGAAAAATCATAATTAATTCCAAAAAAAAAAAAAATCGAAATGAGGTTCCGTAAAATTCCACACAATCCTTGACATTTCTATTTTTGAGGAAAAATAACGGAACAAACTCGAAATCTCTGTATCATTCCCGGTTTTAACGTTTCTCCACACTGTTCAGATTGTAACCCAGTAATAAGGCTTAACTTCAAAAATTATGATCTCCTTGTCTAGAGCTCAAAACGTTACAAATTATATATCAATGGAAAGCCCTAGATGTATACTACACATCTGGAAAGTTTCATAATTTTTAGAAATTTTTTACTTATTCCGAAATGCAACGTCATATAACTGTCTCCAGCATCTTTCTAAAACATTACCAGATTCATAACTCAACTTCCAAAAATCATAACTGGAGTTATAGACCTCCATTTTAGGTGATCCAAAGCTCATATTAAACCTTAAGTATATTAATTTCTCCTGTAAAAATTTCAGAGACAAACTCAAAGGTTTACCATCCCAAAATGGAGCCCGAAAATCACTGTTCATTTCTAGAAACAGAAATCCTTCAATGTTCATGGTTCAACTTTGAAAAATCATAACTCCCATTCTACATATCCGTTTTGGGTGTTCTTTGGCTCGTTTTAAAGATTAAGATGTCTAATATATGTCCAAAAAAATTTCAGGTTCAAAAGAGTTCGTTTACCCTAGTCTTGCCTTACTCAAAAATCAGCATTCAGTCAGCACATGTAAAGTACTGTTCATTCATGAAAATACTGTAGCATACGTTCTTTGACTCTGTTTCTCATGTTTTTCATGATTTTGCTTCAAACTCATAAAACCCAATGTGCAGAAATCATGGAAACTAGAAGTAAAAGTCTTCAAAGAACTCACCTAAGTCAACACTCAAGCTTGCATGCAACATGAGCATTATTTTTTTGCCTTTGTTTTCCTTCTTCGGTGCTTCCTCTCATTCACAATTTTCTGCCTCTGTTTCTCTGCGTTTCTGTTTTGTATTTTCTGTCTCTCACTCTCTTCCACGTACTGGCTGAACCAAATAAGAAAGAGTAGAGTATTCGTGTGATTGAATGAAGTAGGAGAAATTTGGTGAAGTTGGTAGATATTGATAAAAGTGGGTGAGGTAGGAAGATGATGTTAGCCGTGAGTTTTTCAAGAGGGTGTGTGTGTACTAGTTGCTGCAACTTTAAGAGAACTTTGAGAGTAGAGTGTTCATACGTGATCCTTCATGCTTCTGTCCAAAAATGAAATAAGAAGGAAGATGTGTGTTTTGTACAAATATCCTTCCATTTCACACCTCATCCACACTTCACCAATTTTTAACTCCTACGGTATATGAATACACATCCTCCAAACTAGAGGATTATTGCTGCTGATTCTAGGGGCAGCAGAAGGGTCATATCCGACTCACCCAGTAAACCTGACAAAATAATAACAAATACAACAACAAATAACAAAAACTTCAAACATTTTTTAAGTGAAATAGTAGGAAACACACCCTACTATGTTGAATACCAAGAGTAATATATACATGTACTCTACCCTTCTCCTTTTACTTTTTTACCATCATAGTTTTTGGAAATAATTTTTGATTGTAGAGCTAGGAATATGTAGCACCCGCATGGTCAAAACATCTCAATCATAAGTGCAGCTCTAGATATAGGAAACTTATTCTGTGGGCATAATTGTGATAAACTGCAAAATGTCTTATATCTGGCTTTGAAGGAGGAGTAAATAATTTTATTTACTATTCTAAATTAGTTTATTTTAATACAAATTAGTTAATTGAACGTTTTATTTAAGTTGGAAAAATCTATCATGTGAAATATGATGATGGGGACATTTCATCATCCACAGAAATGGCGGGTAGAAATGATGAAATGTCTTTATCATATTTCACATTTGATCATTTGCATGTCCTTTGAATCGATGATGAAATGTTTCCATCATATTTCACATCATAAATTTTTCTAACCTAAATAAAATGTAGAATTAGCTCATTCATATTAAAAAATAATAATTTAGAATAATAAAAAAATTATAAACTCTTTCTTCAAAGTCAGATATAAGATATTCTACAACTTTATCTCGATTGTACCCATGTAATAAGTTTTATACATCTTGAGTTGCACTTATGATCAGGATTTTTTTTGACTATTCTTGTTACTTATTCCTTGCTTTACAATCATAAATTTGTTAAAAAAAATATGATGATATAAAAAGTAAAAGCAGAAGGCTAAGGTAAAATGCATGCATTTCTTTTGAAGAAATTCTTGGCATTTTACATAGTATTTCAAGTTTCCTACTATCCCACTTAAAAAATATTTGAAGTATTTGATCCTTATTGTGGTATTTTTAATTATTTTATCAGGTTTGCTAGGTTTGTTGGGATATCGGGTGTGGCTCTTCTGCTGCCCCTGACATCAGGGGCAGCAATAATGTCTTTGTTAAAGACAAAAACAATATTGGTAGTAAAGTAATATGTTATTTCTTGAGAAAAAAAAAGTAAAGTAATATGTTATTCCATGCAAATAAAAAACGATAATCAAATATATGAACATGAAGATCTATTTAATTTTGTTATGAAATGCTATTGGTTTGTATATGTATATATAGATAATCTATAAGCAAAAGCATCTCTTTGGCCTACTATGTGTAACTAAATAATTGAATAACTCATTGTTTATTTTATTTTATTTTTTTGACAGAAAAATTGACATGAGGGACAATTAAAGGCGCTATAAAACCACTCTAAGAAATAAAGATAGTTCAGAAGTGAAGTGTGAAGTTCAACAAAACTCTGTGCAAGAAAACTTTATCTTGTTCTCCAAGTGTTTATGGGGTTCAATCATGCCTACACATGTTTAATTACTTGGAATGGAGTAGGAATTAATGGACTGATGAAGAGCTAGTAACCATCTTGGATTTGGATATTTGTGGAAGTGCTTAGGGGGCATTTTGTGTTTATTGCGTCGTTGTAGACACCATTCTTAATTTACGAACACTTCACCAATTCGATACCTAATTTCTGATTCCACACCTTGGTTTCGGGTTTATTTTTTCTGTTTCATGGGGATTTATTCCAAAACTAAGGGTGAAAATGAGATTCTTAAAGAATCCCTTCTATATAGTCATCCAGATGATTCTAATTTATCAACCAAAGGAAGTGAAATTGTCACTCCTCAATAAAATGTTGGAATTTTCAGTATTCTCAAATTCTCTTAGACAAGCCCTCTATTTTCTATTGGTAATAAGAAAATCCCAGACATGGATGATATCCCTCAACTCTTTTTTTTTTTTTTGGGGGGGGGGGGGGTTACAATGGCAACCCAAGGCTTAAATAATAAGGCTAGGGAGGAATCCTAGACGACCTATTACAAAAACATTAAGCAGCTAAAATCAAAAACATTACTGGCAAGAACCATTATTAGAGAAGGTACTTTTAACATTCATTTTTAGAACCTAAGAGGATTGTTTTCAGGGAGCAGTGTAAATGAGCGTAGTTGAAAATTTTGACAATCAACATCCGCTTCAAAAGCAGACATTGTAAATGTAACTTACGATGTCCGTTTTATGAAAATTAGAGGTGGATAGTGGGTTCTCTCTTTTAAGAAAAGGCTACGGTTCACATATGTTTTTCTGAAAACAGAGGTGGAAAGTGGATTATTTTTTAAAAAAATGGGGGTTTTTTTTTTGGATTGGAATGGCCTCGATCCAATCCAATAACATCCTCTAAATTTATTCCAAGTAAATAAGAAGACTAACTCACATATCAAGTGAAAAGTTTTTGTATAGCATTGACAGCTTTTGTATGGCCAGATAGTGCCACAGACAGCCTTTCAAGTATCAGGTTTAGATTTGTTGACCTCTAGCTTTATTTATCAACAATGATAAAATGCTTGGAGGTAGATCAGTATCCAAGAAGCTTCCTGAGATTATGAGCAATAACATGTCGCAAAATGAGTGGATTTTGCCGATGAAATTTAATCTAAACGCAATGAAATAAAACCATATACAACAAAAGGTCTATGAAAGGGAAAAAAGTGATCAAGAAATTGCAGATGTTGCAAGCTTTAAATCAAGCAACTAGCAAGCTACTTTTCAGCTTACTTATTTCCCTAACTACTAGTAGTGCATATCTTTAAATTGGAAAGTGGCATGAACTATCTCAAAAGAAATTATATTTAAGCAAAGAACCATAATACAATCAAGCTCATGTATTTACTATCATCCCATCTTTATTGAGTAGTGGCGCAAAGAAAATTCAGGATCAATCAAAGAAGCAGTTATAGACAGATCAAATGTATATACTATCATCCCAATTATTTTCGAGATTAAATTTAGTAAGTTATTACAAATCGCTTTCATAGTTGAAAGATCTGAGTTATATAACCTTTTCATAGCAGAACCAATAATCATGTCATCCCATACCTGGACCAAAACCGAATTTACTGAATTTCTGTAGCACTAATAAGGAAACAGACAGCTCAAAATCCTCATAACCAACAGATCAAAAAAGAAAAAAGCAGATGAATAGTGAATGTTTCACTACTGATACTTGACCTAAAAGACATTAGATCCCACAGATATGACCGCAATGTATGCTAGCTATTTCCCATTTTCTGCTGCAGCTCAAAACAACTCTTGTTTACTTAACTACCTCATATCATTTTCAACTCAGATCAACACGTCTTTGATCTGATCAGGCACTGCCTTCACAGATATGACGGCAATGTATGCTGCACCCTGGAGTTGTAAATATGGTACGAGAAACTGTAGATCTGGGCTCAGTGACACACACCAGGACGCATGAGGTAGTTAAATAAACAAGAGTTGATCTGAGCTGAAATTGATGTAGTAGTGGAGCAGAAATAGTAAGAATTAATAAAAAGATGAAAGGAAGAAGGAAGCAGAGATAAAGTTGTGATTATATCACGAGTGCCTTATGATTTGCCTTAGTTTGGAGAGATGATTTATAGCTAGGCTTTTCTACGTAGGATTCGGTAGGGATGAGAGTAAAAGGTTAAAGCAGTGAGGATGAAGAGTAATGAAATGGAGAGGGTAGGAGTACCTAGTCAGATAAAAGAAAGGAACACGGGAAAGGGGAAGAAAAGAGAAAAGTTATCAGAATTTCTGGGGATGGTAGTTTGAACGAAAATTAAGAGAAAAGGGCAAGTATTTATGTAATGGAGCTGAGAGAGGATGGAGTAGGGAAATCAATCTAAAAGAAGACAAGAATATGAGATTGTTTGAGCCATCAAGGAAGAAGAAGACATATGAACGTTAAAGTCATATGAACGTTAGACCCAATCTGTCATTGTTAGGACAAAACTGCTCACTTGATGGTTGATGATGCCAGTGTAGTTGATGCCTCCCTTGTTACGTTGTACTAGTCACAGCGTTAAATTGGGGTGTTAAAGAAGAGGGGGGGGGGGTACTTTTATCACAAAAAGAGATGAGGAAAAGTAAAATCACAGTAAAAGTGCACTGACGATTGATCATAGAAAGGAGAGGAGGAAGGTACATCACATGGAAAAACGAAGCAGGCAAATTATAAAAACAAAACAAAGCCAAAAAGAGGCAAAAAAAAAATGTTTTACTGAAAGCGACGCAGGTTCCTTAAATGACAAACAATTCTGTCCACATCCTCCAAACTGTGATTTCATTAAATACCCCTCCCTATCTCTTGAATTTACTACTTTGCCACTCCTCTATTTCCTTAAAATAAAATACAACAATTCAGTTAACATTAATCCTAGTTGCTTATTTATATAATTCATAGTTTTATTTTTCTTAATAAAATAAATCTCTTAATTAAGGTTTCACAGTAATGAAAAAAGTGAATTTTGTGAAATATTTTAATTCAATTAATACGCCAACTAATATCTAGGAGGTGTCATATTAGCTGATGAAGTGTAGGCCTTTTTTAATATGAGCTACATTATGTCTGTGTGTTGAAATCCATATATTATAGAGCTTAATGAGGTCTCATTGGTCAGGTCAACATTGGCGGACCTAGGTGTTGCAAAAATTTGGGATTATTTTTTTTTAAAAATTAATACATGTTTGAATGATTGTCCAACCTTAAATTAAGTGTCCACCTTTAATACATCAAGACTCCACTTCGTAATCGGATTGAGGATGAATGGTTGAATGAATGTTTAGCGCCTTAAATTGAAAAATATGTATTTGATAGCATTGATAATAAGGCAATTATGATAAATTTTCAAAAAATAAGGCTTAGAAGAATGACATTATAATTATTTTTATTGTAATATACTTTTGCTATTAAAATATATATACATGAACTTATTGAGTATCCACCCTTGATTGTAATTTATGTAGCTGTACTTCTAATAACACTTAGCATTGTTTTTCTAAATGACAGGTTTGTAAAATAATTGCATCTCCATTATATCATCAATATTCACTTGATTTCATAAATATTTTTTTGATATATATATATATATATATATATATATATATATATATATATATATATATTTATTTTTTTTTTATATTCTTTTTTTTTAATGTATTTAAAACTTTCCTTAAAATAAAAATTTTGGGGACGCTGCCCCCAAATCCCCCCGCTAATTGTGCCCCCCTCAACATTTTTCTGGGTCCGCCCGTGCATGTCAAGATGTAAATTGGCATGCTTATATATCTGTCATGTTTATTATCCACTAGGTTTATTTTTTGTTTACTACATGTGCATATTATACATTGGTTATTATCCACTATTTGAATGTAGGAATAAGGCTATGTGGATTTATTCTTTACCTGATATCCACCTGCAAAAGCCTCAGGATTCATACAATAGGCATCAACTGATGTCCTTTTGTTAAGACTGTAACTTTATTGACGTGACCAATTATATCCACTGTGTGTATTGTTTGGTTAGACATATATTCTTGCACACACAAAAGTCAAGGATTAGCAAGATTCCTTAAACATGAAAGTACTGCCATTTCGAATCCTGACCAGGTCTTTCAGCATAACACACCATATTACAGGTAAGGTTGCCTGAAACATCTCCTTCGTGTTTCATAGTTGGTATTCATTGTTTTTTCTAGGATTAAGTAGTAAATTCGCCCCGAAAGTATACACCGAAAAGTAATGTTGTCCTAAAAATCTTTCCAGGTTCAATGTCGTCCTGAAAAAACTTTTAGGGCAATATTACTCTTCAGTGAAAACTTCCGAAACAAATTTGTTACTTAACCCTTTTTTTCGATCCTTTACATGTCCATATGCCATGTATCTTCGTTTTTGTCCTCTCTGCCATTAATGTTTCTGTTTTTTTAACATATTTTTGTGTATTACTGTCATGGAGGCAGTAGCTGCATGCTGCTTTTCCAACCCTTTGAATGAAAGCTACTTAAACAATTCTACATCTAAGGGACCTGTCATGCTTCTCAATGCATTTTTTTTCATTGGGATATAAATGCTTTTAATGTGTTCCATTTTAAAGATTTTGAATTTGAATGTCGAAATCACATTTATTAAGAGTTTGAAACTTTGCCTCTGAAATGTAAAGCTGATACACTTTTTTCTTTGTGACCTAAAGGATAACATGAAAAGGGAAATTCTATGGTTTCTTCTGCCAATGACCAGTCCTCATTTACCACCAACGAAAGAGAATGGAGCTTCCAACAAAAGCTGTGAAAGCTTCATGAGTCACATGTTTCACCTTTGAAGTAATTGCAAAAGTCTGTAACTCTTCTCCAACTTCGCACGCATTTCCTTTCTTGGTATTCTGCACTATTTTGGCCATTGGAAAACGAAATAGATAGATGATGGTTTTGATCACCTGAACAAAACAAAAAAAAAAACTGCTATGATTTCCTTTCTATGCAAATTAAAAGAACCTAAAAATGTAGCATTATGATATTGTTTTTATGTTTTAATTAAAAAAACTTTAGAGATGATATTGTTTGAAAATTAAGCCCCATGAACTCCACGCTCAGGCTCAGTCTCATATAAACTATAATATCCTCCATATTTTAATTAATTATTTGTCATTGTATTATTAGTTGGTATTTTTGTTAAATCTATTAACGTATAATTAAACATATTTATTTATTTTAGAGTGGATTTAATATCTCTCAAGTTTAGTTTATGTATTAAGAACTTGAGATAACCATTTTCCACTTATTGTACTTGCTTATATGATGTTTGCGAGTTATTCTTAATATATAAATCTATGAAACTATGTTGGTAGTGAAGTTGCCTTGTGGGATTTATTTTGGAATGATTATTGATATTATATGTTATGGATAATGTGTTTTTATGGTTTCTTGAGCTGGAATAATATTATTCTCTTAATGATTATTGTGACGATGTATTATTTTTATAAATCATGTTTGGAATCTTATATATACATGCCAAGATTTTGATGATGTGGAGCGGTGATGGATGTGGAGTGATGATGAGAGTTATTGTGTATATATAATAACACGTAGTATACCATGATTTGGTGCGCAATGGATGGTCTTAGGGCTGCCCTTGGTATCACCCTGTTCCTTTAGCCAGGTTAAGGGTCAGCCATTGGGACATTGACACCTTTGTATATTCGAAGGAAAGGGAACCCATGGTCCAATATGAGTTCTACAGCCTTTGGCCAGGCTATACCTCATTATTGGAGAGCTTGGTGACACCTTTCTATATTCGAAGGAAAGAGAACCCATGGTCCAATATGAGTTCTACAGCCTTTGGTCAGGCTATACCTCATTATTGGAGAGCTTGGTGTAGTCTTGTCATAGAGATTAAACCTATTACATTACAGCCCATGGTTTCTGTCAACAAAATAAGGGTGGGGGTGATAAGGATTGTCAGGGTATCGATTTGTTGCTTAGCATATTATATATGTGATTTATGATATGAAATTTGATTTATAAATTGTGATTTAATAAATTTGTAAATTATAAATCTAGTACTTTGTTATATAAAATGTTTCATTTGGCACCTCACGAGCACATATTAGCATTTATAATGAGCTGGATTGATGGTTACAAATATTTTTCAGATGATAGCTCTCCTGTGAGTCAATCAGGGAAGGCTTCAGAAGTTTAAGTTACTTTTGTTAATGGTAATGCTTTCCCCTTTTTAGTACATGTAGAATTATTGTATATTGTCACGTTAGGACTCACTTGACATACTCTAGTATATTTTAGATATCTATTTAGGCAAATTCTAAAATTAAACAATATTTAGTTTTAAAATATGGGCATAGTAAAATCCAAAGCTTAACTATGTACGTAAAACATTTTAATGAATGGTTTAATTAAGTTAGTAATTAATAATTATCCTTTAAAATGGATAATATTACACAAACAAATTAAATTTACTTCTTACGATCCACTATATAAGTCATTTCAACTAATTCAATAGAATCAAGCAACGCAGTAGTTTACTCATTAAATTTGTCTTAAAATAAAAGAAATTTTTAACTTTACCCAAATTAAAAGAGGAATTAAAGGAGAATCATATTTAAACATTAATTACAGGGGAAACATTGAAAACTAAGCATTAATTAATTGCTCTCCAAGTGACTTAAACTGTGGATCGAAGGTAGTATTAATTTATTTTTATTTTATTTTTTCTATCACTTCAAAATTTCGATCAATCGGGCAAAAATTATTTTTTTGAGAATTTTATTAGTCTGAAGGACTTTACTTATACTGATATTTTTTATATATGAAATCCTTGATAGTACTAATTTCTTCATCTATTACTGGAGTTCGTTGACTAAGCTTCTACTCCCAAATGCGAACAGGCACCATCACCAAGGCAAGGCCTCTGTTTCTAACTTTCCTGCGCCACCTCATCTCCATTGTTTTCTTCATCAGTTTCAAAGAGTATTAGTCCTAGTTTTGATATTAGCCAAGTCTTTGTATTTCAAAAAAAAAAAAAATCCTTTTCAACACCTTAATTATGTGGATGGAAAAAAGAGGAGAGATTCAATTTTTGCAAAAGGAAAGTTTCAACCTCAATAATGTATGCTGCAGCCTGCAGGGTGCAGTTTTCGGAAAGTATACAGCTGTAAATGGCTTTGAAAATACAAGGAAGTCATAAACAACATTCTTTGAACGAATTGAAAGCAGGAGAGCAATAGAAGAAAATGAAAACATAAATACATATAACACTCTTTCCTAAAATGCACACACTAACACCATGGGATTGAATAAACAGACAAGAGTGAAGTAGTAATAATTCCTAGCTAATAAGATTGAGGTTATGTAGGATAGGATTCCTTTCATACAAAAAGACCTAAGTATGGTCAAACAACATATTTACATGCCCACAAAAATGAATGAAAGTCAGTCAGTTGCATCCAAGTCAAGAAATCGAGCATATGCTTTTATATATATTGTTGGAACAAAGTTGTGTTCTCATCGAAACAAAAGTCTGGGACATCGTTAAAGTCATATGAACATAGGAACCAATCTGTCATTGTTGGGACAAAACTGCTCACTTGATGTCGGGGTAGCTGATGCTTCCCTTGTTCCGTTGTACTAGTCATAGGATTGTTGTTCTTATTGTTGTTAGGGTTAGCAGAAGAGGAGGATCTTTTCTGATAATCTATATGGGTGGGTTTTTGTCTAAGTTTCTAGGTTGCATTCCAATGGGCTTTTATGGAGTTTTCAGTTCCTCAAGGCAACTTCTTTGCAATCTCTGCCCATTTATTTCCGATCTCTACGTGTGCTTCAATTCGATCAGTATCTTTTCTCCACTGCATGGTTCCATTATTCTGTCCTACTTTTCATCTCGTATTATACATAGTACATAAAAAATATTTACATATATAGAACCTATGGTTATTTAACTTTACACAAGGTTTTGTTTGTCTATTATTGTATATATCTGCTGTAACTAATGTTGGTCCCATATTTTGTACTCACACACCCTGACCATCATTAGGTACTTTCAGTTGTTAGTTCTTTTCTTTGTTTTAATATCTTAGTATATCTCATTTTAATACTATCATATTATAAGGCCCTTCTGTTAATATGATCTTTTGGGAAGGACCAACTAGCATTTTGCCTTATCTTCTGTCATTATCATGTTTTTTGTCAACAATTTTCTGGTTTTTCTTTTTTAAATGTGGGGGCTTTGTTTCCGATGGGGACAATAACACCAGTGCACTTTGGTCTGTCATATTAAAGAAAGGTGGGTGAAATTTTCTTAAGAGAAAGACCCATATTGAATGGCGCAAGTTTTTTTTTTTTTTTGAATGCTGCGCGCTCCACCAATGTTCGTGTTACCCAGAATAGATTAACATTTTATAAATAAAGTAAAAAGACGGTAAAAGGAACTGACCATTGACCTTGGAAAGGAGAGGAGGAATGTACATCACATTTAAAAGTGGAGCAGCAAATTATAAAAACAAAACGGAGCTAAAAAGATACCGAATCATTGCGATGAGATGATGCATCCTGTGACTTGTAGTAACATGAAGACAAATGATTGTGTCACAAAGAGCCAAGCGACGGGTTCGAAAAGCATTCTCTCCTTCTCTTAGGACCCGTTTGTTACAAAGAAAGCTTGGGGAGGGAAATGAACTTTAGAGGAGGGAAATGAATGGAAAGGAAGATTTGAAAGATGAGGGAAGATGACTTGAGTTGTTTGGTAGGAAGAAAATGAAGAGGTGGTAGTTGGTAAGGAATTAGGAAATGTCTATTTTACCCTCAAAAGAAATTAATTCAAAATAATAAAAATATTTTTTTTGCTAAAATATATTTTTAAAAAATATTTTATTGTTAAGTTCGAACTTTTGAAGAAAAAAAATTTCGCCAAATTTGAACTTTCCCGCCAAGTTTGAACTTTCCGCCAAGTTCGAACTTCCGCCAAATTTGAATTTCGGGGTAAATCTGTCAAAAATCATCTTCCGGGAAGATGGCGACTTTCCTTCCATTTTCGGAGGAAAGTATCTTCCCTCAAATAAGGGAAAATGTCCAATTCCAGTGAGTTGCTGACTGAACTTTCTGTGTAACAAATAGCCAAAATCCATGGGAAGATTGGGATCTTCCCTTTCCCTCCCCAAGCTTTCTTCCTAACAAACGGGTCCTTAGTTCTACGCGGTCAATGGGAACAGTTGCCTGCTCAGGATGTCAGAACTCAGAAGATTAATGGCATTGTATTGCGCTTTTGCTTTGTTTTGTTTTTTTTTTTTTTTGATAATAGCGCTTTTGCTTTGTTATGTCCTTGACATTTATTTTGTTTTGATGTTTTATGCTCATATTGAAAAAAAAATGTCAAAAAATGCTCAAAAAAAATCACATATCAAAAAAGGCTTCAGGGTCTTTTTTGGTATTATTTCATAAAACGACAATAATTAAATCAGTCTCATTAACAACTAAATCAATAGTCGTTAACAACTATATCAGTCTCATTAACAATAATATCCTAACAACTTAATTAGTTCATTCACAACTAAATCAGTACTCATTAATAACTATATCAGTCCCATTAACAATTAACGTTTTATGAAATAATACCAAAATTGACATGCGACTCTTTTTGGACCCTTTTTGACATTTTTTTTTTTTCAAAATGGGCCTTGAGATAGATTTCCCTAGTTTTTTCCCTTCATACACACATTTGCAGCTGCGTCCTTATCACTTTAACCCTCCTGGGGTTTTGCATCCAAATATAATAGAGCTTAATGAGGTCTCATTGGTCAGGTCAAGATGTAAATTGGAATGCTTATAAATCTGTCATGTTTATTATCCACTGGGTTTATCTTTTGTTTAGTACATATGCATATTATACATTGGTTATTAATTACCCACTATTTGAATGTGGGAATAAGGCTATGCGTATTTATTCTTTACCTGATATCCACCTGCAAAAGCTTTGGGTTTCATACAATCTTTACCTGATATCCACCTGCAAAAGCTTCGGGTTTCATACAATAGGCATCAATTGGTGTCCTTTTGTCAAGGGTGTAACTTTATTGACTTGAACAATTATCCATTGTCTATTGTTTGGTGGCTTGGCTTTTAATGTGTTCCATTTAAAAGATTTTGAATTTGAATTTTGAGTTGAAGAGTCTTGAACTTTACCTCCGAAATATAAAGTAATCTCAGATACACTTTTCCTCTATGTCCAAAAGGATAACATCAAAAGGAAAACTGGAAACAATAAATATCTCCGTGGTTTCTTCTGCCAATAATTAGTCCTCATTTATTATCAAGTATCAACGAAAAAGAATGGTGCTTGCAGCAAAAGTTGAGAAAGCCATCCCAAATTAGTGTGAAAGCTTCATGAGTCACAATCACATGTTTCACCTCGGAGGTATTTGCAGAAGTCCGTGACTTTTCTCCAACCTCGCACGCATTTCTTTTCTTAGCATTCTGTAGTGTTTTGGCCATTTGAAAACAAAATAAATAGATGATACTCCTTCGGTCTTAATTATAGGAGTACATTTTGGAGTTGGTTTTGGTTCTAATTATAAGAACAAGTTTTAACTTTTATCAATTTTTTCTTATAATATCCCTATCTATACTTATTATTAGGAGCATTTATATGTGTGTGTATGTATATATGTGTGTCACTACTACAAAAATTTGATATTACTACCCTAAAAAACGTCCTTATTTAAAAATAGGTAGTAAAAAATGAAGTCAATGGCATTATTGTAAATATATGGAAGGAAAATTAGCCTTCAGCGACCTAAAAATAAATTAGGACTTGTAAAATTTGTTTTTGGCGTTCTAATATTATTTAAGGACGCTTTAAGTAGTTTCGCGAGAATTTTATGTCCGGTGCCATGAAAATCATCATATAAAGTCATTAAGGCGACTGATTGATTTGGTCGCCAATATTCGATAAAATTTTTGTATGGCGCCAAGGGATTTTTTGGAATAAAATTTATTTGTTTGGCGCCTGGGTGAGTTTTTTTTTTTTTTAAATTTTCTTAAAAACTGGCGACCTGAATTGAAATTCAGGTCGCCAATATTGGAAAAATGGCGACCTAATGTTTAATCAGGTCTCCAATTTTGCAAATAATGGCGACCTGATTTTGTTAATCAGGTCGCCAATTATCATTTTAAAACACAAATTCACTCGCGCGATAAACCCTTCATTTCACATCTCCGTGCCTCCTTCCCCAAATCCATACTGTCAAACCCTTTTCGCCGCCTCCGTCGCCACCTCCACTGCGCCGCGCAAATCGGCCGTGGGCTTCCAACTCCACTCCACCTCAGTTCGTTCTCCTGTCGACCTCCACTCCGGCCATCTCCATAGTCGCCTCTCTTGCGGCGTCTCTGTGTGCGTGCCAGCGGGCGTCACCTCGTCATCAAGCTTCCTTCCTTCGAGTTTGTTTATTCAACACATATGAGCGCTCATGTTATTTGTTAGACTGCATTATATTATATTCCAGCCCTCAGATTTTTCGCCAAAGACTTGTTCAAGGGAGAGTCCAGCACACTTTTCTTCCCTTCATGAACAAACTCTTCTCCTTTTCCTCGGTAGTGCTAGTCCTTTCGCTTGCTATACACTTACCGTGATCAAAGAAAAATTAATCATGATTGAAGACTATTGGTTTTTTTCTTAGGTAAAGAGCGATATCATACTGATCTTTTTAACTCCCATTCATTCTTCTCCAACCATCTAAATTAAGCTGTTTAAACAAACACTATATATATATATGCTTGTAATTCAAACAGAAGTATGTGACTCTGATTGCTACCGTATAATTAACTAGAAACGGAGAGAAATAGATATACCTACAATATGAGCAGCAGGAAGGAGAAATCATTGGTGTTATACTTTTATGCAAAAACAGAATCATAAGCAGAATCAAAACCTAGGTTGTGCTACTAGCTTTCGCATGATTTGTTGTTCAGCTAGTTTACTAAGATTCCGTTGTTAAAGAAAAATCAACTTCTAAATATAATCATCATGCCTCACAAAATATCATGTTTCTATATTGCGGTTGGTGGAGTTACTAGATGGTTCATTGCATAACTATTTCACGCAAAGCATTGTTTGAATTACTTCTTTTGTTTCATTTGGATTTTGATTCAATTTAAAAGGTCGATTATATTGATTTCTACATTGTTGTTCTTCTGGTGTTTATTGTGGTCTGATTTTTCTTTCTTTCATGCATCATTTCAAAATTGTTTGACCATTCTAGTGCAAAAGAACAATTTGACTGTCATTTATCTTCAAGTTTCCTGCAATCTCTGTTGGTTTCTTTCAGATCTATTTTTGGGGGTGCTTCCTTTGGGAGCTCCATCTTGAGATATTATTTCTTCGTGATATTGTTCTGAATTGCTTTAGTTAGTAAGTTTTGTTGAATTAAGCTGAAATTGATTGTTATTGAAATTTTGGGATGTCTTACTTTTAAGGGGAAATGCTACCGAAATTTACTTAAAAGAAAACATGTCGTTCTTGAAATTGACATGAACTTGGTATTGTTGGAAATGTCGTAGGTGGTAATAAAATGGGTCATAGTTGGATGAATGCATTGAGAACTAGTGAAGAATATGAGAATGGGGTGGAAGAGTTTATTGAATTTGCTAGAAGGAATGTGGCCACAAAAATGGGATGTATTATTGTCCATGTGTTAATTGTTTAAATGGGAGTCGAAGGGTTATTCTTGATATAAGGGACCACCTACTTTGTGATGGAATACACCTTCGATACACAACGTGGATATGGCATGGTGAGGAAGTAAGTACCGATGCGTCCCATGCAAATGAAGTTGAGGTAGATGATGATGATGGAATGGAGAAAATGATTAATGATGTTGAGGCATGATTAATATGTTATTATGTTAGTGATTCTTTAATTTGCTACTGTTGTTCATTTGTATCTATTTGGTGTTTTGTCTGTTCAAAATATGAAAGTTTGGTGTTATATATATATATTGTGTTTATGTATTGTGTTAGTGTGATTCTTGTGTTGCTTGGTGGTTTAAGGGTGATGCAAAAACTTGGTAGATATCTCATAGTTTGTGTCTTTCCAAGTTTACTATATTATTTTATTTCAGATTTTACTACACTGATATGATCCAAAACTTGGTAGCTGGATATCTCCTATCTCATTGTTACAAGTCAGGCACGTTTTTTGTTAATAATTCTTTTGAGGGAAAAATTAAAATGTAGTTTATATTTTTAAAAAAAATTTCAACAAAGGCGACCTGAATCGAAGATCAGGTTGCCTTATGAACTCATTAAGGCGACCTGAAATTATAATCAGGTCGCCGTAATTGAAAACAATAAGACGACCTGATTGAATATAAGGTCGCCTTTAAGGCGAACTCAATATTAATCAGGTCGCCTTAAAGGCGACCTGATTTAAAAGTCAGGTCGCCTTATTAACTTTAATAAGGCGACCTTATCTTAAATCAGGTCGCCTTATTAACCTTAATAAGGCGACCTGATCTTAAATCAGGTCGCCTTATTAAGGCGACCTGATCTTAAATCAGGTCGCCTTAATAAGGCGACCTTATTTAAGATCAGTCAATTTCAAAATTTTCCTCTACCCCCTCCAAAACGTCCCTCAGTAAAGGGTCGTTAATTGGGTCTTATTTAGGTCGTTTTTTTAGCATTTTTGTAGTAGTGTGTGTACACACACCCACACACAATATATATATGTGTGTGTGTGTGTGTGTGTAGAATATATATGTGGGTGTAGATAGATCTGTATGTATAGATATATACACACATATATGTTTATATAGTAAGACCATTATTTCAATTAGAAAGCGTGTGAAAAGGAAAATTGGTCGGAGAGTATGTGGTGGGGTTGTAATTCACTTTTACTTATGTCATTTTAAATTTATATAAGGGTATTTTAGGAAAATGAGTAAAATTAACTAATTTATCTCCCCTCCTTAATCCCTCCAAAATCGGTTAAATAGCTCCTATAATTAGGACCGGAAGGAGTAGTTTTGATCGCACGAACAAAAAAAACCTACTATGATTTTCTTTCCACACAAATTAAAAGCAACTAAAAATGTAGCATTATGATATTGTTTTAATATTTTAATTAAAAAAACCTTTAGAGATGATATTGTTTGAAAATTAAGCCACATGAACCCCTAGCTCAATCACATGTAAACAAAGTTACTCACTCTAATCCACTATTTAAGTCACTTCAACTAATTCAATAGAACCAGAAAATAATAGTTTACTTATTAAATTTGTCTTAAATTGAAAGAAAATTTTCACTTTACCCATATTAAACAAGGAATTAAAGGAGAGAAAAAAATATAGAGAATCACATTTAAACATTAATTACGGGGGCAAAATTAACAAATAAGCATTAATTACTCTTCAAGTGTCTTATATTATGAACCGAAGGAAGTGTTAATTTATTTAGTTTTTTCTAAAACTTTAAAATTTCGATCAATCGGCAAAAATTCATTGTTTGAAAATTTTCCTAGTCCGAAGGACTTGACTTTAAATATTGAGACTTTTTATATATGAAATCCTTCATAATAGCAGTACTTTCTGCATATAAAAACATATAAGGTCTTTTTAATCAACAAAATTTTTAAACATGGATTTTTCACCATTTTTCTCTAAAATATAAGTGAAGGAGACCTAATTCCTCATCCCTACTATTTATTTTTTAACCGATGATGAATAGTTAGATAGTTGAATGTCCGTGGTCCAAAGGACTATGAATCAACACCTCTTCGGCATATACAAGAGGCATTAAGAGTCATATTATGCCCCATATTTAATTTCACTATTAATGATGTTTTTGCATATTAAAGCGCCAGGCCCTTGATATTTAATGAATACTTTAGAAATTTCACTGCGATATCTTTACATTAAATTCATTAATAATTATTGAAATCGATTAAAAGTAAGATTTCTTTGTCAACTTTAACAAATAGTATAACCTAGATATAACCATCGGCTTATATTTTACAGAGAATTTAAGGTTGATATGCAATGTCTTCTATATTAATTATATTTGTCAAAAGTCATCATTTAAGAATTTTAGCTTACCAAAAGCTGAGCAGCTTGAATTAAATTTTTTTTTTTTATATAAAAATTTTAGAAAAGGGGTTGGATTCACCCATGATCCAAGGGCAGGACGAAATCTCCCTTCCTCCTAATTGATACTGATATTGGGTAGGGCGAGCCGTTTATTATCCTTAGGCATTTACCTAGGCACCTAGGAGTTAGGATGCCTCCTATAGCGCATTGAATTAATTTTGATTTTTGAGTCACTCATATTAACATGGTGTTGGGCCCAAATTCAAATAGTTTTTTTTTTTGATACATCAGGTGGGGGGAGGGGGGCAGGGTTCGAACCCTAGACAAGGGGGAGGGAGACAAGCTCCAATACCACTATGCTACAAAGGCGCTGGATCCAAATTCAAATAGTTAGGCTAACTCTTTCAAGAAAAAAATTATTGTAGGCTTCTATCGATCATGACTAAGCAGCCCAGCCCCATATTTATTGGGTTAGGCCTGTTTGTTTTTTATCCAAGACTTCATGCCTTGAAGGTGGATCCAAATGGCTCGGCTGCTGCGCCATGGTTCAACTACACTTCAACCAACCCCTCGTTCTTGGGCTCAACTGGCAAAAGGGTCAGACTCGGAGACTCTCACTAAAGGGAGGGGGTTCGATCTTAGAGTTGGTCAAGGCGCTGGGAGAGACATCCTAGGTGATGTGAACTTGTGGAAATGCAGATTGAGGTGGAGACATGTGTACTCCTAGTCTTGTATGCCCTGAGGAGCAAAGCCATAGCGCTCTGCCCTTGGACTGTAGGTGAACCCAACCCCTTTCCCAAAATTTTTATATGAAAAAAAAAAACTACACTTCAACCACCCCTCGTCCTTGGGTTCAACTGGCAAAGGGGTCGGACATTTTCACCTAAAGGAAGGGGGGTTCGATCCTGGAGTTGGTTAAGACGCTAGGGGAGACATTCTAGGTAGTGGCGGAGCCAAGATTTAATGTTTGTGGGTGCACAATTAGTGGTGGGATTCGGGGGCAGTGCCCCCGAATTTTTTTTTTTTTTTTGAGGAGGATAAAAGGCAACTCACTCCTTCGTAAAGTTTAGGACCAGAAATAGGGTTCAATTGGAAAGTATTTCCAAGGAAATAAATTTAAACAAAACATATACTCTAATCCCATGGCATACAGATACCTAGATGTTACACAATCAAATTCCAAAGCAACATGCAAGGAAAAATTATTATGGTTTGTCATATGTGATAGGATATTAAAAAGTCAAATATGAATGAAGGAGCAAAGGAGCATAACAAATGCTATAACTTACCAGGCTGTCCACCACAGAGCACAACACTTTTAATAGGTTCAACACCAAACACCTACATAAAGGAGGAAGGAAAATAATGAGAACACAAATGTATTACAACTCTACACTATCATAAACACAACTTTGTACAGATAAGTTTCAAATTTAGGCACAGTAGGATTTTTTCTGATTTAATTTCAGATTGAAACTTATCTTTTCTGATTGGATACAAAAGACAACAGAGCAAGTAGCATTTACTGATTTAGTAATTATACTTGACAACTTATTTAGAGAGAGGGCCACATTACAAATTTGAGGATTTTAGTTGACTCTTTTGGGGCTGCCATGTCAATGTAGTAGGCTAACAAAAATAGCTGAACCACCAATTAATCTTCTTTGATAAGCATTCAATAAGCCTTCATCATTCGATCCTTAATTCACCCTGTAAGATATCACTTTCTTCATACTAAATTCCTATTATCTCGCTATCCTACTTAAGTTAATGTTGAGGTACCTTAAATTTTCAATCAATAGCTTAAATGCAGAATAAAAAGAGAAAACAAAAAAGAATAAATGACAAAGATATGACAAATGCTGTATGGGCATCTCTCTTCTCCTTTGCTTCCAAGTATCAAGGTCTACAGGTATGAGTCCTTTGCCCATTATTGGTTCCAAGATATTGGCAAGTACTCCCTATTTTATTTCACAAACCAGAAATAGAAATAAAAGTAAATAATTTCCAAATGATTTTTGTTTTATATAAAGAACATAATAACTAATCAAATGGAATAGGAACTTTGATCTTCCCGAAAGTCATCCTGTCACAGGTTTGCACCCTGTTTGGCAGCTTTTTGTTTATACCTTTTCCCCCTTAAAAATCCGTTCTGGGAAACCTTGATAGAATGTCATCCCACTTTTACATGGCATCCTCCAGCTTCCTGGTTTAGGATGTATAAACTTAGCTTGAAACCCTATGAATTAATTTGTCAAGCAGAACACCATTAATTTTGCAGGTCTCCACTAAAAGAGGACAGTCAGGTGGACTTTATATCAGAAAGGTTCTTAATTACAATGTAAATTGACCAGGCAGTTTCTTGAAGCAAAGAAAATTCATTAAGATTTATAGTCCACACAAACCTCAGATGTAGTTTTCTCACAGAAGTGAAGGTTAATGAACTTAGCAGCCTTTTCATTATGCACAATTGAAGAAAAATTTTATTCTCATGGTAAGTTGCCAAGCTCAAATTACCATACCCAAAGAAAAGGGGGCTAATTAATGGAAACTTAAATTCAGTTTCAATCAGAAATTAAATCAGAAAAAATATTTTTTTACAGACAATCAGACAAAATGTTTTTGTGCTTCAACATATTATACCTTTTCAGGTTTTACATGAACACATAGCAATGGAGGAGAAATTCACTCAAAATCATGCCTTTCAGTCAGAATATTCAATAATACAAACAAGTAACAACCCTTAAAGAGTACCAACTAAGGATGCAACAAAACATGGGAATTGTTCGCCTGATCTCAACTTCTCAATAAATTTAAAAAAGGGGAAAAAAACCAAAAAGGAGAATGCTACAAGTAAGATGGTACCTTATCATAACAAAATGCATTTTCTCACAGAATATGTCTTGCAACTATGGGATCTGATACAACAACAAATGCTTTTGGCCCGAACGCAAGTTTATACATAGCCCCATGCTGCCATGTTTAACAATATTACCAGAGGATAGACAAAAGTAGAACTGAGCAGATTCAAACAAAAATAAAATCAAATGGAATTTTGGGGGGTGGGGTGGGGAAGAGCAGAGATATATAGAGAACAATATTAATTTAAATGGCACAAAATGTTTTACCAGAGGATTGAGCCGGTCTTGCTGTGCGACAGTTGAGCTGTTGAGAGGGGATCTGGAACGGAGAGAGACGGCGGACGAGAGCGGAGAGCGACGGCGGATGAGAGTGGAGAGCGTGGCTGCACGATTTGGAGACGAGGAGGGAGAGTGAGAGGACGATGAGATATCGATGAAAATGAAAGGGAGAGTGAGAGAACGATGAGATATCGATGAAATGAAAGGGGGAAAAAAGATAACAGGAATAGGAGAGGTTCGAACCGGCGACCTGTGGCTAAGTGAGAAGACCATTAACCAACTATGCCACTGATAGAGACCCAAATCACTATGGATTAGTTTATTCTAGGAAGAATAAACTAATTAGGAATTAATTCATTATTATTTAAAGTTTATTTTGATTATTTGATTGATCGAGTCTGTTTCAATTATCTTTTGTTATCTTCATTAATATCTTTAGGAAATCATAACAAATAGATAAGATTTGGTTGTTAGGATTTAGATCTTTATTATTATCTTTATCTTTAGGAAAATCATAACAACTAGATAGATTTAGTTGTTATGATTTAGATTGATCAGTATCTATTAGAATTCCTTATTAGAGTCTCTCTGTAAACCTAGTCCTATTTAAAGGCTCTTAGCCTATGAATAAAGCATAACGATTTTCAGAGAAATAACATCAGAGTAATCTCTTGGGCTTTATTAGTTAGTTAGGATTCAGATTCTGGCCTTGCCTAATTACTAAGGAGATGACTGTTCTTGTAGAATTAGTAAGGATCTTGCTAATTCTCCCAGATCAGAGTTCAATTATTTAGTACCTGTGCAGACTCTAACATTTGGCATCAGAGCCATTCTTCCTCTGTATGGTTGAAACGCGATCTGGGCTACAAACATATCAACCAATGGCAAATACCACCGAAACCACTGCTTCTGCAATTTCCGATCCTCTGGCCACAATCCCTGCACGTCTCGAAGCCTTGGAAACACAAGCAGCCAACCCGCCACACCAAAACCACATGCCCAGGAACTACAACCCAAATAATGAAGGAGAATACGAACTATATCGGCATAACAGACTCCCCTATGCGAAACTAGATTTCCCAAAATTTGAGAATGGGGATCCACGAGGTTGGGTTCTTAAGGCAGAGAAATTTTTTACTTATTATCACACACCAGATGAAGACAAAGTAGATATCGCAGCTTTGTACCTTGAAGGAGATGCGTTGGATTTATTCTCTTGGCTCTCTTCACAGCGAACGTTGCATTACTAGGAAGATTTGGTCAAGGCATTACAAGAACATTTTGGCCCACCGGAGTACCTTAATCCTGATGAGTATCTGAGTTTGATCAGGTAGGCCGGCACTGTTCAAGAATACAACCAGGAATGGGCAAAGAGGGTCGCACGATTGTCAAATTGGCCAGAGCACTGTCTACTAGGCGTCTTCTTGATGGGTCTCCGTGAGGAACTCCGATCAGACGTCCGAATCCAGAAGCCAAGAAGCGTGTACAGGGCCGCCAGTCTTGCCGTGGAATTTGAACAGCAACTATGCCTAACTCAGGGACCCAAGTCGTTGGCAAATCTAACACCGGCGAAGTCAGCCTCCATCTACTCCGCTGCGCCGTCCAGCCGTGACAACACCGAAAACCGCTACCCCAAACGGATCACGGCCTACCCCAGCGCCGACAAGCCTTCAACATCTTCATCCATGATCTCGGCTTCCCCCATCATCCCCAGCCGCATCTCCGCCCCAGATGCCGAACGACAACGGCGGCGCGATAAGGGCCTCTGCTTTCGATGCGCGGCGCCTTTCCGGCCTGGCCACCGCTGCCCACCATCGTCCTTCTCGTTAATGGAGATTGACGAAGAAGGAAACCCAATCCAAGATCCCACAGGTTCCACCGTCGACTTTGACCAGGAAGAAACGGAACAACCTATTTTATTCAATGCAATTTTTGGCTCCACGTCAGCATCCACTATGAAAATAAAAGGAAAAATAAAGGGGACCCCAGTGATGATGTTAGTGGACAGTGGGTCCACTCATAATTTTATCTCCAACTCATTAATTGGAAATTTGGACCTACCCACACAAACAGTCCCCTATTTTGACGTACAGATTGGTGATAGCAGTATCGTCAAATGTGTAGAACACAAAGAGATATGCCTTTAGTAAGCTTCCTCATTTCTTATTCTTACCCCCCCCCCCCCAAAAAAAAAAGACCCCATTCTTATTTTGTATGCACATAACTCTTTCATGCATTTCATGTAAATTTCCCCTCTTTTTCTATAATTTTTATTACCAAGTTTATGAATTGAGTTGAGTCTCAAAAGCTCATCACATCAAAATAAACCTTATGATTATATATATATGGTTTTGCCGAGTGTGAAGAGGGTGGCCCTTTCCTATTCCTTTACCTTGACTATGATCACATTCTGTCTTTTAGTTCCATGCAGCATACTCTCTCTCACGTGATTATATATAATCGCGTGAGAGAGAGTATGCTGCATGGAACTAAAAGACAGAATGTGATCATAGTTAAGGTAAAGGAAGAGGAAGGGGCCACCCTCTTCACACTCGGCAAAACCATCCTACTCCCACAATGACAAACATTTTAGGGGCAAGACACAGAAAACTGCTTGCTAATTAGTGACTATAACATTTCTACAACTTTAAAAATGTTAAATAAAACGTATATAAAGAAAATAAAAACGTACAACAAATATTGAATGACATAAAATATCAATCGGCTAAAACATCTTATAACTAGAATACCTGGAGATGAATAAGGATATAATTGGAATACTTGAGTCTTGAATGTTTATTGATGAATGAGTCCATCAAAATGTCTAAAAACATATTATAATAGAGATAAGAAGGAAAGTTTGTATCAAAAAAAAAAAAAGTTGTAACTTATGCAGGGTTATTTCTTTTATGCATGCATCAAGGTCTCTATGCGTTGTAATAGATCAGCTTCCACACGAGTACTCTCCTCAGTTCGGTAGCCATGTCGACAGGTACTCAAATACTAATTTTCGAGCTGAGCAATCGTTTGTTTATTATTTGGGAACGCTTGTTTGCTCCAATTAATTAGCATTTTCCTTCAACAATTAAGTTTTAGAGCAAAGGATACAGCTGCATCATTGTCATTTAATGTATCCGTTTCCCAATTGTTATAAACCACCTAGATAAAATCATTGTGAGAAGTTCAATAATCCTTAAACCTTAATGGTTTATTTTTATTAGAAGAAGCATAATTGAAATTCACAAATAAAAGATGATAATTTGATCCCAAAGGATCTATATGGAAAATTTCGACAAAAGGAAAGTTATGGCAGAAATGATCGTTCCCCATAGCTCAATCAATTATCTCCATGATTACTGCATCACCCTGTCTACGATCAGGGTCGGAGGTAAGGGGTGCTAGGGGTGGCCTCGGCCCCCTAAAATTATATAATATAACCCATATTTTTAGGAAATTATATTTTAGCCTTATACAAACTTCAATATTTTCAGTTTAGTCCCTACTATTTGTTTCTTGAAGGGACTAAAATGAAGATATTGAAATGTTTGCAGGGCTGAAATAAAATTACATGAATATTTGGGTACTATTTTGTAATATTCACCCCCCAAATTGCAATTTCTGGCTCGGCCCCTATCTACGATTACACCATATAAACCATGAAACATTAGAACTCATATCAATAAGAGAGCAATAATCGGAGATAAACTTTTAAAAATTGAGAATTTTTTTCATAGCTCTTGGATTGCCTCCATGTTTTTCTTAGTGAGAAGTGATATCATTAAAATCTCTCAAGCACAACCAACTTTCGGATCTTCAACTAGCCAATCGTACAATATCTTCACCTTAGGTCTATCAGATTCAACAGGTGGCACATAAACAAAGGATACATATTTTAGAAATTCAGTTGTAGAAGGTGATATTGAAACATGAATGACATTGTTTGATGAAGAGATGACGTTTATCAAGACTCCCCCCCCCCCCCGCCCCCCCAATAGTGCAAGTCTGCCACTTCTAATAGGATCCACTATCCATTCTTCATCAAAGCCATGTCTCTGTCTAATTTTACTCACATACTTATGCTTCTTTTTTGTGATGTGGGGTTTTTGTTTATTGCATACTTCTTCTTTGAGGTTTCCATAAGGAAGGAAATAATTATTAAGATTAGTTAAAGTGGAGGAGATATGCTAGAAATTTTATTTGAAATTATTGAGTTTTTAATATATTTAAGTGATCTTTTTCTTGATTGAAACATGAACATGATGTTGCACAAATAATTTAAGTATATCATAATTGATATAGATAGATCTATTTTTTTCTTTTTAAAAAAAAATAAGTAAAACATCTGAAGTTAAAATAACAAGTGCATTCTAATTATATTGAATAATTATTAATTAATTTAAGTTAGATTATGCCTAATTTAGAAATCATTCCCCCACCCCCCCTTAACTACCTTCAATTTTGCTTTTGAACAACATAGGGACATTTTGATCTTTGAAAAAAAAATTCAGAAATCCTAATTAGGACAATATGCCTCAATAAGAATTTGTTAAAAGTTGATGCCCAATTTTGGTTTTGACCACTCCAATTTGATTTAATTAGTATTTTATATCAACAAGCTATTGGTTAGGGTGGTAAGGGGCCTCACTCTTATAAAGAGAAGAATACAAGTTTGAATCTTAAGAAGCGTACTTGTTGGAAGAAGTAAAACCCTCTACTCTCTAAGCTTTGAAGCGAAGGAAACCCTTGATTTAATAAAAAAATTAGGATGTTCTCAAATAAATCTATTTGAGTTATTAAACATTACAACTACCCTTTTTTTTTTCTATGACACCTTATTCAACCCAAAAACTTTTGTTTTTTTTTTTGGATTTTAAAAAAGCTAAAACGATATCGTTTTAAAGTTTAGGAGGGAAGCAAACGAGAGAAGAAAATGAGACAAGGATATTAAAATAAGAGAGATAAGAACAAACAATGCAAAACGACAAAATAAGAGCAAAGCGCAACACAATGCCATTAATATTTCTTGTGACATCCATAGCAGCCTAAATTGTTTCCATTGCACCCGCGTAGAACTAAGGCAATGAGAGAATGCTTTTCCAACCCGTGCTTTAGCGGGTTGAGTTTCTCTCTTAATCATTTTCTCATTATTCTTCATCATCTCTAAATCATATCCGTCAATCAATCACGATACTACTTTAATATCTTTCTCCTCTTCTCAATCAATGGCTCAAATGGACTAATGAGAGAAAATGAGAAAAAAAATGAGGATAATATCTTCTTCCTGCCTTGGCTCTTTGTGAAGCAATCATTTTTTTCCACATTACTACAAGTCACAGGTTTGGTTTGGCAATATGTCATGCTCATTGTAATGACTTTGATTGATTCGACATCATGCCATCTTTTATTTAACTTCCTTAATTTTTATAGATAAAATTTAACTCTATCTAATATTTAGAAAGTATTAAAATAAGATGAGAACAAACAATGGGAAATGACAAAAGTTGAAAAATCCCACACCTACAAAAGAGAAAAATATCAAAACTAGTACTAATATTCTTCAAAACTAACGAAGAAAACAATAGAGATGAGGTAGCACAGGAAGTGAGACAATGCTTGAGAAACCTTAAGTGAGAAACAAAGGCCTTGCCTTGGTGATGGTGCCCGTTCGTAATGGGTAGTAAGAGCTTAGGGAATGAACTCTAGTAACAGATGAAGATAGAGGAGGAGTGGCAAAGCAGTAAATTAGAGGGACATGGAGGGGTATTTAAGGAAATCATGGTTTGGGGGAAGTGTACAGAATTAAAGAGAGGGGAAGACTGAAGAAGGAACTTGTTTGTCTTGTTGCAGTAGAGGTGAGGCAAAAAGTAGCCAACGAGCCTCTTAGAGAAAGGAAAGATTAGAGGCATTTTGGTAATTTAAATTGGCGCGTTTCAAATAGTTTAGTTTAGCCTATTGAATTTCTTCTGCTGCAGCCACCACACAGTCATTGCAACAGTTTGCATTAGTGATCATATTTCCTCAGTCGTAGTCGTACTTTTTGGCCATGGGTGGTATTTGAGGGTGAAGTTATTGAATATGAGGTGGAAGGGGTGGTCCTAAGTTGGAAGAAGATAGAGTAATAATGTAATATATGATCACACAAAAGCAACGGGCAGAATGCCATGTTAGATATAGAGTAAGATTCAGTATCTGAAATTCTAACCCTACCTAAAGCTACGCAAGTTCATTCTCACATTTTCAAAGCATTGGCAGCTAGGCTTGGAAGTTAGAAAGAAGATAAAGAAATCAAAGACTTTGGCCGCTAGGTCCCCATTCTGTTTCACTTCTTGAGGAAAGACAGAGGTAGCCGTTTTCTATTTCTAGAAAAGATCCCTTCCGTAGAAGTAGAAGAATGTAAGGCGGACTTGAGTCTTTCTTTTCATACTAGGCTGCTCTGCCTTGTTACAAAGTTACAAAGAGAGCGGCACAGCCGTTGAATCGAATCAGATCCAACACCAACAGATTCTCTTCCGAGATAGATGAAATTCCCAATGACCTTAAAGCAGTTACTAGTCCCCTAAATGAAATGCAAGCAAGAAAGAATAAAGTCTCTGTTTTCCCCTCCTACTTCTACCTCCCTAAAGCCTTAGTACGAAATATATTAAAAACTTAAAAGCAAACTACAAAAACTAAAGACATGAGATAGGATGGGATGGTGCACAAAGGCAAACCTTATTGGCATTTGCAGAGATCTAACAAAAGGCTATTCATATACAACACTGATATCGCAAGATGGTATTTTGCCTCAAAAGATAACACCCTAATCCCTACAGCTACAACAAAGATATACAAGGACTCCTTGTACGTTGATTTACAAAAATGTGAGGAATTTTGTCTAGTAAAGTACAAAATTGTTTTCCTTAAGCTAAACCAAACATTCCCAAAACCCATTGAGATTGTTGAAGTTTGAGAGTGAGTACCATAGTGAGAAGGTTCAACTTTCACTAAATTGAGATTGCTGCCTTGATCTTGTCCTCTTTCTTCTTCTAATCTTCTTTTTATAGAAGAGCATGTCCTCCTGCTTCTTCCTTCTTGTCTTCTTTTTTACTTTTTACTTGTTCTTTTCTTTCAGCTTATTTTGTCTTCTTCTTTATTTTTTACTTCTTTTTCTTCCACCTTATATTGTCTTTTTCTTTGTCAGAAAATACTTTCCATATTAGCTGGCAGTTGTTATAAGATATTCATATCTACTAAAAGGCTCTTCATAGTATTTGTATGTCCTTTCTCTGTCGGCAAAATAATTACATTTATGGTTGGTATAATCTCATAATACTTGGCATATTCTTTTTTTAGTATCTCTGGGATTATCCATCTTATTTATTTGTATCTTGTCATACCATTGTAGGAAAAGCTTTACTTGTTTGCTTACTCTACCTACTCAATATATACAAGTCGTTGGGCTTATGAAGTAGATATCCATTGGGTTTTTTCAGAAGTTATAGTTCTGTTCATCTCTTGAAATATTATGTTGTAATCTTGAGCTCTAATAGTTGATGCTCGGTATTGGAACTCTTCATCATCTTCAATCTCTTCTTTGTTTTTTGGATCATATTCAATGGGCTTCTTGGTGGCACCTAATCTTATCAAATTTACCAATGGATAAAATTTATCTAGAGTTATTTCGGCTATAATAGAATAACATCTAATAAATACTTTATATTGGGTTACTATTCCAAAATAGTGTTTTATAATATCTCTAATAGACTTGGGTAATTATGAGATTTCTTCCGTACCTGGCGAGGGATAAGTGGCCTGAATTAGGCCATATCCATCAAAGCTTTTTACAAGAGAGTGTGATATTCTTGTGTAACATCCCATTTTTGAAAGCAGTATAAATTTTTTCCTTTCATTAAAACATCAGAGTAGAGTATCGGAGCAAGAGTGTAACTGATATATATATTCAAAATGCCGTAGGTCTGGCTAATTATAGTAACAATACATGATTCGGGTGTTTAACATAAACAAAACTACAAAAGTGTCTCCCTGGCGATTCCCACGCCGTGGCAACAAAAGACAGTCTTCCGCCGAGTCTCTATGCGTGTTGTTTCTCATTCCCCTCTGTTCTCGGTTCTCTTGACCCTGACGCTATGTTAAGAGCTGAGGTCCGATGCACCGAACCTCAGGTAACGGTTAACCTCATACTTGCATATACAATATATGGATTACAGGTATTCACAATACTAAAAGCACAAGAGCATTAACAACAGACATATCACACACAACCAATGCAGGTGTATCGCTCCCAGCATAACAGGTGTACCACTCCCAGCATTACAGATGTATCGCTCCCAGCATCACAGATGTATCGCTCCCAGCATGCATACAGTTATCCTCTAACATCAATACGCACTCAATAAACACACCATCTATACACATAATACATATAAGCGTACAATAACCATCAGAGTTAGTGTTACAGTACGCGAACGTACCTTCGTTGACGGAAATTTTGGTACGACTGTTGATCAGAGCGTAATCACAGATATCTTATAAGGATAATAACGTTTCTATTAATGATCAATCATCATAACAGACATTCTAGCCCCAAATTACTATTTTACCCCTGACCTCACTAATCGGCGAAATTTCGCCAGAGCTTCGCTATTTTGACTCTAATCTTCCAAAATTTTGCCATAACTCTTTCTCCAACATATTTTTTGAAATAAATATCATATTTATCCCTAAAACATGATATCTAAACTAACTTGGAAGATTAAAGATCAAACTAACATTCCTACTATAACTACCGAACGAAAGACTAGAACTTAAGACTAGGGACCGAAGAAATTACCCAGGGCTTCGCTACAACTTTCTCCAAAGCTCCTCCTTCTCTCTACACACTCTCTCTCTCTCTTTCGAATTGCAAGAGGAATTGGTGAGTTTTTTGAAGTGAATGTGAAGCCTATTTATAGAAGAAAAGTAAGGGCAAAATGGTAATCTTCCAAATCCTTCTACTTCAATCTTGGCCATAGGATTTCTGAGGCCAAATCTCCACCCCACACCTATGCAAATGTTTGGATTAACAAAATTTATGATCCCATTAAGGGTATTTCATAGCCTGCTGAAGATTTCGGCTAATGTCAACTTCGGGACAAAATTACACTGATCCATAATATGTCCATTTGTTTTCTACTTAATCCAAGGATTTCAAGGTAGGATTTAATTTCTATCGGTTCTCATTTATCCTATTTGCTTTTTCACAAAATATCTTCCTTTCTTTATTATTATTTCATCCACTTGCAACTCACATTCACTCAACAATTTCTCCCTCTTCCCCTCTTCATAAATTTCAAAATTATGGCAATCTTTTTTTACAAAAGGTGTTGCTTTCCCCACTTGCAAACTATCCCATGTGCATGTGTTTCCATTGGTTGGTGTTTATTGTTGACTTTTCCACAACTTCTCAACCAAGTTTTCTACTTCAACTTCACTCAATTTTCTCCTTCTTTTCCTCTTCTATTTCGGTTTTCCCATCCCCTTTTCCCTATTCTTTTTTTTCTTAATTAATTCATTTTATCCTCCAATCATCTCATATTCCTTTTAACTAGAAATTCTCCCATTGGTTCCTTTATCTCACAAGGATTATGCTTTAGGGACTCTATATAATTCATCTAATATATTTTCTTAATCATGTCCAATTGATTTACAATTACTCTTATGCTAATCATAATCCTTCCTTGGTCATTAATCCCAAATTAGGGTTCTACTTATTTAACTTTGAATATCACCTTTATTCATGCTTAAACAATTAGCCAATAATTATTAAATTAATCAACTACTAATTGTTGATAATTTTATTAATTAGGATTAATCATTTTCTCACAACTATTTTACTGACATTGGTATTTTATGCTCCATGCATTTTATTAAAAATCACGGGGCAATTTATGTTCCCCAAAATAATATTAAGTTTTACCTCATTACTTTCCAAGGAAAATAATCCCATAAATTATCTAAATTAGAGACAACATACTCTCTGATTTTTAATAAATATTTAATTGCCTCTAAGGATTTATCATAATATTTTCAGGGTATTTTATGACCCAAAAGTTCACTTAGGGATTTTTTAGCCTTTTATTCACTCCAATTTCAATAGAAATTTGCTCTAAAAATAAGGTAATTATAACTCAAGATTTGAGACCATATATTTACCTGTCTCCAATAGGTATTTTTTTTACTAATTTATGATATTTATCATAAATACGATTTTTAGAGTTTTACATTTCTCCCCCCGTTAAATAAAATTTCGCCCTCGAAATTTGCTCTATACTATCTAGTCTTTGCACTAACTAGACTCCGGACCTTATGCTTCAGATATTTACTCTATCTTTGGCGCGACTACAAAGATCTTGTCATTTCGTACTTTGATATATAGTGTTTTCCGTGACGCCCATACACCGCGGTCAACACCAGATATCATAAATGTCTCCATGGCGCCCATACACCATGGCAACACAAGATACCTTAAATGTTTCCATGGCGCCCATACACCATGGCAACACAAGATACCTCCTACTCAATGACACGATCGTAGTCTGGTCGTAATAATTAAGAAACATGGAACACGTTTTCACTTAGTCGAAGGGCTAACACCTAATTCATACAATGCCTAGAGAAGATTCCTCTTAAGAGATAGTACCTTGGACCATCTCTGAGAGTTCTCTGTCCTCTGCACCGGTTAATGCGTACATTCGGCCTGGGTACTGTGGCTTTATCTCCGCAGTCCATTTAGGACAGCTTGAGGCAATGTGTCCCGACTTCTGACATCTGTAGCAAACTCGTCTCTCCGCAGTTTTCTCAGGACAATTCGAAATAATGTGTCCTGGCTTCCGACATCCGAAGCAAACCTGTCTACTAACACATTCACCAGGATGGTACTTCCCACAATCCGGACACGGTTGGGATTCCGACATTCTTGAGTTGTTCTGCTGCCCAGTCTGGAATGACCTCTTGCTTTCTCTCTGGGAGTCACTCCATGGTGCTTCTCTCTTTCGCGAGGAATTTTCACGGCTGACCTTGCCACGACCTGAACTGCTGTTGTTGTTATTCCGGGATCTACGCAGCTCCTTCAGGTTACGCTCAATCAATCGGCAAGATTCCACTGCTTGAGCCATGTCAGGAAACTGCTGAGATACCAGCCTCTCCCTAATCTCGTACTTCAGTCCGTAAATCAACCTATTTGCCTTCCAGCTTTCGTTATCATTACTCTTCAGGTACGATGAATATCGTGACAGGTTGGTAAACCGGGCAAAGTAGTCATCAAAGGATTCCTCGGGTCCTTGTTGGATGTGAATGAACTCCTCCTCCTTAATCACTTGTGTCGAGGGAGGCAAATACTGTTCATTGAATTTTTCTAGGAACTTCTCCTAAGTGACAGGCAATAATGTGTTCGCAACGTTGTAGCGATGCATTTCCACCATCTATGCGCATCACCTTCCAGCTTATAAATTGCTAGTTGAGCTTTCCGGTTTCCCGGGCATTCCATAACTTCAAAGATTTTGTCTAGGCTCATCAGCCAGTCTTCCGCTAACTCATTCTTACCATAGAAAGCTGGTGGCTTGAGTTTGCAAAACTGGGCGACCCAGTGTTGTGTGGTTTCCACTACCCTCTCTCGTCGAGGAGGTGACTGCGATCTATCAGACTCCTCGGCTTCCTCAGCGTGCTCGTCACTTTGCTCGTTCTCCTCTTCTTCCTCAGCATCTCGATCTTGTCTATTCTGCCTTTCTAGGAGTGCATTTATAAGGGCCCTCTGTTCTTGCAGAGTTCTCCTCATCTCCTGCATCTCATTTTGCTCTGGTTGATCCGGTATTTCATTTTGTTCACGCTCAGGTATCGCTCTCACCCGAGGCTGTCTGCCTTCTCTTCTACCTCGGCCCCTGCCTCGGCCTCTGAGAGCTCTGGCTCCTCTTACATTCGCCATGTCTCGTTCTTTTTCCTTTATTAGGGAAAACGTTTAGATATACAAGGAAGACAACAATTAGTATATCACAGACTTTATCGCACTAGTATTTACACTACACACGGACTTTATCACACTGCACACGGACTTTATCACACCTAGTGTTTTACACTGCATATAACCAGACACCCACAATATTTCTCTCGTTCAGAATCTCATTGGATCTTTACACTCAAAATTGGGTACAGGGAAATTGATGAAAAGTGGATCTAATCAAGTTTCCAGAGGAGTACGGAAATACGTAACGGAAGTTTCTCTAATAGTAGTTCTCAACATGGGTCAAATACCACATGTATTTTTTTTCGGTCACGGAGTTTCGTCTGGCGTGGCCCAACTCCACATATAAGCTCTGTGCTAGGATAGAATTATCGTCCAGTACAAACTGGCGATTATCAGAATTATCAGAGTTATCAGAGACTGATATCAGGGTTATCAGAGACTGATACCAGCATCGGTACCGACGATGGATACACCGGCTCTGGGTTAGAGTGATGCATCGAAAGAGGGTGGTACACCGACCTAGGCTTATATCAGTACTCATTTTCAAAACATGCTCTTTAAAAAGGCGTAGAGCCTAACTCTGTCACTCAAACCTATTAGCCAGGTAGGTGTCTATCATGGGGGCCTCACCGAGTTCACGACGACTGATTGGCTTACCCACATAGACTAGCCCTGCCTTCGGCACCAAAAGGTTTGGAATAACTTAGTCAGATCTATGCCAGCCTGCCAGGACAACTGCTCTGATACAAAAATTGTAACATCCCATTTTCAAAAGCAGTATAAAATTTTTCCTTTCATTAAAACATCAGAGTAGAGCATCAGAGCAAGAGTGTAACTGATATATATATTCAAAATGCCGTAGGTCTGGCTAATTATAGTAACAGTACATGATTCGGGTTTTTAACATAAACGAAACTACAAAAGTGTCTCCCTGGCGATTCCCACGCTGTGGCAACAAAAGACAGTCTTCTGCCGAGTCTCTATGCATGTTGTTTGCCATTCCCCTCCGTTCTCGGTTCTCCTGACCCTGACGCTATGTTAAGAGCTGAGGTCCGATGCACCGGACCTCAGGTAACGGTTAACCTCATGTTTACATATACAATATATGGATTACAGGTATTCACAATACTAACATCACAAGAGCATTAACAACAGACATATCACACACAACCAATGCAGGTGTATCGCTCCCAGCATAACAGGTGTACCACTCCCAGCATTACAGATGTATCGCTCCCAGCATCACAGATGTATCGCTCCCAGCATGCATACAGTTATCCTCTAACATCAATACGCACTCAATAAACACACCATCTATACACATACAATATACATAATACATATATGCGTACAATAACCATCAGAGTTAGTGTTACAGTACGCGAACGTACCTTCGTTGACGGAAATTTCGGTACGAATGTTGATCAGAGCGTAATCACAGATATCCTATAAGGATAATAACGTTTCTATTAATGATCAATCATCATAACAGACATTCTAGCCCCAAATTACTATTTTACCCCTGACCTCACTAATCGGCGAAATTTCGCCAGAGCTTCGCTATTTTGACTCTAATCTTCCAAAATTTTGCCATAACTCTTTCTCCAACATATTTTCGAAATAAATATCATATTTAACCCTAAAACATGATATCTAAACTAACTTGGAAGATTAAAGATCAAACTAACATTTCTACTATAACTACCGAAAGAAACACCAGAACTTAAGACTAGGGACCGAAGAACTTACCCAGCACTTCGCTACAACTTTCTCCAAAGCTCCTCCTTCTCTCTACACTCTCTCTCTATTTCGAATTGCAAGAGGAATTGGTGAGTTTTTTTGAAGTGAATGTGAAGCCTATTTATAGAAGAAAAGTAAGGGCAAAATGGTAATCTTCCAAATCCTTCTACTTCAATCTTGGCCATAGGATTTCTGAGGCCAAATCTCCACCCCACACCTATGCAAATGTTTGGATTAACAAAATTTATGATCCCATTAAGGGTATTTCATAGCCTGCTGAAGATTTCGGACAAACGCCGTCGGTTACGGAAATTACTTCGGCTAATGTCAACTTCGGGACAAAATTACACTGATTCATAATATGTCCATTTGTTTTCTACTTAATCCAAGGATTTCAAGGTAGGATTTAATTTCTATCGGTTCTCATTTATCCTATTTGCTTTTTCACAAAATATCTTCCTTTCTTTATTATTATTTCATCCACTTGCAACTCACATTCACTCAACAATTTCTCCCTCTTCCCCTCTTCATAAATTTCAAAATTATGGCCATCTTTTTTTACAAAAGGTGTTGCTTTCCCCACTTGCAAACTATCCCATGTGCATGTGTTTCCATTGGTTGGTGTTTATTGTTGACTTTTCCACAACTTCTCAACCAAGTTTTCTACTTCAACTTCACTCAATTTTCTCCTTCTTTTCCTCTTCTATTTCGGTTTTCCCATCCCCTTTTCCCTATTCTTTTTTTTTCTTAATTAATTCATTTTATCCTCCAATCATCTCATATTCATTTTAACTAGAAATTCTCCCATTGGTTCCTTTATCTCACAAGGATTATGCTTTAGGGACTCTATATAATTCATCTAATATATTTTCTTAATCATGTCCAATTGATTTACAATTACTCTTATGCTAATCATAATCCTTCCTTGGTCATTAATCCCAAATTAGGGGTTCTACTTATTTAACTTTGAATATCACCTTTATTCATGCTTAAACAATTAGCCAATAATTATTAAATTAATCAACTACTAAATGTTGATAATTTTATTAATTAGGATTAATCATTTTCTCACAACTATTTTACTGACATTGGTATTTTATGCTCCATGCATTTTATTAAAAATCACGGGGCAATTTATGTTCCCCAAAATAATATTAAATTTTACCTCATTTCTTTCGAAGGAAAATAATCCCATAAATTATCTAAATTAGAGACAACATACTCTCTGATTTTTAATAAATATTTACTTGCCTCTCAGGATTTATCATAATATTTTCAGGGTATTTTATGACCCAAAAGTTCACTTAGGGATTTTTTAGCCTTTTATTCACTCCAATTTCAATAGAAATTTGCTCTAAAAATAAGGTAATTATAACTCAAGATTTGAGACCATATATTCACCTGTCTCCAATAGATATTTTTTACTAATTTATGATATTTATCATAAATATGATTTTTAGGGTTTTACATCTTGGATATATGATGGCTTTATTGAAGGCATAATAAGAGACATATTTGATGGTTCTATTTGCTAAGGATCAATGGTTTCATATGAGAATAAGGAGCTTAAAAAACTTATATTGTTGTGGTGTTTCAAAGGAGGCTTCATAAGAGGAGGAGGTTTTTGTGGTTTTAGGTTTTTCTTGGGTTTTTTCTTGGGCTTGTTGAGTTTTTATTATTTCTAATAATGGTGCAATTCTTGTTTGAACTGGATTTTATGATATTTGGCTTTCTTCTGTTTGTATTGCAACATCGGTCATAACTATATTTCTTGAACCAATGTGAGTTGGCTTAGATGGTAAGGGATCCAGGATTAGGCCCTTGGGTCGTGGGTTCAATCCCCTCTGCCGTCGCTGGGACTCCTTTGGTAGGCGATCTCGTAAGTCCCCAGTAAGTGCTCATAGAGCCTGGGGCCGTGCCCTGGCCTTGGTGGGGGACTGATGCCGAACCCCTCCAAAACTTTTATGTATCAAAAAAAAAAAAAAAAACTATATTTCTTGATATTGGTCTTTCAGTAGCTTCTATCTTCTTGGACAATTCTTCGACCTGTGAATATATATTTGCAATAGAACTTAACAAGTTATAGATACTCGTATTTACTTGACTGCTTAGAAGTTCCATATGCCTCTTGAGAATATTGATCTTTAATATTACTTGCTCTAGAGCCGATGATTCATTTACTCTAGGCTTCATTAATTTTCTTACTTGCATATCTTGTTATTTTTAGGACTGACAATCCCAAAAAAGACCCCAAGATTCTAACAATCCCAGAAAAGGCACCAGGACCTTTTCTGGGATTTTCAGAATTTTTGGTAAGTTGTCAACGGGGCTGATATAGTTGTTAATGGGTAGGTTTTAACAACTAAATCAGCCCCATTAACAACACTTTGCTAACAACTATATCAGCCCGTTGACAACTATATCAGTACCCCGTTAACAACTATATTAGCCCCGTTGACAACTCACCCAAGATTCTGAAAATCCCAGAAAAGGCCCTGAAGCCTTTTTTGGGATTATCATAATCTTGGGGCCTTTTTTGGGATTGTCAGCTTTAAAAGGGCCCTGAAAATTATTTTCCCTTATTTTTTCTCTTCCTTCTTCATCTTCATGATATAATGTTGCTCCCCAATAGTTTGCTGAAACATTTGCATACATGATCCATTCTACATCATTATTCGCGGGGACTGTCAACTTAGGTAAATATTGGCATAATTGTTTTATTTGATTTACTATTTTTTGGACTTCTTTATTCCATATCCATTTAGTCTTTTCTCCTGCTAATTTAGATATTTTTGCAATTAATTTAACTTAGGTACATAATTTATTGCTTGATTTATTAGTCATAAGAAAAATTGTAAATCCTTTTTATTTTTTATTTATGGGAATTCGAAAGCTCTTTTACTTATATGTTCTTGTAATTATATTACATTTGAAGATATATATTGTCCTAAGAAGGAGATTCTTGCTTTTCTTAATTCAACATTCTTTGGTGATATATTTAATTCTTTTTCTTCTATTAATGTTACAAATTGATTTAAATTATTTTTATTTTCTTCTGCATTTTTAGAGAATATTAATATATCATCAATATATATATATTACTGCAAAATTCTATATTGAAAATAATAATTTTGATACATATTCTTGAAATATACTTGGACTATTATGAAATCCTATAGGCAATACATTTCATTCAAATAATCATTTAGAAGTGCTAAAAGCAGTATATTTTTTACTTTCTATTTAGTTTCGAACGAGAATTTGAGATTAATTTCCCCTCTGTAGTCTTTTCTTTATCTATTTAGTTTTCATTGGTATAAAAAAAAAAACTTTCTTCTTCTAATTTTATTTGGAAAAAAAATCTTGATTTACAATCAAATTTACTAAATATTGTTTTTCCTCTAATTAGATGAAATAAAATGTCTATTCTAGGAAAAAGATACTACTTCCGGTTCTAATTATAAGACCTAGTTGACTTTCTTTGGAGAGATTAAGGAAGCTAAATAAGTTACTTAATAATTTCATATGTTGTGTATCTTAGATTATATATTAGTTTATCAGTTAAACTAATTAGTTTGAAGAAAAAATTAAAAATAAAAATACTCTAAAGTAATTTAATTAACTTCTTTAATCTCTCAAAAAAAGTCAACTAGGTCTTGTAATTAGGACCGGAGGGAGTATTTGTTTCTTATTGCTAAATTAATCAAATTTTTTTTTATAGTTTATTACCATTTTTTATTTTCCTCTTTTTTCTTCACTGTGTTTTATTACTCTCATTTGGTTATGAATATTCTGATATGCTTTCTCTGATTAAATTATATTGTTTCATTTTATTAATATGCATAACAAATTCTATTTTATCTTGTTAACAAATTCTATTTTATCTTGTTCATTCCATGGATAAGGTTTACAATTTAATTCTTTACTATAATCTTTTAGTTCTATTTTTACTAATGGTTTTGATTTTTTCCAATGAATTAATGGATTATCACTATAATTATCTAAAAGTCTTTGTTATATTGTTTTTACTTCTATAATGGTTAAAGTTGCTAATATATTTTTATTTCTAATGGTTTATTATTCTACTGAAATTTTACTTCATTGTTATTTGTTTTCTTTTGAAATTTTTTATCTTTTCTTCTATAAGATCTGATTATTCTTATTCCACATGCTTCATGTTTACCGAGTGTGGTTAGCACTGAGGCTTTCTTTACTAAATGTATTGGATAATATTGTTCAAGAAAATCTAATCCTAATATTACATTACATGATGGTTCATTATATTGATTTAATTCTTGTATCAATAATTCATATTCTCCTCTTTTTACAGGCTTTTTTTTTTTTTTTTGTTTCTAGTTTTATCATATGTATTTTTTTCCTGCACTTTCCATTCTTAATATTTTATTTCTCTTCTTCCATAGTTCTGGACTTCTGGTGGTAAAACATTATATTTTGCTATAATTAGATTTGCTCAGGTATCTACAAGTCCATGATATTTTCGAGATCTATATTTTTTATAATTAAATTTAACTAATATATAATAAAAGGGTCGCATTTGATTTTTGGAATTACTATTGTTTGATAGCTCATGTTGAATATTATTGTCTTCCTATATTCTATAACGTTTTACATGTTGTAGAAAATCTTTTGCTAATACTTGTAATACCCCTAAAATTTGAATTAGGAAAAATATCATAATGATCTTATTTTCTAAGGAAAGTACTGTGGAAATTAAATGAAAAATCTCTTGAAAATTAGGACAAAAATAATAATGTACCAAAATGACGAAAATGCCATTGTAGGACATAAATAACTTAGGAAAATTATGAAAAATCCTGAGAGGTAGTAAAATAATTATTAAAATTGAGAGAATATGTTGTCTCTAATTTTGGTAATTTAAATAAATTATAAGCTTGGAAGAATTGTAAAATAACAACTATAAAGTATTTGGAGATCATAACTAACTCCATAATTATTGATATTTTACATGGGAGATAAAATAGCTATGTTAGTTCAGATTCTGAGAGGAACTAATTAGTTCTAGATAAGAAAATTATCAACAAATGATAAGTGATTGATTAAATAATTAATGGTTTATGGCTAGGAAATTAGCATAAATATATTTGCTAATTAATTGGAAAATATTGAGAAAAATAAATGAGATTAAGTAATTTTGAGCCTAAATACAAGTATGGACCAATAGGAAAAAGTTGTAAAAAAATTATGTGAAAATAAGGGTTAAGGAGCAATTTTACACATGAGCTTTTCCCCCGGGAGCGCCCAGCACCACGAGCTTTTTTCTGGAGCAAAAATACACATGTGGTTACGTTTTGGGAGCGCCCAGCACCACGGCAGTTAGTTGACCGTTAACTTGGATGGAATGCTGACGTGGCATGACGTGGCGCTTATTTGGACTGACATGCTGACATGAACGCTGACGTGGATGCTGACGTGGACGCTGATGGTAGGAAAAAAAGAAAATTACCATTTTGCCCCTTAGTTTTAAATGAAAATTACCTTTTTGCCCTTAGTTTTAAATGAAAATTACCCTTTTGCCCTTAGTTTTAAATAATAAAAAACTAAAAATACCCCTTCCACCACCGGCCCCACCACCGCCGGCCGGTGGCGGTCGACCACCACCGCCGGCCGGCCACCGCCGCCAGTGCCGGTGATCGGCTCCACCGCCGCCGGTGGTGGGGCCCACCAAGGAGGGTATTTTTAGTTTTTTTTAAAAAACTTAGGGCAAAGGGTAATTTTTATTTAAAACTAAGGGCAAAAGTGTAATTTCACCCGAGTTCTTGTTCATTTCCATCCAACTTAACAGTTGACTAACGGTCAACTAACTGCCGTGGTGCTGGGCGCTCCCAAAACGTAACAACGTGTGTACTTTTGCTCCAGAAAAAAGCTCGTGATGCTGGGCGCTCCTGGGGGAAAAGCTCATGTGTAAAATTGCTCCTTAACCCTAAAAATAATTATTAAATTACATATTAATTAACTAAAAAATAAAATAAAAATTATATATAATTGTGTGTGTGTGCCGACATGGTGAAGGGAAAAATAAAAAATAAATAAAAAATAAAAAGGATGTGAAGGAAGAGTGTAAAATGTAAACTCTAATTAAGTAATAATTAAAGTAAAATAGTAAAAAATAAATAATTACCTATAGGAATCAGATCCTATCTAGAGAACCAGGAACATGATTTCTAAAGTCAGGGTATAATATTGATAAGTGGATTTTTATCTCGAATTGAGCTGTATCTGGAGTCATTTCCGAGATCGGTAGAAGAAGTTAGTAATAAGACGAAATAGGGAAAATCTGAGAAAAAAGCAGATAATCATAAAATTAGAATTGGAACAAAATGAAGTGTAACTCAACATCTAGAGATGAGTTGAGAATTATCTGGACATATTTGGAATCAGTGGATTTTTGTCCAGAGGTTGATAATTTCGGAAGTTCGTTCCGTATCCGGCACGTTTTTCCGTAAAACTTGTGTAGGACCGTTGGAACCCTGTATGGAATCAAAAATTTATTTAGCCTGGACATTTCTAATAAGTGAGAAAATGTCTTCAAAGTTGTAATTCCAGATTTCTAAGATTTTACAAGATTACACGATTCGGACACCGATCGGAGATTTTATCGGTAGAACCTTCTAGAAATGACCACATGGCACCTTGTGATTGGCCAAGGGGTGCCACCTAAGGGGAGGGCAGGTCGGTTGCCAAGTGCCCTGGTGAGGATCATGACACCTTGCAGAAGTGCGATTCGACGGCCGATATCCGGTATGAAAAAGCAATGAATAGTGTCACAATTTCTTCTATAAATAGAAGTTCAACCCTTTGTATTTTTCACTCCAAAACTCACAAGAGCAAGCCGAAATTAGAGAGAGGTTTTAGAGAGAGGAGCTCTGGGGAAAAAAAGCAGCGAAGCTCTAGGTAAGTTTTTCGGTACCGAGTCTTAAGCTTCCGTAGTTCTTTCGGTGGTTAGAGTAGAAATGCTAGATTAGTCTTTAATCTTCCAAGTATGATTAGATATCATATGATAGGGTTATTTTAGTCATTAATTTCAAAAATCATGGTGGGGTCGAAGTTCTGGCAAAATTTTGGAAGATTAGGGTCAAAAGTAACGAAGTGCTGGCGAAATTCCGCCAATTAGGGGGTCAGGGGTAAAATGATCATTTTTACTGAAACTGTCCGTCGTAATGATAGATCCTTAACAAGTACGTTGTTATGTTGATAGGATATCCCTGAATACGTTATGACCTACTGTCGAACCGCTGTTTGACGTGCTGGTTTCCGTTTTCCGTCAGAAGTACGGTTTTCCGTAAAACGTGCTAGAATAACATCAACGAAGGTACGTTCGCGTACTGTAACTCTAACTCTGATGTTTATTGTATGCGTATATGTGCTATGCGTATGGTATGATTATATGTGGTATGTTTATTATATGTATGTACGTACGTCCGCGTACTGTAACATTAACTCTTATGTTTATGGTATGCATATATGTGCTATGTGTATTGTTATGGTATGTTTATTGAATGCAAATATGTTAGAACAGTTTGGTGCCGAAGGAAAGGCTAGTCTATGTGGGTAAGCCATTAAGTCGCCGTGAACTCGGTGAGGCCCCCATGATAGACACTTACCTGACCATTCTGTTCGGTTTACGGAAGTATGTACGTTCGCGTATTGTAACACTAACTTTGATATTTATGGTATGCGTGTATATTGTTAGGTGTATTGTATGAGTTGTTATGTTGTTTGATTATATAATGTTGTTAGAGGATGATTGAACATATGCATGCACTGGGAGTGGTATATCTGTGTTCACTGGGAGTGGTATGTCCTGATTCACTGGAAGTGGTATATCTGCATTCGCTGGGAGCGGTACATTCACGTTGGTTAGGGATGATTCATTTGTTGTGCTTATATACTGTATATGTAAATATGAGGTTAACCGTTACCTGGGGTTCGATGCATGGACTCCAGCCCTTAACAAGCCGGGATCGGAAGGACCAGGGGCCTGAAGCCTTCCTTTTGATGTTGTTATCTACTTTTGAACCACACGGTTTATGTACCGCTGTTGTATCCAGCCAGACTTACGGCATTTATATATACATATCAGTTACTCAATTGCTCCGTTGCTCTACTCTGATGATTTTGAAATGATGTTTGATGGAAAAAAAAATATACTGCTTTTGAAAAGTTGGGATGTTACAATACTATTTTATATATATTTTCATATCGTCTTCTACCCATAATTTAATATCTATTACATCTCTTATATTAATCTTTTATTACATCTTAAAATAGATTTTTTTTTTTTTTAGTTCCTTCTTCTGTTATTTTCAAATTACTTTCAATATAATTTAATTTAATAGAACCTTTTTCTTTATCTTCATCTATTAATGCTATTACCTTTTTCTTTATTAATAGAAGTTCTACCCATATTGCATCTTTCTTAACTTCTAGTCTTACATATTTACTAAATTGAGTTAAATATACATTTCTTCGATTCAATTGGTGAAGCAATTATCCAAATCTCTCATGGCAAAATAATGATGATGCTTTATCCCTTATTTACTAGCACGTGGTATTTATGCGGCTTGGAAGAATTTCCCATCTGATTATTGCCCAAAAAACAAAGGGCAAGACAGATAAATATATAAAAGTATGATAGGATTGCATACAATACCTGTTTCCAAAAGAGTTTGTCTGCAGGTTCCTAAACCATTATATTGTGCTAAGCATATATCGATCCATAACATTCGATGCTGCGCATAGGTAACAGTTAAAACATAACAAATAATTTTCACCAATGGATGAGATAGGAGTCCTTACTTCCAGTGCTCACGGGAGAACAAGAAGCTAACATGATCCCCTCCCTACATAGAAAACCAAGAGAGGTAGTACCCTTGTAGGGCTTCAGCTTCACCATCTGAATAGCTTCTTCTGGAAGCTGTCAAACAAGGAAAAAGAAAAAACAACTATACCTTCTTAAAATGCCAGATGATTCAAGTCGTTCCAAAATGTGTAAACAAAATCTATCTCCTTTGACTATAACCTCCACAAATCAATAGCAAACTCTTTGCAATGAAGAACTAAAACACAGAATATTCAAATTACAAGCTAATAATGAAACGATTCGAGACCATAGGTGTCACACCCCATAACTGAAAACCCAACCAAGAAAAAAGAGAGGAAATCGTGTTATTATGATATATTTACAATCCCATGCTCTATGAACAAGGCGTACCGGTTAAGAAGTTACGACGAGAGATCTGTATGAGCAGTAGGGTTTGAACGAAACGCACGAGAAAGGGAGAGGAGGCAGAGCGATTTTGAGGGCGCTGGGCAAAGGCGGAAGAGGATGGGATCAAATTAAAGAAATCAAATTCGACAAATTGCACAGATAACGCATATGGGAGTTTTGAGCCGAGACTGGGGGATCAGATGCCGACGGAGGCAAGGCGAGTTTTGTTCTACGTTTGTGCTTTGGCAAGTCTCAACATGCGTTAACTGAGATAGATATGGGTCCGGTTTCTCTCACCTCCAATTTTCTACCCATCCCTCATTGTCTTCATCCTGACAGTTAAAATCTTGATCCAAGGGCCAGATTTATTTTTAAAAAAACCGCGCGCGGTTTTGTTTACCGCGCACGGTTTTTTGCAAAAATAAATCTGGCCCATTGGATCAAGATTTTGACGGTTAGGATGAAGACAATGAGGGATGGGCAGAAAATTGGACAAGGAGAGGATCTCCTTCCGATAGATCATAGTTTTGTGGGTTTCATAGTCAGAACTCTCAAGTCTTTCTTTTTCTTTAGCCCGGATGCTCTCAATTTTATTTTAGATCAAAAAAGTTATTCATTATAGATGAATCTGACCCCACTAATCCTTAATACTTAATAGATAACCAAATTAGCAAATTGAAGTAGATTAAGAATGTTCATTAATTAGTTAATATGATACCGTTCATTATAGTCCTAAATAAAAGATCTAGTACTCATGAATGTGTGGCGCACTAAAATGGTACGTCTATGTTTACATTTTAAACCTTTCTTTATAAGGGTTTAATGTTTCTGCATTTACTGCAGAAACTTTTTTTTTTGCAGCACTCACATAAAAGTGAGTGGGTCCCACTAATATTTTCTCTCTCGTCTCTTTACAATGGGATTCACTCACTTTTATGTGAGTGCTGCAGAAAAAAAGTTTCTACAGTAAATGTATAAACATTAAACCTTTCTTATAATTAGTTAATTTGATCAAAATATACATTTCTTCGATTCAATTGGTGAAGCAATTATCGTGTTCACTGGGAGATGAAATTAGACTTGCATGATCCAAATCTCTCAGGGCAAAAATGAGCATCGTCATGCTTGAAACGGAAACAAGCAAAAATAAAAGGATGCCACTGAAACAAATGCGGATTAGTAAACGGTTGAATGCCATTTTCTCATCTCGGGGCATAACAATGCTGGAAAACACATTTCATTTTGACTCTTCGATTACGTCACAGCTGCTTTAGCAATAATCAGATGGGAAATTCTTCCAAGCCGCATAAATACCACGTGCTAGTAAATAAGGGATGAAGCATCATCATTATTTTGGCCGAAACAGTAATAGCAATTGACACACATGCACAATCTCTGGGGAGCTGAGATATTTCAGCCAGCTTCAGTGTTTCTCATTGACCCAAGGTTTATAGCTTCAATTATTCAACATACCACAACCTCCAAATTTTTACTTAAATTCTTTCAATAGGCTAAGCAAACAATAATTTGAAAGAAACCAGGATCAGAAATGGCGAGACGGAAACAGTAAAATATCATAATAAGAAAAGTCAAGAAATACACAGGAAAATTTTCCTCCCCAGAAGAGAGGCCATCAAAACGACAAAGGCCTAAGAAACTAACGCTTTACACAGCAACACCAGGGATGCACCAATAAACCATTTATTCAGAACTCTCAATTTGCCTGAGTCTTCGTCATGTGAGCAATCAAGTCTACAACACGATTGCTGCAGCATCACACACAAAGCAAGCATTAGACTTCAATCGATTGGTAATTTTCCAGAGAAAGAACCACTTAACCCCTCCCTCACCAACTGTGAAGATGCCGCTGCCTTGTAATGGTAAGAAAGCATATGCCAAAAACAAGAAGAAAGATAAATTACCTGTAGCCCCACTCGTTGCTATACCAAGAAACAAGCTTCGCAAAGTTGTCGCCCAAAGTAGTACTTGCCTTGGCATCAAAAATACCTGACCTGAAAAAAAAAACCAAAAGAATTAACGCACAACTCCTAGCTCCAATGACAAATAGGGGAATAAATGGATCCACAGAAGACAAGGTAGAGAATTAGATGCATTTAATAGCTTCCAATGAGATGATAATACACACCCGGTGTCCCCGACAAAGTCAGTGGAGTCCACATGTTCAAGGTAACCAAGGATTCCCCTCAACTTGCCCTGGGACTCCTCCCTGAAAAACAGTACTATTGAATTAGACAAGCCAAAAGCAGAGCACTCAGGTCCTGCATACCTCAACAATCAAATAATACTTAAATGTAATAGTCACTTTGAGAATAAAATCTTACTTGATGGCAGCTTTAATTTGGTCATAGGTGGCTGGCTTTTCCAGCCTCACAGTGAGATGAGCAACAGAGACAGTCATAGAAGGAATAGGGAAGGCCATTCCAGTCAATGTTCCATTTAGAGCAGGAAGCACTTCCCCAACAGCCTGACACAAAGAAGGGTATATTACTGAAGGAGACCAGATAAAGGTGACAACTAACACTAATATATGAATGCCAATTATTCACCTTAGCAGATCCGGTGCTGCTAGGAATGATTCTTCCACCCATCCATTCTTCACCTGGTGGCCCATCATAAGTCTCCTGGGCGGCTGAGCAGCCATAGCATGAAAGTCATGATTACACGAAACACACACAAATCAGAGACGCTAGATATTAGCGTTAATTATACCCACCAGTGATGGCGTGAAATGTGGTTATTAGCCCCTCCACAATGCCAAATCTATCATGAATAACCTATAATTGACATAGAAAGATCAACATAACAGAACAGTACGGCATTGATACAAGAACAATACGAGTATCTGACGGTCAGATAACCTTCGCAAGTGGAGCAAGGCAGTTGGTCGTGCGGCTTGCATTGGAAACAATATCAAGCTCTGGCTTGTATTCGTGCTCATTAACACCTACGACAAACATGGGAGCATCTTCACTGTTTGCACATATGATAACCTTCTTTGCACCGCCCTGGCTCAAAAAAAAAAAAAAAAGGGCCAAAATATCATTTCACACAACCCTCACAAAACTAAACTGTGATGAAATACCGTCGAAGAAGCAATGCTAAGCAAAGTGTATGTTACACGAAATATTAAGACGTGCTTGTAGCTAATCTACCAGACCCAGTGCCAATCAGTCCAAGAGATGCTCTATATATGAAAAGATAACAGTGAAAGCAATATTATTAACAAAATACGGTTTTAAGGTTATATGAGATCATTAAGAAAAGCATAGGACAAAAACTAAAGACACGAGATGAGAAGGGGTAGTGCACAAAGGCAAACCTTAAAATGGGCAGCAGCCTTCTCTTTGTCTGTGAAGTCACTGGTGGTCTCAACAATATACTCAGCTCCAGTCTCAGCCCATGGGATCTCTGCGGGGTTCCTGATGCATGATTACATGAAGTTACAAGTTCAATGGATAATATCTTCACCTTCGAGACGCAGTGTTAACATATACAAGCACAGCCATGAGAAAATTTCAGGACCATTACCTGCGTGCAAACACAGCGACGGGCTTTTCATCGAAAAGATAGACGTTATAGATGGTTTTCGTGAAACCGTGAGTTTTCCACCCCCGTGATCAAGGCCGTACTGAGACATGCAGGTCTGCCAGACACAGTGAAATTCAGGCAACAGATTAGGAACTTAAACTGAACACGCATCAAATCTATGGAAAAGCTGAAAGCGACAAAACTAAAATCCTATTATCCACTATAATTCCACATATATGGAGACGGATCGTGAGCATAGATAACAGCAATGTATACCATGTAAGAGAAATTAATGAAAGGGTCATTAATAGCAGCGACTTCAATATCATTTCTTTGCATAGTCGCTCTCGCCACCAAGCGACCAATCCTTCCAAATCCTGGAAGTGAAAACACAAACTAATATAAGAACTTGAAACACTTGCGAAAGTAATTGATTGCGAAAAGAAAAAATAAGAAGGAAGGCAGACTATCCAATCTGAGAGAACTAGCCGCAAAAAAAAAAAACAGAGGATGTAGATGGAAGTAAAAGGTCGCTTACCATTGATTCCGATCTTGATCTTTTTACCCATAATTCTAGCCTTCTTAGGTAGGTGCCTGTGCGCGGTGTAGATGTAGCGGCCTTCCGCCGCCCTCCAAGCGCCGTTTTGGCGCAAAATAAGTAAGTTGCGTTTTAAAAAACTAAAAAATTAAGAAAATAATTTATAATCTTAAAAAAGTATCTTAAAATTTTGAAATTTTTTTTTTGGTTACTAGCTTATATTAAAAAAAAAATTGAGAATACAAACCCGTACTGAAAGAATACCTCATGATCTTGAAAAATAATTTTAAGATCTTGAAAAAATATTTTAGGTATTGGATGATACTAAAAATATACTTCATAAATTTTTTTCAAGGTCATGACAGATTTTTTCAGTATCCTGAAATATTTTTTTTATTACCTATCGGCTATCAGTACTTTGAGTAAATATCTATTTAGTACCATTCAATACATGGTATATATTTTTTTTAAAAAAAGAGAGAATTTGCTCAACCGCCGTGCGAATTTTGCATGGCAATTTTCAAGGCTTTTTTACCAAAATAATTTTTTGAAAAAAAATAATCACCAGATTAAATCACATTCCAAACTATTTACTAAAGTAATGTAGTTGGTGGCGTAGACTGACGTGACGTCATAAGTGGCATAAGAAAGCTTAACGGATCTGTGTGTATTGTTCATGAAAGGCGTGGAGTATTCTCACGTCATTTAATGGCGTGAGAATTTCCCACGCCGTTGATTAGAATCCTGAGACAATGTCAGGATTCTGACGCTTAATGGCGTGAGAGATTCTCACGCCATTAATCAACTACTGGCCCCTGCTTCTATCCTTTCGTAATCGTAATCAGAACGTACCCCTGCTTTTTTTACCCGTGATTCGTCCCGTAACTCTCCTCTCCTCTTATAATTATAATCACTCCTTCACTCCCTTTGCTTCCATCCTTACTCTTTCCCTCTTCGCTTTGCTTCCAGCTCTTTCCCTTTCATCATTCATTCCTTAACTCTTTGGAAATTCTCTCCGTCCTCTCCATCACCATTCACTCTTTGTCATTTGGAAACTCCCTCTGTCCTCCATCTTCATCATTCTGTTTCTTGAATTTTTTTTTCTCTAATTCAATTTATATAGTAGTGTGTTTCTTCTTCTGCTAAGTTACAATTGTGCTGTTGTCATTTGTTTTATCTGTAATTTATTAATCTTCGTTTTCATAATATAAAATAAGAAAAAAATGAATCAAATTCGTTCATTTGTATATTGTAATGGTTCTAAAAAGATAGGTCCAAACGGATTGAGCTTTGAAGGTGAAAGAAGAGGAATGTATATTGTTCGAGGCATGTCTGCTGAAGATTTACATGAAAAGATCCGTCGAAAGTTAAAGTTGCAACCAAATCAGGTAATATCATCAGTGACTGGTAGAGTACCTTATGGAAACCGCAAATATGCAGGTTTTGAGATATCTGATGATGAGGATGTGTGTAACACCCCTACCGGCCTCGCCCTTTCGGGTGGCGGATAGAGGGAATCCTTTTTATAATTACCGCATATTACCTAATTACTACTTATTAGCATGTATCAGAGGTTAACGCGGCAGAGTATATCCCGGTTGGATTTTCAGACAATACTGGTATAATTAAAAGTGAGTAACAAAATATAATCCCCGAATGGGTTAACTATACAGTCATCCACTCTGTGCCCACAAGGCCAAAAATATACGATTATCCAAACCCAAAATAAATATCCAAAAATATTATTCTTACGCCACCAACAACTCCACCTACTCCGCTCCATGATCTTACCCTTGTCACCGGATACAACCCTCAAAGTGCTTCTGAAGCTTTACAAAAATCAGGATTCACAAATGAATCCCGTAGTAACCGTTAATCTCATATGAAAAGTATAAACAATGTATGTATGCAACCATAATTAGGAAAAACACCAAATAAAGGCATTCAGTAGCAAACGCGCAGTAACACAAATACAACATACCAAGTATATACCGTGTTAACTGCGGAAGGACTAAATGTCCTAGGAACAAACGCAGGACTCCTCAACAAAGCAAGCCCCGGATCCATAGCGCCAGGAAAAACACAGTAGTCGGGCTCTGAACCCAGACCACACTGAATGCACACAAACGCATGTCCCTTTTCAGGAGACACGGATCCACAATCATGGAAAAACAAACATACAAGGCAACACAAAACATATGAGGATTAAGGTTACTACCTGGTAGTTGACCACAAATATTAGTAAAATTTCCCTCGGTGCACGGAAAATCAAAGTAACCCTAAAATAACCAAAGTATATATATATAAGTGACTCTTCTGAAAAATATTTATTTGATAGCTAAAAATAAGCCTTCTTCAACCTTTCACAAATTCCAACTTCCTTTTCTCAATAATAAATCCATCGTTGGTCAATTCCTTCCAATTTCGGACTTATTCTTAAAAATTCCAGAAATAGTGTTTGATCTTCAAACATTCATAATTTAATTTAGAAAAATCCGATTGAGGTGGTTCAAAAGGAAAACTGACCCATAGTATATCTATTTTCACCGAAAAATATTAATTTGAACTAGATACAGCCCAAACTCTAGCCACAAACCCGAATACCACCTATGGTCATGCAAGAGTTTCAGATTTGGGGCTGTTTTAAAAAAATTGGTCCTCTTAGCACAAAAATCAGAAATTTTCGTGTTACCTATCAAATTAATCCTTGGGATGTCTACTTTCTATCTGTAAAATTTCAGAATTTTCCAAGTCCATTTGATAGGTCAAAACGCAGAAGAAATCTGACTGACTTCCACAAATGCTTCAACCAACATCTTTCAACAACCAACTTTGTTTATATCATACTAATCGTTTTCCTAGACCTTAAATCTTATGTTTGATCCTTTATTCATTCATTTTATTAATATTCAGACCCATACATACGCAGGATACCATCTTTTCATAATTAGTAACTACGAATTTATAAAGGAGCTAAAGCATTACTTACTTGGTCTTAATATTCCTCCAACTTGAAACTTTGATCTTCAATGTTTCTTCTTCCCCTTTCTCAGCCTTCACCTTCACACCCCAAGGAAGAGGGTTTCTTAAAAAAAATTTGACTTACATGAAAGGAAGTAGAAGAAGGTGAAATAAATACCCGAAGACCTTACCTCCTTCTTCTTCTTGGATGTTTAGCTCGGTTCACCTTCTGTCTTCTTGTTAGTCACCACTCTTCCTTCTTCTCTTCTTCTCACACGTCCAGCAGCAAAAATGGGAGGGCAAACCCCTTAAATAGATCTCCTAGAAAATCTCTTGATTTCTCCTTAATTTTCTAGAGAAATCTATGGAATTCCTTTTTTTTTTTTCTTAATTTTCCTCTCTCACATCCGGCCTTAATGGAGAATTGGAAGCAAAAGATATATTTTTTTTTCATTTCATTTGGTCTCTCCCTCACCCTCTGCCAGCGCCTTTTGAGGAGGTTGAGAGAAAAAAAAAAAATTCCTATTTCAATTACTCTCCAATGTCCGGCACGTTGAGAAGAAATGGGAGGAAACAAAATGTGTAGAGTCCATGTCTTCAATCCACGTGATACTCCCTCTTCCCTACTTTAATTAATATTAAATTAGCTTCTCCTTTACATCTCTTTTTCCTCTCTGATCCAGCGGTTTTTAAGGGAGTGGAAAATGAGATTATTTATTTATTTATTTATTTTCATTTGATCTCCCATTCTAATCGGATGCCGAAGGAAATATAGGAAATATTGTGTTTACTTTTTTTTTTTGCCTTGTTTCATGAGCTCACCACTTCCTTCATTAATCAATTGAATTGTCTTGTCATCATATCCCTCTTTCTCTCTCCCGCATCAGAAGCTAGGAATATGTATATAATATATATATTTTTTTTACCTTTCGGCTTCTATTCCTATCAGATACGCTGGGGACATTAAAAAATTGAGTGTGTGATCCAAGTCTCATCCATCAGTCCTTAGGTGCACTCCATAAGTCTAACCTTAGGTCATTAATAGCTTCTTCTCCTTCTTCCATGGTGACACGGCGGAATAACAGATGGGAAAGAGTGATTTTTATTCTAATTTTATCTTATCTCAAGTCCACACTCCATTTTTTTTCCAATGGTTACGACCTTGCCCCATAAATCAAATTTTAAATTTTTCTCCTTCCTCCCTCTAAAAAAATTCGAAATCTGAAGGCCTTTTTGGAAACAAAATATGCATTCTAGTATATTTTTATCTCTTCTTGAGTCCTTATATTGTACCATAACATGGGGTTATATTTCCGCTCCTTTTATTGGACGAAAATTATATAAATAATAAGGGAAAATATATTTTTACCTTCTTTGACATTACCGTCTCAATTTATTTATAACCAAATTATTAACCACCTTTTAGAATAATTCCACATTATTCCCCATAATTAATATATCCTGTCAGAAAAATAAATATCATTAACTACTACCACTTGATGAAACATTCATATATTTCCTTGACTAATTTACATGAAAATTAGGGGTGTTACATTTCTTCCCCCGTAAAATAAATTTCGTCCTCGAAATTTGTCTATACATTTATCATGCTCTGAGACATAAACTCTGGGTATTTTTTCTTCATATCATCAACTGTTTCCCATGTCGCTTCTCTATCAGATAACCCTTTCCAGACCACTTTCACAAAAGGAATACTTTACGCTGTTTGCTTCTCTTGATAATCAATAATCCGTTCGGGCTCTACTACAAAGGTATGATCTTCCTGTACCTCAACATTCTCATACTCAAGGACATGCTTTGGGTGCGGTTGATATTTCTTTAGGCGAGAGACATGGAAAACATCATGCAACCTACTCGAGACTTGGTGGCAATGCTAAGCGATAAGCCAACGATCCTCGCTTTTTCAATATCTCAAAAGGACCGACATAACGAGGACTTAATTTCTTACGTTTTAAGGCTCTTCCCACTCCAGTAACCGGAGATATCTTCAAAAATACATGATCACCCTCATTAAATTCTAGAGGTCTCCTTCTCTTATCTGCATAACTCTTTTGACGACTTTGAGCCGCTAGGAGCCTCTTTTTGATTAAGTTAATGCATTCGGAAGTTTCATCTACCATTTCCGGTCCAAACAACTTCCGTTCAGATAACTCGGTCCAACAAAGAGGTGATCGACATTTTCGTCCATACAAAGCTTCATACGGAGCCATCTGTATACTAGCATGATAACTATTATTATATGCAAATTCAGCTAGAGGTAAATACTGATCCCATTTTCCTTTAAAATCCAAGACACATGCTCACAACATATCTTCAAGTGTTTGGATTGTCCTCTCTGATTGCCCATCATGCAGGGATGATAGGCGATCGAACTTCAACCTTGTCCCCATTGCTTGATGTAAAGCTTGCCAGAATCGAGAAGTGAACCGAGGATCTCTATCAGAGATAATACTCTTTGGTGTACCATGAAGTCTGATTATTTCTCGAATATACATCTCTGCCAGTTTCTCGGGTGAGTAATTGACACTGACAGGAAGAAAATGAGCAGACTTAGTGAGTCGGTCAACGATTACCCAAATTGCATCCAAATGCTTGATCTTGGGTAGACCCACTACCAGATCCATGGTTACATTCTCCCATTTCCATTCAGGAATCTCCAGTCCCTTCAAGAGTCCTCCTGATCGTTGATGTTCAATCTTAACCTTCTGGCAAGTCAAACATCTAGCCACATACTCAGATATTTCTTTCTTCATTCCAGGCCACCAAAACTGCGATTTCAAATTTCGATACATCTTAACTGCGCCTGGATGAATAGTATACCTGCTCTTGTGAGCCTCGTCTAGAATCCTTTGTCTCAAATCATCTCTAGACGGCACATAAATTCGTTTCTTGAACTGGATCAAGCCATTTGAGATGTCATATTCTGTTGCTTCACCTCGAGTAATCTTCTCTCGAATGGATGCCGCTAGATCATCCTGCATTTGGGCTTCTTCTATTTCTGTGCCTAGATTATTCTCCTCTTGGCTGACAAGGAGGTTAGCCATATAGACTCTATGGACCGCATCTTTATTTATAAAGGTTTGGCCTGATACACTCAGATCTCTGAAGTCTTCTAATAGCTTCTGCTCTTTGATCATCATATATGCTACTTGTACTGTCTTCCGGCTTAACGCATCTGCGACAACATTAGCTTTACCCGGATGATATTTTATCTCCAGGTTATAATCCTTAAGCAACTCCATCCATCTACGCTGCCTCATATTAAGTTCCTTCTGATCAAATAGATATTTGAGGCTCTTGTGGTCACAGTATAGCTCAACTGTGGCACCATACAGATAGTGTCGCCATATTTTCAAAGCAAAGACAATCGCTGCAAGCTCCAGATCATGTGTAGGATAATTCAACTCGTGAGGCTTCAACTGACGAGAGGCATACGCTACAACTCTGCCCTGCTGCATCAGGACACATCCCAATCCCTGCAAGCTAGCATCACTGAAGACCACATAGGTCTGACTCGGATCTGGGATAATCAACACAGGCGCTGTCGTCAACCTCTCCTTCAGTATCTGAAAACTCTCCTCACACTGATCATCCCACACAAAAGACTGGTTCTTCCTAAGGAGCTTCGTCAATGGCGACGCAATCCGAGAAAAATTCTGTATGAACCGACGATAGTACCCAGCTAGACCCAGGAAACTGCGAATCTCGGTGACAGTCTCTGGTCTTTTCCAGCTTAATACTGCTTCCACCTTACTGGGGTCCACTGAAACACCATTTTTGGAAACCACATGACCCAGAAATTTAACCTCTGATAACCAGAATTCACATTTACTAAGCTTAGCATAGAGTTGCTTCTCTCTCAAAATGCTTAAAACAAGTCGCAGATGTCGTTCGTGTTCTTCTAGGTTCTTTGAATAGATCAATATATCATCAATGAACACAACTACAAATTGATCCAGATACGACCGAAAAATTCTGTTCATATAATCCATGAAGATCGCAGGAGCATTGGTCAAACCGAACGGCATCACAAGAAACTCATAGTGTCCATATCTGGTCCTGAAGGTTGTCTTCGGAATATCCTCAGCCCTAACTCGTAGCTGATGGTACCCTGAACGTAAGTCAATTTTCGAGAATATACAGGAACCAGATAATTGATCTAGCAAGTCGTCAATCCTGGGTAACGGATATTTGTTCTTCACTGTTACCTTATTAAGCTCTCGATAATCGATGCAGAGTCTTAAACTTCCATCTTTCTTTTTAACAAAAAGTACTGGGGCTCCCCAAGGTGAGACACTGGGGCGAATAAACCCCTTTTCTAGCAATTCTTCAATCTGCTTCTTTAATTCAGCCATCTCATTTGGTGCCATCCGATAGGGTGCTTTAGAAATAGGTCCAGTACCAGGCACGACCTCAATTGCAAATTCCACCTCTCTCTCTGGTGGCAACCCACTGATGTCATCAGGGAACACATCAGGAAATTCGTTCACCACTGGTATGTCATTCAGAGAAGGTTCCGATTCTGTCTGTACAGAAAAGAACACCACATACCCTTGGCATCCTTGTTTAATGCACTGTTCTGCCTCGGTAGCTGAAAGGAAGCCAAGACTTGCTTTGGCATTGAGTCTCTGCTGTTGATCAGGACATATAATCTTTCTATTGCCGAAATCCAGTACAATGTTATTGGCCATCAGCCAATTTAAACCCAAAATTACATCAATATCACGCAACGGCAAACAGATCAAGTCCACAGTTGACTCAGGCTTATGGCATGTATAACAGACTACTTGCCCGCTGCAACTGACACCTGGATGAGATTTGCCACATTTGTTACAATTCTGAGGCTCTACTGGCCTCCTGTAGTTCTGCTGTCCAGGGCGAAAGGGCTTCTTATTATTGCCGCGGTTTTTGTTCCATGGCCCTTTCCTTTTCTGAGAGGAGCTTCCGCGATTAGAGTCACTGCGGGGAAAAGGTCTCCTAGAAGCATATAATTCCTTCAAGTTTCGCTCAACAGTTCTACACTCTTCGACTGCCTGGCTCAACACATGAAACTGTCTAGCTATAAGCTTTTCTCTGATCTCAAATTTTAGGCCGCGGACCAAGACATCTGCTAGGCTACTTTCAGCATTAGGGTTTCTATGATAAGTGGAGTAGCGAGATAGACGAGTAAACCTGGCATAATAGTCTTCAAAAGACTCGTTATCTCCTTGTTTAATATTTAGAAACTCCGACTCCTAAGCGATACGAATGGAAGGAGGATGATACTGTGCATTAAACTTTTCCTGGAACAGTTCCCAAGTTATAGGAACATTCTGGGCACGTAAAGTTGTCTCCGTGTTGCGCCACCAACGATCAGCGTCCCCCTCCAGCTTATAAATGGCCAACTGGGCCTTCCTTTCTTCTGGGCACTCTAAGACCTGAAAGATTTTCTCGAGGCGGAGAATCCAATCTTCCGCTGCACCTGTTATTTTGATGGCCTGTCTGTGACTCTTCCTGTTCATCATGATTATTATTATTGTTGTTGTCGTTGTTGCCATTATCTGTCTCATTCTCATGCTCCTCAGATGTTCGGTCTTGGCGAGCCCTGATTTCATTTATTTCCGCTCGCATTCCTTGTATCATGTTCCCCTGCTCTCGGATCAATCCCATCATCTCTCGTATCAGATTATTATCTTGAGGATTAGGTATTTGTGCCTCCTGTTCTCGCCTAGGCCTTCCTGGTCCTTTCCCTCTTGCCATTTTTAAGGTTTAGCTACAAAGTAGCAGAAGAATAAATAAATAGACATTATTTTCACAAATTGGTAGCAAATTATTGATTTTGGGCACAAGATAAAAGAGAGCCATGTCCGTAAATCATTTTACAACGTCCTACTAGCTCAAAATATTTAAGCATAAATAGTTCATGTACTGTCTTTAAATAGGTACAACCACACAACTACCTATAAAAACTATCAAAATACATTTCATACTATTAGTCTTCATTCTTGCTTCTGCATGGCTTCATTCGCGACCTACAATATAGGTGTTAACACATAATCGTAACAGTGCTATCAGCTCAATGAAATTGGTTGCTAGGTTGTAGCCAGTAATTTCATGAATCCGACTTACCCAAAACGGTGTCCTAGGTAAGCGGTATAGGATAGTATTTCACCAATACTCAAAAAGGAAAAATTAAATCTCTAGCACCACTCTGTATATATATCTTATTTACCCTAGTTAGAAAATGAAGATAAAGATCTAATATAGTGGGGATGTCAATACTTGCTACTACGAGATCAGTTCAGATTTCATCCTCCAACCTTGCTCCAAAGCAACTATGGGGCGTCTTCTAACTACCACTCTTAGGACGGTTCTCACCCATTTTTTTTCCTAACCCATCCAACCAAACTTATATCAGTTCCATACCTTTCTATTTTAAGTTGATACCAGTATTGTCCAAACCGGGCTCTGATACCACAAATGTAACACCCCTACCGGCCTCGCCCTTTCGGGTGGCGGATAGAGGGAATCCTTTTTATAATTACCGCATATTACCTAATTACTACTTATTAGCATGTATCAGAGGTTAACGCGGCAGAGTATATCCCGGTTGGATTTTCAGACAATACTGGTATAATTAAAAGTGAGTAACAAAATATAATCCCCGAATGGGTTAACTATACAGTCATCCACTCTGTGCCCACAAGGCCAAAAATATACAGTTATCCAAACCCAAAATAAATATCCAAAAATATTATTCTTCCGCCACCAACAACTCCACCTACTCCAGCTCCGCAGTCTTACCCTTGTCACCAGATACAACCCTCAAAGTGCTTCCTGAAGCTTTACAAAAATCTGGGATTCACAAATGAATCCCAGAGTAACCGTTAATCTCATATGAAAAGTATAAACAATGTATGTATGCAACCATAATTAGGAAAAACACCAAATAAAGGCATTCAGTAGCAAACGCGCAGTAACACAAATACAACATACCAAGTATATACCGTGTTAACTGCGGAAGGACTAAATGTCCTAGGAACAAACGCAGGACTGCTCAACAAAGCAAGCCCCGGATCCATAGCGCCAGGAAAAACACAGTAGTCGGGCTCTGAACCCAGACCACACTGAATGCACACAAACGCATGTCCCTTTTCAGGAGACACGGATCCACAATCATGGAAAAACAAACATACAAGGCAACACAAAACATATGAGGATTAAGGTTACTACCTGGTAGTTGACCACAAATATTAGTAAAATTTCCCTCGGTGCACGGAAAATCAAAGTAACCCTAAAATAACCAAAGTATATATATATAAGTGACTCTTCTGAAAAATATTTATTTGATAGCTAAAAATAAGCCTTCTTCAACCTTTCACAAATTCCAACTTCCTTTTCTCAATAATAAATCCATCGTTGGTCAATTCCCTTCCAATTTCGGACTTATTCTTAAAAATTCCAGAAATAGTGTTTGATCTTCAAACATTCATAATTTAATTTAGAAAAATCCGATTGAGGTGGTTCAAAAGGAAAACTGACCCATAGTATATCTATTTTCACCGAAAAATATTAATTTGAACTAGATACAGCCCAAACTCTAGCCACAAACCCGAATACCACCTATGGTCATGCAAGAGTTTCAGATTTGGGGCTGTTTTAAAAATTGGTCCTCTTAGCACAAAAATCAGAAATTTTCGTGTTACCTATCAAATTAATCCTTGGGATGTCTACTTTCTATCTGTAAAATTTCAGAATTTTCCAAGTCCATTTGATAGGTCAAAACGCAGAAGAAATCTGACTGACTTCCACAAATGCTTCAACCAACATCTTTCAACAACCAACTTTGTTTATATCATACTAATCGTTTTCCTAGACCTTAAATCTTATGTTTGATCCTTTATTCATTCATTTTATTAATATTCAGACCCATACATACGCAGGATACCATCTTTTCATAATTAGTAACTACGAATTTATAAAGGAGCTAAAACTGTTACTTACTTGGTCTTAATATTCCTCCAACTTGAAACTTTGATCTTCAATGTTTCTTCTTCCCCTTTCTCAGCCTTCACCTTCACACCCCAAGGAAGAGGGTTTCTTAAAAAAAATTTGACTTACATGAAAGGAAGTAGAAGAAGGTGAAATAAATACCGAAGACCTTACCTCCTTCTTCTTCTTGGATGTTTAGCTCGGTTCACCTTCTGTCTTCTTGTTAGTCACCACTCTTCCTTCTTCTCTTCTTCTCACACGTCCAGCAGCAAAAATGGGAGGGCAAACCCCTTAAATAGATCTCCTAGAAAATCTCTTGATTTCTCCTTAATTTTCTAGAGAAATCTATGGAATTCCTTTTTTTTCTTAATTTTCCTCTCTCACATCCGGCCTTAATGGAGAATTGGAAGCAAAAGATATATTTTTTTCATTTCATTTGGTCTCTCCTCACCCTCTGCCAGCGCCTTTTGAGGAGGTTGAGAGAAAAAAAAAAAATTCCTATTTCAATTACTCTCCAATGTCCGGCACGTTGAGAAGAAATGGGAGGAAACAAAATGTGTAGAGTCCATGTCTTCAATCCACGTGATACTCCCTCTTCCCTACTTTAATTAATATTAAATTAGCTTCTCCTTTACATCTCTTTTTCCTCTACGATCCAGCGGTTTTTAAGGGAGTGGAAAATGAGATTATTTATTATTTATTTATTTTCATTTGATCTCCCATTCTAATCGGATAGGAAGGAAATATAGGAAATATTAGTCCTTAGGTGCACTCCATAAGTCTAACCTTAGGTCATTAATAGCTTCTTCTCCTTCTTCCATGGTGACACGGCGGAATAACAGATGGGAAAGAGTGATTTTTATTCTAATTTTATCTTATCTCAAGTCCACACTCCATTTTTTTTCCAATGGTTACGACCTTGCCCCATAAATCAAATTTTAAATTTTTCTCCTTCCTCCCTCTAAAAAAATTCGAAATCTGAAGGCCTTTTTGGAAACAAAATATGCATTCTAGTATATTTTTATCTCTTCTTGAGTCCTTATATTGTACCATAACATGGGGTTATATTTCCGCTCCTTTTATTGGACGAAAATTATATAAATAATAAGGGAAAATATATTTTTACCTTCTTTGACATTACCGTCTCAATTTATTTATAACCAATTTATTAACCACCTTTTAGAATAATTCCACATTATTCCCCATAATTAATATATCCTGTCAGAAAAATAAATATCATTAACTACTACCACTTGATGAAACATTCATATATTTCCTTGACTAATTTACATGAAAATTAGGGGTGTTACAATGTGGATGTTTTTGTACAAAGATTCGAGGAAAATCGTACGTCCACTACTACAAAAAGTGGCTTTTACTTCCCTAAGAGACGTCCTTATTTTTAAAAAGGAAGTTAAAAGTGAACGTAGTGGCATTCTTGTAAAATAAATACTGATATTCTCAAATGTGGCGTCCTAAAAGAGGATTTAGAACGTCTAAAATAAATTAAGACGTCCTAAACTAATTTCAGGCCGCCTTATTTGAACTTTTTTGCGCCAAAAATGAATGTTTCAGCGCCTTCGCTCCTTTTCGCGAATTCATTTGGTGCCAATTTTTTTTATTGGCGTCCTGATAGAAATTCAAGACGCCCTAATTAATTTTTTGGCGTCCTGATATCTCTTCAGGACGCCTTAATAAAATTATTGGTGTCCTGAATTAGTATTAGGACGCCCTAATAAATTTTAAGGCGTCCTGATATAGAGTCAGGACGCCTTAAGACAATTAAAGGCGTCCTGAATCAATATCAGGACGCCTTAATTAAATTATAAATCGTCCTGATTGTGGTTCCAGACGCCTTTATTTATTTTGAGGCGTCCTGAAACCTAATTCAGGACGCCTTTATCCACTTATAAGCTCATTCGCAGCCCCTATCCCACTCTCATTTCGATTTTCGATCGAGCCTCTCTTCTGCTTCTCAACCCTATATCGCCGTCTCACACTCTCCCTCTTCTGATTCACGGCCTCACTCTCCCCTACCTCTTCCCTCAACCCTATCTCACTCTCATTTCGAAGCTCTTCCCAAGCCGTCACGACAGTCACCCTCACTCTCCACTGTCTCCACCGCGCCATAGCTCTTCGCGGGTCCGTAGCTCTTCGTCGTAGCTCTTCCGTCAACCCTATCCCACTCTCATTTCTGGCGATGCCCACCTTCTCCGATGCCCCCACCTTCTCCGTCTTGCTTCCACCTCTCTTTTCGGCGCCACCGTCTCCGACAATCGCCCACAGTACTCCCCTTGCTTTCATGGTTTTTGGTTCTAAATGTGTGAGTTTTTGCATTAATTGCTACTTCATCAATTTTATTCAATTGTTGATTTAGTCTTTAATGGAGTTAGTGAGGTATGAATAAGAGTTCTATGGTTTGGATTTTTGCTTGAGTACGTTGTCTGGAAAATTCGAATTTTTATGAGTTAGATTTATTTGGAGTTGTATTATATTGAATATTGATGGTTATAGTTTTAAAAACTAAGTGTAGTTGTATTTTAGTTAGGATGGTTGGAGAGAAATATTATTGTTAATTATTTCAAGTGAATCTCCGATGATAGAAATGTGATGAGATAGAACAATTGAGTTTGGGATAAGTTGAGAATTTGTAACAAAGTAAACAATTTGGAGGTTATATGAAAATTTGAAAATAGAGATTGATTTGTGAGTTACATTTTAAGTTGATATTGATAATATCATTATTGGAAATAAGTTTTGGTAATTGGGTTAGTGGAGTTGTTTGAGCTATATATTGTAACACCAATTTTGATGTTAGCTTGATTGAGAATGGTCAAAGATGAGAGTTGAGACTTCTGGATGAACTTTTAATTTTCTAAATTATTTTTGCAAACCACACAATTAGTTTGAATACCAAATTCTGTGTTAAAATTTATTGTTATATATTGATTTGTGCATTATGGTTGAGCTTGGAGGTTATATTCTTGTACTTTGCCTTCTCAAAAGTCCAATTTATCTCCCAAGTTACCACTTGTCCTTCTATGTTTAATTCCTTTGTTTTTTGTATTTCTGCATGCTTTGCATTTGATCACTTGTTTCTCCTTCATGAACAGCGGATACATGATTAATGACTTGTATAGTGAAATTGATTAATGACTTATATTTAAACTAACATGATTAATGTGTTTAATGCATTTGATATAGTGAAATTGTATTTTCTTTGGGAATACACTTTGTAATCATGATTATTCCCTCTCCCATATGTTAGTTTAACTAATTCTAAGGTTGTCTTTATTGTTGTTGTCTTTAGATTTAATTGAGCAAATAAATTTCAAGCGTTGGAATTTAAAGTTGAGGTAAGTATAGTTAAATACTGTTGTTTTTTTTGTTGATGTGCATTGAACTAGGTAAATTTTGTACTATGAATCATGATGCTTAGAATTCCATTATTTATAGTTTATGACTTCGACAACTTAGCTATATTTTAATATTTTGTATTGATGAAATTATTGGATTTAATAGTTGATAATTTTGAAATTGCCTTAGTTAGTAAGTTTTATTGAATTATGTTGAAATAGTTTGTTGTTGAAATTTTGGGATGTCTTACTGTTAAGGGGAATCTTTGCGAATTTTTTTTACAAGATTGAGAATATGAATCATGTCATTCTTGAAGTTGTTATGAACTTGACTGTTGTTGGAAATGTATTAGGTGATAGTAAAATGGGTCATAGTTGGATGAATGCTTTGAGAACTAGTGAAGAATATGAGAATGGGGTGGAAGAGTTTATTGAATTTGCTAGAAGGAACATGGCTACAAAAAATGGGATGTATTATTGTCCATGTGTTAATTGTTTAAATGGGATTCGAAGGGATATTGCTGATATAAGGGATCACCTAATTTGTGATGGAATAAACCTTCGATACACAACGTGAATATGGCATGGTGAGGAAGTAAGTACCAGTGCGTCCCATGAAAATGAACTAGAGGTAGATGATGATGGAATGGAGAGAATGATTCATGATGTTGAGGTAGAATCTTTTGCACAATCGCATGAATATGATAGCGTCCGGAGTGATGCAGAGACACCTTTGTTCCCTGGGTGTACTAAGTATACACGGTTGACTAGGACCTTACATTTGGTCAACTTAAAGGCGACTTGTGGGTGAACCGATAGCAGTTTCACGTCGCTACTTGAATTGTTGTGTGATATGTTGCCAGATGATAATGTACTTCCAAATCGTATGTATGAGGCGAAGAAAAGCTTGTCTACCACGGGCATGGAGTATGAAAAGATACACAGCTGCCCTAATGACTGCATATTGTACAGAAATGAGTATGAAGGCCTTAGTAATTGTCCGAAGTGTAAAACTTCAAGATACAAAGTGAAGAAAAAAGGTGGTGGTTCTGGAGATAAGACAACAAAAAGGCAACATTTGAAGGCATTGTGGTATCTTCCAATAATACCGTGGTTTAAGCGTATGTTTACTAGTGAGGCAACGACGAAGAAATTGAGATGGCATTCTGAAGAGAGAGTATCCGATGGAAAATATCTTCGGTACCCGGCTGACTCTCTGCAATGGAAGAAAATAGACGAAATGTTCCCTCAATTTGGCAGTGAGCCAAGAAATCTTCGGCTGGGGCTTTGTACAGATGGCTTCAATCCGTATCGAACTCTTTGTAGCACCCACAGTGCATGGTCGGTTCTCCTTGTAATATACAACTTACCTCCTTGGCTATGTATGAAACACAAGTCCGTGATGCTTTCTATGATGATTTCTGGACCAAAACAGCCCTGGAACAATATCGATGTGTACTTGGCGCCTTTGATTGAGGATTTGAAGAAGTTGTGGGTGGAAGGCATAGATTTGTTTGATGCATATAAGAAGGAGTCCTTCAAGTTGCGTGCAATGATATTTACCACGATAAACGACTTTCCTGCATACGCAAATTTGTCAAGGTACAGTGTGAAGGGGCATAAAGCATGTCCAATATATGAAGCAGACACGAACTTCCATCAACTAAAGCACGGAAAAAAAACAGTCTACCTCGGTCACAAGAGGTTTCTTCATCGGTTCCACCCATATCGTAAGTTAAGAAAGCGTTTTAACGGCTTACCAGAGCATAGAACGGCTCCAAAGGCATTGACTGGAGAGGAAGTTTATAGTTGGGTGAAACATATCAATGTCATATTAGGTAAGCAGCAAAGGATTGCGGGTCGGAAGAATATATGGAAGAAGAGATCAATTTTCTTTGATCTTCCATATTGGCGTAGTCTTGATGTGAGACACAGTCTCGATGTGATGCATGTGGAGAAAAACGTTTGCGATAGCCTTGTCGGTACTCTTTTGCACATACCGGGAAGACTAAGGATGGAATTAATGCGAGACTAGACCTGGTTGATATGGGAATAAGAGAACGGTTACATCAACAAGTAATGGAAGATGGTAAGAGGGCATACATGGAGCAGGCGGCTCATACACTATCAAAAGCGGAGAAAAAAGTTTGTGTGGGTGTCTATATGACATTAAGGTTCCACAAGGATATTCTTCTAATTTGAGAAGGTGTGTTTCAATGGACGATTTGAAGTTAGTGGGAATGAAGTCCCATGATTATCATGTGTTGATGCAACAACTATTACTAGTAGCAATTAGAGGCATTATCAAAGATGAAGTGCGAACCACTATAACAAGATTGAGTATTTTCTTTAATGCTATCTGTAACAAAGTCATTGACATTGAAAAGCTGGATGAATTGGAAAATGAGAGTTCTATTATTTTGTCCCAACTAGAGATGCATTTTCCTCCTGCATTTTTTGATATAATGGTGCATATGATAGTACACTTGGTAAGGGAGGTAAGGCTCTGTGGTCCAGTTTACCTAAGGTGGATGTACCTTTTCGAGCGATACATGAAGATCTTAAAAGGATATTCTAAAAATCCTTATCGACCGGAAGCCTCAATAGTTGAGAGATATGTAGTTGAAGAGGCTATGGACTTCGCAAGGATTATCTATCGGGCGACGATACAATCTCGGCATGACGAGGGGATAAGCGAGGTACTCGAGGAATCGGGCGAAGAATATGCCTCATGAAGAGGTGTTGCAAGCACACTTGTACATCTGAATAATATGGAAGTAGTTCAACCATACATTGATGAACACGAAAGAGTTTGAAGAATATGAATCCAAGGAAGAACGACATGCAGATAGCTAATGAGCAAAAGAAGACATTCATAAAGTGGTTCCAGCAGAAGGTATTGCACGAGACCGGTGTGTCGGATACAATTGAGTGGTTAGCCTGGGGGCCTTCTTTTTAGGTCATCACATGGAGTGGCTATGATATAAACGGAAATTCTTTCTACACAAAAGACCAAGATGACAGAAGTTCTGTGCAAAATAGTGGGGTGATGGTTGAAGCTGAATCCATGCACTTTTCGAGTTAGAAAGACAAAAACCCGGTTTTAGCATCAATGGCTTATTATGGAGTTATTGAAGAAATATGGGAGATGATCTACAACAAGTTCAAAGTTGCTTTATTCAAATGTAAGTGGGTTAGCAATAATGCTATTGTCATAGATCCTAAATTTGGATTTGTCTCAGTTGACCTTCAACGACTTGGTCATAGAGATGAGCCATTCATTCTAGCAAGCCAGGCGAAGCAAGTGTTTTATGTTATAGACCCTACTGATAAAGCAAGTGAAGAATGCCTGAACCTTGACGATACACTCCATTTCTCAACAAATCCACCTATAACACGTGAAGTAGAATTGGTAGATGATGAAGAATATGCTGCAAGAAAGGATCATTGTGAAGGAATATGGGAAACCATATGAAGATTGCACACTTATGTACGTGATCGCTCCATGATTCTCAAATTATGTACGTGAAGAATATGTGCGTGATCGCTCCATGATTCTCAAATTATGATATTTTTGTAGATTGCACACTTGAGTTTTTAATTATTTCATTTACTTTATCGGTTTATCTTATAGCTTGTTTTCCAATTTACAGTTTTTTCATAGTGTTGCTCCGTTTTCGGATGAAGAAGTTGATACGGTTCGAGACGTTTTGGCTAGACATCTTCTGCAATACCTATAGGTTTTTATGTGAATTTGACATTGTTGTTGGCCGGTAGTGCACTAGTTCAAATGTATAGTGCGAATTTGACATTTGTTCATCCTCATGTATTTCATCTTGACATTATATTGTTGTTGATACTCATCATGTATTTCAAATGTATAGTAGTGCACTAGTTTATATATGTTTCACTGTTAAATCAGCCTGATATGTTAATGAAGGAAGATTGTTTTTAAACTATGGCTAGCTAGTGGATTGTAAATATTGTATTCCTGTTTTACAGACAATTTGAGAATTATATAAATATATAGGAGTCATTTTTTTAAAAAAAATAAGGCGTCCTGAAATTAACTTCAGGACGCCAAAAAATAATTTAAGAAGTCCTTAACTAATTTGAGGACGCCTCATATGATAGTTAAACAAAAAAAAAAACTTAAAAAGGCGTCCTGAAAAACAATTGAGGACGCCAAAAAATTAAATAAGGAGTCCTTAAAATAGATTAGGACGCCTCATATGACGATCCATCATTTCAAGACTGCTCATATGAGGCGTCCTCAATAGAAATCAGGACGCCTCATGTGAGGCGTCCTGAAATAAATTCAGGAAGCCTAACTCTAAAAAAACAACTACCCTGCCCAAGACGTCCCTCTGAAAAAGGACGTTAATTAGGTCTTATTTAGGTCGTTTTTTCATTTTTTTGTAGTAGTGGTCCCAATTTGCTGAGTTATATGTGGATATTGAGACGTCAGATTATATGGCTCATTCTGGTACACCTCAGCCAACACAATCAACCGTTGCGCATGGAGAAGAAAGCGACTATATGCTAAATGAACCTGACAATGAGGAGGAGCAAGAGGAAGAAGATGAAGACACTTTATTGGATAATGACCTTGAACAGAATGATAGTGATGCAGATGATGAATATCGAGGTAATGATTATATAATTTATTTTTTATTGGTTCCATGTTTTCGCATAAATTGTATTATGTGTGTGCATGCCAATATTACACCGTTTTGGAATGACATTCCACATTATGAGGCTGTAAATGAAGATCACCCACATGAGGATATACTGGATGAAGGCCAGGGTCTGTGGGTAAGAGGAGATGGATTATATCTTAAACAAGAGTTTGGGTCCAAGAGTGATGTGCAAGCCGCAATAAAACATTATTGCATGAAGGAACATCATGAAGCTCATGTGGTTGAGAGTACTACAACCAAGTTGATAATGAAATGTCGGAATCATGAACAAGGTTGTGATTGGAGAGTAAGAGCAATTAAATCGAAGAACAACAACACTTGGGTGGTAACTAAATGGGTTGGAAATCATAGTTGTGTGAGCCAAATTCTCTCCCAAGATCACAAACAACTTGATTCTGAAATTATTTCTGAGACCATAATAGGTATGATGCACAATACCATTTGATAATTTGTGAATTTATTTGGGTTTATCAGTGCACATAAATAACATTCCTAGTGTACACTTTTTGTGATTGGTTTTGCAGACATGGTCAAGGAAACACCTTCAGTACCTGTGGTCATGATACAAGAAAGGGTGACTGGAATGTTTGGTTATCATGTTTCTTACAAGAAGGCATGGAAGGCAAAACAAAAAGCAATAGCTAAGATTTACGGTGATTGGGATGAGTCATATGCGTTCCTGCCAAGATGGTTCGAGCACATGTTGAAATTTTCCCCGGGATTTATTTATCATATTCAAGATGGACCGTATATTGTTAATCGGCGGGTTGTTAATGGGTACCGGGTTTTTCAACGTACATTTTGGACCTTCCGTCAATGTCGCGAGGCGTTCCAATGGTGCAAACCAGTCATACAGGTTGACGGTACGCATTTATACGGTAAGTATAAGGGGACATTATTGATTGCCACCGCCCAAGACGGAAATAATGAGATCCTGCCGATTGCATTTGCAATTGTTGAAGGTGAGACTAAGGAAGCATGGGAGTATTTTTTGTCTTCCATACGACTGTATGTTACAAATAAGGTTGGTCTATGTCTTATTTCTGATCGTCACAAAAGCATAATATCAGCAATCGGCAATGAGATGACTGGTTGGCAGCCTCCTAATGCGTACCATGTGTTTTGCATTCGTCATGTTGCGAGCAATTTTAATACCCGCTTCAAGGACCAGGAGCTGAAGAAAACATTAACGAGATTAGGAAATATACTCCAACTGATGTGCAGTGACGTTCATTGTTTCTATTACTACAACCTTATACTGTTTTGTCTTTCTGTCTTTTTACAGGATATGTGATAATTGAATATTTAATACACTTCTTTTTATCTCTTGATTAATAATTAGGACTCTTTAGTTAATAAATAATGGCTTTTATACTTATTTGGGCTTTGGGCCTTTGATTAGCTTTTAGCCATTTTTAATAATAAAATTCCAGTTTTGCATTGCTTCACTATTTTTACCATAACTCTTGAACCAGACATCGGATTTGCCTCATTTTTGTCTCATATTTCAGATGATTCAGAGAGGTACAATTGTTATGAAGACATGAAGAGCAAATTCGGACAAGAGAGCGATCGATTTTGGAGCCGAAGTCAGACGAACAATTCTGGATTTTAATTGGACCCGAATTTTGTAATTAAAGCCCACTTTTATTTTAATTTTATTTTGGGCTGAACCATTAGACCTAATTCGTTTTAGGTTATCTTTAAGTGTGGCAGCCGCCACACAAACATTCTATTCATTCGCACGTTTTACGAGTTTTGGATTAAAGACAGAAGTTTTATTTTCTCTCAAATGTTCTTCGCGTTCTTCGCGTTCTTCGTCTTTTCTTCTGTTTTTCCAGCCATGCTCGGCTAAACTTCTGTCGATTAACCCAACGTTGAGGATTTCATGATTTGTCCAGAGAGCCTATGCTTAATCGATAACGTTACTCGTTTCAGTTTTCATCTTATCGGATCCGATTTCTGAAAATAGTTCAAATATTAGATTTAATATTCGGTTTGGTTCGTCCCAAGGACTGAGTTCAAACTAGGTTAAAGTGTTGTTGTGCGATCGTACAGTGAGGCGCCGCTGTTTGGACAAATGCTAGGCGATCGTCTAGTCGAGGGAATTCTGGACGGATGCAGAGATCTCGGTTCGTCCAGAACCAAATGCGAGTCCGTTCATATTTCGCTCAAGGAAGGAAGTTTCTGGAATCTAAACGTTGGGTTGGTCGTTCTCTTAATCTGTTTAAATCTATTTGATTCTGTTTCTGTTTATTTTCATTTTCGTTTTAATCTGTTAAACCAAATCCCCCATTTTACCATTATGTTTCATTATTGTTGTTAATTAAGCCCGCTGCAAGTTCGTTGGGGAAACGACCCAGGTTCCCTATTTCTACAAATCATTTTCGAACTTGGTTATTTTGGGAGACACGGCAAACATCTTTCCAAAAATGGCGCCGCTGCCGGGGAATTTGTATCGGTTTGATTAGTAACAGTATTGTAAATAGCTTAGTTTAGGTGGTTCGGGTGGTCAGACAGAAATTTTTCTGACTCTGATCACTCAAACCAGGTCTTATTCACAAGGAATTGGGTGTTTTAAGCAAAAATCACTTCCTAAAAGGAAGTGAGGTCTCACTCATTTTCCCCAAATTCCAACGTTTAGACCATTTTTCGCTGTTTTAAGTTACTTTTTTGATTTCCACCAGGACCATTTTTTTTTAGTATCTCTGATTGAGTTGAAATTTGGTACAGTGATAGAAAATGGCGAATCGTTAGACCCCCTTTGAAAATGTTTCATTTTCCAAGGGCTATCCTCCGTTTTGCCAAATTCCATCGTTTAGGCCACTTTTTCAATTTTTAAAGTTTTTTTATTCCATTTTTGAGTCCCCCAATAGTCTAGGAGTTGCCCTGTCCAAGTCCCAAAAATTTTAAAAATCATTTGATACTGTTTCTGGACTTGTTTTGGTCAATTTCTAGCATAGGTTTTTGCTTTTGTGTGTTTTGTTGTGTCTCTTAGTGTTTTTCCACTTTTCACCACCTCTTGTGGCATTTTCGTAATTCTGATTTTCTGGTGGCATCTTTGTCATTCTGAGTATTTTCCAATTCTGGTTTGTGTATATGTTGCATGAGTACCAGGAATACTACTAATCCAGAAGATTTGTTGCCATTTGATCCTGAAATAGAAAGAACAATTCTTATTGCTAGAAGAGTTGTTAGGCTAAGTCATAAGATTAATACCGAACTGGATACTCAATTAGAGTCTGATTCTGGCCATTCGATTGTGTCCATTACGTTGATCTTTCGATTGTGCGTCGATAGTATTTACGATAGTCTTGTTGTGTTCATCGATTCTAGTAGCAACTTTGCTAACTCAGACATTATGGCAGGAGAATAGGAAAATCATCATACTTTGAAGGAATTGGGTGCACTGATGTCAATTATCAACCTTTGTGCATCCAATATCCTAATCTTCTTTGCTAACTTTGAGCTTAAATCTGGTCTAATACACTTGTTGCCTAAGTTTCATGGTCTTGTAGGTGAGTGCCCCATTAAGCATTTGAAGGAATTCCATGTAGTATGCAAAGACTATGAAACCTCTTGCCATTGATGAAGATCATATCAAGCTGAGAGCTTTTCCTTTCTCATTGGAAGGTGGAGCCAAGGATTGGTTGCTGTACCTTCAGCCCTCATCTATTGGGAGCTGGACTGATATTCAGAGGATATTTCTAGAGAAATATTTCCCTTCCTCAAGAGCAACTGCCATCAAGAAGGAAATTGGCAACATTAAACAAGTCGCTGGGGAGACTATGCATGAGTATTGGGAGAGGTTCAAAAGGTTATGTGCAAGTTGTCCACACCATCAGATATCTGGAAAAGACTTAATTAACTCTTTCTATGATGGTTTACTGCCGGTAGACAAAGGGTTGGTGGATGCTTCTAGCGGTGGAGCTATGAGTAAAAAGACACCTGAAGAAGCCCGAGACTTGATATCCATTATGGCAGATAACTCTCGAGTTTGGCACCGGGGCCAATAGCACTCCTGTCTACCATATTCAAACACCTCCAATCCAAGTATGATTCTCGAGAGATTAGAGAATAGACTTGATGATCGACCTCCCTTGTGAGGCGGTTAGCGTGACACGTACAATCCAGTCTTCTCCTCCTCGGGCCGGGTACTCTTGTGGGTTTTGTTCGACCCTTATCATTCTATTGACTCTTGCCCTACCTTGCATGATCCTACTTACCAAGATCGGTCGGTAGGCTGCGGTGGGTGTTTTTCGGGAAGGCCACAATACCAACGAGAATAATGCCTTCTCCAACACTTATAATCTGGTTGGAGAAATCACCCTGACTTTCGTTGGAACCAAAATCGAACCAGAGCAACCGGTACCAAAATCGAATCGAGTAACCGGTATCGGCGAATGCAGGAACTACCGCAGAGACAATACGGACCACGAATTTCCAAGATCGATCGCACCTCCTTTACCCTTGCCGCCACCACCCCCTCGACCTGACCATATGTCCACCTCCATAGGCGGCACAACAACGAGCTAGTAGTAGTGGTGGTTCCTCACTTGAAGATATGATGAAGCAATTTGTCACGGTCAATATGCGGTTCCAACAACAACCGACACTTCCATTCGAGTTTACAAACACAGATTGGGCAATTGGCAACATCATTGAACCGGCTTCAACCTCGGGGATCCAATTCCCTTCCCTCACAAACAATTCCCAATCCTAAGGGAAATGTGAGTGCTATATCACTACGGATCGGCAAGCAATTGGAGGAACCTAAGCAAGCTGCAGATGTGACTTCCACATCGAAAACGAGTCGAAATGTGAAGATTGACTCTGAAAAGAAAAAGGCAATGCAGCAAGGTGAAGAGGAAGACATTCCTATTCCTCTTCCTTTCCCCCAGAGAGCAGTTTAGTCCAAGAAGTTGGCGATAAAGCACAAGAGAAGGATATACTTGAGACATTCGGAAGAGTAGAGATCAACATTCCTCTCTTAGATGCGATCAAACAAATTCCTAAATATGCCAAGTTTCGAAGGAGTTGTGCACCAACAAGAGGCGAATGAAGGGGAATGAACGAGTGAGCTTGAACCAGAATGTCTCGGCACTCATCCGACCTACCATGCCTCGTAAATGCAAAGATCCGGGGACATTTTCTATTCCTTGCCTTATTGGTAACTATAGATTTGATGATTGCATGCTAGATTTGGGTGCTTCTATTAATGTCATGCTGCATCTCGTTTATAGATCTCTTGGTCTTGGTCCCTTGCGTCCAACTGGTGTTATTGTTCGGTTAGCTAATAGGAGTAATGCCCATCCTCTCGGTTTAGTTGAAGATGTATTAGTCAAAGTTAATGAATTGATATTCCCCGCTGATTTTTATATCTTAGATATGGAGGATGAGTCTCCTAGTAGTAGGTCACCAATCATTCTAGGGAGGCCTTTCATGAAAACAGCTAGGACTAAGATAGATGTGCATTCGGTATGAGAGTGATACCCCCATTTGTGCATGTGGTGATAATGAATAGTGCTCTGTTTGCACTAACTTGGTTAAGACTGTATTGCTTGGTGATTCTACCTTACTTGTAGATTCTGATATTGATTCTGAATTTGAGCTTCATCCTGATCCTAATGTGCATCCTGATTCTGATTTTGATGAGCTTACTTCTGACTTTGATGAATTGAATTCTGATGCTAACATTGAGTTTGTATAGACACGGTCCTTCGCTTGTGCTTCTTTGAATGTGGTTTCAGGTATTCCCAGTGTGATGACAACAGAGTTGTTGCAACAACCACCAAGCTTCTTCCCTCCACTGAGCAACCGCCCAAACTAGAGTTGAAATCCCTTCCAGACCATCCAAGTATGCATTTACGGAGGAGAATGAGCAGTTGCCAGTCATTGTGGCAAATAATCTCACGCCTGATCAAGAAGAGAAGCTGCTAAGCTTATTGAGGGTGAACAAGAAAGCTATTGGGTGGACATTGGCTGACATAGTTGGCATCAGTCCTTCTATGTGCATGCATCGTATTCATTTGGAAGAGGAATCTAAGCCAGTGAGGCAACCCCAGAGACGCCTTAATCCTCTTATCCTTGATGTGGTAAAGAAGGAGGTCACTAAGCTCCCTGCAGCTATCATCATCTATCCCATTTCGATAGCCGGTGGGTTAGCCCTAGGTCCAGGTGGTTCCTAAGAAATCCGGAGTCACTGTGGTAGCCAATCAAAAGAATGAGCTCATTCCTACTCGAGTTCAGAATAGTTGGAGAGTTTGCATTGACTATAGGAGACTCAACCAAGCCACTCGCAAGGATCATTACCCTCTACCTTGAGTTCCTAGAGGACTGCATGGAGGTTTTCATGGATGATTTCACTGTATATGGGTCTGATTTTGATGCATGCTTAGCTAATTTGTCTAGAGTCTTGCATAGGTGCATTGAATCTAATCTTATGCTGAATTATGAAAAGTGTCACTTTATGGTTGAGTCAGGCATAGTCTTGGGACATATAGTGTCTAGGAAAGGGATTGAGGTAGACCCTACTAAGATCGATGTTATTACTGCTTTGCCTTACCCCGCTTCTGTGCGGGAAGTTCGCTCTTTTCTTGGTCATGCAGGTTTCTATCGACGTTTCATTCGAGATTTCAGCAAGACTGCTCGACCCTTGTCCAACCTTCTGCATAAGGACACTGACTTTGTCTTTGATGATGCGTGCAAGGCGGCCTTCGATCACTTGAAGCGTTTCCTTACTACAACCCAGTGATCCAGCCCCCTGATTGGCACCTTCCCTTTGAGTTGATGTGCGATGCTTCCAACTATGCAGTTGGTGCTATCTTGGCACAACGGGTTGATAGAGCTTCCCATGTCATTGCATATGCTTCCAAGACTTTGGATTACTCGCTCGATCTAATTACACTACCACTGAAAAGGAGTTGTTGGCTATTGTATTTGCTTTTGATATGTTTAGGTCATATCTGCTAGCTAGTAGAGTCATTGTTTTCTCTGACCATGCAGCTTTAAAGTTTCTTTTGAAAAAGGCAAATGCTAAGCCACGACTCATTCGGTGGATGTTATTGCTCCAAGAGTTTGATGTTGAGATTCGAGACAGAAGTGGAGCGCAAAACTAGGTAGCTGACCACTTGAGTCGCATCACCCATTCTCCCTCTCACCCCTCTTCTATTCAGGATGATTTCCCTGATGAGCAGCTTCTACAGCTGCAAGTTAAGATCCCATGGTATGCTGATCTAGTTAACTACTTGGTAGCTGGTGTTTTCTGTAGACTCCACTAAGGCCCAAACCTTAAAATTGAAAAGTGAGTCTAAATATTATGTTTGGGATGACCCTTATCTCGTGGAAATTTTGTAGTGACCAAGTAGTTAGGAGATGTGTGCCCGATCATGAGTTTTCACTCCATATTGCATTTTGCTCATGTTTCTGCCTGTGGTGGTCACTTTGGACCCCAAAGAACTGCTAGGAAAGTGTTAGAATGTGGATTATTTTGGCCTTCCCTTGTTTCATGATGCCCATTTGTTTTGCAAGTCATGTGATAAGCGTCGGAGGGCGGGGAGTATTTCCGTAGGCATGAGATGCCCCAAAACCCTATATTGTTTTGTGAGATCTTTGATGTTTGGGGTATTGATTTTATGGGTCCATTTCTGCTTCATATGGTTACACTTACATCTTCTTTGGTTGTTGATTATGTTTCGAAATGGGTTGAGGCGAAAGCCACGGACTAATGATTCTTCGTGGTGGTGGACTTTGTTAGGTCTAACATTTTCTCGCGGGTTTGGCATTCCTAGAGCTATTATCGGTGATCAGGGTTCCCATTTTTGCAATCGAAGCATGGGTGCCTTGCTACGCAAGTATGGAGTGCTTCACAAGGTTTCCACAAAGATACCATCCTCGGACCAATGGTCAAGCCGAAGTCTCCAATAGAGAGATTAAGCAAATCCTTCAGAAGACTGTTAACTCTACCCGGAAAGATTGGAGTAAGCGATTAGAGGATGCTTTGTGGGCATATCGCACCGCCTACAAGACTCCGATTGGGATGTCCCCTTATCGGATTGTCTTTGGTAAGGCATGTCATCTTCCGGTTGAGTTGGAGCATCAAGCCTATTGGGCCATTAAGCAGTGTTACATGGATTTGGCTCGATGCGGGATGGAGAGAAAGCTACGGTTGCAAGAATTAGATGAGTTGAGATTGGATGCCTATGAGAGTTCCCGGTTGTACAAGGAGAAGACTAAGGCATTCCATGATAAGCATATTTCGAGGAAAGAATTTTACGTGGGCCGGAAAGTTCTTCTATTTAACTCCCGTTTGAAGTTTATGCCGGGTAAGCTTCGATCTAGATGGGATGGCCCTTTTGAGATCACTAACATTTTTCCATTTGGTCTTTGTTGAGCTATGTGATCCACCCACGGGAAGAACCTTTAAGGTCAATGGGCATCGCCTCAAGCAATTTCATGAGGGATCCCAACGGCGGCTGAGGAAGCAGAGATTCTCCTCATTGATGCCACTTATCCTCCATAAACCCTTGGGGAGTATTCTTCTTTCTTCCCCCTCTTTCTCCAATATTTGTTTTCATCTTTGCACTTTGCTATAGTTTTTTTTTAAACAAAAAAAAAAAAATGGATCATGAACTAGGACATTTTGGTTTTAATGGATCATTCTGTTTAGTCTGCAATTCTTGACTCTTCGATTACATATCTTGGTAGTTGATTTGATGATGTTGATTGCTTGGGTTGGTATTAACCTTGTGAGGTTTTGGGCTGCATGAATGGAATTCAGCTTTTGCCATTCGTTCTTTCATGTGTGCATCTGCTCCTGATTTGTGTTCTCTAGAACTTGCTCCCTTTCTTTTTGAAGCTACATTTTTCACTTGCGTGCATAAGTATGATGGAAGCTTGTTTCTTTCTTTCATTTTCCCACTTTGGCCAAATAGTCTTTCCCCTTACATTCAATTTCCTTTGCTAGCCCCTTTGTGCCTTCTTGACTCATTCTTTTCTAAACCACATTACAAGCCTAAGAGTAAAACCATTTTATTCCGCACCTTGAAAATTTATTGAGCATTGGTTTCACCTTGGTTTTGTGTTTAAGTGTGGGGGTTGCTCAGGAGTGCAACAGTTTAAGTATGGGGGGAGATATTTGATTTTGTCATTATGATGAAAAAGAAAAAAAAAAGAGAAAAGCAAAAAAGAAAAAAATGCATAGAAAGAAAGAAAGGAGATATGTGAAAAAAAAAGAAAGAAAAAGAAAACAAAATGAAAGGTTAGCCTCTTTTTATATGAGAAAGAAGTTTCCGTTCATAAAGAATAATTGTATTAATTAGTGCTCTTTTTAATTTTTCTGGTGCTTAGCCTCTCATTCCATACTTTTACCTACCTTCACCCTAGCCCCATTACAACCTTTAATGACAAGCTCTCTTGATTTGTGCATGCATGTGTTATGAGTGGTGGAGACGTAGAAATTGAGCAAGCTTATGGTAGAACAATTTTCTTGAGTAGAATTTGAGCGATACACTAATTTACCCTATACACTTGAGAGAATAATTGAGAGCATCCTTTGAGAGACCATCTTTTGTGGTTAGCATCATTGATTGATATTGCCATGATTTGTAATTTGAGATGAAGGGATTTTGGTCTTGAATTATTGGTATTTTGAAGCTTTGTGTCCCTTGTTTGGTTTTTGCATTGTTAGCAATTGTTAGAAAAAAAAAAGTGTTTCCTTTTAGCTTTTTCTTTGAATTTTGCTCAGGAGTGCAAAAAGATAAGTGTGGGGGAATTTGATAATTGAATATTTAATACACTTCTTTTTATCTCTTGATTAATAATTAGGACTCTTTAGTTAATAAATAATGACTTTTATACTTATTTGGGCTTTCGGCCTTTGATTAGCTTTTAGCCATTTTTAATAATAAAATTTCAGTTTTGCATTGCTTCACTATTTTTACCATAAATCTTGAACCAGACATCGGATTTGCCTCATTTTTGTCTCATATTTCAGATGATTCAGAGAGCTACAATTGTTATGAAGACATGAAGAGCAAATTCGGACAAGAGAGCGGTCGATTTTGGAGCCGAAGTCAGACGAACAATTCTGGATTTTAATTGGACCCGAATTTTGTAATTAAAGCCCACTTTTATTTTAATTTCATTTTGGGCTGAACCATTAGACCTAATTCGTTTTAGGTTATCTTTAAGTGTGGCAGCTGCCACACAAACATTCTATTCATTCGCACGTTTACACAGTTTTGGATTAAAGACAGAAGTTTTATTTTCTCTCAAATGTTCTTCGTGTTCTTCGCGTTCTTCGTCTTTTCTTCTGTTTTTCCAGCCATGCTCGGCTAAACTTCTGTCGATTAACCCAACGTTGAGGATTTCATGATTCGTCCAGAGATCCTATGCTTAATCGATAACGTTACTCGTTTCAGTTTTCATCTTATCGGATCCGATTTGAAAATAGTTCGAATATTAGATTTAATATTCGGTTTGGTTCGTCCCAAGGACCGAGTTCAAACTAGGTTAAAGTGTTGCTTTGTGCGATCGTACGGTGAGGCGCCGCTGTTTGGACAAATGCTAGGCGATCGTCTAGTCGAGGAATTTACGGACGGATGCGAGAGATCTCGGTTCATCCAGAACCAAACGCGAGTTCGTTCATATTTCGCTCAAGGATGGAAGTTTCTGGAATCTAAACGTTGGGTTGGTCGTTCTCTTAATCTGTTTAAATCTATTTGATTCTGTTTCTGTTTCTTTTCAATTTCGTTTTAATGTTAAACCAAATCCCCCATTTTACCATTCTGTTTCATTATTGTTGTTAATTAAGCCCGCTGCAAGTTCGTTGGGGAAACGACCCAGGTTCCCTATTTCTACAAATCATTTTCGAACTTGGTTATTTTGGGAGACACGGCAAACATCTTTCCAATATGTTCCAAACAAGTTACACTTCGATGCTGCATATGCCCAGTTTTGCTGTTACAGTCGTGATGTGGCTACATGGATTGAGAGAATTCCAAAAGAGCAATGGTGTCGGATTTATGATGAGGATGGACGAAGATACGGTCATATGACAACCAATTTATCTGAATCAATCAACAAGGTTTTCAGGGGAGCGAGGAACATGCCCATAACATCGTTGGTCAAATGCACCTATAGTCGACTTGTTCGTTACTGGGTCAACAGAGGGACCAAAGCACAACAAGATGCAATGACTGGAAAGCAATTTTCAAGTGTTATTGTAGAAGCTATGGCAAAGAATGGAGAGCGTGCTACATCGATGCGTGTTCAAGAGTTTGATGTGGCATGTACCACGTTTGAAGTTGATGATCCGGACGATACATACTCCGTGAACTTGACTTAGGGGAAATGCCAATGTGGCAAGTTTCAGGCATTCAAACTCCCATGTAGTCATGTAATTGCTGCATGTTCGACAGTATCCCATTATCTTTGAGAACGATACGTGGATCCAGTATTCTCAATCTACAACATTATGAATGTTTACTCTTCATCATTTCAGCCGATCGGCAGTGAACAAGGAATACCGCCCGCTCCCAGACCACAACTTATCCCAGATGAATCAAAATTGCGTGGTACGGGCCGCCCTCAATCCACACGCATCCGCAATGAAATGGATGAGATCGAGGTCCAACCTAGCTCCAGTCGAATGAGATGTAGTATATGTAAACAGTTTGGACATAATAGGGATTCATGTCCTACAACGCGCATAGCTAATTAGTTGAAATTTGCTTTTGTATTTGCTTCCATATGTGACTTCGAATGAGATGTAGTAATTAATAATTTACAATTTGGGCGTCAAGTTGATTAGATATATGTTCGCTATCAAACCAAACAAATATGTCATAACATTGATCCATGCAAATAAGTCATAATACAGTAATCCAAGCAAATAAGTCATAATACAGTAATCCATGCAAATAAGTCATAATACAGTAATCCAAGTAAATAAAACATATACACTAGTAAAATGATACGCTCAGGGTGGAGTATATGTAGGCCACCGTCTCAAACGTGCATCACGCTCAGGGTTCCTACGAATACCATCAGGTCCATGTTGTCCATCAAGACCAAGCGTAACATTGAAATCCTCAGCAGCTGTCCGTAAAAACTGATAAGCATTGAAGCCAGGAAAGCCATATTGAGGTTGATAGGCACTGAATCCCAATAAACTGATTCCGGGCTGGTAAGAATTGGATGTAGCAAAGTCGGTCTGGGAACTCTGTGATGGCCACTCATATGAGTAAGGAACCTGTGTTTGCGGAGCAAACATCGTCTGTGGCTGTGCGTAAGTAGGTATTGGTACATGCACCTCTCGACGCACCTCTGGAGCCATTTCCTTAGGGTACCACGGAACCTGAGTATAGGCCATACTGGGCCACATGGGTGGTCGATATACACCTCCGCCACGTGGACCAAGCTGGGGTATCTCATCTGCCTCCATCTTGTGCCGTGGTCGTCGTTGACCCAGTCCTCGTCCTTCCTTCACACGGCGAGGGGCATCTAGTTCAGGATCTAGTACACTGACTAAGAGTCCGCTTGGTGCGCTAGGACCAGGCTCCGTAACTCGGCCAAACTCTCTAAGTGCTCCCATTAGCTGGTCACAGACCTCCTGAACCTGCGTCTTACTGAACTCGGCCTCAAATTGTGGAGAACACATCCACCAAATCTACTGTACACCATCTATCTGCATTTTTCGATTAAAATAAATAACAATACTGAGACAAAGTTAGGGATAATAAGAGGACATATGTAAGATCAATACGTACCACGTGGTCGATCCTGGCGACCTGCCTCGTCATAAACCGTCTAGTGTGTGTGAAGAACCAAGTCATGTACTCAGAGTTTGGGGAAATTGGCCCTTCCGATGGCTCTGTAGTCTCGATTTGCAAATGTCGCGTGTTCCACAACTAGATGAATCGATCCAGCTTGGCCTCCCAATCCTCAGTACTCTTACCACGTAAGGTAAGATCATGTGCACCCTTAAGCTGTGCAGCAGGGCCAAGGATGTGTTGCTGCATGCCAAATTGCCGCATGCAGGGATCGGGCTGGTGCATCTCAACAATGTGGAAACAAAGTACGGGTGTCACTGCCCTCCACCTGTCCTGCATGTGAACCTCTACACCCATAAACTCATATCTGGCGTTCCTATATGGCTCCCAGTTCACCTATACATGTCAACAAATGTGAATTAGTTTACTCTTTTGGTTCCCAAAAGCTAAATTTATTATACATACATCGTCTCGACCCATCCGGTCAAGCTCTATCCGATATACATCTAGATGACGTTTCCACAACTTCAGTTCAACATTGTTGAACCTGCAATATGTAAATCAATAACATTAGTGAAACGTCCTGCGAATAAGAACATAATCGCTCCACTACTCCATACCTGCGTCCGTAATGATTGCCTGCGTCAGTAGGCGGTGGAATGTGAGGTGCAATGGCAGGAAATTTGGACCATGCCCATATCTGCAATAACAACAAACAACCCCCCATGTCTTTAGCGTTCGCTGATGTGGCCTGACATAGCTCGCGAAACAGTATGGCGAGTACAGCTGACCCCCAACTGTATGTAGCAGTCTCCGCAAGGTCACCACCCAGTAATTGTATATAATGGCAAGGGACCTCTGAGTTGGACTTATCACACAACAAAAATCCACCGAAAAGGCGCATCAGGTAAGCACGTGTGTATAAAAGCTGATGGTTAACCGTAGCTGAGTGCTCCTCCCAGCGGCCCCAATGACGGTCAAACCAGCCCATCTTGATGTTTCCGCCAATCAAATCCTCTGGGAGTGGAGTCAGACCCATGTATTCTTTGCATAATTGCCGCCCGGTTGCCATGCGTTCGACCAGGAAACTATTCGACCCTCGGTGGACAAACCTAAAATGCCCTCTACATCCTCAGAGTAATAGTCATCTCACCAACCGGCATATGGAAGGTGTGAGTATCCAGCTTCCACCTCTCAACCAAAGCAGAAATAAGGTATTCGTCAATCTGCACCAACATAAAAGTAGAGAACAAATATGTAAGGGTCTTATATTATCCGTATCTTGCACAAACAACTAAATGCATATAATTAAATTAATTAGATAAAGAATTTTAAAACATACCGGGAGTCTCTTCATGCGAGACACATGCCAGAAACCTGCATGCATAAGGTGCTGCTGCAAATCTGGTGGGATGAGATCTGGGTCATGGATATCTGCACCAGACCCCTGTGAGGCTCGCCTCACCCTCAACAAATTGCAATCTCCACTGTTCCACAAAACTTGTGATCGGTGTGACTTTTGCACCTCCTCTTTAAGAACTCCCCACTCTTTGGGGTTGGGCTCAATCTTGCGTGGACGTCGGACGTCCATTTGACTAATAAAAATTTACAATAACACAACACATTATTAAGTCACTAATTATTATTCTCTAAATAATAAATTACTGAATTAATTATTTGAGTAATTATTATTCTCAAATTAATCTTATCTTAGCTATATTCGGGTACTATAAATAACAATATTACAACATATTTCACAAAATCGGAATTAATTATTTTACAAAATATGAAATAATTAGTCATTTATCTTAAGGTTTATAATTAACATACAAAATAAATAATTATTTGACTAATTAGTTAATTTACTAATTATTAGTCTTCTATCCTAAGGTTAATAATAAATTTTAAATATTTTAATTTCATAAATTATTGATTTTAATTATTATTTACTCTTACTCTTTTTATTATTTATAATCATATAATAATTTGTAAGTAATCAAGCATCTATCCTACCGTTATATATTTATTAATCTTATTATTAAACAATAATCCATGCAAAAAAAATAAATGTTTAAAAGTTAAGTTCTATTATTAAACAATAAACATAACAAAAAAAATTAAATGTTTAAGAGTTAAATCCAATATTTATTAAACAATAAACATAACAAAAAAATTAAATTTTAAGCATCTATCCTACTGTTATACATTTATTAAACATCTATAATAAATTAATGTATCTAATTAAGAGTTAAATCCAATATTTACTAAACAATAAACATAACAAAAAAATTAAATGTTACCTACGTGAAGTGGAGTCAGTGAGAAATAAATTGAGCCTCCTCCTTCTTCTTCTTCACTAGGTCTTAAAATTTCTCAGCTCTCTCAATGTTTTTTCAGATTAGGTGGAGATTGTAAGGATGGGGAGGTGTATGTGTGTGTGAATGTGGGAGAGGGAAGGAGTGAAAAAGAATGAAGAAGATAGAGTGAAAATGGCGGATGAAGGGAATGAGGGAGAGAGTGAATTAAAAAAAATGAAAGAGAGAAGGAAAGTGGAGGAGAGTGAAACAAAAAAATGAAAGAGAGAACGAAGAGGGGGGTTGTGCTAAGAAAAAATTGAAAGAGAGAACTAAGAGAGGGGGGTTTTCGAACAAGGGGGTGCCTCACGCAAAAATGAAAGAGAGAACTTCTGAGGAAAAAAAATGAAAGAGAGAACGAAGAGGGGGGGCTGTCGATGTGGGGGAGGGGGGATTCTGTCAATTGGGGGGGCTGGTCTTCAAAGCTGCTTTGCTGCACAGCAGAGCAGGCCTGCCGTGTAGCAGAGGCCAGCTTTCACGCCACAAGATGGCGTGAAAAAATTTCACGCCACCTTGTCGTGTGAAAAACTTTCACGCCATAGGTGGCGTGAACTGTTTTCACGCCACCTGGGTGGCGTGAAAGTTTTCCACGCCATCAGTGACGTGCATAACTGATGGCGTACGTAAGCTCTGTGCGACTCAGCTATGGCGCAACAATTCTTTACGGCATTAATGGCGTAGACATTACTTTGGGAAATAGTTTGAGAAGAGCTTTAGTTTGGTAATTTTTTTTAAAAAAATTATTTTGGTCAAAAAGCCCAATTTTCAATCTCATGTCCCAATTTCTTACTGGTCATTCATTGTTTTACATGCCACTTACATTATCAATCGTCTCCCATCTCCCACTAATCAATTTTTTATTTTATTTTTAAGCAGGCCCCTCCTCTCCTCGAAATTTAATTTCTTTAACTTGATCATGTGACAACCCCAAAGTAGCCTATCTTCTTCCGCTTTTGCCCTCAAGCCAGCGACCTCAAAATCGCTCTGCCTCCCCTCCCTTTCTCGATCAAGCCCTACTACCCACACAGATCTCTCGTTACAACTTTCTAACCCGTACGCCTTGTTCATGGAGCATGGGATTGTAAATATAGCATTAACTGGTACGCCTATGGATGCTTAGCAAGGTTTCTGGAGGATAAACGTTCCTGCCAGTAATAAAGGTTCTCCAAGTCTAGCATTTTTGTATTGCCAACAGAAAGGAGAGGAGTTATCTAAGAGAATGTGAGAATGATTGAACCTATAAACAATCAGATACCGAAATAAATTTTTTTTCTGTGCAGAGTATTGTTCAACTTCTCTCCTAAACTATCTCTATTTCTTAGAGTGAGCGCCCTTGATTGTCCGTCCTATCATCAATTGTTGTGGCAAAAAAATTAAAACAGTGAGTTATTCAGTAATTTAGTTAAACATAGTTATACGTAATATGTCAAAGAGATGCTTTTGCTTATGGATTATATACGTACCAATAGTAGCTCATAGTAAAATTAAATAGATCTTCATTTTCATAAATTTTATTATTGTCATTTATTGTTGGGTTAAATGTATACTGAACAACATACTACAATACCACCAATATTGCTTTTTTGTTTAACAAGGAGATTATTGCTTATGCTAGAGCAACAGAAGAGCCACACTCGATACACCCAGCAAACATGATAAAATAATAACAAATACAGCAACAAAGATCAAATACTTCAAATATTTTTTAAATGGGATAACAGAAAACGCGAAATATTGTCTTGAATGTTAAGAACTTCTCCGAGAGGGAGTAACGCATACATTTTACCTTAACCTTCTCCTTTTTCTTTTTTACCATATTTTTTTTGGGGGGGGACTAATTTCTGATTGTAGAGAAAGGAATATGTAGCAATGGTCAACATATCTCGATCTTAAGTATAGCTCAAGATGTAGGAAACTTATTTTATAGGTACAATTGTGATTAAGTTGTAGAGTGTTATATATCTAGCTTTGAAGAATGAGTAAATAATTTGATTTACTATTCTAAATTAGTTTTTTTAATACAAATTAGCTAATTCTACGTTTTATTTATGTTAGAAAAATTTATCATGTGAAATATGATGAGGATACCACCATCAACAAAAATGGCAGGCATTGGAACAAGCAAAGATTACAAGTAAGACTTTATACAATATCTTAAGAGCATGATGTTTGTCTATTCCGAGGCCTACCATTTTTGTCGATGATGAAATGCCCTAATGATATTTCACATCATATATTTTTCCAACCTAAATAAAACATGAATTAACTAATTTATATTAAAAAACTAATTTAAAATAGTAAATAAAATTATTTACACATTCTTCAAAGCCATATATAAGACATTGATCTATAGCTTTATCATGATTGTGGCCATGGAATAAGTTTTGTACATCTTGAGTTGCACTCAAGATTAGGATGTGTTGACCATTCGTTGTTACATATTGCTTGCTCTACAGTCAATTAGTTAAACAAAAATATGATGGTAAAAAAAGTAAAAGAAGAAGGTTAAGGGAAAATGTATGTAATACTCTCTTTCTAAGAAGTTCTTAGCATTCAACACAGTATTTCGTGTTTCCTGTTATCTCACTAAAAAATGTTTGAAGTATTTCATCTTTGTTGCTATATTCACTACTAGAAAATTGGTAATTTGCGACGGTTTTTTTTCTGTCGCAAATTTCAAGAAATTTGCGACAGAAAAACAAATCCGTCGCAAAAAAAAAAAAAATATTGCGATGGAAAACAAAAGCCGTCGCAAAAAAAAAAAATTTGTGCGCAGTCTGTCGCAAACTTTTAGCGACGGATGCACGGATCCGTCGCAAATTTGCTGGCGGACCCAAGGGTCTGCCTTTTTACGACGGACCCGGCGGTCCGTCGCAAATTAGCGGACCCTTGGGTCCGCCTTTTTGCGACGGATACCCGGATCCGTCGCAAAATGTACATAAGGTCGACCTCCCTCCCCCCCTGCGGTTCATTCCGCGTTTCCCCTTCCCCACACTCTCCCTCCAGTCTGAGCTCCTCCTTTCGCTTTCACCACTGGTGGTCGCCCCTCCGCCTCCTTCACCGTCCGACGTCCTCCCCCTGTTCATCGTCGCCGGTGCTCGCTCCTCCAACATCTGATCTTTCTCCCTTTGCCTGATTCAAGTCCGTCCTCCACCTCTCGCCTTCCGGTTTCTATTTCCAGCCTCTTCACCATCTTCAATTAGGTATGTTTGTATTTTTTTTTGCTATTTGGTATGTGGTTCTATTTACATGACAATTTTTTTGAATCAATTGTGTCAATAATACTCTTTGAAGCAATGAAGGCTTTAGTTATATATGTTTGAGTGTGTGTATCATGTAAGTTGATATGATAAAAATATATCTTATCCATATATAATAAGAATTGGGAAGTTAACTATTTGATGTTTGAAAATATAAGAGAAAGTGGAATGTTTGACATATGCTTAAGGTGATAAAGCAAAGAATTAAAATGTAGTTGTTGTGGATATTCATTAGTATATGTAGATTAAAAGGTGCTTGATGTTGATAGGAAGATTACTTTTTAGGATAATGTTTACTTTGTTGGAAGCTTACAATAATTGTTATGATGTTGTATTAGTTGGTAATGATATATAAATCTATAAATAGGATAGCGTTCAAATGAGAAAAATAATTAGTTAAAAGTGAGATTGAGGGATAAGAGAATTAATTGATTAACGTAAAGTAAAAAGAAGATGTGGGTTTAGGGAATAATGAAATTTGTATGTATTATAAAAATTATTTAAATTAGTTAGTTGAGTTAATGTCTTATAAAAATTACTATTAAGTTTTTTGAAAAAATATCTCATTTACATTTTTTATTTGAATCTATCTTCAACGTGACGTAGAAAGAAGTTGTGAGTTTAGGGAATAATGAAATTCATATGTATTATAAAAATTAGTTAAATTAGCTAGTTGAGTTAATCTCTTATAAAAATTACTGTTAATTTTTTTAAAAAAATATCTTATTTAAATTTGCGATTTGAATATATTTTTAACAAGTTATACAACAAAGATGGATAATTTAAAAAACTAAATTATAAATACTGTTTAGATAAATAGGTAATTATAAATACAAAATATAAAGTTGATTTTGCATATTATATAATCTTGATTAAGTCTTATATATTATGGATGTTAAATAATATCTTTAATTTAGCCCTTATATCTTATAAATTCCAAAATACTTATAGTGTCCTATTCTTTGTTTGTCCCCTCTACATGTATGTCCCCTCCACATGTGTTTGTTTCTCACTTTCTTGATTAAGTGACAATTGATTGGCATAAGTGGTCAGTTGTATTGACCACTTATATAGATTTCTGGCATTGAATTACATGTTAATTATGTTAGTAACTGAACTAGCTAGGAAGTATGGAAGACAATCATGATAGAAGTTGGATGTACAATCGTCTAACTGATAGAAGACAACTAACTCAAGAATTCTTGGCGGGTTTGAAAGAGTTAATCCAATTTGCTTTGGCACATTCAACTAATTCAAGCAGGGCGATCAATTGTCCGTGTCAAATGTAGGTGTTTAAGATTTAAAGATCCGGGCAAGGTCAAAATCCATTTGTGTAAAAAGGGATTCATGAAGGATTATGAATGTTGGGAATGTCATGGCGAAGTCTGGCAGACACCGACTGGTTATTACGGGGACAGTAGTCATCGAGACAACCTTAATCAATATGAGCAGTTGGTTATGGATGCCGCGGGACTGTCGATCGGCCAATATTTTGATCCCGTTACTCATGCTCAACCGTCATACATGGGAGAGGAGACCGATACACATACTCAACCACAATACATGGGAAAGGATCCTCATCCGGAAGCCGATAGGTTCTATAAAATGCTTCAAGAAGCGCAACGTCCGTTATGGGAAGGTTGCGAACACTTTGAAAATAGTGAATATTCATCGCTATCGGCTACCCTAGCAACACTAACCTTGAAGACTGATCATCATATGAGTGAGAAGAATTACAACAAAATGATGCAGATCATGAGTAAGGTTGTTCCCAAAGACAATAATTTGTCGAAGGATTTTTACCAAGCAAAAAAAAAAAAGGTGAAAGAGCCTGGTCTTGGATGTGAAAAAATTCATTGCTTCCCCAGAGGATGTATGTTGTATTACAAGGATGATGCTGAGCTGACCAGTTGCAAATTCTGTGGACATGACAGATACAAAGTTGTGAGGAATACAAGGAAAATGACCCGTCAAGCATTAAGCAAGATGTGGTACTTTCCTCTTGTGCCCAGACTTCAGAGATTGTATGCATCAGAACAAACAGCTGCTCACATGAGATGACACCGAGAGCATCGCTGGGATGAAAACTTTGTGACGCATCCATCTAATGCTGAAGCTTGGTGTAAATTTGATGAGGCGAATCCTTTCTTTGCTATGGATCCCCGTAATGTCCATCTTGGTCTATGTTCGGATGGGTTTGCTCCTTTCAACAATACGGGCGGGAATTAATCCTGTTGGCCTGTCATTGTGACTCCGTACAACCTCCCACCTTCTATGTGCATGAGAAGAGAGTTTTTATTTCTGAACGCGTTAATCCCTGGGCCATCCAACCCAAAAAAGAAGATAGATGTGTACCTGAGGCCTTTGATAGACGAGTTGAAGATGTTGTGGAGTGAAGGTGTTCTTACGTATGATGTATCATTGAGCAAGAATTTCACCATGCGAGCTGCCTTAATGTGGACGATAAATGATTTCCCTGCATATGGGATGTTGAGTGGCTGGCAAACGTCGGTGAAGCTTGCATGCCCAGTATGTCTTGAACAAAGCATGGGTTTTAGCTTGGATTACAGTCGCAAGGTCTGTTGGTTTGACAGGCACCGGCGATTCCTGCCTTCCGAGCATCCGTTTAGGAGAAATAAAAAAGACTTCATGCGGAATGTGGTCAAACGAGCAAATCAACCTCATCGTTTAAGTGACCAAGAAATATGGGACAGGGTCAAGTACATTCAAAGCATTGCAGAAGGGGCTGCTTCAAGCGAACCTGAGGGACACGGTGTTGATCATCATTGGAACAAACGCAATATCTTTTGGGAACTACCATATTGGAAATATCAATTGTTAAGACACAACCTCGATGTCATGCATATTGAGAGGAATGTGTTTTGCAATATTATGTATACCGTGATGGACACCAAGGGAAAGACGAAGGACACAGTCAATGCAAGATGAGACATAGAAGCGATTTGCAGAAGGCCTGATTTGCATTTGGTGGAGAATGCCACGGGACGGACTTCCAAACTTAGAGTGTCGTACACATTCAACAAACAACAGAATTTAGAATTGTTGCAATGGGTTAAAGATCTGAAACTCCCAGACGGTTATGCGTCAAACTTGAGAAGATGTGTCGAAATGCACGAGGCGAAGTTATTCGGGATGAAGAGTCATGATTGTCATGTTTTTTTCCAGAGATTGTTGCCGTGGGCCTTCAAAGCACTTCTGAAGCATATATGGTCTATTTTGACGGAATTTTCCATGTTCTTTAGAGAAATTTGTGCTTATGAACTTAATGTTGAAAAGTTACGGCACCTAGAGGCGAGCATACCAATTATGCTATGCAAGTTAGAGATGGTGTTTCCTCTTAGCATGTTTGACTCAATGGAACATTTGCCTGTTCACTTGGCCTACGAAGCAAAGGTAGGAGGTCCGCAACAATATAGGTGGATGTATTCGTTTGAGAGGTAATATATATATTTCTTTCATGCGGTTGTTAATTGATGGACATGGTACTTTAGTTTATAAATACCCTCTCATTGTCCATTGTAGGTTTTTACGCACACTTAAGAAGAAGATCAAAAATCCAAGGTACGTCGAAGGATCTATCGCTGAAGCGTTTCTAGTCGAAGAGGCCACTAAGTTTGCGTCATACTATTATCCCCCTGAAATGATATCAAGATGGAGAGGGGTACCTCGCAACGATGATGGCGGTGATACTTGCAATCAAAAATCAATATTTAATTTTCCAGGCCGAGTAGTGGGAAAACATTGGACGTCAACTCTAGAAGGAAGAGATAAGCAAGTAGCGGAGTGGTACATTCTAAACAATTGTGAAGAGGTCGCCCAGTACTTAAAGTAAGATTTCTTTTCTTTTTACTGTTATGGTAAGTATTAAAGTATTAACTTCATTTTTTTTGTTACAATTACTTCTCTAATTGGGTTCGATCGAAAAATCCTTCTATGTCGGATTCTGAAGTTGAGAAATTCACGAACTCTAAGTTTCCTCCATGGTTTCGATCCTACTTTGTGGAAAATCCATCAGATCGCAATGAAGTTGCGTAGAGTTTATCTTATGGAGCTGCAATAGTTGTTACCCGGTGCAAAAAATATGTAATCAATGGGTATTGATTTTCAACTGTTGAAGCGAACGCAAATACACTATGTTGCAATTACGGTGTATGTTGTCAAGGTGACCAAGTTGATGAGGTCGAGGGCGCCCACTAAGGGAAGTTAATTGATATAATTCAGTTGCATTACCAGTGGGACAAGGTGGTGATCTTTTTAAGTGTGAGTGGTTTGAAAACAATCCGCGTGGAACAAAAGTGGACAAATATGGCAATGTTGAGATCCACTGGACAAGGAGATATACGGTTGGTTATGACCCATTCATCCTTGCTCAACAGGCGGAACAAGTTTACTATACCTTATATGTAGAATCGACTGAACCCAAGAGGGGGTGTGAATTGGGTGAAGAATAAAAACTTGATACTTTGAAATTCTTTTCGCAATTTACTGAAAGCAGTTCATAAGACAATAATGATTTATAAAACAATAAACAATCATTCAAACATATATGCTGGGAATATAAAAGATAAGGGAAGAGAATATGCGAACAGAGATTTATACTGGTTCGGCCAATCCTTGACCTACGTCCAGTCCTCAAGCTCCACTTGAGATTTTCAATCCACTATCTCCTTGTTTAACCGGCACAAGAGAAAAGCCTTTACAATCCCACAAGTTTACTCTGGCACTTGTGAGGCCGAATCTCTCTCCTTTCAATCAGTTACTCTGTACTCGAAGTTATCCTCTCACTAGGATACACTCCCCCTTACAAGTGTAAGCTGATAACCCAATCTCCAAGTGCCACGACTTGAGATTCTTACAATGATTTAATAATCAGAAATGATCTCTCTAACAGAGAAGATGAATAAACACTGAAGTACAATTGATCATCACACTCTACTGTAAACTATATAGACATTGAGAAACATAGAGTATATGTATGTGTATAACCAAGTGTTAGAGTGTTGGCATTTTGAAGATGCAATCGTGTCTCTAACTATCGCTTCTTGAATCTGTCTTCTATTTATAGGCAACTGAAATCAATTCGTTTGAGGCATTTTCGTCCGTTGCACTTTTCTTCCAATTTGAAATATGACCGTTGGAGATGCTGATATTTTGAATTTCATTGAAGCCCATAATCTGATCGGATTCTTTTTGTGATTCTCATTTGATGACATTACCGTTGGAGCTCTTGGTCGTCTGAGATACTTGCCATGATGTAGTGTTTTCTGAAAAGCTTTAATGAATCATGATTGGTTGACTGTCCGTTTGAAAGAGATCACGATTTCAGTGTCTTGTTCGTTTTCCATTTCAGAATCAATTATCAGATATGCATATGTGTGACCATGGAGATTTTGAAATGATCCTGTACTGAAATTTCAAATTTCAGTGTTGCTACTGTGTAGTCCGTTGCTTTGCTGTGTGGTTGACTCGAGGTGGTCTTGAGGCTCGAGTCAGAAGAAATTGCTTCCAATATCTCTAAATTTCTGTCTCCATTTTGACTCGAGGTATGCTGAAGGCTCGAGTCAAATTCTTCTCTCTATTCTTCTATCTTCCTATTTGGCTTGGCTGGCTCGAGTCTTGGTCATGACTTGAGGTTGCATTTGAGGAGGCTCAAGTTAAAAAAAGTCTTTTCCAATCTTCAAACTCTCTGGTTGGATATTGGCTCGAGTTGCACTGCTAGCTCGAGGCATCTCACTCATTCTCAATTCCATTGTCTTTGATTTGAACTCTGTTGCTTCCAGAATTTCGTATGTCCACTTGCGAAGATCATAAATCCCTGTTCCGAACTCCTTTTTGGCTGGTTTAAGTCTTGATGGAAAGCCCTTTGAGTCTACTTTCATATGGCACCAATTTTAGCTTCATTGGATTTGTAGTTTGTGAGATATACTCAAAACATTGAAGCTTGGTCAGCAGTGTGACGGTGATGTCACTATCATCTTCAAAAATTCATATCTCTCTCATATGACCTCCTTTGGACTTTAATATTGTGCGACTAGGACCGTTTGGAAGTCTAGCTTCCAAAAAAATTGGTTTCACCTCAATCTGACTTCTGGTTTGAGAGATATCGTTGATTTACCAAAGGTCGCCATCTGAAACGCGAAACAGAGGTGCTGAAAAGGTTTCTGGCTCGAGCTAATGGTTTTTGGCTCGAGCCAATGGTTTCTGGCTCGAGTTTTGAGTCTGACTCGAGGCAAAATTTGCTGGCTCGAGTTAAATCATCCCAAAATCTGATTTTGCTCATTTTAACTCCGATTTGAGCCATTCCAACTTCCATTTGATCGTGGAGACTTGTAGAATCAATCTAGGAACTTGAATGAAGATATTCTCATTCTATTTAGCAAGTTCTTCCATCTTCCTTCTCTTCTCTTAATCATTCTACATAATTTAACTTCATATCTACATTTAAATATAAGAATCAGTCCAAGTATAAGATAAATGTAGTATGCAACCTTTTTGCTCTTAAGAATGACATCTATATAGACATCATCAAAACTAATCATATCCAACATTATACCCCACATCCCATCAAGGGTGGAGGGGAGTTATCAAAACCAAAGCATGAAATATTATACCCAACTCGAAAGAGTCGGAAACAAATGACGGTATGACTGAACTGTTCCAAGCTGATGTGGAACATGTACTGCTCCTAAACATTGCTGACGATGATTAACCAAGCAATATGTTTGATTCGGCTGCGGAGTTAGAGTTTCCTATCCAAATTGACGATGAAGAATCAGAAGATGAAGCACGATGAAGCAAAAGTGATTTACTCTGATAATGAATCTGAGTTCGACGACTATGAGACTCCAGAGGAAGGCGTGCAAGCAGATGTCGAAGAACAAGAATCGTTCGGTTGATTTGTGTTAGTTCTTTGTTTATGACGATCTGTTATACTACATGCATACTCCGTTACTTCGCTACTGTCATATTAAGTAAATATCTTATTTATATATATATTTTGACATAATGTTTATAAGTGTTCAGAGACCGAGCATCCAGGAGGACGTTCATGTAGTGGACGTAGTAGTGGTTGAGCCCGACCCCGTCCTATCAGAGAGGGTAGGGCGACGCCATCTGGTCCCTCTGTAGGCAGAGGGCTCAGCGCTTCCCTAGAGGTTCTGCTATTTGAGATGTCATTTTCACCGTCGGTTTATTTGTCATCTTCGCCGTCGCTTTATATGTCATCGTCAGCGTCTACTACCGACTCGTACATGGGCGGTACACATGTGCTAGGACCTTCCACTGGTCCACAACAAGGGGCAGAGCAGGTTTACTTTACCATTTCTAATTGATTTACATATGTTTAATTTTCTATAACCATCTATGTACAAGCATCTTCAATAGTTTACATTCTTCCTTCAGCACACTGCGTCGCCTCAGAGCCAAGTCGAGGAAAAAGGGAGTTCTTCCGAGGAACCAATCTGGGGATCGGTAGATCCTGCAATAGGGAAGCTTTGGATCCGTCCTATGGGCACCACCAAGTAAGTCATGTAAAGTTAGCAGTAATGTTACGATTTTCTACCTTTAGTTTCTATGCTAATATTTGCATCATATCCTCTGTCTTCAGATTTCAACCTTATATTGAGGTGTTTGATATCATCTCAAACCAAATATTTCGTAATTTCAATCTGCCTTGCGGCTGTTGGACAGAGATTCCTAAGGCGAATCGGGATGCTTGGTTCAATGAGTTCTTGGTAAGTTATATGTTTTATGGTTATTAATTTCTTATCCAAATGCAAACTGATTAAATACTTTTAAAATTTGGAGCACTGATTGTTCGTTATTGATTTTCAGGACGTTGCCTGAACATCGTCAAGAGCTAAAAAAAGCTTATAACCACAAGGCAGGCTGGTGGTTGTTTGAGAAGTTTTATAAATTTAGAAAAGGTAGAGGCAATCAAGATTGGATTCAACCTGAGACTGCAGACCAATTAGTTCAAAATTGGGCCTCCGATGAGATATTTAATAATAAAAGTCAAAAAAATAAGCAAAATAGGGCCAAAATGGAAGGACCTTCATATGCTGGCGGCTCCATTCCAATGAGTGAGCATAAACGAAAAATTGTGAGTACACGTTATTTTCTATTTAAGTATTCAATTTTTTGTTCTTGGAAACAATTAATTAACGATCATCATTTGTGTTTGCAGGCACTGTCTGGGGATGTTCCTCCAGAAGATGTTGACTGGACTGCCTTTAAGCAGACCCATTCCTAGCAGTCTGAAGGGAGTGAGTTGCGCTGGATTAACGCCAAGGCACAACAAGTAGCGGTGAGATATTTATATTGCATTTATTCTTTGTTTCAGACATCAACATATTTATTTCATTTCACATGGCTTATCTGTGATGAATTTTTTTGCTTGTAGGACACCTATAAGAGGCCGACGGAGGAGAGAGACTCGCATAGTGCAACTGACCCCACATCCTCTCAGTTCTATAATGAGAGTTTATTCATTCAGGCTGCAGGCGGATTTAACAACAAAGGTAGAATCTTCGGGTACGATGCCTCTGCCAGCCGACTTAAGCAAACGAAGCGCTCCTCATCCGACTATGAAGGTGTTTTTGCAAGTAAACGTAATACATTTGATATTGATTGTTACATTTTCATACCCTAGTCTATTTGAATAAAGTAAAAAAAATAAACATAGTTCCTAATTTTTTGCAGATGAGATGAAGAAGATGAAGGCATTGGTCCAGTCACAAGCAGTTGAGCTGCATGAGACATGCGAGATGGTAAGGCAGATGTAGCTTCAACTCATGTCCCTAATGAAAAACAAGGGTAAGGAGTCGGCTCCTGGTGATGATGATAATGCTGGTGGTGATGATGATTATAATGCTGCTGTTTAGACTACTTTTTAGTACATGTTCTTTGCAACACTATTATTTATATTTTGTTTTCTTTCTATGTAAAAACTCTTTATATATGATTGTTATTATATATATATTTTTATGGTATACATTTTTTTATATTTTTTTTTATATAATTTTTCAAAATAAAATTCAAAAAAAGTTTTTTTCTAAAAAAATATTTTAAAAATAATAATGAATTTTCGATGGAACTGGACTCTATCGCAAAAAAAATAATTTAAAAAAATAATTTTTTTAAAAAAATAAATTTTCTGCGACGGACTTTAAATCCATTGCAAATTTTTGAATTTGCGACAGATTTATTATCCGTCGCAAATTTTCAAATTTGCGACGGAAAAATTGAAATCCGTCGCAATTGCGACGAGGGTTTTTGCGAGGAACGAAATCCGTCGCCAATTCATTTTGCGATGGAAAACCCCTATTTTGCGACAGATATTTTCCGTCGCAAAAAAAGTTTTTTTGTAGTGATTTATTATTATTTTATCATTTTTTCCGGGTTTGCTCGGTGGGTCGGTTGTGGCTCTTCTGCTGCCCCTAGCATCACCAACAACAATAATACCCTTGTTTAACACAAAAGCAATATTGATGGTACTATAGTATGTTCTTTGTGCCCAATTTACCCAACAATCAATAACGATAATCAAATATATGAAAATGGATATCTATTGTGTTAGTTCCCTATTGGTTTTGATGATAACGGACAATTGTAAACACAAATGGAAGTTTGTCTTTGTAAGTTGAAAAACTTATCTGTCAAAGACAAACTCGAGTTTCGGTTGGAAACTCGAGTTTGGACTTGACAGAGAAGAGCTTAAGTTTTTGCAAAGAAAGACAAACTCGAGTTTTGATATGAAAACTCAAGTTTTGACCATACAGAGAGCTTCTGAGTTTTTCACAGACAAAGCAAACTCGAGTTTGATTTAACAAACTCGAGTTTTGACAAGACAGAGAGCTATCAATTTTTTCAAAGATACCAAAACTCCAGTTTCCATTTGGAAACTCGAGTTTAGGCTACACAGAGAGTTCTCTAAGTTTCCAAGCTTTGTTGGAAACTCGAGTTTAGTTTTGGAAAATCGAGTTTACAAAGATACAGAGAACAATGCTCAATTCTGAACTTATGAAAACTCCAGTTTTGGAATGGAAACTCCAATTTTGAGATTTTGGACTAAAACATGATTTCTCATCATAAGTCCAAAACTCGAGTTAGTCACTTAAGGACTCGAGTTTTGCACTGTTTACAAAACATGTCCAAATACCAAATCGCGATATTCTTCTCTGGAATGAGAAAACTCGAGTTAAGTTTTGGAAACTCGAGTTTAGGCTTTTAATGGAAAATGAAAACTCGAGTCTTCAAGAACAAACTCGAGTTTGCATCACTGAATTTGAATTTCAAGATGAGCGAATTTGCGAAACTTTTGTGTTTGATCCTAATACTTTATATCGTCACTCATTACTATTCCTAACTATGTTTAATCAGTTTGTTAGTGAGTTTTAGATGATTTAGACTGTATTAAATGGAGAATTAGCATAAAGCATAAAGTGAAGTCAGAACATTAAATGCAAAGTGCGTAAACTTGCATGCTTTTGGACAATCATTCTCCATACGTTTTGAAGGAATTAATGTTTCCTTTCCACATCCAGTAGCTGCTCTTCTAACGGATTAAAAGTCAAGAAGTCAAGCCTGAACTTTTGCACAGCAGGATTAACCAAAGCATAGAGAGAGAGAAGAAAACCAAAACCTTCACTAATCCATCACCAATGTTGGCAACGGTCACATTAGGATTTACAACAGTCATTTAATGATCTCTAGCTATAAATAGAGATGCATTCAATTCTTCTCAACAACCAATCTGTGAGAAAACGAAAATCATTAAAGTTTCAACTACTCTTTGAGTTTTCTTGTGTAAAGTATCTTTTGATACATTTGTACTTCAGTGATTATCTTATCTACTCTTAGAGAGAGTTTATTGATTGTAAATCATTTATTGTAAAGTATCTCAAGTCAAAGAGACTTGGAGATTGGGTTATTGATTACAACTTGTAAGGGGGAGTAAGTTCTAGTGAGAGAATTACTCTTGAGTTGCAGAGTGTGTAATCAATTGTCATAGTGAGAAATCCCCAGAGTCCGGGGATTGGACGTAGGTCAAGAGGTTAGACCGAACCAGTATAAATCATTTGTGTCTTGCTTCTCTTCTCCATACTCTGTTCATCTCTGTTTTACCACACGAAAACAAAGCAATCCGAAAAAGTTTTTAGAATCCCTAATTCACCCCCTCTTGGTGATTCAGCTCCGCTTTCATATTGAATTTTGATATGAATTACTATTGGTATGTTTATATAGATAATCCATAAGCAAAAGCATCTCTTTGGCATACTACGTATAATTATGTTTAACTAAATTATTAAATAACTCACTGTTTTAATTTTTTTTAGGCTAGAACAATTGGTGACAAGGAGATGATAGGATACTAAACCATTCTCTTCTTGTTTATTCAAGGAAGATATGTTTAGATAAGGCAAACTAGGGGAAGTTTGGAAGTTATGTTTATTAGGGGAAGTTTATAAGTTATGCTTTTATGTGTGTTTTATTATAAGTCAATTATTTAGGGAGTTTATATCAGTTTGGTTTGTGAGTTATGTTTCTTTATATACATCCCCTTATGTTGTAAACAGTCTTATAAAGAGATATATACAGATTATATTGATTTATTTGGTCAAGAACTTCAAATTCTGGTTCTTGAATTGTCCTACTAGATCCTAAATTTTCAAAATCTATCAATTTGGTATCTGGGACATTTTATGCGTTATGGGAAACAACTGGAAATCAACGGATCAGCCAAATATGAGCCATGAAGCATAATCTTCGAAGGAACAAGAGAATTTCCCTCCAAGATAGTGTATATATATAAGGGTAAGCACTTGGGCTTTTAATGGTTTCTTAATTTGATGTATTCAGATGATGTATGTTAATCTACATCACAAGGAATCACTTATGTGAGTGTGAAGTGGGGGCCGCTTCCGCTTCTATGACAATTTGTAAAGGCCAATTATCTAGAACGCTCGCAGAACCAGGCAGGTGTTCAAGGCCAAAATGGACAAAACAATAAGGACCAACAATGTCAGGGGAGCAATTGTGTGACTCCTATTATCTTGGTGTACACTAAAGATTGACGGTTCAATGTGGAACTAGAGAAGGTTCAAAGGTGATCCCTACTTATCTTGATGTAGTTGCTTCTCGTAGAGGAATCACACTTTGCATACATATTCATTTGCATTTGGTCACGATAAACTGACTTCTTATCCATGTGGGAGATTGTTGGATTTTGTGTCCATCTGACCATCATATATGATCTTGGTTATACAGATTCTAACCCTTGTTAAATTCTAAATCTAACGTATTCGGACAACATCTCTCCCCTTTTTTCTTATCCACGTACGATGTTCAAACTCGGATGTACCGGTATGCTCTTATATGCCATTTTTATCTGTTGAGTTTCCTTTTTGGCTCCTGATCTGGCTTACTCTCTTTCTTTTTTCAAGAGGAAAATGAATATATTGCATCTAAAATATACACAAAGCTACATTATCTAAAAACTAAGAAGGATGTGATTAATTCTTGACCTCGTATACCAAGATTTTCGACTGTTAAGCGGCCAATCATTCATGCAAGTTAGCATAATACAGTTTGGAGCGGTCTCAAGATCATATATGAATTGAGTTAACCTGACCTAACACTCTTCCAAGAAAGAGAAAAAAAATTTAGTTAATCTGTTTATATATATATATATATAACGAGTGAGTTATTCAATAATTTAGTTAAACAGTATGCCAAAAAGACACTTTTGCTTATAGATTATTTATATATACATATCAATAGTAGCTCATAGCAAAATTAAATAGATTTTCATTTTCATATATTTGATTATCTTATTTATTGTTGGGTTAACTGTGCAGGGAAGAACATACTTCAGTTCCACCAATATTGCTTTTGTGTATAGCAAGGGATTATTGCTGCTGATTCTAGGGGCAGCATAAGAGCCACACCGGATTCACCCAGCAAATCTGACAAAATAATAACAAATGCAGTAACAAAGATAAAATACTTGAAACATTTTTTAAGTGGGATAGTAGGAAACACACCATACTGTGTTGAATACCAAGAACTTCTCTAAAAGGGAGTAATGCATACATTTATCCTAACCTTCTCCTTTTACTTTTTTACCATCATATTTTTTTAAAATAATTTATGATTGTAGAGTCAGAAATATGTAGCAACAAATGTTCAACGCATCACAATCATGAGTATAGCTCAAGATATAAGAAACTTATTCTATGGTCACAATTGTCATAAAGCTGCAGAATGCCTTATATCTGGCTTTGAAAAAAGGAATAAATAATTTTGTTTACTATTCTGAATTAGTTTATTTTAACACAAATGAGCTAATTCTTTGTTTTATTTAGGTTGAAATATGATAGGGACATTTCATCGTCGACAGAAACACAAAAATGATGAAATGTCCCCATCATATTTCACATTTGATCATCTGCATGTCATTTCAAGCGATTATGAAATGTTCCCATCATTTCAACATAAATAAAATGTAGAATTAGTTCATTTGTATAAAAAAAAAAAACTAATTTAGAATAGTAAATAAAATGATATACTCCTTTTTCAAAACCAGATATAAGACATTCTGCAGCTTTATCACGATTGTACCCATGGAAAAAGTTTCCTACATCTTGAGTTGCATTCATAAATCATAATCAAAATTTGTTGACCATTCGTTGCTATTTATTCGTTGCTTTACAATCAGAAATAGTTAAGAAAATATCATGATAAAATAAGTAAAAGAAGAATGTTAAAGTAAAATGTATGCATCTCTTTTAAAGTTCTTGGCATTCAACAAAATATTTCGCATTTCCTGATATCCCACTTTAAAAATGTTTGAAGTATTTGATCTTTATTATTGTATTTGTTATTATTTTGTCAGGTTTGTTGGGATGTCGGGGTGGCTCTTTTGCTGCCCTAACATTAGGGGCAGCAATAATTTCTTTTGTTAAACACAAAAGCAATATTGGTAGTAAAGTAGGATGTTCTTCCATGCACAGTTAACTCAACAATAAATTACAATAATCAAATATCTGAAAATGAAAATCTATTTAATTTTGCTATGAGCTGCTATTGGTATGTGTCTGTATATAAGCAAAAGCATGTCTTTGACATATTATGTTTTACTAAATAATTGAATAACTCATTGTTTATTTTTATTTTTTTGAAAGAACAATTGATGACAGGAGGGACAATTAAAGGCACTATAAAACCATTCTAAGAAAACTCTGTGCAAGAAAACTTTATTTCGTTCTCCAAGTGTTTCTGGGTTCAATCATGCCTACGCATGTTTAATTACTTGGAATGGAGTAGGAATTAATGGACTGATGAAGCGCTAGTAACCATCTTGGATTTGGATATTTGTGGAATTGCTTAGGGTGCATTTTATGTTTATTGCTTCATTGTAGACATCATTCTTAATTTATGAACACTTTTCTTCACCAATTCGATTCCTAATTTCTGATTCCACACCTTGGTTAGGGTTTATTTTTTCTGTTTCATGGGGATTTATTCCAAAACTAAGGGTGAAAAGGAGATTCTTAAAGAATCCTTTTTGTATAGTCGATTCTAACTTATCAACCAAAGGAAGTGAAATTGTCACTCCTTATTAAAATGCTGGAATTTTCAGTATTCTCACATTCTCTTGGACAAGTCCTCTACTTTCTATTGGCAATAAGAAAATCCTAGACATGTATGATATGATATCCCACAACTCTTTTTTTTTTTTTTTTTGGAGTTACAATGGAACCCTAAGGCTTGAATAATAAAGCTAGGGAGGAATCCTAGACGACCTGTTACAAAAACGTTAAGCAGCTAGAATCAAAAACATTAATGGCAGGAACCACTACTATAGAAGGCACTTTTAACATCTATTTTTAAGACCCTAAGACGACTGTTTTCAGAGAGCAATATATTTGAGCGTCGTTGAAAATTTTGAGAATCAACGTCCTCTTCAAAAGCAGACATTGTAAATGTAACTTATGACGTCTGTTTTCAGAAAATTAGAGGTGGAAAGTGGGTTTTCTTTTAAAAAAAAGCCACTTTCCTTGTATATTTTTTTGAAAACAGAGGTGGAAAATGGGTTTAATAAAGGGGGGGGCTTTTTTTGGATTGGAGTAACATCCTATATAAATTTATTCCAAGCAAATAAGAAGACTAACTCACATATCAAGTGAAAAGTTTTTGTATAGCATTGACAACTTTTGTATGGCCAGATAGTGCCACATATAGCCTTTCAGGTATCAGGTTCATATTTTGTTGACCTCTAACTTTATTTCTCAACAAAGATAAAATGCTAGGAGGTAGATCAAGATCCAAGAAGCTTCCTGAGATTATGAACAATAACATGTCGCAAAATAGTGGATTTTGCCGATCAAGTTTAATCTAAACGCAAAGAAATGAAACCATATACAACAAAAGGTTTATGAAAGGGAAAAAAGTAATCAAGAAATGCAGATGTTGCAAGCTTTAAGGGTATGTTTGGTTTGAGGGAAGGGGAGGGAAGGGGAGAGAGGGAGAGAAAAAAAAGGAGGGGAGAGGAAAACTGGTGGGCCCTACTACACTCAATTTTGAATTTTTTTCCCTCCTCTCTTTTTTTTTCTCCCCTCCCCTTCCCTCCCCTCCCCTTCCCTCAAACCAAACATACCCTAAATCAAGCAACTAGCTAGGTACTTTTCAGCTTACTTATTTCCCTAACTAGGAGTGCATATCTTTAAATTGGAAAGTGGCATGAACTATCTCATAGAAATTATATTTAAGCAAAGAACCATAATACAATCAAGCTCATGTATTAACTATCATCCACATTTTTATTGAGTAGTGGCGCAAAGAAAATTCAGGATCAATTAATGAAGCAGCTATAGACAGATCAAATGTATATACTATCATCCCAATTATTTTCGAGATTAAATTCAGTAAATTATTACAAATCGCTTTCATAGTTGAAATATCTGAGTTATAGAACCTTTTCATAGCAGAACCAATAATCATGTCATCCCATACCTGAACCAAAACCGAATTTACTGAATTTCTGTACCATTAATAAGGAAACAGACTGCTCAAAATCCTCATAACCAACAGATAAAAAAGGAAAAAGCAGATGAATAGTGAATGTTTCACTACTGATACTTGACCTACAAGACGTTAGATCCCACAACTATTTTTCATCTCATTCTGAGACATCCATATATCAATCAAGACAATAAACTAACACTTACCTGATGAAGATTTGTTTCATTGTCATACCAGCGAAGTTTTACTCTGTTCCCTATGTCTCCAAGGAAACCAAGATGTAAGGGCTGCAGCAGAAAATGGGAAATAGGATATCTTTTAAACCACAAGTTTGGGTAACAAGAATAAGAAAATGAAAGTAAATTATGTGCACAGTAATTTATACATTGAGCTAGGAAATAAGCAAGAAGACAGTCAAAAGAAACTGAACTCGTCCTCCAAATGGGCTAACCCATACAGTAAAATGTGAGCCTTTGATATGCCAACTAGAGGGTTTTGTTTATCAAATATTTTTGACATTCTTAGACCATATTTCACACTGATGATGATGACCAAAGGAAGGCAATGATAGGACAAGCTTTAAAACGTTCATTAGAGTTCCAAAGAAACCATATTTGAACTGAATGCAGAAGCAAGTGGCTTTGAAGTCCTGAGCTATGATCAAAAGGACAAAGAAGAACAAACCTGATGAGCATCCCCAACAAAATGTGACAAGAACAAAAGTGCCTCAGTCAAATTGTCTGTAATTTGAGAAAGGAAGAAACAATGAACGTAAAATGACACTATCTGACAATTATTACTGAATGAGTAAGTTAATTAAAAAATCCTCCTCCCACAAGTGCTTACATTTCAAAACAGAACTAACCCCTGCATATGATCTGAGCTGCATTGTATAGTTGTATATTGTAGCAGTCACACATCTATCCTTATTTCCATAATAATCATGGAAGTCTCCTGTAATAAGTTATATTTGAGAAGCTCATTACCAACAAAAGAGTAAGAAGAAAAGGATAATGTGACAGGAAAAGCAATTACCAGACAAAGCGACAGAAGGAGAGATCAGAGCTGGAGCGGGTTGGGAACAGTGGGATTAACGCCTAAAAGAGCCCTTTGTCGCTTGAAAATATATCCGCCAGCAAACGAAGATTGCGTTTGAAGTTGCAAGCAGTGGTTAATGCTTCTTCCAGATCTAACGACGCATATATGCCGCAGATCTGAAAAAGGCTTAGATCTGAAATCATTGTTGATGACCCAAATCTAACGACGTCGGATCTGAAAAAGGTCCTTCGCCTCGTCGTCGTTCCGGCGTCTCCCTTCAATTTCAGCCTCTCACCAGTCACCACTCTCCATCGCCGTCTTCCTTAGCTCTCGCTCTCAGCGTCTCGCCACTCGCTATTACTTCCGTCTCTCTCCTTCTTCCTCAGTCGCAGCTCGCAGTTTCGCCAGTCGCCGTCGCTCTCAGTACGGGAGTTGAGCGCTCGAGTCCTCTGATCCTTCTTCCTCATTCACAGTCTCACCACTCCTTCGATGACTTGCACGTCTTTGATCTGATTAGGGACTGCCTTCACAGATATGGCCGCAATGTATGCTGCACCCTGGAGCTGTAAATATGGTAGGAGAAACTGTAGATCTAGGCTCAGTAACACACACCAGGACGCATGAGGTAGTTAAATAAACAAGTGAGGATTTGCATTAGTTTGGAGAGATGATATATAGTAGTAAGAATGGTAGGATGCAGTAGTGGAGCAGAAATAGTAAGAATTGATAAAAAGGTGAAAGGGAGAAGGAAGAGGAGATAAAGTTGTGATTATTTCACGAGTGCCTTATGATTTGCATTAGTTTGGAGAGATGATATATAGCTAAGCTTATCTACGTAGGATTCGGTAGGGCTGAGAGTAAAAGTTTAAAGCAGTGAGGATGAAGAGTAATTAAATGGAGAGAGTAGGAGTAACCAGTCAAATAAAAGAAGTGAAATCAATCTAAAAGAAGACAAGAATATGAGATTGTTTGAGCCATCAAGGAAGAAGAAGAAGAACTGGTCCAATGGAAGAAGGAGGTGGTGGGAGGAGGAAGAAGAAGTGAGGAGGATGGCTTTTTACATATTATTGGAATAAAGTTGTGTTCTCATCGAAACAAAAGTCTGGGACTTCAATAAAGTCATACGAATGTTGGAACCAATCTGTCATTGTTGCTCATACTTGATACCAGTGTAGTTGATGCTTCATTAAAGTCATACGAACGTTGGAACCAATCTGTCATTGTTGCTCATACTTGATACCAGTGTAGTTGATGCTTCATTAAAGTCATATGAACGTTGGAACCAATCTGTCATTGTTGCTCATACTTGATGCCAGTACAGTGTAGTTGATGCTTCATTAAAGTCATATGAACCATTGATCTTAGTTGCAATTGTTGACTTTTCAACATTAATTAGCAAAGTTTAATTAACTCTTGATCCAATGCTTAATTGTCCTTGCATTGCATCCCACATTGATTAATTGGTTTACCCCATAATCCAAGTCATTAGAGCTTTATTAGTATATTAATCTCATCTTCTATTAGAAGTCTTAATTGTTTCTCTTAGAATAATCACATAAGCACGATTTGGTTATCAAGGAATTAGATATTAATCACTTTCCTAACAAGTGCTTAACCTTAATTTCAATTAAGGTAAATTCATTACTTAAGAATTTGTTATCATTTGATAGTAATTCAACTAAGTGTCATTCATTCCCTTTTCTTGTCTTATGAGTATTTAAAATAGCCATTATTTCATATGGTATTTTATCACATTTAGTAGCCCCTAAATGTAATCTCATAATTAACCATTGGTTAATTAATTCCAAAGTAAAATTTGGATAAAAATATAATCAATAAATTATATTTCTTTAAAACACATATTCACCTTTGTTATTTTGCTAATTATTCATCAAAATAAAATGTTTATAAGGATTATGAAAATTAGGGTATTACACCTTTAAATGAAAAGCTTCTTAAACAATCACTACAAAAAATTTGACTTTTGGTGGCGACAAAAGTCGCCAGTGAATTTTTTAGTGGCGACAAATAGTCGCCACTGATACACTCTTCGGCGGCGACAATAGCTGTCGCCACTGAAAGTATATATTTTAGCGGCGACAAAAAGTCACCACCAATACCCTTTTTCGCGGCGACCATATGTCGCCACTGAAAATACTATTAGCAGCGACAGTTTTTGTCGCCGCTAATAATCTTTTCAGCGAAGACATTTGTCGCCACCAAAAGTAAGATTTTTTTTTAAAATTTTTTAAATGTAAATTCATAAAATTAAAAATTGTACCACAATTAAAACCTGTACCGCATTGATTAAGATCATAAAAAATTTGAAACTAACAATATATTAATTAAGTCAGATACTAACATAAATGTTCAAAATTAACATGAAATATTTAAATTTTCTATAAACAAAGTCTAAAGGTTTTTCATTGGAAGGAAACATCAAACATAAAACTAAGAGGAACGGTCAGCTGGTGGGTTAGGAAGGCTAGGAGTAGATGAAGTAGGAGTCACATTACTTGCCCTCGTTGCATTAAGACAAACTAGAATCCTCTACTCCATTTGTTTCATCTTCTCATCAAATTGTGCAGGTTCTTCTACACGCTCTGCTTGCATCCTTGCACGTTCTTCTGCACGCTCTGCTTCCATCCTAGCACGTTCCTCATGCTCCATACTCTTTTCCTCTTACATACCCTGACCTTTCACCAAGAACAGCTGTCAATATTTCATCAGAGGTCATTCGAGCATCAACCTCAACCTCTTCTTGTTGTTGGCGAAGGTCTTGCAAGTTAGCCTACAATTAAAGCATGAAACAAATGAGATAAAAAATTATTGAAGTTAGTGTAACATAAAAACACAACGCATACGTATATTTGCTCATTGTGGATCGCCCACTCTAACCGTCCATCTGCTTTCTTCCTAGTGTGTTGGATCGTGTACAATTGGTCGGGGGTGCAGATCGTCCAAGAGTGGGGTCCCTCTACAAAGCATAATATACAAAGACGACGCATGGTACAATTTAAAATGAAAAATGATTCAAAACATAAACTAAAGTGAAGAGAGATTGAACTTACTGTAGCGAACTTAATCTCCTCAAATGATAGACAACCACAAGTATGCTTTGTTACTTGTTTTCCTCGATTGCTCTTGTTTGTTTTACTTTTTTTCTACAAAAAAATTTGTAACAAAGAATTAATGACTAAAATAAATATATAATCGATTTAAAAGGATAGAAAGGTACCGTGAACACGTCAGTCTGGAAATATGCTAGTAACAACTCCCAATCTTGAACTAATATTTTGAGGAGGATTAGCCCGCCTCCTCATCAGAAGCATATTCGTTATAGTGTTTGTGCAAGTTGGTCTTCCAATTTCTAAAGGCATTTCGCAAGTTCATTGTTATAGTTTCTTTGAACTTTTCTTCGTTGGTTGCATCATAAGGTTCAAATTTGTCCTAAAATACATATAAACAAAAAAAAAAAATTGTTATGAAAACATAAATAAACAAAGATATAAATAAATATTTGGGAAGAGTATACATTTACTTTCAAAATCATCTCATCTTTATAATGTTCATTAATATTCTTCCACTCAGCACCATGACGAAAAGAGATTGTGGTCCTAACAACATAACCACAATAATTAACAAGGTTTCTTGCTTCCGCACCTACTGCTCTTGTCAAGTCGTCTGATAGTTTCACTGGTATCTTTGATCCAAATCTAGTCCTCAAGTCCACTTTATAATATTTGTACTCTCCTCTGCCCTTTTTGAGAGGATGAGAGGAGCCTATAATTCATGTGATAGAATTAAAACAATTAAAATTGAGCAACAGCCTAAAGACACAAGCATCCATTAAGAGCAGAATATATATATCCACAATACAATATTTTGTGTTGACACTACATGCCAATAAACTTTAATAAAAGATTTTGATTCAGTTCAATATCAACCGTTTCTGTAAAGAGGATCATAGAATGAATTATTTTTGTAAAAGAATAATTATATGCATACACTTTATATATTTTCCTAGTATTATTTTATCTCTTACTTGTACCTAAACCACTGTGACGTAGAGCAATTATTTCTATTATATAAAATTAAAATAAATGTACCTGCACTACTAGCTTGAGTAGGGACAGAGTTTGCAGGCATTTCCTCGAGTGACTGAGGTGTAGATGAAGTACCCCCACTATTTATGTGACCATGTAGTCTAGAGGAATGATTTTTTCATTTGTTTGGTATAAGAGAAGAGGGGGAGGGTAGTTTAAGATTTTGGCTCCCCTCCCCTCCAAAATTTTAAACCAAATGAGGGGAGGAAATCATTTTCCCTCCCATCTCCTCAAACCAAACACACCCTAAGAGTAGGGAATCAAAAGAAGCCAGTAAAAATGTACAACTAAACATATGATTAAGGAAATATCAGAACTACGTGTTTGATTATAACTATTAACCCTGTCTATTTAATACTGAAAATTTATTGTTAAGCAATAATTCTTAGCAGAATGTCATAGAATAGTATAAAATTAATCAGGTTATAAAAATTAGATATGGAAAAGTTTCTGTAAAACTAATAAAGGAGGCAAGGAATGTAGTGTGTAAGGTTATTGACCACTTGACAAGGTGGTTTAAAATGAGAAAGATAAATAATGAAAAAACTTAAACAATTAGGAAGGAAACACATACAATGGTGAGGCATATCCACAACTTTTGCTGTGACACCGAGCAAATCAGATGCTGAGCACCTCTGCATGTAATATAGATTGGCAGCCTAAAAGCCTGCTAATGTTTATTCAAGCAAGAAAAGGCTTTACTTCTTTTTCTTTGCATTCATGACATAGACTTACCAAGTTCACTTCAATCATTGGAACCTCAGTACTTTTCCGATTTACCACCAGCAACCATGGGATAAAATTACTATGAAGCACATTTTGTGAAAGGTGCAAAGAAATCCAATAACAACAATATGCTCCTTGATATAACGAAAACAGTGCAGATGAAGAGAAAATTCATTACATTATGTTGACTACATGATACATTATCCCTTTACTTTCTTGCTTGAGCCTCAGCAAATACTTTCCTTCTGTACTGCACTAAATAATACAGGATACACAACTAATTGTATGTGCATATTATACCACTCCTTTTACGTTGGTACAATTCCAGGCCCATTTTAATGAGACAATTTTCCTAAAAAAACCATGCCTGATAATTGTCAAATCATACAACAACTAAATTCCATTTATGCAGAAACTAAACCCCACATTTAATGCATTTTCTAGCCTTCAAAGCAATAGAAAACAAGAAACACAACCCCGATCCAGGGAAATCAACCTTTCAAACAATTTTTTTTTAAAAAAAAAAAATAAATCAGAAGAGTAAGAAAAGAATAAGTCGACTTCCTCTTCTCAAAGACAAAGGAGATACAATTTTCTTCAAATACTGAACTCACCCATGATCCATACTAATCCCCTGCCCCCAACCGACAATCGCTACCATAGCAACTTCCATAATGCTTAACAATGCTTAGTCGCCGCTGAAGGTATATAGTTTTTTTTTAAATAAAATAAAATTTTAAATATGACTTTTGGCGGCGACAAAAAGTCGCCACCAAAACACCATATCAGCGGCGACAATGCTTAGTCGCCGCTGAAGGTATATAGTTTTTTTTTAAAAATAAAATAAAAATTTAAATAGGACTTTTGGCGGCGACAAAAAGTCGCCACCAAAACACTATATCAGCGGCGACAATGTTTAGTCGCCGAAGGTATATAATTTTTTGTGTGAAATAAAATAAAATTTTAAATAGGACTTTTGGCGGCGACACAAAGTCGCCACCAAAACACCCTTTTGGCGGCGAAAAAGAATTGTCGCCACTGAATGTTTTACAATTTAAAAAAAAAAACGAAAACTTTAAATTAGACTTTAGGTGGCGACAAAATGTCGCCACCAAAACACCATTTGGCGGCGACAATGAATTTTCGCCACTGAAAGTATTACAATTTAAAAAAATCAAAATTTTAAATTAGATTTTTGGCGGCGACACTAAGTCGCCACGGAAACATACTTTTGGCGACGACATATGAATGTCGCCGCTGAAAGTATGACTTTCGGTGGCAACAAAAATTGTCGCCACTGAAAGTCATACTTTCAGCGGCGACAACATAATGTCGCCACGGAAAGTATGACTTTCAGTGGCGACAAAAAAAGGTCGCCGCCGAAAGTCAATAATTAAAAAAACTACAAAAAAAAAAACTTTTGGCGGCGACATTAAGTCGCCACTGAAACATACTTTTGGCGGCGACATATTAGCGTCGCCGCTGAAAGTATGACTTTCGGTGGAAACAAGAAATGTCGCCACTGAAAGTCATACTTTCAGTGACGACAAAAAATGTCGCCGCTGAAAGTCATACTTTCAGCGGCGACATTAAAAGTCGCCGTCAAATGTCGCCACCAAAAGTCTTTTTTTTTTTGTAGTGAATTCTACATCTAATTAAGGGACCTGTCATGTTTCTCTATGCATTCTTTTTCATTGGGATATAATTGCTTTTAATGTGTTCCATTTTAAAGATTTTGAAGTTGAATTTCCAAATCACATTTGTTGAAAAGTCTGAAACTTTATCTCTGAAATGTAAAGTAATAATCTCCGATAAACTTTTTCCACTGTGACTAAAAGGATAACATGAAAAGGGAAACTGCAAGCCATAAATATCTCTGTGGTTTTCTTTTGCCAATGACCAATCCTCGTTTACCATGAACGAAAGAGAATGTTGCTTGCAGCAAAAGTTGAGAACGCCATCGCAAATTAGTGTGAAAGCTTCATGAGTCACATGTTTCACCTTTGAGGTAATTGCAAAAGTCTGTGACTCTTCTCAACCTCGCACGCATTTCCTTTCTTAGCATTCGACACTATTTTGGCTATTTGAAAATGAAATAGATAGATGATGGTTTTGATCACATGAACAAAAAAGCCTGCTATGATTTTCTTTCTACGCAAATTAAAAGCAACTAAAAATGTAGCATTGTGATATTGTTTTAATGTTTTGATTAAAAAAACTTTAGAGGTGATTTTGTTTGAAAAGTAAGCCTCATGTACCCCTAGGCTCAGTCTCATATAAACAAAGTTACTCCTTCTAATCCACTATTAAGCCTCATGTACCCCTAGGCTCAGTCTCATAAACAAAGTTACTCCTTCTGATCTACTATATATAAGTCATTTTAACTAATTCAGTAGAATCAAGCAAAATAGTAGTTTATTCATTAAATTTGTCTTAAATTGAAAGAAATTTTTAACTTTACCCATATTAAATGAGGAATTAAAGGGGAGAGAAAAATATAGAGAATCATATTTAAACATTAATTACATGGGTAAAATTGACAAATAAATATTAATTACTATTTAGGTGACTTATATTGTGGACCGCATTAATTTATTTATTGTTTTTCTATAACTTCAAAATTTTGACGGCAAAAATTCCTTATTTAAAAATTTTGTTAGTTAGAAGGGCTTGATTTTAAACACTGAGACTTTTTATATATATGAAATCCTTCATAATCCTAGTTTCTCCATCTATTACTGGAGTTCATTCCCTAAGCTCCTATAACCCAATGCGAACAGGCCCCATCACCAAGGCAAGGCCTCTATTTCTAACTTAGGGTTTCTCAAACACTATCTTGCTTCCTGCGCTACCTCATCTCCGTTGTTTTCTTCATCAGTTTCAAGGAATATTAGTACTAATTTTGATATTAGCTAAGCCTTTGTAAAAAAAAAATAATAATAATCCTTTTAAACACCGTACGTGGATGAGAAAAAAAGGAGAGATTCAATTTTTGCAAAAGGAAAGTTTGAACCTTCAACAATGTATGCTGCAGCCTGCATGATGCAGTTTTCGGAAAGTATATACAGCTGTAAATCAGCTTTGAAAATACAAGGAAATCATGAACAACATTCTTTGAACGAAAGCAGGACAGCAGTAGAAGAGAATGAGCATTAGGATGAAAAAAAAAAAAAAATACATATAACACTCTTTCCTAAAATACACACATACTAACACTATGTGATTGAATAAACAGACAAGAGTTAATTAGTAATATAATTCCTAATAAGACTGAGGTTATGCAGGATAGGAGTCCTTTCATACAAAAAGACCTAATTATGGTCAAACAACATATCTACATGCCCACAAAAAAGAATGAAAGTCAGTGTCATCCAAGTCAAGAAATCACATACATGCTTTTATAAATTCTTTGAACAAAGTCGTGTTCTCATCGAAACAAAAGTCTGGGACGTCATTAAAGTCATATGAACGTAGGAACCAATCTGTCATTGTTGGGACAAAAGTGCTCACTTGATGCCGGGGTAGCTGATGCTTCCCTTGTTACGTTGTACCAGTCATAGGATGGTTGTTATTGTTGTTGTTAGGGTTAGCAGAAGAGGAGGATCTTCTTCCATAATCTATATGGGTGGGTTTTTGTCTAACTTTCTCGGTTGCATTCCAATGGTTTTTTATGGAGTTTTCAGTTCCTGCAGGCAACTTCTTTGCAATCTCTGCCCATTTATTTCCGATCTCTACGTGTGCTTCAATTTGATCAGTATCTTTAATTTCCTCCACTGCATGGTTCCATTATTCTGTCCTACTCTTAATCTCGTATTATATATATATATATATATATATATATATATATATATATATATATATATATATATATAGTACATAAACAATATTTACATTATCATTTTATATATTCAAATTAAATATCAATTTGTATCTCCATTCATTATAATTAAGTTAAAAAGATAGGGGAGGGTATAACTTGTCATTTCACTTTACACAAGGTTTTGTTTGTCTATTGTATATGCTGTAACTGTAATGTTGGTCTTTAGACAAAAGAAAAAACTTTAATGTTGGTCCCATATTTTGTACTCATACCCTGACCATCATTAGGTACTTTCAGTTGTATCCCTCATCCTTGTGCTCAACTAGCAAAGAGCCGGGGTTGGACACTCTCACCAAAGGGAGGGGGTTCGATCATGGAGTTGGTCAAGGCACTGGGGGAGGCATCCTAGGTAATATGAACTTGTGGAAACGCAGACTGAGGTGGAGACATGTGTACTCTCAGTCCTGTATACCCTGGGAAGCAAAGCCATAGCGCCCTGCCTTTGGACTGTGGTTGAACCTAACCCCTCTCCTAAATTTTTTATATAAAAAAAAAAAACAAAGAGAGATACTTTCAGTTGTTAGTTCTTTTCTTATATATTTTAATATCTTAGTATATCTTATTTTAATACTAGCATAGTATAGGGCCCTTCTGTTAATATGATCTTTTGGGAAGGACCAACTAGCATTTTGCCTTATCTTCTGCCATTATCATGCTTTTTGTCAACAATTTTCTGGTTTTTCTTTTTTAAATGTGGGGGCTTTGTTTCCGATGGGGACAATAACACCAGTGCACTTTGGTCTGTCATATTAAAGGAAGGTGGGTGAAATTTTCTCAAGAGAAAGACCCATATTGAATGGCACAAGTTTTTTTTTTTTTTGGCCAGGGAATGGGAAAAGTTTTAAATGCTGCATCACCAATTTTCGTGTTACCCAGAATAGATTCACATATTTATAAAGTAAAATGACAGTAAAAGGAACTGACCATTGACCTTGGAAAGGAGAGGATGAAGGTACATCACATGCAAAAGTTGAGCAGCAAATTATAAAAACAAAACGGAGCAAAAAGATACCGAATCATTGCGATGAGATGATGCCGAATCGATCGTTTGACTTGTAGTAATATGAAGACAAATGATTGCGTCACAAAGAGCCAAGCCACGGGTTCGAAAACCATTCTCTCCTTCCCTTAGTTCTAGCCTACTCAGGATGTCAGAAGAAATATTAATGGCATTGTATTGCGCTTTTGCTTTGTTACGTTCTTGACATTTATTTTGTTTTGACGTTTCATAATAGTTTTCCCCCTTCATACACACGCGGCTCATAAATAATTATTTTTTTGATTAAATTATTTGCAGCTACGTCCTTATCACTTTAACCCTCCTGCATCCAATTACTGTTTTCTATGAACTTAGTTATGGAGACAGAATTAAAGCAAGGTATGCTTTTCACTCTCTTGATTCGAAAATAAGTGAATGAGGAGTATATCGTGTTGTGCATGGAGGTTTGCAGGGAGCAAAACATCTATTTAAATTTTTTGCTTTTGCTACCATTCTGATCTGAATGAATGATATTGATTTATTGATTCTTTTTTGCTTTCTGCAGTTGAAGTTAGAAGATCCTTACAGTCAGGATTAGGATTTCCTTATGATCGGCCCCTTCTAAGAATTGCTAATGCCTTGGATTTTTCAAGATTGAAAAGCACTGGGAGTGAGTCCCTGCAGAAGGGTAATAATCATGTGTAAATAAAAACTTCTTCAGGATGGTTTTAATGAATCGGTAATTTCAATTCTGCTGCCTTCTAATGATCTGAGCATGCTGAAATTACATGTTTATCTGCTGTAGATATTTGTCCAAAGCACACACTCCATTAGTCATTGTTGAGATGACTAATGGAGTGCATGCCTTCTTTAATTTAATATGAGCTACATAATGTCCGTGTTGAAATCCACATATAATAGAGCTTAATGAGGTCTCAATTGGCATGCTTATGTCTGTCATGTTTATTATTCACTGACTTTATTTTTTGTTTACTACATGTGCATATTTTACATTTGTTATTATCCGCTGTTTGAATGTAGGAATAAGGCTATATTTTTCTATTTATTCTTTACCTAATGATATCCACATGCAAAAGCCTCAGGATTCATACAATTTTATCATCCCTCATCATCTCTAAATCATGTCCGTCTAATCAATCTAAAATGTCATAATACTACTTTGACTTTTCTCTCATCTTCTCAATTAATGGCCTAGATGGGTTCATGAGAGATAATGAGAAAAATGGATCATGAGAGAATCTACTACTTCCTAGCCATCAACTGGTGTCCTTTTGTTAAGGCTGTAAATTTATTCACCTAATCAATTATCCACTGTGTGTTGTTTGGTGACCTGGCTTTTAATGTGTTCCATTTTAAAGATTTTGAATTTGAATTTAGAAATGATATTTGTTGAAGAGTCTGAAACTTTGCCTCCAAAATGTAAAGTAGTCTCTGATACACTTTTTCCTCTGCGACAAAAAAGGATAGCATGAAAAGGGAAACTGAAAGCAATAAATATCTTTGTAGTTTCTTCTGCCAATGACCAATACGTCCTTATTTACCATCAATGAAAGAGAATGGTGCTTGCAGCAAAAGTTGTGAAAGCTTCATGTGTCACATGTTAACGTTTCACCTTTGAGGTAATTGCAAAAGTTTGTGACTCTTCTCCAACCTCGCACGCATTTCCTTTCTTAGCATTCTGTAGTGTTTTGGCCATTTGAAAACGAAATAGATAGATGATGGTTTTGATCACATGAACAAAAAAACCTGCTACAATTTTCTTTCTACGCAAATTAAAAGCAACTAAAAATGTAGCATTATGATATTGTTTTAATGTTTTAATTTTTAAAAAAAAAAAACTTTAGAGGTATATTGTTTGAAAATTGAGCCCCATGAACCCCTAGGCTCAATCTCATATAAACATAGTTATTAATTAACTCATCTGATCCACTATATAAGTCATTTCAATTAATTCAGTGGAACCAAGCAAAACAGTAGTTTACTCATTAAATTTGTCTTAAATTAAAAGAAATTTTTTTACTTTACTCATATTAAATGAGGAATTAAAAGAGAGAGAAAAATATAGAGAATCATATTTAAATATTCATTGCAAAAGTAAAATTGATAAATAAGCATTAATTACTTTCAAAGTGACTTATATTGTAGACCGAGTGGAGCATTAATTTATTTAGTTTTTTTATTCTATAACTTCAAAATTTCAACAGCGAAAATTCCTTGCTTAAAAATTTTATTAGTTAGAAGGACTTGACTTTTTATATATGAAATCCATAGTACTAGTTTCTCCATCCATTACTAAGTTCATTCCCTAAGCTCCTACTACCCAATGCGAACGGGCACCATCACCAAAAGGCAAGGCCTCTGTTTCTAAGTTAGGGTTTCACAAGCATGGTCCCGCTAACTACGCTACCTCATCTCCATTGTTTTCTTCATCAGTAGTTTCGAAGAATATTAGTACTAGTTTTGATATTAGCTAATAAGCCTTTGTATTTAAAAAAAAAAAAAAAAAAATCCTTTTGAACAACATAAAAGGAGGAAAGATTCAATTTTTGCAAAAGGAAAGTTTCAACCTTCAATAATGTATGCTCAGCCTGCAGGGTGCAGTTTTCGGAAAGTTTACAGCTCTAAATCAGCTTTGGAAATACAAGGAAGTCATAAACAACATTCTTTAAACAAAAGCAGGAGAGAAGTAGAAGAGAATGAGCATTAGGATGAAAACAGAAGTAAATATAACACTTCCCCAAAACACACACTCTAACACTATGGGATTGAATAAATACACAAGAGTAAAGTAGTAGTAATTCCTAATAAGACTGAGGTTATATAGGATAGGAGTCCTTTCATACAAAAAGACCTAATTATGCTCAAACAACATATTTATATGTCCACAAAAATGAATGAAAGTCAGTTGCATTCAAGTCAAGAAATCACGCAGATGCTTTTTATATATTCTTGGAACAAAGTTGTGTTCTCATATATATTGTCTGAGGTTATATAGTGTCTCCTTCCCTTAGTTCTACGCAGGTCAATGGGAACAATATAGCCTGCTGAGGATGTAGAAGAAATATTAATGGCATTGTATTGCGCTTTGTTCACCAAAATGTCAAGTAATCTCTCGAACACTTTTTCTTCTGCGATCAAAAGGATAACATGTAAAGGAAACTGAAAACAATAAATATCTCTGTGGTTTCTTCTGCCAACGACCAGTCCTCATTTACCATCAACGAAAGAGAATGGTGCTTGCAGCAAATAATAGTGAAAGTTTCATGAGTCACATTTTTCACCTTTGAGGTAATTCCAAAAGTATGTGACTCTTTTCTAACTTTGCACGTGTAACATCCCAAATTTTTGGACCAGAAGATTTGAAATAAAACTGAGATAAGAATACTTCTAGCCAGCAGAGTCCAAAAGTCTTAAGTTTATTATGAGGAAAAACTCAAGGTGATTATGAAAATTATTTTGGACCTTGAAAATTTGGGAAGATTATGAAATAATATTTCGAGGATATAGAAATATTATGGTGGAATTAATTATGGGAAATGAAATTGTGGAGTTTGTCCTAAATTAATTATTGGAATTTAAGGCATATCTCACATAAATCAAGGACAAATAATTAGGGAATAATTTTTGGCAGAAATATTTTGGAGATGATACTTTATGGTCAAAATAAATTAATTGAGAAAAGAATAAAGTCAAAGAATATTTGGAAGGGATAAATTATGGCCTAAAATAATTATTGGAAGTTAAGGCCCAATTTCCATGAATTCTTGGGAAAAGAATTTATTGAAGTTAATGGCCTAATATTATAGGAAGAAAAGGAGAAGCTAATATTAGTGCTATTATGCGTTGGTAATTTCTACCCCCTTAATGTAATATTGTATTAGTTACTCAAAGACTCCAAACACATTATGGAGAACCATATACATCTATTATTTAATTCATTTCTTTGTTCTTTTCCATCAGCCCAACGCACAAAGCAACAAGCCCATACACATAACACTCAACCCAATTCTCATCTCTCGGCCCACATATACACTCAGTAGCTTTATGCCTCAACTACATTCATTAGGCCTATAAGCAAGTAAAAGCCCAATTCATTACCCCAATCCATTAGGTTACTCCAACCATTATTCCTATCAGCAGCCTTAGTCTCTCACCGAAACGCAGCAAGGAAAATATATCAATATATATATAACAACACATCCCTCAAGCCAACTTCTAAACGGCTTATCATTGGCTCCCCTCACAAAACACTATTCATAAGCCGATGACGTCATCATTCATGGCTCGGCTTCACGCGGCTGATTCAACGCGGCTTTATCACGGTATTCACGGGACATTCTTTTCCCTTCTTTCCTTTTTTTAAATTATACTATTAATGGATGAAATATTAAATGATTTTTCCTTTTCCATTACAGAATTCAATTTTCTTTCTTGCCAAGAATCAACTCATCTACCAAAATACAATGTTTTTTCCTTTGTCACAGTATGATATTGATGGATGAAATATGACGTGCTTTTTCCTTTTTCATTATATTGATTCCATTTCCCTTCTTCCCTTCTTTTTTCTCTGAAATTTCCCTTCTTGACAAGACTCAAATAAAGACCCAAAATACATTTCTTTTTCCTTTTTCAAATTATACTATTAATGGATGAAATATTAAATGCTTTTTTCCTTTTCCATTACAGAATTCAATTTTCCCTTCGTCTTTCATCTCTCCCATTCTTTACTCTTCATCTTCACAGATATACTTTTTTTTAATGATTTTTGCATTTTAAAACCTAATCTGCACTTTATTCTGGCTCTTTTGCCAATTTTTTTTATTGGAATTTGTTTCTTTTTTCGCTAACAATTTCTTTTGTGAATCGTTTGAACAAAAATCCAGAGCAGTCATTGGTAATGGTAAGGAAACACAGAGAAAGAAGGGATGCTACTGTCAAACACCAATATTCATGTAAGAACCTCTATTTTTTAAACTTCCTTTTCCTCCTACGATGAGGCATGACAGTATTTTTTTAATCTATTTTAAATGGAAGGTATTTTTCTGATTTGATTGAGCGCCCACCACGAAGCATGACAGTCCAATTTGAGGAGAAATGGCTTGCCATTGTCCTCAAGGGACACTTTCTTCTTCCTTAAATCTCACCGCAACACCACCCACTTAGCCCCAAAGCATTCAATTTCTCAAGATCGTCGATTATTCCCATTACCGAATCCTTCGATTACTGAGAAGATGAGCAATCCGGAGGCAATATGTTTCACCCAAGAGCAAGAAGATCTCGTATTGATATTATGAACTGGTTTTACTTAATACCTTCCATGAAGATTTAAAAATTATTAAGGTGACACGTATTGATATTCTAAGATTTGTTTACAAATAAAATTAGGTTGGTCATATTTGCTTTTCTTGACAAATATTGATATTGATGTTTTTGGTCCAACCATCTGTTTAGTTTCAGAATTTTTTTTGCAAAGTTTGTGCTTCTGATATTGATGTTTATGACGATAATATATCTTTTTTTTTTAACTGGTATTGATTTTACAGGATAGGATAGTGATGGAGCTACATTCACAAGGAGTAACCATTGACGAAATTGAAGAGGTGGAGCCAGAGGGTTCCTTTACATCCCAGGGTAGTCCCTGCCATTAAAGCAGCTCATGCTTTAGTGCATGCATCTTTCTCTTCTCTTATTGGTTCCTTTATTTTTCTGTAATGAAAAAGGAAAAAGCATGTAATATTTCATCCATTAATATTATACTTTGAAAAAGGAAAAAACAATGTATTTTGGGTCTTGAGTTGAGCCTTGGCAAGAAGAAAAATGTCCGAGCAAAAAAAAAAAAAAGAAATAAGGGAAATGGAATTCTGTAATGAAAAAGGAAAAAACATGTAATATTTTATCCATTAATATTATACTTTGAAAAAGGAAAAAAGCAACGTATTTTGGGTCTTGAGTTGAGCTTTGGCACGAAGGGAAATGTCCGAGCAAATAAAAGGAAAGAAGGGAAATGGAATTCTGTAATGAAAAAAGAAAAAACATGTAATATTTTATCCATTAATATTATACTTTGAAAAAGGAAAAAACAATGTATTTTGGGTCTTGAGTTGAGCAATGGCACGAAGGAAAATGTCCGAGCAAACAAAAGGAAAGAAGGGAAATTGAATTCTGTAATGAAAAAGGAAAAAGCATGTAATATTTCATCCATTAATATTATACTTTGAAAAAGGAAAAAGAAATGTATTTTGGGTCTTTAGTTGAGCCTTGGCAAGAAGGGAAATGTCCGAGCAAAAAAAAAGGAAAGAAGGGAATGGAATTCTGTAATGAAAAAGGAAAAAGCATGTAATATTTCATCTATTAATATTATACATTGAAAAAGGAAAAAGCAATGTATTTTGGGTCTTGAGTTGAGCCTTGGCAAGAAGGGAAATGTCCGAGTCAAAAAAAGGAAAGAATGGAAATGAAATTCTGTAATGAAAAAGGAAAAAGCATGTAATATTTCATCCATTAATATTATACTTTGAAAAAGGAAAAAACAATGTATTTTGGGTCTTGAGTTGAGTCATGGCAAGAAAGGAAATGTCCGAGCAAAAAAAAAAAAAAAGGAAAGAAGGGAAATGGAATTCTGTAATGAAAAAGGAAAAATCATGTAATATTTCATCCATTAATATTATACTTTGAAAAAGGAAAAAGAAATGTATTTTGGGTCTTTAGTTGAGCCTTGGCAAGAAGGAAAATGTCCGAGCAAAAAAAGGAAAGAAGGGAAATGAAATTCTGTAATGAAAAAGGAAAAAACATGTAATATTTCATCCATTAATATTATACTTTGAAAAAGGAAAAAGCAATGTATTTTGGGTCTTGAGTTAAGCCTTGGCACGAAGGGAAATGTCCGAGCAAATAAAAGGAAAGAAGGGAAATTGAATTCTGTAATGAAAAAGGAAAATGCATGTAATATTTCATCCATTAATATTATACTTTGAAAAAGGAAAAATCAATGTATTTTGGGTCTTGAATTGAGCCTAGGCAAGAAGAGAAATGTCCGAGCAAAAAAAAGGAAAGAAGGGAAATGAAATTCTGTAATGAAAAAGGAAAAAACATGTAATATTTCATCCATTAATATTATACTTTGAAAAAGGAAAAAGCAATGTATTTTGGGTCTTGAGTTGAGCCTTGGCACGAAGGGAAATGTCCGAGCAAATAAAAGGAAAGAAGGAAAATGGAATTCTGTAATGAAAAACGAAAAAACATGTAATATTTCATTCATTAATATTATACTTTGAAAAAGGAAAAAACAATGTATTTTGGGTCTTGAGTTGAGCCTTGGCACGAAGGAAAATGTCCGAGCAAATAAAAGGAAAGAAGGGAAATTGAATTCTTTAATGAAAAATGAAAAAGCATGTAATATTTCATCCATTAATATTATACTTTGAAAAAGGGAAAAGAAATGTAATTTGGGTCTTGAGTTGAGCCTTGGCAAGAAAGGAAATGTCCGAGCAAAAAAAAAGGAAATAAGGGAAATGGAATTCTGTAATGAAAAAGGAAAAAGGATGTAATATTTCATCCATTAATATTATACTTTGAAAAAGGAAAAAAACAACGTATTTTGGGTCTTGAGTTGAGCCTTGGCACGAAGGGAAATGTCCGAGCAAATAAAAGGAAAGAAGGGAAATGGAATTCTGTAATGAAAAAATAAAAGACATGTAATATTTCATCCATTAATATTATACTTTGAAAAAGGAAAAAACAATGTATTTTGGGTCTTGAGTTGAGCAATGGCACGAAGGAAAATGTCCGAGCAAACAAAAGGAAAGAAGGGAAATTGAATTCTGTAATGAAAAAGGAAAAAGCATGTAATATTTCATCCATTAATATTATACTTTGAAAAAGGAAAAAGAAATGTATTTTGGGTCTTTAGTTGAGCCTTGGCAAGAAGGGAAATGTCCGAGCAAAAAAAAAAAAGGAAAGAAGGGAAATGGAATTCTGTAATGAAAAAGGAAAAAGCATGTAATATTTCATCTATTAATATTATACTTTGAAAAAGGAAAAAGCAATGTATTTTGGGTCTTGAGTTGAGCCTTGGCAAGAAGGGAAATGTCCGAGTCAAAAAAAGGAAAGAATGGAAATGAAATTCTGTAATGAAAAAGGAAAAAGCATGTAATATTTCATCCATTAATATTATACTTTGAAAAAGGAAAAAACAATGTATTTTGGGTCTTGAGTTGAGTCATGGCAAGAAAGGAAATGTCCGAGCAAAAAAAAAAAAAAGGAAAGAAGGGAAATGGAATTCTGTAATGAAAAAGGAAAAATCATGTAATATTTCATCCATTAATATTATACTTTGAAAAAGGAAAAAGAAATGTATTTTGGGTCTTTAGTTGAGCCTTGGCAAGAAGGAAAATGTCCAAGCAAAAAAAGGAATGAAGGGAAATGAAATTCTGTAATGAAAAAGGAAAAAACATGTAATATTTCATCCATTAATATTATACTTTGAAAAAGGAAAAAGCAATGTATTTTGGGTCTTGAGTTAAGCCTTGGCACGAAGGGAAATGTCCGAGCAAATAAAAGGAAAGAAGGGAAATTGAATTCTGTAATGAAAAAGGAAAAAAACATGTAATATTTCATCCATTAATATTATACTTTGAAAAAAGAAAAAGCAATGTATTTTGGGTCTTGAGTTGAGCCTTGGCAAGAAGGGAAATGTCCGAGCAAAAAAAAAGGAAAGAAGGGAAATGAAATTCTGTAATGAAAAAGGAAAAAACATGTAATATTTCATCCATTAATATTATACTTTGAAAAAGGAAAAAGCAATGTATTTTGGGTCTTGAGTTGAGCCTTGGCACGAAGGGAAATGTCCGAGCAAATAAAAGGAAAGAAGGAAAATGGAATTCTGTAATGAAAAACGAAAAAGCATGTAATATTTCATTCATTAATATTATACTTTGAAAAAGGAAAAAACAATGTATTTTGGGTCTTGAGTTGAGCCTTGGCACGAAGGAAAATGTTCGAGCAAATAAAAGGAAAGAAGGGAAATTGAATTCTTTAATGAAAAATGAAAAAGCATGTAATATTTCATCCATTAATATTATACTTTGAAAAAGGAAAAAGAAATGTATTTTGGGTCTTTAGTTGAGCCTTGGCAAGAAAGGAAATGTCCGAGCAAAAAAAAGGAAAGAAGGGAAATGGAATTCTGTAATGAAAAAGGAAAAAGGATGTAATATTTCATCCATTAATATTATACTTTGAAAAATGAAAAAACAATGTATTTTGGGTCTTGAGTTGAGTCTTGGCAAGAAGAGAAATGTCCGAGCCAAAAAAAGGAAAGAAGGGAAATGAAATTCTGTAATGAAAAAGGAAAAAAACATGTAATATTTCATCCATTAATATTATACTTTGAAAAAAGAAAAAGCAAGGTATTTTGGGTCTTGAGTTGAGCGTTGGCAAGAAGGGAAATGTCCGAGCAAAAAAAAAGGAAAGAAGGGAAATGGAATTCTGTAATGAAAAAGGAAAAAGCATGTAATATAACATATTGATATGTGTGATGGGCTCTTCTGTAATGAAAAAGGAATGTGCATGTAATATAACATATTGAGCCGATGCAAAGCCAGAGAGAATTTTGGATGGCTTATGAACAGTGTTTTGAGTCTTGAACCATTGCTAAGCCATTTTTGAATGGATTTAAGGGATGTGTTATTATTTATATATTGAGCCTCAAAATATATAAAAATATATAGCCATACCCATTACAAAAATATATACCCATTACAAGTACATATTTGGTTATTGAGAGTACTTACCCTTCAAATTGCCGAGAAATAATTTGCTTGACCTTGTATTTGATTTCTTCCTTGTGTTTTAATTCTTCCCGTGTAAATGATAATTTATAAAATTGAGTTAAAGCAACTTTATATAATTTTTAAAAAAATTATATTTAGATAAGACTTACCAACAACAAAATGACAAATACTACTCCTACGGCCCTATTCCCAACATGACTTTGCTTCGTAAGGTTAGATAAAATTATTATTTGAAGGTGAGATCTAAATTTGTAATGGGTTTTTTGTAACATTGCTCATATAAAAATCTAAAATATTTACAGAATGATGAGAAAAACAAAGGAGTTATAGTCAATTTTCACAGGTGTCATTTATTATCCCAAAGCACCAACTCAATTGATAACTTTCATTTCAACGGATCACTGCTTTCGCATCGGAAAGGATACTATTTTGTTTCATGTCTGCTCTCTTTAGAGGTTGACCACCCAAAATAAGGTCTGTAATTTCCCCAAAAAAAATCATGCTGCATGTCTTTCCTTCTAAGAGAAAACCACCTTCACTTTAGGAGTTTGAATTTGAAATTTACAGTTTGAATTTAAATTTAAAATAATTTCTTTATAGAGGTTAAACAAGCAATATTATGTAATATTTCATCAGTTGTTTTTTTTTTTCAGATTGAGAGTTAAAATAATTGATCATTAGTGGTTTCACCATAACTTACAGGGAGATTCATTTGTAATCAACTGTCGAATTCATAAGCTTTAAATGAGATACGATTGGTATTATGAGGGATGCTCAAAGTGTGGGACAAAGGCTAAATTAAATGATCCTTCATCAATTTGTCCTCTCTGCAAGAAAATTCCAGAGTCAATTGAAGCAAAGTACTTACTTCCAGTGTTCAATCTGTATCAGGTTCATGTGTGACTTTTTCAGTCAGACGTTTTTAAGGTTTAGGGCTTTTAATCTTGTGTTTTTAATGTTTGTGGTTTTAATTAATGTTCTACGTTTTTAATGTTGTTATGGTTTGATTCCTCTATTGTGTTGTAACCTCTTTCAGCTTTATTTAAAAACTCCTGAGTGTGTATACCCATGTGCAAGGGCAGCAATGTATAATTCGCCCCACATAAACCACTAGGCTTCCTCTTAGTTGAATTTTAGAAAATGCAATATCTTCATTATTAGAAGGATTAAAATCTCAGAAAGATACCAGATAAAATTAGAAATGTGAAAAAGGAATACCCTGCTGATTAGAAAACAGAAATCAGGAAGGGTAAACACCCAAAGTTAGATTTAGGTCTCAAATAAAAATCTTGCCAAGAACAAAAGAATGTCTCGTTTTTTTTTTCCAGATATTATCTCATTTACCTCTCAATAAAGTGAAAAAAATATTTGAGTTAACCAGCAATAATTAGCACTAAAATAAGATATGGAATAATACATAAAAACGTCACCTCCTTTAGGATAATGAACCTCTGCCCAAAACTTAGAAATATCAATGCATGACATTACAAATAGGAAATCCAAACTAAGTAAAGAGTGGCTTATAGTGAAAGGGCACTTTTAATAGTTAAAAACACATCATTAAAACAATTATACTCCCTCCGGACCTAATTATAGGAGCACTTTTGTAATGCAATTTGCACTAAAAAAGTGCTCTTATAATTAGGACCGGAGGTAGTAGAAAATAGCATAAGATATAAAGCACAAATTGTATGCTTCCTACATGTGAGTTAGTATATATTCTTTAACCAGATCCATACATCACATTGTTGTTTAACATTATTCAAATTTCATTTGTAATATGTCTCTAAATCGATTGGAGGATATTATTATTTACCATTGTTGAGGTTTCATTTCTAATAATATGTAGTCATTCATTGATAGTGATATTTTAATGTTCCTTAAAAATAAGAAAGTGCATCACTTATGAAATATAATATTTTTAATTAACCCAAAAAATACTATCATCCCCCGTGCAAAGCATGGGGAAATAAAAGCTCATTAGTCAAACACGTAAACTAGATTACACGGGATCACAGCGCCGGAAAGAAGGCTCAGCCTCCACTGTACACGTAACCCATCCCTTTCGAGCCCCGTGTCGCCCATACTGTTGAACTCAGCCCCATACGCTATTTGACAGGTGAGACGGACCGAGAGTTTTTGATAAAAACAGGGACTGGATCTCTCATGTATTATATATTCATTGCTCTTTATTTCTTTTCATCATTCACGTTGCCTCTACCAAAGCTGAGTTCCGAGAGTAAGAAACTGTGTGGGGTGCTCTGTTTTAAAACACAGTGAGAAAACCGAGATCTTCCCTATTCATTCTTCTCTATGTTGCACCGAAAAAAACAAGGGGCCGGGGTTCAGTTTCAGCGAGGACCACAACGTGTAGACTAGCAATCTGAAGTAAGTCATCGTGTTTCTTTTCCCGTTGGTTTCTGTCATATTCCAACACACGTGGCTGCATAATGAACCAAAAGCTAATTGTTTCCATAATGCATAAAACGCTACTGATGCAAGGTTTTTATTGTTCCTATATATATATATTTTAAGTTGCGGTTAGGAAGCGTATGTACGTGGGTTTTGTGGATTTTGTATATATAAATATATAGAAGGTGATCCCAAAGCCTTAATGTTATATTGGATACATATATATGTATCATAATAAAATATACTTTTATGTTGTTTGTATTTATAAACTCTTATATATATATATAGGATTTAATCTAACTAATTCCTATATTATTTCACATATAATATTATTTACAAAATCATATATGCATATAGTGGAGCATGTTTTTCGTGACGTGAGCATTTACTAAATTCCTAATTTAAAGAGTTAAGATAGCCTCTGAGAGTTTAAATTAATTGTATAGAAATAATAATAATAAAGTAAATAAATGTTATTATTATTAGGAGAAAAAAAGAATAGGTAATAAAATAGAATCAATAAATAATAATAAATAGGTATTTTCATTATTAAATGAGGAATAAATAATAAATAGAAAAGGGTAATAAACAATAAAGGGAATTATTAATTAATAATAAATAGAAAGGAAAATTTATAGTTACAATGGTCTCCCTAATTTTTCAGTCCCGTCATAATTTGTCAACTTCAAGTATTCCAAATTTATTATTAAAATTTGTATATTTTGTAATATATGAAATTATAAGTTATAATTTTGATTATGTAGAGTTTAAAAGAGTTATTAATGGTTAGTAAATTGGTTGTGGTAGATTGATTTTTGGCGTGTGTTTGAGTTCTTGGATTAGGAGCAGTGTGATAATAGTTAGCTTTGGCTAGAGGTAACCACTTTCCACTTATTATATGTATTAGTATGTTGTTTGTGAGTATTATGTGAAATGATAATTAATATCTTAATAGAAATTGTCTTATGGAACCTTATGATTTGAATTGTGAAATATATACATATTTTTATATATGCATAAGATTGAGAATTTTGATATTATGACTTGTATATGAGAGTTATTTAAACAACATGATATGAATGTATAAACCTTGGAAAAAATTCTGTTGAGTTATTTATTATGATAATTATGAAAAAGGTTGAATTGAGGAAGAAATAGAGTAGTTTATTCCACCACGTGGTGAGACCTCCATTGGTGCACGATGGTTGGCTTTCTATTGTCTCACCTGTTCAATGAGGAACTAGCCCATTAGTTCAATGAGAGCTTACAACACCCCACTAATTCAATGAGGGGAAAAGACTCATGGTCTGGGACATATGCTCTGAATATTTTGGTCGAATCTCATCACATGACCGGTGAGCTTTTGAGTAACCAGTAACATGGATGTAACTTAGCCCATGGATTTAGTCAAAGGAAATAAGGCGGTTCTGTTGGATTGGTGGGAGGGATATTGAGAATTGTGTTAATGAAAACTGTGATACAAAATTTTTGACATGAAAATTTGTGTCGAGTATATTGGTGAATTATATTTTTAATACTTTGTTACATAAATTGTTCCACTTGGCACCTCACTAACACATATTAGTATTCGTAATAAGTTGGATTGATGGTTACCACATTTTTCAGGTGATAGTTCCCGTGTGGGTCCATCAGGGAAGACCTCGGAAGCTTAGACTACTCTACTAAAAGTAGTGCTTCTGTCTTTTTGGTTGATGTTGGATGATTGTATATTGCCACGTTAGAGCTCTTTCTACATACTCTTATTTATTTTGCATATTTTGGTAATTGATGAAGCATTACCTAATGGTTGATCAACTTTTAATTAGTCATTATGTTAAGTAAAATGGGAGGAGGTTACAACACGCATTTCCTTTCTTATCATTCTGGAGTGTTTTGGCCATTTGAAAATGAAATAGATATATAGATGATGGTTGATCACATGACCAAAAAACCTGCTATATATGATTTTCTTTCTGCGCAAATTAAAAGCAACTAAAAATGTAGCATTATGATATTGTTTTAACGTTTTAATTTTTTTTAAAAAAAAACTTTAGAGGTGATATTGCTTGAAAATTAAGCCCCATGAAGCCCTAAGCTCAGTCGCATATAAACAAAGTTACTCCCTACAATCCACTATATAAATTATTTTAACTAATTCAGTAGAACCAAGTAAAATAATGGTTTACTCATTAAATTTGTTTTAAGGGTTAATGTACAAAAATAGACAAATGCTTTTCTCAAAAGAGCGTCCAGTGGCAAATACTTTTTTCTGGTGCAAAAGTAACTACGTGGTTACAAAATAGGAGCAAAAGTCACATTGATCGTTAAGGGGGTGGATGTTGACCGTTAAGTTGGATGGTTTGACTAAAATTGATGACATGTATGATGATTAGGACTGTGTCAGAGACAAGTGGAACTTAAATGGCTGAGTAATTGATGACTAGGAAAAATATAATTTATTTATCTGAAAAAATAAAATTTATTTATCTGCCCAAAATATAATTTATTTTATATTGGTGCATTGTATTTTTTTAAAAAAAAATCAAAATAACAGCAGATAAGTTTTTTTTTTAAAAAAATGTAATTAGATTAATTTTCCCCAAAATGCAAGCATCGACTTTCATCTTCTTTCTCCAACCCCAGCTGCTAAGCTTACCGTGAGGAGATCTGAATTTGAGGGGTTTGAAGGATCTGAAAATGGGTTCAGTTCCTCCGTAACCGAGCTTGGATTTGAGGCCCACTTTCGTTCCCAAGACGATCAGTGATTTTCTCCACGAGGTTTCCGCGATCGGAAACGCCGCCGACAAGTTGTCGAGGTTCGATGAGTTTCTCAAGAGACTGGAAGAGGAAATGATGAAGATCGACGTTTTTAAGCGTGAGCTTCCTCTCTGCCTGCTCCTCTTGAATGATGGTTGGTCTTTATTTTGTCTCTTTCACTTCTGAATTTCATTCTCTCCGAATTGATCTCTAGCTGTTTGATATTGTTCTGTTTGGTTCTCGTTTGTTATGATCAATGGCTTATGTATCGTTCTTGTGTATGCATTGCGGCAGAAAGGAAAAATCCTCAGATCTACACTTGTGACGGGAAATCAGTTCATCCGATGAGAAATTTTGGTACCCATCATTATCGCTGCTACCCTTTCGGTCATTTGGGTCGGATTTCCTAGGGTTCACATGCCATCAATCCCAAATTGAAATCTCAAAGGCTTCTTCTTCTCCATAGAAGCCTCGGCTCGTGGACGATGACTCCACAGAATCAAAGTCTTCTTCTTCTCCATAGAAGTCTCGTGGTTTTTTTTTTTTTTTCAGATACTAGTTTCTACTCATCTTCTTGTTCATATGTGGTTTCTGGGTTGCTCTGGCTTGTTCATATGTGGTATGTAATTTTGTTCATATGGTGGATTGAACTGAATATGTTATGTAATTTTGGTCATTGTTGTTTAGATAAATAAAAGATAAAGAAATTATATTTCTCCATATAAATAAATCATTTTTTTCCAAGTCATCAATTAACCAGCCATCTACACACTCCTAGTCAGCATACACGTCATCAATTTTAGTCAAACGTTCCAACTTAACGGTCAACGTCCTTCCCTCTAACGGTCACTGTGACTTTTGCCCCTATTTCGTAATCACATAGTTACTTTTGCACCAGAAAAAAGTATTTGCCACTGGACGCTCTTTTGAAAAAAGCATTTGTCTATTTTTGCACCTTAACCCTTGTTTTAAATTGAAAGAAATTTTTAACTCTACCCATATTAAACGAGGAATTAAATGAGAGGGAAAAGAAATTTTATATTTTCTTTTAATTTTTAAAATATACATATTCCATTTTGTTAAAAAATTAATCAAGTCAATTATACTCAGGAAAACTTAAAAAGGATTTTAATCTCTTAACTATATTATAAAAACATAGACATAGAGATGTGTTAAAAACCGTTTTGTGAAATTACAAAATAGTGCCCCCTTTTTAATATCTTGGTAGGATCATTTTGCATCCATATCAACCAAATATAATCCAACGTGACATTAATATTATGGGCTGGACCCTAGTGTTTGTTAATATGCAAAACAATAAAATATTCGGTTCAAGTAATGTTTAGTGACATTATCCTTAAGAGATATTCCATAAACTCCCAGAAAATTAAAAAGTGCCATTTATCAAGATTAAACGAACTATTCATATAAGGATGTAGAATAATAGAACAGGAGATAAAAATAAATTCAGAGATAACAAACAGTGCCTGTTTGGCCTAGCTTATTTTCAGCTTATCTTCTCCTTATAAGTAGAAGCTAAGCCAAACAGGGTTAAAAGCTCTTATAATTATAAAAGCTTATTTTACAATGAAGAAAAAAGCTCTTATAAAAAAGCTCATGAGAGGAGCTTATTTTATAAGCTCTTTTTTTTTCAATATTATACTCCCTTCGGTCCTAATTATAGGACAACATTTAGAAGTTAGTTTTGGTCCTAATTATACGACAACATTTTAATTTTTATCAATTTTTTCCTAAAATACCCATATTTTATTCTCTCAAGTGTTTTGGTTTTTGGTGAATATATGCATGTGGATACGTAAACTCTTTCAGTCAGTGAAACTTTTAAATTGGATTTTAACATGTTTATCAATTAGCTGATGTTAATTTGCTAAGACACACCATAGGCGGAATAGGGGGGCTAAGGTGGGACCCCGCCCCCCCTAATTTTTTTTTTCCTAAAAAAAATACGTGAGAAAATATGTGTGTCTCCCTCTCTTATTGCAATTTTGGGGCCTTTGATCTTAAGACTTCTGGATCATCTGCGTTGGTATTTAATTATGCTTTTGGACCTTATTGTTTTTTTGGTTCACAAATATGGACTTCCATTTTTTTAAGGGTAAAGGAGCAAAAATACTCATGTGCTTTACCTTCGGGAGCGCCCAGCATCATATGTTTTTTTTTTGGAGCAAAAATACACATGTGGTTACATTTTTGGAGCAAAAATAACACCACCATTAAAATCTAGCTTAATGGTGCATTTGCAACAGAAAATTCCATATTTACAACAGCAAATGTCATATTTACAACAACATTTAAACACCTGATTTTGAACATAGAAAGGTCATTTATAACAAAAAAAAAAAAGGATATATTTATAACAGGAAGTGCTGTATTTACAACAAAATTTAAAATTTGGCCATATTTACAACAGAAAATGTCATATTTACAACAACATTTAAACACCTGGATTTTGAACATAGAAAGGTCATTTACAACCAAAAAAAGGCTAGATTTACAACAGGAAGTGCTGTATTTATAACAAAATTTAAAATCTAGCCATTTACAACAGAAAAAGCCATATTTACAACAAGTTAGATTTTAATGGTGGTGTGACTTTTGCTCCTAAAATGTAACCACATGTGTATTTTTGCTCCCAAAAAAAGCATATGGTGTTGGGCACTCACGAGGATAAAGCACATGTGTATTTTTGCTCCTAACACTAGTGCAAAAAAAGGCTTTAAGACCGCCTCATTTAGACCGGATCATCGACGCCCCGGTTTTAAAGGTATGACCGGTGGCAGTTTTGTAAATATAAAGAACTTCTTATACAAAAAGGCTTTTAAGACCGCCTCCTTTAGACCGGACTACCGAAGGCCCGGTCTTAAAGGTATGAACGGTGACAGTTTTGTAAATATAAAGAACTTCTTATACCGGATCATTTTTTCATAGGTCTTATCCAGACCTGTTAAAAAAACAACTGGTCTTAAAAATGTTATTAAAAAAATTGAAATATCAATTACTTTATGGAGAAATCTCATACAGCCAGACTTATATTTTCTACACTACAAAATAATACGGAAAAATTTAAATATAAATGTATTAAATTTTTAAGACCGAACATATATAATAGCCGGTCTTAAAAGTTAGACTTTTAAGACCGGACTTAAAATATGGCCAGTACTAAAGTTTAACTAAGAAATTAATTAATTTTAAGACCAGCAATACAGAAAGACAGGTCTTAAAAGTTAGACTTTTAAGACCGGACATAAAATCAGGCCGATACTAAAGTTTAAATAAAAAATTAATTAATTTTAAGACCAGAGTTATAGAACAACCGGTCTTCAAGGTTAACTTTTAAGACCGTGTATACTAATTTGTCCGGTCTTAAAAATGAGGCGCCAAATATATGTTTCTTCGCGCGGAAGCTTTTGTCACTCTCACTGAAGAACCCCTGTTCACGTTGCGAAACCCTTCCTGTTGCATTACCTCTCTTCCTCGCCCACGTACCATTAGCCTCTGTTACTCCCTCATTTTCTCAGGCATTCCTTTCTTACTGTCTTGAAAATGAACGGTGAAAACGATTCCAGTCGTGTTCCTGGAACGCCAGGTACTAGTTTGACTGATGTGGGTCAGAACGAACTCTCTTCATCTCACAATGAGCCTCCTCAGCGCCGTGCATGCCGTGGTAGAAGCGGCACACGAATGATGGATGTATCCCTTAGTCAGAATTCTGGGATGAAGCTTGAGATTCAGTTTGATGAAAATTTGCAACCTATCGGTCCTAATAGAAGCACATATACTAGTTTTGTCGACTGTCTAGTATGCAGCAAGGTTAGCATCTTGACAGCTGAGTGGAATAATGTGGACCAAAGCACAGTAAAGGATCCTATTTGGGACACTATCCGGCTTACATACACCGTCCCTGACTCTAAGAAGTTGAAAGACTCAACATTGTCTTATTGTGCTGATCGGTAGAGGAAGTTTAAGACCTTTCAAGCTAACACGTATATTTTTGCCGAGGTTCTTCCTGACCATAAACGCTGGGACAAGTACAAATTTATTGATGAACACTTGGCAACAATTTGTTCAGCTGCGGACCACTCCTGAAGCTCTGGTGAGTTTATATTTAGTTTTGTTTGCCTTTTTGTTTGCTTATTAACCTGTGCGGATATGTGAATGTTATTGTGTTCATCTAATCCTGTTAGTTAAATGGTTTGGTGTGTGAATAGAAGTATACATTTCCTGCATTTGTCCTGCATCAGAGGAGCATGTCCTAGTTCCATGCAAGTCTGATATGTAAACTGTGTAATGGTTAGATGTTGTTGTTAGTTAGTTAGTGTGTTAACTGTGTAATGGTTTTGGTGCAAGTAGTTAGTTAGTTATTCTAATATGTGTAGGAACCAGTTATGATGAATGAATGAATTGACTGAGTTGGCAGCAATTCTGCAACTCCCTTTCCTTTGTTTCTCTCAATTTCTTCTACAATGCTACATCTTCCTTAAATAAAATGTTGAAACTTGATGAAGTGAATTTGACTAATGTTTGGCGTTCATATCAAGCAGAAGTTCTCTAATTTCTGTTAGTGACATGGTTGGAATTCATAATTGATAGTTGTTTTCAATCCTGATTCACAGAAAATAAGGGAAAAAGCACAGGAGATCGGGAGAAAGAATGATTGCCCACACAGGGCTTCTCGCGGCGGATATGAAAAGGCCGAAAAAGATTTGATGACAGCCAAGCGGAAGAGATTGGAAGATGAAGTTGAATCCAATCCTTCTGCGGTAGTTGACCAGCCATATTCATTACGTCGCGAGGAGTTGTGGTTGTATATTCGACAAAAGCCAAGCGGCGCCTACACGAGTGAACAAACTCGTGTAGTTGCTGAAAGAATTGTAAGTATCGATATTGTCATTTTTTACTTACTAAAAATGTTTCATTACTAAGCTTCTCGTTATCTATATCTTACAGGAAGATCTTAAAAAGAAAGAAGCAGAGGGATCTTTTGCGTCGGATGGGAGGAATGATGTTCTGACCGTTGCGACCGGAAAACCAGATCACTCGGGGCGTGTAAGGGGGATTGGAGGATGGGTAGGCCTAAAGAAATACTTTGGTAAATCCAAACGCCACAGACAAAGTATGGTTACTTGGGAGGAGATGGATCAGACGCTTGCGGCCAAAGAAGCTACATTGAGGGCAATGTTTCAAGCTGAGATGAGCAAGATGAATGAGGAGATGGATCAAAAAATGAAGTGTCTCCTGAGCTCTCGACCAGAGACCAGTGTTCCCTTGACACCTTCAGCTGCACATATGCAGCAGAGCACTAGAGGGAGCTGCATTGTTGGACAGTCAGAGCAACCTTGTCACCTGTATGTGGAGGATCGTCATAGTCATAGACAATTAGTTGCTAAAGGGACTGTCCACAACTTAGGATCAACTGTACACCACCAACAAATGGCTGAGATGAAGTCAGAGTGTCAGTTGAAGAGGTGATCATTGATGCACCTGTCCCTCTCCCAACTAATCAGCTGAAGCTTGTGAGTGATGTCAAGGGAACCTTCATCTCTTGGCCAGTGAAGCTTGTAGATGTCTCTACTCCTCCTCAAGCTCCACCCCCTCCTCAAGCTCCACCCCCTATTCAAGCGGAATCCCCTTCTCAAGCTCCATCCCCTTCTCAAGGTCAATCCCCTCCTCAAGTTCCATCCCCTACTGCTAACTTGACGGCCAAGGAAAAAATATCTGATATGGTAGCCAACGATATTTTAAAGATAAATCGTGGACTGTCAATGAAGTAGTAGGCCTCCCTCATCCTGAACCGGTTTACATTGATAATGTCGATGTAAAGTCCATACTGCTTCCTGGACAGGAGGTTACTAGTCCAATTCTTCAAATGTTTATAAGGTAAGTATCTTCTTCCTTGATTACATAATTTAAATGCTTCGCTTAGCCACACATACATATATACTAATTCCCTGATCGATGTCATTCTTGTAGGTGCATGCATCATAAACTGGTTCAAGAGGGCAGAATCGACGATTTTGGATTCTTGTGCCCAGTCTATGCAAGTTCAACACCTTTAGAATTGAGACAGCAGTACATATCAAAGAGGGTGTGTGAAGTGAGAAGAAAGGTGTACTTGTTTCCATACTACCAAGGGTACATATCACAATTCTTGTCTTTTTCAGTGAACATTATTGATAAATTTGTGATTTTGATGATAGTGGCATGAGGACCTTCCAAATTGAGGTAAAAAAAGCATGGGTATGAGCTCAAAGATCCTAAATGGTTCCAACCAAATGTTAGTACATATTTGGACACTTGCATAACTGCCTTGTGAAGTTGGTCAGTAAGCTATATATGCTCTTATATATATTTATTGTTATTTTTAAACCCGTCGGCAACCAAAACAATCGAACTTATGTGGCCCGTATGTCATGAAACACATACATGATATTGCGACGGAAGGAAGGACTAAATTCCTGCAAAGGTAAATGTTATGGCTGAATTTAGTCTCTGGTTTAATGTTACATATGAAATATATGCACGTAAGTTACTTCTATTTCTGTCTTTGATGTTACAGAGGCTTTCCTGTCCTCAGCCATTTTCTGATGATGAAGTGGAGCACATACGCGATATGTTTTGTGAATATCTGTATAATGAGGTAAAAAAGTCAGGACAATAATTAATGTCCTAAATTAATTCATTTGTAAATATATGTTGTAGCAACAATAGCCTTCTGTACATTTGTTTATTTTTTCAACCAATTCATTCATTTGTAAATATAACACAATGTAATTCAATAATAAATTTGTTTATTTTTCGAACAATTTTTGTGTGTCCATTTTGGGTTTCTGAATGAATGAGATGGTGGATAAAGCTATTTAGTGCTTGAAAGTTGAGGTACAGGCGGATGTTGTAAATGAGCAATAAGAGACTCTGAAAAGTATTCACGACTTTTAGGAACGTATATTTGTTAAAAGTCCGGTCCTAAATGTCTTCATCTATTCTAAAAAATATGGCTAGACTTTTAGGACCGTATATTTGTTAAATATCCGGTCCTAAAAGTCTCTAAAAAATGCAGCTAGAATTTTAGGACCGTATATTTATTAAATAGCTGGTCCTAAAAGTCTTCATCTAATTCTAAAGAATATGGCTAGACTTTTAGGACCGTATATTTGTTAGGAGTCAGGTCTTAAAAGTTTTCGTTTATTTTAAAAGTTTACCGAGACTTTTAGGACCGTATATTTTCTAATTGTCCGCTCCTAAATTCAAATTTTCGTTTATTTTTAAAAAAATATGGCTTAACTTTTAGGACCGTTCTTTTGATATATGTACGGTCCTAATAATCTTCCTTTAAATAGAATTGGTGACTCGGTTTTCAGACAAATCATTAGGGTTCAAGACAACCGAGTTTCTGGCGTTCTTCTCAAGCTTTGTGCTTCGTTGTCCTCGTTTTTACCTCTCCTTTTTTTGAAGATCATCATCGGTGTCCCTTTTCTTTGTCCTTTTTCTTTTTGTCGGAAAAAGAAGGTGATAATGAAAAGGACACTGAAAATGTTCAAAGAAGGGGAGGTCAAATCGACGACAACGATGGTCCAACCTTGAAAAGAATCGTCACTCTGTTTGTTTTTATTCGAATAAGGTAAACAATGTTTTTTTTATGGTCTTAACTGTTAACTGTATTCTGCAAATTTTTAATGTTGATCACCACGAAGAGGACAATGTTTTGTTTGTAACCTTTTTGTCGGAAAAAAAAAAGAACATAAAGACGAGTACAAGGCGATTGGGAATTAAAAATTTTATTTTATTATATTTTTTTCTATTGCCTTGTAAGGCAGCAGTAGTACAAAAAAAAACAAAAAAATATATAGTCCTCCCCATCGTTGTCGGAGGGGAGGGAAGTGTCGGAGACGTCGTCATCAGAGGTATGGTATTCAACATCATTGGCGTCGAGTACCGCGTTCAGCTTGTTGTTGACGGCATGATAGACCTGAAACAGTTGGCCCAAGCGTTGGTCTATATGATCGACGCGGGCTATCATGTGCTGCATCATCTGGTAGAAGTTCGGGTTCGGAGGCAACGGAGGAGGATATGGAGGTGGCTGAGGATTTCGCCGAGCAGGAGGACCTCGTGGTGGTGGAGTAGCCATTACAGTGGAGGTTGTAGGAGGAGATGGAGATGAATGTGAAGAAAGTAAAGTAACAACGGGTTTAAATAGAGAACACATCCTGAACAATGTGAAACGCCGGAAACATTAACGAGGATACGCATAGTTCCTCAGAATACGAGGAGACGCCTAGTTGGGAAGTTTATGTGGAAGCCGAAGAGACTCTGAATCTTTCATTTCAACTTAGGGAAGGATACGACTCTGCTATCTGAGTATCTTGAAAAGAATGAACTTTTAATAGCGGATACTGTAAAAGATCCAACTTAAAAGTAATATTTTTTAACAAAAAATTCTTACTTAAAAAAAATGAATTGAAAAATAAATGAGTTTTAGGACCGGATACAAGATAAAAGGTCGGTGTTAAAAGTAATTGAATTGAAAAAAAAAAAGACTTTTAGGACCGGATATAAGATAAAAGGTCGGTCTTAAAAGTAATTGAATTGAAAAAAGAGAGTTTTAGGACCGGATAGAAGATAAAAGGTCGGTCTTAAAAGTAATTGAATTGATTTAAAAAAATAATTGACTTTTAGGACCGAATATTAAAAAAAAAATACACTCTTAAAGTAGAAACATTAAATTCATTTGTACCAATTGACTTTATCATCACCAGATGCGTATCTCTCCTGTTCTCTGTCCTTATTAACTCCTCACTACCTCGTAACTCCTCACTACCTAGCTCTCTGCCCCAACTGCTCAAAGTCTGAAACCATGGTTAGATACAAGAGAACTGCTCATAGGGGTGCTCTTACACCTGAAGCTTGTGTAGATCGTTATACGGTGCGCCTCCTCCAGCGAGAGTGCATCCTATTGTGGCCGAAGAGTCTCGGGTCGTTGGGCCCATTGTTATTTCGGATGATGAAGAGATTTTCGCACCCCCCTCGATCATTATGCCGACCCTGTCCTTGCTGAGTTCCTCCGTCTTCTTGATGGTGAAGAGATTGCCAGCCCCCTCCAGCCTTTAGACCATGCAGAGGTTCGTGCTCCCCCACTCCAACCTGTTGGCCCCAGCGCGCGTACCTCTGACCCCTCTCCATTTTCCTCTAATTATGCATTAATATTGAGGCTGGAGCAACTAAGACAGGAACTTGTTGATCTCCGGCGGGAAATTAATGCTCTTCACGTCGATATCGCCAAGAATGTTTAGTCATATTCTTGTGGATGATAATTTTAAGCTTGTTTTTCTTTTATTTTATTTTTTCTTGTGTACGTGCATTCTCCAGTAATGTAAGACCACATTAAGAACTAAGCTTTTGTATTTTTTTTCTCTCTCCAGTAATTAATTAAAGAAGCTTATTCTCCAATTTTCCTTTATTTTTTGTCCAAAAAAAAAAATTCATTTATTTTATTCATTCAGTTGCTGCTGCAATCACCAAGGCCATTAAGACTGGACATTTTATAAGTAATTGGTCTAAAAAGTATTTGAATTTTAGGATCGGATGTTTTATAAAGCTCCGGTCTTAAACTTAAATGGCTAATAAAACTTTAGGACCGGATTATCTTAAAACTCTGGTCTTAAAAAGTTAGTTATATCTTTAGGACCGGACATTTAATAATTAATCGGTATTAATAAAATCCAAAAAGCTAAATAAGGTGTCTTTGTCGCGCGGAAAATTAAATTTCCCTCTCTGAATATCTATTGTCATGCCGAAAGTGATTACTCAGGTTCCAACTCCAGTGTTTGTGTGTTGCTTCGCGTACCTCTCTCGACAATCACTCTCTGGTTCCTTAGCTAAACGTCTATAGACCAAGCTGTAAGAGGTGTTTCAGTTATATAACTTTATTATTTTCCAGCTTATCGTTCTGGATTTTTTCATGGGTTTAACGAAATCGATGAAATGTTCTTGTGGGTAGACTTTGTTGTTAATGAATATTGTTTTTTGAAGATTATATTTGCACTTTAGACCTACCCAACTGACCAACAAGTGTTTTTAGGTTACTCCTGATGTCTTGTCTGCAACATCAACGTTCATGGCCGGAGAAGTAAGACTCAGCAAACGCATTTGAATTTATATGCTACAGGTGAGTCCACAAGACCTTCATCCCATGCATTTAATTTCCTCGTCGATCATGCATTTATTTTGGTTCTTGGATTCACCGTGATGCATTTATGACCAAAAGTGATTCTTTGTTATGCATTTAGTGGGCAAGTTCCTCCGTAAAATTGTTTGTTTGAGCATATACATTTGGAGTTGGCTTGTTTTATATGCAAGTTTCAATTTTTTCGGATTATGTATGATCAATGAATAATGATATTCCACTACATTGTGCAAGTTCTTCCTTCTTCAATTTCTTCTCTCCTTCTAGATTATCCCCCAAAATCATTTGATAACTTCTTGCTTCCTTGAAATTATGATATTCTCATTATATTGTACAAGAAATTCTTTCTTCAATCTATTTTCTTGATCATTCTCCATCATTAAACTTGAACTCATCATTCTCTGCAAGTTCTACCTTCTTCAATATCTCATCTTCTTCTTGAACTTGACATTCTCTCCAATTTCTTCTTTCTAAAATCTCTTATCTCCTTCTTGAGCTATTATTCAACTTGGACTAATCTACATTAAATATAGTAGTTAGTCAATGTAGGAGATAAATATATCATGCATGCTTTTTGCTCTTAATAATGACATCTATATGAGACATCATCAAAACTAATCATATCCAACAGTGTTGTTTTACATTTCCCCCTATTAATTGCAATAGATAAAAAGAATTTATTTATGTTGACTTTTGGAACCAATCATATATAAGGGTAAAATTAAAAATTTAGCCATAATTATTGAGTTAACTAACTCTTCTTAAGATGCGAGAGTTAGTGTTTGTTTGGATCCTTTTATTTTTAGCTTATCTTCTCCTTATAAGTAGAAGCTAGGCTAAAAACAGGTTTTTTCAAAAGCTTTTATAATAAAAGAGCTTTTTTTTATAAAGAAGAAAAAAGTCAAAAGCCAAAAGCTCTTGAGAGGAGCTTTTTTTTAAGCTCTTACTGTTGGAAATTATGCCCTAGGGGCAAATCATTGTACTTTAACGTTATTGTTAATTTAAAGTATTTCTCCATTTTGGTATCATATCATTTGTATGTTTATTATGGTAATTGTATCCTTTGATGTATCATAAAGATTATCCTAAATGTCCCTGGTCGGTCATCTATGCGGGAGCAAAGATGAAATAAGACCAGTATGACCTTGATGAGGTATAGAGATACAAATCAAAGTCTTACGCACTTATAAGAGTACAAAGTGCTGGACTGACCCACTATGAGAAAGCTGCATGGATTAAGTCATAAGCTTATCTCATATATAACCATGTCACAATGCCCTTTAACCTGAGATCATCATGGATTCCTACATGAGAGTCGCTGATCTTTGACCTAGTCAAAAGTCACCTTTGACCGGGTGATGATAAAGGCTTCGATTGGGATTAGTTGTTTTCATGCGGAGGAATGTGAATGGTTAAGATGAGATTTGTCCCTCACATTTCTAGAGAGATATTACTGGGCCCCTCGATGAGTAAGTCTGAGAAAAGTATGGTCATACTACGATGGAAAGGAGTTTCCATTTCAATTGTTAGACTACTCAAGAATTGAGAAAGTAATGGTCAAGAGCAGGAGAATGACACTATCCATGCTTCATCCTTGACCAAATTATCGCGTGACAAAAGGGACGTGGCATGGTTGTATGATAGGTTGCACCGTATCATCGATCCTCATATGACTTGGGTAGTCGTAATGTCTTGCTAGAGGCCGCTTGCGACTTGTGGACTGGTACAATGTTGGCCCGCTGCCAATTTCATGTGGGCCTGCAGGGTCACACACAAGAATAGCCCAACACGAGCAATACTGTCTAGATTCATTGAATCTCAGATATGTCTAAGATTTAATGAATACAGCATTTAATCTAGGATGAATATATATATATATACACACACACACACTTCTCATGTTGTAGGAGAAGTGTATTCTCATGTCACAAACACATGAAATTGTGGGACCCACATATATATATATAATTAGCATTATATATATATGCGGGTCCCACCATTTTATGTGTGTGTAGGAATCTTCTTCTTATCATGCAACATGAGAAGTTTAAACCCCATATATATAATGTAATTTCAATAATAATAATATTATTATTATATAGTATTTAATTTATTTGATAAATTAAATAACTAAAACAAATAGATATATCGTATCTTAGATTTAATTTTCGAATAGAGGTATCATATCTCAGATTTAATTTATAAAGATAAATTAAATCAGCAGGCTTTTAATTCGGATTAAATAAATAGATTACATTAGATTTGTTGGACAGATTTAATTAATATTATTTTAATCCAAATTCAAATTTCAAGATTAATTTTGAATATTTTAATACAGCCCTTTAGGGTTTTAGAAACCCTATAAGATAATGATCAAGTCGTATTAAAATTTGATACGCCGCGAAAGAGAAACCCTAGAGAAAGAAAAGAGACATAAGAAGTTGAAGGCGCTAGCACGCTGCCGTCGGTGTTGGAGTTCTATTTGGTGTGGATACTGATAGAGGGAGTGGATTTGCTCAGTCAGCTCCTATTGATCGAACAAGATGCACACGCATACCAAAGGTACGGTTCTGACTAATCTGATTTAAACGACGTTGATAGATCCTCCTATAGGATTCGTAATTTATTGGATAAATTTCGTTCCGCTGCGTGTACGAATCCCTACACTTACTCATCGTCCATTTCTGTGGCGCCGTGTTCGGAAATGAATCACATGCTTCCCTCAATGCCATCGTTGGCCAAAAGCCAATCCCGTCGACCATCTTTCTTTCACCAAAGGTCCAAATCCCTCTCCAATGATGAGCTTCCCTCCAATTTTCGTAGTGTTGTGTTTCGTTGAAAATCTATTGGCAGCTTCAATTGCTGGTAGGTCAGCGAGAGGTGATGATCAATGACATGGTTGGAAACGGAATATTTGGTATCTTATACAAGTGGTTCAATTATGGTCAAGGCTGGCAACGTCGTTGGTTTGTTCTCCTCAGTGGCGCTCTTTCTTATTACAAAATCAACGGTCCTCGTATGGTCCTGCTCAGCTGTGAAGGCGAAACAGGGTCCCTATATATTGGTTTAAACAGTTTAAGTGGCACAAATAAGCATCACAGTCGATCATCTCGCCACTGCAAGCCCATCGAAAAAATCCATCTCATGGTGTTTCTTAATTCCGTCCAATTCTTCCGTTCAATTTGATGATTAATTATTTGTAATGTAATATATATATATATATATATATATATATATATTCTCCTTAGATTAAACGTTGTATTCATTAAATCTTAAACATATCTTAGATTTAATGAATCTGGACATTAAAGCTCATGTTGGGCTATTCTTGTGTGCGACCCTGTAGGCCCACATGAAATTGACAACGGGCCAACACTGTACCAGTCCACAAGTCGCAAGTGGCCTCTAGCAAGACATTACGACTACCCAATTCATATGAGGATCGATGATACGATGCAACCTATCATATAACCATGTCACGTCCATTTTGTCACGCAATAATTTAGTCAAGGATGAAGCATGGATAATGTCATCCTCATGCTCTTGACCATTACTTTTTCGATTCTTGAGTAGTCTAACAATTGAAATGGAAACTCCTTTCCACCGTAATATGGAAATACTTTTCTCAGACTTACTCATCGAGGGGCCCTGTAATATCTCTCTAGAAATGTGAGGGAGAAAGCTCATCTTGACCATTCACATTCCTCTGCATGAAAACCACTGATCCCGATCGAAGCCTTTATCATCACCCGGTCAAAGGTGACTTTTGACTAGGTCAAAGATTAGCGACTCTCATGTAGGAATCCATGATGATCTTAGGTCAAAGGGCATTATGACGTGGTTATATATGAGATAAGCTTATAACTTAATCCATGCAGTTTTCTCATAGTGGGTCGGTCTAGCACTTTGTACTCTTACAAGTGCGTAAGATTTTGATTTGTATCTCCATACCTCATCAAAGTCATACTGGTCTTATTTCATCTTCACTCCCACATAAATGACCGACCAGGGACATTTAGAACAATCGTTATGATACATCAAAAGATACCGTCATCATAATAAACATGCAAATGGTATGATAATAAAATGGAGAAATACTTTAAATAACAATAACGTTTAAAGTACAATGATTGGCCACTAGGGTATAATCTCCAACACAACCATACACATTAAAACACAAGCTATTTAACACTCACCCAACCTAGTTCACGAGCTATAAGCAACACATCATCGGGAAAAATTTCAAAGAAAATCAACACCCATTTCGACTTACCTGGATTCAAGAATCGTCTCCTTAAACTTGTCCTTCGACTGTCGTTAGAGTAGCCTTCAGCTCGTCCTTATCGTAGCTCCTCCTTCTCGCGTCATTGGTGTTTATAATCTGATTTGTTTACAGGGGCTTTTTCGTCCCATTAATTGCCTCTCCCGGGAACATTTTTGAGATCCCTCCAATTTGAAAGGGAACTCACTTTCCCACATTTATGGGAACTCAGCCAGGCGCGGGAAGTATATTTGCCAGAACTGTAGTGCGCCAAACGTGCTTTTTTAGGCGGAACTATACCAAGTTTCCTTTCCCTCGGGCCAATTCTTTATAACAAATAGGGCCTTAGTTCCTTGAAGCATACTCTCTCACATGACATATATATATCCCCTTTAAATCGTAATGTTTACTTCGATGTGATGAACTTTTGAGACTCAACTCAATTCATAGACTGGGTAATATAATTTGTAGAAAAGGGGGATATTTACATGAAATGCATGACAGAGTAATATGTATATAGAATAAGAATGGGGTGGGGTGGGGGGGGTAAGAATAAGAAATGAGGAAGCTTATTAAAGGCATATCTCTACATGTGTTCTAGGCTTAAGAATAGTGAGCATAGGCTATACTAGCAAGTTGTTTAATATGTGAATGCAAAAAAAAAGTTTTTACAAGAGGCATCTCTCCATTTTAGCCTCGTAATATTAAAATTTGACCCATTCAAATAGTCCTATAAAGAAAATACTATAGCTGATGATGAACATGGGTAAAATAATACGTAAAGCAGAAGCAGCAGCATTACATTACATGACAAAGAGTACAATAGCTTGATTCGAAATAGAAATGATCAATAATGAAGGAAGGATTTGCAAAATAGGAGTCTTGGATGTGGTTGAAGTGTTGTACAATGGCGCAGAGGCAGAGCCATTTGGATCCACCTTTGAGGCAAGGAGTCTTGGATACAATACAAACGGGCCTGACCCAATACGTATGGGCCTGGGCGCTAAGTCATGATTGATAGAAGCCTACAGTCATTGTCTCTAAGAAGAGTTGGCCTAACTATTTGAATTTGGGCCCAACACCATGTCAATACGGGTGACTCAAAAATCAAAATTAAGTCAAGTTCTTATAATAATAAAAAAAGTCAAGTTCTTATAAAAAAAAAAAATAATAAGTCAAGTTGCTCAGCTTTTGGGGAGCTAAAATTCTTAAATGGATGGCTTTTGACAAATATAATTAATATATACGACATTGCAAATCAACCTTAATTCTCTGTAAAATATAAGCCTATGGCTATATCTAACTACACAATTTGTCCAAAAAGTTTTTTTTCTCAATGTTGTCTCAGAAGTTTCAAAACCTTATAATGTTGTCCCATTAAGTTAAAAAACTAACTTTGACTGTAAAAAAAATTGATGTTGACCGTTAACTTTTTAACGGAAATAAGCAACATTACTAAGTTTTGAAACTTCCGGGGCAACATTGAGACAAAAAAAAAATTCAGGGTAACAATGCTCCTTAGTGAAAACTTTCGAGGCAATTTGTTGCTACTTAACCCTTACAAATTTTGTTGGCTAAAAAGAACTTATATGTTTTTATATGTAGAAAGTACCACTACTATGAAGGATTTCATATACAAAAAGTCTCAGTATTTTTTTTTTTTAATAAAATGGTGGCAAAGTGTACAACCACTCTAAAATTCTGTCAGACATCGAAGCAAGGACCTCTCTCAGGAAAATTTTTTGCATTCACAAGGGCTTGAAACCAAGTCTCAGTATTTAAAGTCAAGTCTTTCTAACTAATAAAATTTTCAAACCAAGAAATTTTGCCGATTAGTCGAAATTTTGAAGTTATAGAAAAAAAAACTAAATAAATTAATACTCCCTTTGTAACATCCCAAAATTTAGAAATTAGGAATTAAAATATGATTTGGGATTAATTATGGAAAAATTTTAGCCTTAATGAAGTTTAGAATTTATTTTAGGAATTAAAGGCATATTTTTTCTTAAATTAAAAACAATATTTTAGGGCCTAAAGAAATTATTAGAGAAAAGAATAAATCTAAGGATTAATTACAAGGGATAGATTATGACCCAATATTTATTAGAAAAAGAGAACGTAGGAATTAGTAATATTTTTATATTGGGCCATACAAACAAAGCACACATTCCTTCATATTTTTTTTTTTGTTGTTGCTAAGAAAGATGGCATATAGCCTACATCTCAAACACTCCTGATCTACCCAACTTCTCAAAAAGAGAGGGCATTCATCTAAAATACTAGAATTTGAAATGCACCTTTTAGCTAAGGCATCCGCAATTCTATTGTATTCTCTAGGGACAGATATAACATCAACCTGTCAATTTAACAACAACAACTCTCTAGCCTTTAAGATTAGACTACTACAAGAAGTACAATCATAATCTAAAAGCAAATTAATAACAGAGTCAGCATCTGACTCCAGAATTATCTTCTTATAGCCTAGGTCCCAAACAAGAAGCAAACCTTCAAGAATAGCTCATTCTTCCGCTGAATTAGCCTGACAGTCACCTAACATCTTGGAGAAACCCACAACCCAATTGCCCATACCGTCTCTAACCACCCCTCTGCAACCTGCATTCGATGTAGCCAAGGACTTCGCCCCATCGACATTAAGTTTCAGCCAACCCATAGGAGGTTTGGTCCATCCCAGTACACCTCTAGCTCCTTGTTGATCTGCACCACCTGAAACACCAGAAACAATAGCAAAACTAGGCCAGATCATAGAATCGCCCTACCAAGATCTAGATGTTTGGAGAAATTACAATCAAAGATGCTTTTGTTCCTCCACTCCCAAAGTTTCCAAATGGAAACACCAAAAACTAAGTCCCAGAACCCCTCCCATTTACACCCAACTTGCTGCTTCAAATTAAGAACAAGCCAATCTCTCAAGTTCAAAGAGAAGAAAGAAGCCACATACTGATGCGGACATAGGAGGCGGCATGACCAAGGCAACAAACTTGGAGGACATACAAGGTCTTGGAGGCCCAATGACAAGAGCAAAAGCTAAAAGGGCTAAAGAGGCTCTAAATCTCTTGGTGACCACTTTACTTGAGACAGGCCCAGGTCTAAAGGAAGAAGAGACCGGAATGATACACTTATTTCATATTGAAGACCTTGAAGAATAAGCCTCAATGGATATGCATGAAGGCTTCATTTTACTTGGCCCAAATTCTGCACTTAGTTTTATGAGTAAATACCCTTTTTGGTCCCTGAAATAACACACGCTACCCATTTTGGTCCCTGAGTAAAAAAAATGTCATTTTTAGTCCTTAAACAGTAAACAAATGTCCCTTTTAGTCCTTTTAGTCATTTTTTGTGGGTATTTTAATCCCTCACAAATTCCCAAAAAATGGTTTTTAGTCCCTAAAAAGGACAAAAAATGACATTTTTTTTTACTCAGGGACCAAAATGGGCAGCGCGTGTTTTTCCAGGGACCCAAAAGGGTATTTACTCTAGTTTTATTCTTCTTACTTTTAGTTAAAATTTTGTAATAAGGCTTATTGGGCTGGCTTATTGGGCTTTCTTATTTTCCTTTGTGTGTAAGCATATTTAGGTTAAACTCAATATGGATGTTGTCCACTATATAAGGGAACATCATAGCCTTTTTGAGGGGACGACTGAATTCAGAATTAACCTTTTTGGTGAGAGACTAGCTTCTCTAGGGTTCTTTTAAGCTGGAGCCTGAAATTTTCGGTGCGAAATTCCATTCCTAGTTGATCCAATAATCCTTTTCTTTTGGGAATCATATCATCTGGTATCAGATCCAAGTTCTAGGATTGGAATTGGGTTATCTTTTCTCCAATCTGGTCACACATTTGGTAACCCTAATCCCTAAAATTTGTGTTTCTGATTTTGGATTGTGTAATTCTGTTTTAGCCGTTGTTGTTTGTTCGTAATTTGTCTTTTCCATCTTCTGGTTGTTGTTTCTTTCAATTTCTTGTCCAGTTCACATATTTCTGCACTTGGTTCTTGGTGTTCATTCCTTGTTCATCATAGTTCTTGAATTTTAATCCTTTCAATTCATGTTTCTTGAGTAGTATGTTGTTAGTGTGTTAAGTAATAGCTCAGTTTGTGGGGAATTCTATCTAATTTAGTTCTGAATTAGTACAATTTCAAAGTTTGATTCCAAAATCACAAATTCCTTTTGTTGAAGAATCAGGTGTTTAAAAAAAAAAAAAAAACTATACAGCACCTTGCTATTCAATTACACACACTACTACTTGTGAATCAAGTCCAAAGTGTCTTCCTTGAATAATTCCTCCAAGCTGTTTTGGTTTTCTTTGTCTTGTCTACTTTGACATCTTTTCCAATTTATATTGTGAGTCACCACCAATTCTTGAGTTTGGGATTGTGCTCTTGAGTGTTCTTGGAGATTCTGTGAAGAACTTAAAGAGAGCTATTGAGTGGTAAAAGGCAAGAGAGCACACTACACAAAAGCCTTATAGAGAGCAACAAACACGAGTGATACATTTTTAAGAGTGTAAACACGTGAGCGAGTGGTGAGGTCCTATTACTTTTATTCTTGTTCTTTTCCCTGAATTATGGCAGGAGCAGGTGGTGAAGATATTCCTCCTCCTATAGGAGATAATAGATTGCTAATTGAAGCCATTACAACTCAAATGCAAAGGATGATGAGGGAACACACAGAGGAGTTATATGAGAGAATAGAAAATCAAGGGAATCATGATGAAGATAGACAGAGAGGGAGGGATGAAAGAAGGAGAAAAAGAGGTAATGAGTATGATGCTAGAGAGGATAGAATTAAGGGAGTGAAGCTTAATATACCATCTTTTCAAGGGAAAAGTGACCCAGAGGCCTATTTAGAGTGGGAAATGAAGATTGAGCACTTATTTGCATGTCACAATTATACTGAAGAGAAGAAAATGAAGGTGGCAGCCATGGAGTTTAGTGATTATGCTCTCATTTGGTGGGACCAATTGCAAAAGGAGAGGGTGAGATATGAAGAACCATTGGTGGATAGTTGGGTAGAGATGAAAAGGCTAATGAGAAGAAGATTTGTTCCTTCTCATTATCATCGAGACCTTCACAATAAACTTCAAAGGCTCACACAAGGTAACAAGAATGTAGATGAGTATTTTAAAGAGATGGAGGTGTCATTGATTAGAGAAAATATTAGTGAAGAACGGGAGGCTACTATGGCACGTTTCTTACATGGGCTGAATAGTGATATAAGGGATGTGTTGGAGTTGCAAAATTATGTGGAGTTGGAGGATTTAGTGCAGCAAGCTAGTAAGGTAGAACAACAACTCAAGAGAAAGGGTGTCATGAGGAAAAACTCTTCAAATTTTAATTCTTCAAGCTGGAAGGATAAAAATAAGAAGGAGGAGGTACTTCATCAAGCAATCCCACTGCTACACCTCAAAGGACTCAAACTAAATCCAATGAGATCCCTAAAAAGACAAGGAGTAGTGAAATAAAATGCTTCAAGTGTTTGGGGAGAGGTCACATAGCTTCAGAATGTCCAACTAAGAAGACTATGTTACTTAAAGAGGATGGAGAGCTTACTAGTGAGTCTTCTTCAGATTCTGCCTCATATGATGATGAAGATGAGTCTATTGAAGAAATAATTCCAGAAGGAGATATGTTTATGGTAAGAAGGATGTTGGGTAGCCAAGCAAAAGACATGGATGATAGTCAAAGAGAGAACATCTTTCATACTAGATGCCTTATCCAAGGAAAGGTATGTTCTTTAATTATTGATGGAGGGAGTTGTACCAATGTTGCAAGTGCTATAATGGTGTCTAAATTGGGCATGGAAACCAAACCTCACCCGCTGCCATACAAGCTTCAATGGCTTAGTGAGGATGGTGAAGTGACCGTAAACAAACAAGTGGATGTGAACTTCTTCGTAGGAAAGTATGATGATACAGTTTTATGTGATGTGGTACCAATGGAGGCTTGTCATTTGCTTCTTGGGAGACCTTGGCAATATGATAAGAAAGTTATGCATGATGGTTACACCAACAAGTTCTCTTTTGTACATAAAGAACGAAAGACTATTCTTGCACCTTTGACACCAAGAGAAGTTAGTGAGGATAATTTTAAAATGAGAGAAAAAAGAAAGCAAGAGAGAAAAGAGAGTGGAAGAGAGCAAGAAAAAAAGAGAGAAAAGCACCAAACTTGTTTATAAAAGAAAAAGAGGTGAAAAAGGCAATGCATTTGAAAAAGCCAATACTCTTGCTTTTGAGTAAAGAGAATAATTTTACAGATGCAAGTCCTACTAACTCTCTTCCAAATGAGATTTCTAATTTGTTGTAGGAATTTAAAGATGTTTTTCCTAAAGAGGTACCTCACGGACTACCGCCTCTAAGAGGCATAGAACATCAAATTGATCTCGTTCCAGGAGCTTCATTTCCTAACAGGCCAGCCTATAGGAGTAACCCCAAAGATACCAAGGAGATTCAAAGACAAGTTGGAGACTTGATGCAAAAAGGGTGGGTGCAAGAAAGCTTAAGTCCATGTGCTGTTCCAGTCATTCTAGTACCTAAGAAAGATGGAACATGGAGGATGTGCACTGATTGTAGAGCTATCAATAACATCACGGTAAAGTATAGACATCTCATTCCTCGATTGGATGATTTATTGGATGAATTGCATGGTGCTTGTTTCTTCTCTAAAATTGAATTAAAGAGTGGATACCATCAAATTAGGATTAGAGAAGGGGATGAATGGAAAACAGCTTTTAAAACTAAATATGGGCTGTATGAATGGTTGGTTATGCCATTTGGTTTAACTAATGCTCCTAGTACCTTCATGAGATTAATGAATCATGTGTTGAGGGAATTTTTAGGGAAGTTTGTTGTGGTGTATTTTGATGATATTCTGATTTATAGCAAATCCTATGATGATCATCTTGTGCATTTAAGGTGTGTCCTGGAAGCTCTTAGGCATGAGAAATTGTATGCTAACATGGAAAAATGTGTGTTATGCATAGACCATGTAGTTTTTCTTGGTTTTGTTGTTAATTCACAAGGAGTGCAGGTTGATCAAGAGAAGGTGAAAGCTATTCAAGAGTGGCCAACTCCTAAGAATGTAAGTGAGGTAAGAAGCTTTCATGGCTTAGCTAGTTTCTATAGGAGGTTTGTCAAAGACTTTAGTACAATAGCTACACCTTTGAATGAAGTGATTAAAAGGTATGTTGGTTTTAAATGGGGGGAAAAACAAGAGCAAGCCTTTGCTGCCCTCAAGGAAAAATTAACCAATGCACCTATTCTTGCTTTGCCTAATTTTGCTAAGTCATTTGAAATTGAATGTGATGCATCCAATGTGGGGATAGGGGCTGTTTTGAAGGGCATCCCATTGCTTATTTTAGTGAAAAATTGAATGGGGCTGCTCTTAATTATTCCACATATGATAAGGAATTGTATGCATTAGTAAGGGCTTTGCAAACATGGCAACACTATCTCTTGCCAAAAGAGTTTGTCATCAACAGTGACCATGAGTCCTTAAAGTATTTAAAAGGACAAGGCAAGCTTAACAAAAGGCATGCCAAATGGGTAGAGTTCTTGGAGTAGTTTCCCTATGTGATCAAGCACAAGAAAGGTACGTCTAATGTGGTTGTAGATGCACTCTCAAGAAGGTATGCTCTATTCTCTACTCTTGAAACTAAGTTCATTGGCTTTGATCATATTAAGGCATTGTATGAGCATGATCCAGACTTTGCACAAATCTATAAAACTTGTGTGCATGCTGCTCAAAATGGATTTTTTAGGCATAATGATTACTTGTTTAAAGAAAAGAGATTGTGTGTTCCTAAAGGTTCCATTTGGGAATTACTTGTGAAGGAGGCACACGAGGGGGGACTAATGGGACATTTTGGGATCCAAAAGACTCTAGACATGCTGCATGAACATTTTTATTGGCCACACATGAAGCGCGATGTATATAAATTGTGTGAAAGATGCATTGTATGTAAGCAGTCTAAGTCTAAATTATTGCCTCATGGGTTGTATACTCCTTTGCCTATTCCAGATTGCCCTTGGATTGATATTTCTATGGATTTTGTGTTAGGGCTACCTCGGTCTAAAAATGGCAAAGATTCTATTTTTGTTGTGGTGGACAGGTTTTCTAAGATGGCACATTTTATCCCGTGCAAAAAGGTTGATGATGCAATCCACATTGCTGATTTGTTCTTCAAGGAAGTGGTAAGACTCCATGGGCTTCCAAGAAGCATTGTCTCTGATCGTGATACTAAATTCTTAAGTCATTTTGGAGGACATTATGGAGTAAGCTGGGAACTAAACTTCTCTTTTCTACTACTTGTCATCCACAAACTGATGGCCAAACTGAGGTAGTGAATAGAACTCTTTCTTCTCTTTTGAGGGCTGTAATTAAAAAGAATATCCAGTCATGGGAACAATGTTTGCCCCACGTTGAGTTTTCATATAATAGGGCTATTCATAGTGCTACTCATTATTCTCCTTTTGAAATTGTTTATGGCTTAAACCTTCTCACTCCTCTTGATTTGCTACCTTTGCCTAGCAACTCTGTTTTTCAGCATAAGGATGGTAAGAGTAAGGCTGAATATGTGCAGAAACTACATGAGAAGGTAAAGGCAAACATTGAAAAATAGGTAGAGAGTTACGTCAAGCAAGCGAACAAAGGAAGGAAAAAGGTAGTGTTTGAACCAGGTGATTGGGTTTGGGTTCATTTGAGAAAAGATGTTTCCTGCCCAAAGGAAATCTAAGCTTCAACAAAGGGGAGATGGTCCTTTCCAAGTGCTATCCAAGATTAATGATAATGCCTATAAAATAGATCTCCCTGGTGAGTATGGTGTAAGTGCTACTTTTAATGTGGCTGATTTGTCCCTTTTTGATGCAGGAGAAGAGGATTACAATTTGAGGACAAATTCTTCTAAAGAAGGAGGGAATGATGCGGACATAGGAGGCGGCATGACCAATGCAACAAACTTGGAGGACATACAAGGTCTTGGAGGCCCAATGACAAGAGCAAAAGCTAAAAAGGCTAAAGAGGCTCTAAATCTTTTGGTGACCACTTTACTTGAGACAGGCCCAAGTCTAAAGGAAGAAGAGACCGGAATGATACACTTATTTCATGTTGAAGACCTTGAAGAATAAGCCTCAATGGATATGCATGAAGGCTTCATTTTACTTGGCCCAAATTCTGCACTTAGTTTTATTCTTCTTACTTTTAGTTAAACTTTTGTAATAAGGCTTATTGGGCTTTCTTATTTTCCTTTGTGTGTAAGCATATTTAGGTTAAACTCAATATGGATGTTGTCCACTATATAAGGGAACACCATAGCCTTTTTGAGGGGACAGCTGAATTCAGAATTAACCTTTTTGGTGAGAGACTTGCTTCTCTAGGGTTCTTTTGAGAATCTCTGAACTTATCAAGGGCATCGATCCTTGTGGTGTTCTTGGGCTTATCAGTTCTTCGGAATTGTGGCGCCTACCTATAATCCATAAACTTCAGTTTTCGTTCGATATTTCTTCGTTTCGTATCTCTAGATTCCCTTATCGGTTTTCGGTGTTTCTTGAGCCAAAATCGCGTTTCGGAAAGCCATCTTTTGCCTCGTTTTGGAATCGCTCAAGTCCGAGGTCTGTAGCGTGAGATACGTGCTGTTATTTCAGGACGTGCTGGAGCCTGAAATTTTCGGTGCGAAATTTCATTCCTAGTTGATCCAATAATCATTTCCTTTCGGGAATCATATCACATACCGAGGCTTAATTAAAGGGAACCACATTTCTCTAGCATACTTACAGTCTCGTAAAATATGAAGAATATCTTCTCACTCCGCCTTACACATCCCACATAAAGGGGAATTCTGAGACCAGGATCTCCTCCATACATTAGTAGGTAGCTTGTTCAATGCCACCTTCCATATAAAAGACCCGGATTCTTTCAGCTCCACCCCACTTCCATATAGCTTTAAAGACATCATTTCGAACCGTTGATAAATTAGGCTCAACAAGGGAATAAGCGCTCTTAACAGAAAATTGGCCATCTCCAGTAGTACCCCACACCAAACAATCAACATCCGCGTCACATCTGGGAGGCAGAACAACCACAATCTTTCTCACTCCATCAGGGTTGATAATAGAGAAGATTTTAGTCATATTCCAGCGTCCATCTTCCACCCAATCAGCAACCATTGAGTTTTCCTCTTCCAAAGACAGGGGGTGTAGACAATGTTCATCAAGTGTTAAACCCTGTCCCACCTAACAGTCACTAAAGAAGTTAACAGTTAAACCATTTCTAACCAGCCATTTGGATCCCTTATCCACAATCTCCCTCTGATCACAAACAAATCGCCAAAGCCTAGAATCACCAGGACCTTCGGCCAATATACATAACACTCAGGCCAATATACATAACACACACACTTTAATATCCAATCCCATCCATTTCCCTCTCTTGCGCCTTATGTCCTCCAGTCAAAGCAGATCACTCTTCCTTCCATTTCTCCTCCGCCACCTCATCCCTCTCTCATTCTCCTTTCGACAGCTCACCCCTCCACATGCACATTTGTTTTTAATTTAATAATTTTATTTGAATTAAAGAAAAATTATTATTTCTTTAAGTATAATTTCTGTTACGCCAATTTTTTTATTTTCATAATTTACTTTCTTTTTTTTTAAAAAAAAAAAATCCTTATTAAAATTTCTAATTAACAATTAATAAATGAGTATTATCCCTTAGATTTATTATCAGAACTAGGGGTGAGCATGGTGCCCAGATGCCCGGTATGCCCGGCAAAAAATTGCCCAGCCCAGCCTTAAAAAAGTGGCCCGAAAAATATTTGGTCAGTTTTGGGCTGGGCCAATAACTGGGCATTAGGCAGGGGGTCCTGCCCTGCCCATTTGGCCCTACCCAGAAAATTAAATATATTTAAATAAATATTATTCTATAAATATTATTTTATTTGAAAAATATTATATTATTATGTCTAAATATATTATAATATATTTCATGTATCTCTAAAACTTCGAAATTTTGTGAAGTGTGAACTAGAATCTTTATGCAGCATGGCAATGCGTCACTACTTGGGCAGGGGAAGCCCGCTCTGCCCAGCCCGCCTTTGCCCAGCCCAAAAATGATTAGGGCTTTTATTGGGCAGGGCCAGGCATCGGGCTGCAAAATGCAGCCCATTCATTCTTCGGACTGGGCATCGGACAAGGGTCTCGCCCTGCCCACGCCCACCCCTAAATTCAGAACCTCCCAATGTTCATTGATATTGGGCACATATATTTTGCATGTGTAACTGTGCAATGCGTGTGGGATCAGGCAGAGGAAGGCGAGAAGGGCATTAATGGCAGAAGCTGGAAATGATGCAGTTAGTTGCAGATTGAATAGCAAGGAGAAGACGGCTCGCACGAACCATTTTGTAGCAATAAAGAATAATACTCCCTCCGATCCTAATTATTAGAGCTAGTTGACTTTTTTGGAGAGATTAAAGAAGCTAATTAAATTATTACAGAATATTTTTTTTATTGTTTTCTTCAAATTAATTAGTTTGACTAATAAACTAATATATAATCTAAGGATATACGACATATGAAATGATTAAATAACTTATTTAGCTTACTTAATCTTTCCAAAAAAAAGTTAACTAGCTCTTATAATTAAGACCGGAGGTAGTAATAAGTGCAAGGCCACTATTGCAAGCCGTAGTGAAGGAACAATATATCTGAGGGAGAAAGGAACAAGAATTAATATTGGGTTTAAGGATTTGGCATTTAGTTTCAGGAACAACGTATTGGTGGTTGAGCAAGTGTTTCCTCCGGCCGATGAAGTTACTCAAGCAGCGTTGCTTCTCATGGATTTATCTTATGCCTCTGTTCCTTTTTAATTACATTACTAGCTCAGCTCACTCCCATTTTATCTTTATTTATTTATTTATTTGGGAAAACTCGGGGCCATAGCCCATCAATATTAATTATCTTTATTTATTTACTTACTACATTTATCCATAGCTAGCCATTATTGTTTGTTTTGTTGCCAGTTTTGTGATGTAGCACGGTTTAGAAATTAATGTCATGTAATTATATTGTTGACCGAACAAATAAATAAAGGGATAAGGATCTTAAATGCCATAGAAGTTTTCACTGAGGAGCACTGTGTGGACGGAAGTTTTTTTTGGACCAAAATTGCCATGGAAGTTCACAAAACGTAGCAATTTTACCCCTCTGTTAATTTTGACCGTTAAGTTTAACTGAGTGCACATGTGGCATGCAACCTCATCAATCAAATAAGAGTTAAATATCATTTTTTCCACAGAAGTTTTCGCTAAGGAGCACTTTTTCCCTCAAAGTTTACAAAATGTAGCAATTTTGCTCCGGAAGTTTACAAAACGTAGCAATTTTGCCCTTCTGTCCCCAATATTAAATTTGACTATTAAATCAGTCAAAGAACACACATGTCATGCCTTGAAAAGGTCGAACTTGGAGTCAGAGAGGGAGATCCTTGAAACGTTGAGCTCAAGGCGGCTAGAATTTGTGAAGTCGAACTGGTCAAGGGACTAAAAGGTCTGTCGCAAAACCCAGAGGAAGCATTACTTATGATCTAAGCGAATGAAACGCAAAACGAGGAATGAATTGTCCTAGAAATTAGTTCAGTAAGATAAATCAATAGTGATAGTATTTACCTTTGTATAGATTGATCTAGAGCACCTGCCCTGTCACATAAGGTAAATCTATACTGCTCCTAAAAATTCTAGCGATTTTAAGTGATGCTTATTAAACCAATATTTGGGACAATTCATTATTGATTTGTCCCAAATATTGGTTTGATCTCGACAAATGATTTCTCATTTTGCGTTTCATTCGCTTAGATCATAAGTAATGCTTCCTCTGGGTTTCGTGACAGACTTTTCAGTCTCTTTGATCGGTTCGACTTCACAAATTCCGGCCACCTTGAGCTCAACGTTTCAAGGATCTCCCTCTTTGACTCCAAGTTTGACCTTTTCAAGGCATGACATGTATGTTCTTTGACTGTTTAATAGTCAAATTTAATATTGGGGACATAAGAGCAAAATTGCTACGTTTTGTAAACTTCTGGGGCAAAATTGCTCCTCAGCGAAAACTTCCGTGACAAAAATGATACTTGATTGATGAGGTGGCATGCCACGTGTGCACTCAGTTAAACTTAACAGTCAAAATTGACGGAGGGGTAAAGTTGCTACGTTTTGTAAACTTCCATGGCAATTTTGGTCCAAAAAAAACTTACGTCCACCCAGTGCTCCTCAGCGAAAACTTCCATGGCATTTAAGACCCTTATCCCATAAATAAAAGACATCTTATGAATGTGTGAGAAATTACTCCCTGTTGTAAACTCTTTATATTTATATATATATATATATATATGGGCAAATGATTATCAAGTGACTGGAGGTAATGTATTTTCCAGTGAACCCAAGTGACTCGTTTGGTTTAGTGACAGCGCTCGACGCTCTTTCATGAGCAGTTTCAAAGACTACGAAGAAAAGTAGGCGGCAATCAATGTCGGCACAACAAATAATAAAATAATTTATATGTGTCGGTTGCTTACATCTATATACATGAAAGAATGCAACGTGAGAATCCGGGAACCATTTTTGATTCGTCAGGTTGATGCGAGATTTGGTTGAAGGAATAAAAATGCTTTGTTTGGTTGCACTATGCGTTCTCAGCTGAAACCGAACTCCCCTGTTTTCCGATGCGTTAAGAGCAGCAAAATGGAGGGAGTGGAAGTGGACCCATATTAGGATCTGGACATCTTCTCAGGTGATAATAACACCATCCAAGGGTGGGGGTGGTGCACAAGGGGGCTCCTCCGGTGGCGGTGGCAGAGGAAAGGGGTCAAGGCCGACAAATGGAAGGAGTAGTTCTGTAGTGGGAGGAGTAGTAGTGCCCTCACTGTGGTGGCGGTTCATCATCTGAGATTTGCAGGAACACAACATTACTTTTTTGCTTAAATACTGTTAAGGGAAATTTTGTTATTGTGCTAGCTAGCTAGCTAGTTGTTTGGTTCGTTAATACAATGCTTCATTTAGCTTGATATTTTTTTTTTTTTTGGTTTTCCCCCCTAAAGCATGATTTTAATGTTGACTAGTTTGCTCCTATTTCATGAAAAGGGGGAAAAGATATTTAGCTGTAAACTTAGACTTTGAGCAAGAAGTCTGTAGTTTTGTTTCAAAAAGGAAGAGTGCAGTATAGCTATCACTGGTCATGATCACACAGGCGAACAAGAAAGAAAGAGGGAGGGAGTGTCGTGCCAAAAGAGCGTTGCACGCTGTCACTAAACCAAACGACGTCACTTGGAGTTCACTGGAAAATACATTACCTCCAGTCAGATCATTTGCCCTATATATATATATATATATAGACACACACACCACCCCCAGGAATTAAAATATCTATTGGGAGGTGTTTAATCTGGGTACTTGAATTAAACAAATGCATAAATAATCATTTACTAATCATTAATTAGAAAATTTAATAAGGATTTTTTTAAAAAATAAAATAAATTATGGAAATAAAAAATTTGGCCTTCTAGGAATTATATTTAGAGAAATAATAATTTTCCTTATATTGAAATAAAATTATTAAATTTAAAAAAAAAAATTGACGTTGAACGTTCTTTTTGCCAAACCACATGTGTATTTTTGCACATTTGAAACCAAAAAATGTCAAACTTAATGGTCAAAGTCAAACGTAACAGTCGAACGGTATTTTTGTATCTAATTTGTAATTATGTGTGCACTTTTGCACCTAAAAAAGCACTTGGTGTTGGACGCTCCTCAGGGTAAAGCACATTTGCATTTTTGCTTCTTAACCCTTATAAAAATGCCACTACCTTAAATTTTTACTTCCTTTTTTTTTTTAAAAAAGGACATCTTTAAAGAAAATAAAAGTCATTTTTTTATATATAATAGTGTCGTTATCAAGTTTTAAAGATGTTGCCAACACAGAATCTAATTTTCAAATCATTTAGCCTCATTGTACATTTCGATTCATAACCAAGAAGAAACGATAAAGTAACTCGGAAGACGGAATTAGCAAGAACCACAAATTTGGCTGTAAAACCAAAAAATTAGGGCTATAAAGAATAGAAAGCGAATTAGGGCTGTAAAACCAGAAAATTAGGGTTATAAGGTGTAATACCCGGATATTTATCTGGAATATTATAAATAAAAGTTGGATATTTCTGATAAGTGAAATTTCAATCTCCGGTCTTGTATAAATACAGTCTATTTTCTAAGTAGAATTTCTGTAAGAAATTAGGGAGTTTAAGGGCCAAAGTGCCAAAATGACCAAAATGCCCCTAGAAAGGGTAATTAACTTAGAAAATTTATGGAAAAATCCTAAAAACAGTTAAATGACCAAGTGAGTTAGGAGAGTATATAATCTCTAATTATTGTAATTTTATAAATTATGAAATTGGAGAAATTGTTGGAAAATACTCAAAAAGAAGTAAAAGACCAAAATACCCTTGTAATTATGGAATAATGCAAGAGGCATGAAAATACTAATGTTAATACAAGTGTATGAAGGTAATGAGGCATTGAAATTAAGAAAATTATCAACAAGTGATAATGAAGTAATTAAGTAATATTGGACTAATTACTTAAGCATAAACAGAGGAAATTCAGTAATAATTATGTGAAGCTCAAAAATTAGTGGAAATTAGTGGAATATTAGTAAAAATGTATTTACTAATTAATTGGAAATTTCTATGAAAAATCATTGAGTTTAGGTATTTTTAAGCCTAAATACAAGAATGGACCAATTAGGGATTTTTGTGGAATTTTTGGGAAAAAGTAAATAAATAAATGATAAAATAATTAATTAAAAAAAATAAATATTTATTAATATAATTAAAAGGCCAACCGAAATTTGGGCCAAATAAAAAGAAAAAAAAAATGAAAAATGAAATAGAACACAAGTGGCCAAGTTGCAACATATTTTAATAATATAATTTAATTAAAGCAAAATTTGTGAATAGTAATTTAAAAATTAGGAAACGGATCCTATCTAGAGATCTAGGAATAGGAATCCCAAGGTCAAGGTAAAATGTTGATCAGTGAGTTTTTACCTTCAAGTGACCTCTTCCGGAAGTTAATTCCGAGGCCGTTTGTGCTTTTTCCTAATAAAACAAAATAGGGAAAAATGCCTATAGGCATATTTTTGGAAATAAGGAAAATAAATTCTAACTCAACATTTAGGAATGGGTTTGAATTTATTTAGACATATTTGGAATCAGTGAATTATTTCCAAGAGATTGGTTATTCGAAAACGAATTCCGACACGGACGCGTTCGGACACGTTTTTCGAGAAAACTTCAACTGGATAGTTGGAGGCCTATATGGAATCAAAATTTAGGTTAACTTGGACATTTCTACTAAGTGAGAACATGTCTTCAGAGTTGTAAATCCAGAATTTTGAGATTTCTCCGAAAGTCTTCAACGGGTAAGTCTTTCGGGCTTTAGTTTTTAGTCTTTAGTTTTTAGTTTAGTAGTTAGTAGAATTGTTAGTTAGATTTAGAAAGTAGGTGACAAGATTCCTACAAATGTTTTAGAGCCTCGTTTGCGTTGAAAAAATATGCAGAGGTGTAAACATAGTAGGGATCGAGTCGAAAAGTTGTAGTTTTTATAGCTCTTTCACAAGTAGGTGTTATAATGCTAGAATAGCCTTTAAATTTTCAAGTATGATTGGGTATCATATGGGAGGGCTATTTTAGTCATTATTTTCGAAAATCATAGTTGCGTCGAAGTTCTGGCAAAATTTCGGGAAGAAAATTTGTCAGAGTAACGAAGTGCTGGCGAAATTCCGCCGATTAGGGGTAGAAGGGCAAAATGGTAATTTTTACCTAAAATGTCAGATATTGTGTCAAATCACTAATGGAAGTGATATTACTCTTATAGGATATCAGAATCTCGATTTGTCGCCGTCACACGCCCGACGAACCGCCGTTGAAGTTCACGTTTCCGTAAGAGTACGTTTTCCGCCGGTAGTACCTAACGTTGCCAACGAAGGTACGGACGCGCATCGTAACACTAATCTTGTGCTTCTTAAATGCATATATGTCAAGGATATGTCGTAGACCGTTATACAGACAGTTTTAAACGGGTTATGTTTGGAATGCCGTTATATATGTTTTCCTAGCGCTGAGGACACGAGTGTTTATCGTGGCACTGGTGAATAGTGCAGGCTGTTGTTGTTATTTACCCTATGGGGATTTACATATTGCTCTGTGCTTATGTTTTGTCGGCATAATGATCATGCATCTCTAGTATGCTTATGGTATACTGCTGTATTAGCTCTAGAATATCTGTTGGCCATATACTGTGTTGTTTGGGTATGAGGTTAACCGTTACCTGAGATTCAATGCGTTGAATTGAATCTCAGCTGTAGCTTCAGGTCGGGAGGACCACGGTTCGTGGATAGAGGCAAGTACCGGAGTAGGCGTGCACCAAGACTATCTCTATCTTATCGTATTCTCGTTATTACACTATTTCCTTCCTAAACCTTAGGATTACTGTAATCATTACAATGTTACACAATGGTTGATGTTTTGGCTAAGAATCCAATTACTCTTTCGCTCTATTGCTCTACTCTGATTGTTTGTTTGAAAAAAAAAAAAATTCCGCATTTCAAACATGGGATGTTACATAAGGAATATAGAATAACTTGAAGATGGAATTAGCAAGAACCACACACCATTTTCCGTAGCGCTTTTTTAAGAAAGTGCTACAGCTATTTAATATTTTTTTTTTAAATAAAAAATATGTAGAAGCTATAGAAGAATATTATTTTCCGTATTTCTGAGAAAGTGCTACAACTGTTTAAAATTTTCTTACAAAATAAAAAATATAAATAGAAGCTGTAACACTTTTTAAAGAATTGTTACAAAACGTACATTACGAAACTCTCTCTTTTTTTTTTTTTCGGGTTGCTCATCCGGTATCCAAAGCTTTGCCTGACTAATTCAGATCCAACTCGGGTCGCGCACTTAGCTATATATGGTGGGTGAGTCTTCCAACGGGGTTTTTCTGTATTCACAAGACTCAAACTCGAGACATTGTTTAAGTGACACAAGCCCCTTACCACTTATACGAACCCGCCGTTGGTTACGAAACTCTTTTTTTGTAGTACTGTTAACATTGCAATATTTATATCCTTAATTGTTTTGGCATTTTTTCAACAGCCGAAAAACTGTCTAATTCTAAAAAAAAATGCTTCGGTTCTTAGTTTAATTCCAGGATTCAGCTCAATGGTAGCTTGGCTTCAGTCCAACTCACTTCAACAAAAGAACATTTATTTTTTTTTTTTTGGTCCAAATCGAGCTGTTAATAAGCTGTTACATTATATTTAAAGAAGAAATAAGCAAAACAAGCTCTTATTTCATATTAAACAAAAAAGGCACAACATTCAGACAATCAAGAATACTTAAAAAAATACATAAAAAATCATTCTTGTCTCGTGATTATATATATATAAGAGAGAGGCTAAAAAGGAACTAAATGATTTGTTTTATGGCTAGGTAGTTTTGCCTGCAGATGGTTGATCAGGGTTTTCCTTCTTCGTCTGCCCATCTCTCATTTTACGTTCCATCATTTTTTCATTGTAGAACTTGACCCAAGTGAAAATCTCTAAACCGACTGTAATGGCCCCAAGAAAAGCAAGAATTCCAACGTAAGCCCATTTCCATCCCTCCCCAGCTTGGAGAATGCGAATGCCTCTGAAGATGTTCATGATTATGATCACCAATAGTCCATACCCTAGAAAGTGATGGTACATGTTCCAATATTTTCGGTACTCATCTTTGTCGTTCGGCCTTAACCGCAATGCTAACATCTGATCAAAACCAAACAATTCAAGTGAGTTTACCTAAACGTTCATAGTATAATTCATAAACAAAATCTTATATTAAAAATCAATGGTATATATATATATATATATATACAGAGAGAGAGAGAGAGATACTTGGATAGTAGTGAAAGTGAAAATGAAAATGGCAAAGATGCGATGATTTTGGAAGATATAATATTTGGAGGCATGACCAAGCCAGAGTCCAATAGCCCATCCACTAACGCCGATGAGATAACCAGTAGATTGGCAAGCGACGTGTAAGTAGAACCACCATTTCTTAAAATAGAATGGATGTACTCTGAAGTACCTTGCCACAATCACTCCTATAGGTAGAAGGGTTCCCCATCCTACTATGTTCAAAACCCCATGTACCTTCATTCAAGTTAAAACGACTTGTCGTTAATAACTTGCATTATGTACATATACATAAGTTTGTGCGTGTGTACACACTCTGTATCAATCAAATATCTTTCCTCATGCAATGCAGAAGTTAGATAATTACTTGGACAATGTTCTAAAGAGTATTTGTTTTGTAATATTTATATTTCAATCCAATTTGTCTCCTAAATTTCTAATTTTGTCTTAAATTTTTTCCTATTGATTACACATTTAGTTTTTTTCCCATAAAGAGAGTAATTTTTAGTGCAAATTAAGGGTTAAGGGGCAAAAATACTTATAAACCATTTTCAAAAATGTACCTGACATGATAAATTCAATTTGGATACAAGAATGGGATCCGGATTTCCTCAGTATCCCTCCCCTCAGTATCCCCCAATATCCGTGAATCCTGGCCGTCCAAAAATTGATCCAACCGTCCAGAGAGACACACATCATTTTTTCATCTGTACCGCATGCGGTATTTGTACCGCATGCGGTGTTTTAAAAAAATGCTCCGGACCGTTAGATCCTTTTTTGAATGGTTGAGATGAGGATGCTGAGGGATGAGGAGGGGGCGCTTCTGAGATTATCTGCTTCCTACAAGAATGCTGATAATTTTTTCTAAATAGGCAAAAATGCTACATCCATTAACTTGCTGATAATTTTTTCTAAATAGGCAAAAATGCTACATCCATTAACTTTTGCAAATCAATGTTACTTTTTGTTTGGCGGGCCCCGCCAAATAATTTTAAATGATAATTTTGAAAAAAAAAAAACTCTCTAAATCTCTCTCTCGATCTTCACCACCATCTTCCTTTTGTCACCCCCTCTCTCGTAATGCGGCCTGGGCAACACTAGATGGAAAGAATACTGAATGAGAGAGTGGAGTGAAAAGGGAGAAGTGGAGGAGATCACTGCAGACCCAGATTTTCTGATCAAGGAATAGAAGGAAAAGATTAAGCATGAACCAGCAATCTTATCAGTAAGTTAAGAGTAATAAATAATAGATAGAAAATATAGCCAATGATGACAAATGGAAAGAGATTGTTGCAAGATCAGAAAATTAGAGATTAAGAAGCGGATTAAGGCTCTGGCGCTAGAAATATGCAAATGATGACCTTGCAAAAGATGATCAAGGAAGAAAAGCCACAGGAAATGTCATTGCTTATGTAAGGCGATATTGGGCATGATGAAAGGAGATGGGTATGTAGAGCCAATAGAAAAGGGAGAGAGATTGTGGCATAACAAGAAACTTATGCTGAATTTGGTTTAAAGGTATGAGAGGGAGAAGAGCTTCCATTATGAAAAATTAGATATAACCATAATATAAAATATTTGTGCAGAAAACAATGTAAATTTATAGTTATATCCAACTTATATTGTTTTCTGCACAAACATTTCATATTATAGTCATATCTAATTTTTCACATTAAGGAGAAGTTGATGATGAACATGTAGAAGACGATCATGAATAAAAAACCATTGGAACTTCCATAACTTACTAGGATTAATGGTGAATGGGGAAGGGAGAGAGAGCGCTTGACAAAACGAAGAGGGTGAGGAGAAGAGAGGGAGGGAATTTTTTTTCCAAAATAATCATTTAAAAATAATTGGTGGGGCCCACTAACAAAAAAACAATTATATTTATTACAGTTAAGAGTAAATACATTTTTTGGTTCTTGAAAAAAAAAACGTGATCCCTATTTTAGTCCTTTATAAAAAAAAATGTCATTTTTAGTCCATAAAAAGGACGAATAAGGATCGATTGGTTGACATTTTAATTCCTGTCAAATTTTCAAAAGGTTTTTTTTAGTCCCTAAAAAAGGACGAATAATGGACGATTTTTTTGTAAGGAACCAAAATGAGGTCCGTGTTTTTTGTCAGGGATCAGAAAGGGTATTTACTCTAAAGTTAACTATGGCATTATTTTTGCCTTACTTAAGTTTATAGGTATTTTTGCATTAAAAAAATTACAATATTAAAATTCACTTTTGAAAAAAGTTTGAGTATTTTTTACTCTTTAATCCAATGATTAAAATGAGAATATTTAGAGAAGCAATCATACATTCTTTACATATGACTAACTAAATTAAAAAATTTAATATGGGCCAATAAATTATTTAATTCCTGCGTTAATTAAGACTCAAGAAGTACCTTTCTTAGGAGAGCCCTGTTTTGTGCAAAGCTCTGACCTGAAGTCAAGTCAATGGTCTCGGTGCTATCAACATGACGTAGACTGGTTGGGTGTCTCAGAGGGTTATTTGCGTCATCCAACGCGGCCCCAATTTGCCACACATGGTTCAACTTCGATACGTTGTACACCGTAGAATCAAGGACCAGCCTGGCGGAGATTGTGTACAGACCACTCCCATGATCGAACTCTATTGACGTGTTCGAAACTTGCACCACACCTTTTAGATTCTTCGTTGGTTCCAGGTGGCATCCCATTCTCGTCTCCTTCGTAACGTCGTACGTTCTCACCTTCAAAAATGCAATTTAAATTTAATAATTTAAGAAAAATATCAATTAATCTTCAAGGTTTTCCTTCGTGCTCTTCACAATGATGAGCCCCGGGTGCTCATTGTTAAATAAGATTTAGATTTTTCAAATCTAATATCCAAATGGTCTAAATTTAAAATTTTTAATATGTGATTTTTAAATGATAAATTCATTTTTTCTTGAAAATGATGATTATAAGATTATGCTTACTTTAAATTTTACCTACATTAAAATAAAAAATTATTTAAAATATAAAAATTAAATTAAACTATAAACCTGAACTCTGTCGAAAATCAATTTAAATAGTCCATATTGGTGATAAGCACACAATGGGCTCCTGGGACTACAATGAGTTATAACTTATAAGTATATTATTCTCTTTACCTAAAAGTAGGAATAGGTTGGGGAGAATGGTGTCTCCATTTATTCTTTATATTTAATGTTTCAACTATTATATCAACTTTTTAATGATAGATGCTTTGGCCCTGAATTTAAAGCCTCAATCTACTTTATATACTTTCAAGCTTCAACATGAATCATCCGTATGAAAATGCAGAGGATCTGCACGTACGCTTTGTTACCTTACCTCCATTCCTGAGTTATCTCTGTTCGGAATAATGCCGATGATGGCCTGTGTTCCGATCATCTCCGGCCGTTTACCCGGGTTCACCCCCCAAGCTATCCACGCCGGCGGCCCCATCAGCAGGCTGGCACCGAAAGTCACATCCACACTGAACGTTGATCTGTTGGTGCCGTTTCGGACGTTCCACCCAAACTCGGCGCCAAGAGTCCGAAGACTGTTGCACAATGTGTTGTTATCTTTTTTCTTCATCACCTTCCAGAAATCATCGCTACAGTAGTCTTGTGAAAACGCAGCACCACAGAAAATGGCCAATATCAGAAGAAGAATCAACGGTAATGAGGTGGAAGAAGAAGAAGAAGAAAACGACATGATTTTTTATTGAATGACTTCTCTGCGTCTGTTTCGGTTATTTATGGAAAGGAACTGCATAATATATATATATGGATTTAGTTTATTTGGAAGCCTTAAGGCTAAAGGTAAGTAAAGCTGACAGTTATATTGTATATTGAAGCTGCGTGCAGAAGTGAAGTTAACTCTTCTGTTTTAGGGTTTCGCACTTTAACTAAAGTAGTTACCATATAACAGCAGGCCACATAATAATGTTCTGTAAGATAGAGTTACTCTTACACTTTTATCTTTTTTTCAAAGTTAGATTCACTTCGTCTAGAGTACATGCTTCCTTGTGAGGATTAGAATCTTGTAAGGACTTGAGACTTTTTTCATGTATAATAAAGACTCTTATTGCTTGGTCGAATTGTGAAACGCTTCAAGCGGTTAATTATCATATGTCTGAATAAAATTCGGAAGAATTATGCTTATTAATTAAATCGAAAAAGTATTTACAGGTGATAATCCTGATTTTAAAAATTATTTTGCATACCAATGTGGTTCTCTGAAAAAAATAAAATAAGAAGAAGCTATTATTGATTGATAATGGCCATTAGATATATTTAGTAGTCATAAAAAAAAAAAACTAATAGTAACACAAAAAAAGAATTGGGAGAATTAAAGACAACAACATTGGTGAAATATGTGAATCGTAAAATGGTCTCTTGAAACAAGTTAATTTATTTGAAGTCCTTAGGAACTTCTATGAAATTATTTTTTTTTTTTTGTAAAATGACCTAATTGTCTAAATAAAATTATATTAGTTGTCACCAACTCACCATCATCTTAATTGTTTCTATTTGATAAGTTAAAACTATTAATTATTAAATTGTTGTTGTCATTATTGTTCAATAAGAATTTTTATGAAATTAGTTGTCAATGCCTTAATTAATTGTTTTTATCATTTTGATAAGTTCAAGTTGAATTTATTAAATTCTTGTTATAATTTTTAAATTTTTTCATATTTTTCATCAGCATTTATATAATTTTAATTTACTGCAAGATAATTTCATAAATTTAATGTCCTTATCTATTAAAAAACTTGTAATTTTAATTAATTCGTCTTTAAACATAACTTTCTTGGAAAAAAAAACAAAAAGCAAAACAGATAAACGTGCATGAGAAGATAGAGGGACGTCCTCGTGTGTCATGCTACGACATACTCCAGACATTCTGAAAAAGAATAAATTAATACGAGTAACTTTCAAAAAAACGTACGAAACTTAAATGGGTGATATATTCTTGCCTGACCAAACAAGCTAAGGGATCCTTGTTCCAACATTTATTTGGGAACTCACATGAGCCAAAGCTAAAAAGGCAAAGTTCGCTAATAATCAGCATTATTGATGAACTCAGTGACTTTTTGGGGCGGAAACGCTCCTATTGGAAAAGATAAGAGATATAATTAATATGTGCTTGTGGAAAAAGACGACGCAATATATATAATTAGAGGAATTAAAGTACCAACATATGCAAAGAATGATACAAGATGTTGCTTTTGCATACACACGAAGTAATACTAATGGAAACTTATTTACGGTACTTTGATTCTATTTATAAGTTTATTTTGACCAAATTTCACATACCAATGTGAGTTAGTTAACTGATCAATGATTATGAGGTAAATTTGCAACTTTACATTCATTTATGATTGAGTATTTTTCAACTATTTATTCTCTCTATCTTCATGAGTACAATTAATATGGGTAAAATTGTCACAATCTTATTTATTACATGAACATATATAATAGGAAAAATCCCAATTAAATCTAACTAAAATACTAATCCAAATTCTTGTATGCAACTTTAACAAACAAGTATTGTTACACTTGTGTTGCATACAAAGAATGCCGTATATAACATTTCGACTTTTTGAGCTTCTAAAACTTCTGCCAACATAGAAAGACAGTTAATGGTTATAAAGCATTGTTTTGTGAGGTGTGTAATATTTATTATATAATTTAGTCTTTATTATTATAATTTTTTTTATTACATGCACAATAAGAAATATTTATTTGTAATCATAATAAATAATGTAATTATTTTATAATCATCTATTTTAAATGATTTTTATATTTTTATATTGAAAGTACCAAATGTATTGCTTGTCATCAACAAATATTGATGGCCCTTATCACGAGAGTGAAACAGGGGGAACATCATTTCTTAGAAAAAGAAAAGAAATAATGTAATACCCTAAAAATCTATATCATAATTTAGTAAAGTTAAACCTATAGAAAGTAGGTGAATATGGGATATCAAATATTAAGTTATAATTATTTTATTTTCTAAAGGAAAATCTCTTGGAAATTAGAGAATTTAATGGCCAAAGTGCCAAAATGACATAAATGCCCCTACGGGACATAAATAACTTAGGAAAATTATGAAAAATCCTAACAGGCAGTAAAATGACCAAGTGAATTATGATAATTTGATAAATTATGAACTTGGAGAAATTGAATAAGAATGCTCAAAAAGCATTAAAATGACTAAAATACCCTTGTAAATTATAAAATAATGCAGAAAACATGGAAATGAAAATGTCAGAGCTAGAATTGTAAGACAAGGGGGTATTCTAATTAAGAAAATTATCAAATTGTGATAATTAAGTAATTAAGTAATATTGGGCTAATTACTTAAGCATAAGCAAAGGAAATTCACAGGTAATTATGTAAAACCCTAAAATTAGTGGTTTTTGGCTTAAAATTAGTAAAAATATATTTGTTAATTAATTGGAAAGTTTTGAGAGAAATGGATGAGTTTAGGTATTTTTAAGCCTAAATGTAAAAATAGACCAATAGGAAATTTTTGTAAAAAAATTATGTAAAAATAATTATTTAATTAATTATTAAATTAATTAATTATTAAATTAATTAAATAATTAAATTAAAAAAAACGAAATTAAAAAAAAAAGGGGCAGAGAAAAAAAGAGGAAGAAAAAAAATATATATGTATAAAAGAATTTTGCAACTTGCTAATATAATAATATTATAATTAATTAAAGTAAAAATGTGAATAGTAATTTTAAAATTAGGAAACGGATCCTATCTAGAGATCTAGGAATAGGAATTCCAAAGTCAAGGTAAAATATTGATCAGTGAGTTTTTACCTTCAAGTGACCTCTTCCGGAAGTTAATTCCGAGACCGTTTGTGCATTTTCCTAATAAGACGAAATAGGAAAAAATGCAGATAGGCACATTTTTGGATATGAAGAAAATAAATTCTAACTCAACATCTAGGAATGAGTTTGAATTTATCTAGACATATTTGGAATCAGTGAATTTTTCTGAAGAAGTTGATGATTCCAGAAATACGTTCTGAAACCGGACGCGTTTGGACACGTTTTTCGAGGAACTTCAGACTGACTGTTGGAACCCTGTAAGAGACCGAAATCTAAGTTAAATTAGATATTATTGATGAGGAAGAGAAGATCTTCAGAGTTATGAATTCAGAAGTTTGAGGTTTTTCCGAAATTACGCGAATCGGGTACCGATCGGGGTATAAATGCTTCTAGAATATACCAACTTGTCACACAAGTTGGTGACTCATAAGGGCTGAACGAAATTGTGCTTTGCATGGCCACAAATCATCCACCAAGCACCTTAGGTTTCCATGGTTTACAAAGAAAGAAGAAGTTTGGAAGATTACTAAAATGCCCTTACAATTTTTCTATAAATAGCCTTCAAGTCTTTGCAAAATCCTCACACCATTTCTTTGAGCAAGTTTAGAAATCCTAGAGAGAAGTTAGAGAGAGGAGCTTTGGAGGAGGAAGGAGTCCGGGGAATTCTGCAGCGAAGCTCTGGGTAAATTTTCCGGTACCGAGCTTTTAGCTTCCATAGTTCTTTCAGTAGTTAGAGTAGTAATGTTAGTATAGCCTTTAATCTTTCAAGTATGATTAGATATCATATGATAGAGCTATTTTAAGTTAGAATTTCGAAAATTATCATTGGGTCGAAGTTCTGGCAAAATTTTGGAAAATCGGAGTCAAAGTAACGAAGTGTTGGCGAAATTCCGCCAAATAGGGGTATAGGGGCAAAATGATAATTTTTACCTAAAATGCCTGTTGTGATGGAAAATCACTAATAAAAGTGATATTACTCTTATAGGACATCAGAAACCTTGATCTGCTGTCGTTACGCTGTCCGACGAGCCGCTGTTGGACGTTTCACTGTTTTCCGTAAACGTGCCGTTTCGCCGAATTGCCGACGTTCGTCAACGGAGGTACGTTCGCAGCATCGTAACACTAATGATGATTATTGAATGATTATATGTGATAATATGTTATGTGAATAGTTTGGTGCCGAAGGCAAGGCTAGTCTATGTGGGTGTGCCATTTAGTCGCCGTAAAGTCGGTGAGGTCCCCCATGATAGACACTTACCTGGCCATTCTATTCGGTGCTAGATGCACCGTGTCTATGGAGCCGTACTTAGATACCCCGTGTCTATGGAACCGCACTTAGGTACCCCGTGTCTAAGGAATCGTACTTAGATACCCCGTGTCTATGGAACCGTACTTAGATACCCCGTGTCTATGGAACCGTACTTAGATACCCCGTGTCTATGGAACCGTACTTAGATGCACTGTGATTAAGGAATCGTACTTAGATCACTATTACAGTTTTATGTTGTTGTATCGGCTTGATCAATGCCGTTAAGGCTAGGAATACCGTTGTACATATATTGTTTATAAGCATGAGGTTAACTGTTACCCGAGATCCAATACGCTAAATTGGATCTCGCCTATAGCTTCGTGGTCCTGAGGACCGAGGGCCGAGAGAGAAGCAAGGTGCCACATAGATCGATGACAAAGGTAGGGAGCTAGCATGAAGACCAGATGGAGATGCTTTAGTTTTGTTGTACTTACATTAGATGTAAACACTCGGAGGAATGTACGGCCTTATGAACGGCAGATACACTGTTATCAATGTTATCCAGTTACTCCTTATTATAAAAAAAAATTCTGTCGCTCAAAACTCTGATCAAAACGCTATAAAACAGTTGTGAAAACCGGGGTGTTACAAATAACAATTGAAAACGAAATCAGTGCTATAGTCACTGTGAACATAACAAAAGGGTTGGAAACTAGCAACACTCTCTAATATGAATCAATGTTTTAAATACTAGCGAATTTGGTTTGTATCTATTTTCAATAATATACTTTATTGATGATTATTTTATAATTTATTTTTTATATTTCTTCAAATTTGATTGATTAAGTAGTCATACTTAAAAATTAATTGATTATTTGTTATTTTTTTTTGTTACTGATATAAGTTATCGATTTGATTATTTGATTTAGAAATAGTGATATCATCGTCCCACAATAAAGATGATTATTTCCTAATTTCCTTTTTTATATTCCTTCATAATTGATTGATTAAGGTGATTTTGGAACATTGATAAATACCTGTGAAATATGTTGGCTTTTAAGTGACTAAAAGCAAAGGTGGCTAATTGCGTTATGGATTTCAGGTTACATAAAAATTCTCGACCAAGAAACCAACCTATTAGATATGAATAGTTTTGATGATATCAAATATTAAAAGCAAAAATTTAGCATAATATATTTATCTCCTACATTGATTAACTGCTATATTTGATGTAGATTAGTCCGGCAAAGATTATAAGATATCAAGTTGAATTATGAAGAATGATCAAGAAGAAGATTAAGAAAGAAGTTATTAAATTTGATTGATTAAGAGCAAGAAGAAGATAAGAGATTAAAGAAAGAAGAAGTTGCATAATATAATGGGAATATTAATATCAAAATTCTTAGATTTGATATTAGAAGTCGATCTCTATGATCAAATGAAAGTTGGAATGACTTAATTCAAAGTTAAAATACCTCACTTGAAGCTATTTCATCTTCACTCGAGTCACACTTCATTATCACTCGATTACGCCTCAAGAAGTGATTTCTACATGTTTCGCTTGAGTTATAAAAGCTTCACTTGAGTGATTATCAAGTTTCAGTATACTCTGTTTAGCTCTATTTTTGTTTAGTATGATAGAGGTTTAGTAATTTGGTCATATATCTCAAACCACAAATCCAATTGAGGTGAAATTTGTTTCATATGAAACTAGACTCCAAATTTAACACACAGACACTAAGATCAAGCTCAATGAAGTTTAGATGCAAGTTATATGAGATCCAAAAGTTGACACTAGAATTTCTCGTGTTATTTCAGAACAACTCCAGTAATTTGGATGTATCTCACAAAATACAAAATCCAATTAAAGTGAAACTTGTTGCATATGAAACAAAAATCAAAATTTGTTTCATAGAGGTTGAGGTCAAGCTCAAAAAGACTCAGATGAAACAGATGTGGATCTCAAAGTTGGTCGCTCGATGATCTCACGATGTTCCAGAATCGCTGTCATTCTTCGAATCATAACTTTCAGAATACAATAAGTTTAGGACTGACACTTGTTGCATATAAAACTAGACTCGAGGCATTTCAACAATATTAATATCACGCTCATCAAAGAACAACTAGAAGAGATATGGATTTTGGAATTTTATAGTCTTATAAAGACGCTGCTCTAGACCAATTGCTATAAATTTAATAAAAACTTTCAGAATAAAATGAATTTAGAGTTGATTATATTTGAATTGGAAATGATAAATAGAGTTATGGGGATCAGTTATTTGACAAATTTGGAGTTATATTCGAAAAGTTATGCCCACTTGAAGTTGACTTTTATGCCAAACTATAAATGTTCTAAAAAGGAAAAGGGAACTCGAGTGATTTCCCAAATTACTTGAGTGATGCATGATCACTTGCAGGTGATCTGAAAGTGATGTGACAATCACTCGAGTGATCCATGATCACATCCAGGGCACTAGCAAGTGATCTGAAAGTGCTTAAATATCCTAAGTAAAGATCACTCAAGTGATATGAATCCCTTGCTAAATCACTCGAATGATATTGTTCAAAGATTTCTTAACCACCGTCTTGGATTTTTTGATATTCTTGCAAAATCATTTAAACCTTGATTATACCTCTAATCATTCCTAATCATCACTAATCAAATAGGTGATTAAACTTGGATTAGAGCTCAACGGCCAAAAAACAATTTGTGTCAGAGTCTCCAATGGTCATATTTCTATAAAGCTCAAGGACAAAATCACAACAGGAATATGAACGTGCCTAACGGACACTTCAACATCTCCAACGGTCATCAAAGCTACATCAACTATAAATTGAAAAGCATTTAAAGCCGAATATAAGATCTTCCTCTTCACCATCGAAATGCTAACACTCTGACTCCGACGTTTATCTCATATGCTCTTTGTTTTCTCAGTATTCATATAATTTACTATAAAGAGTGAGATTATTTGTAATGTACTCTAGTGTTCATCTTATTCACTTTTAGAGAGAAGGTTGATTGTAATCTGTAACATCCCATTTTGAAACGCAGAATTTTTTTTTTTTTCAATCAGAGTCGAGCAATGGAGCGAAAGAGTAACTGATCATAACAAAACATCAACCATTGTGTAATATTGTATTGATTACAGTAATCCTAGGGTTTGGAAAGTAAACAACAGAAAGAAACAGAAAACGAAAAGATAGATAGGTCTCTGGCTGCACGTCTACTGCTGCTTGCCTCGATCTTCGATCCGTATTCCCCCGGATCCTGAAGCTATAGCTGAGATTCAATTCACCGCATTGAATCTCATAACACAAGATATTGCCAACAGATATTCTAGAGCTAATACAACAGTATATCATAAGCATACAACAGATGCATGATCATTATGCCGACAAAACATAAGCACAAAGCAATATGTAAAGCCCTACAAGGTAAACAATAACAACAACAGCCTGTACTATTCACCAGTGCCACGATACTCACTCGTGTCCTCAGCGCTAGGAAAACATAACGGTATTACAAGACATAACCCGTATAAAACTGTCTGTATAACAGTCTAAGAACATATCTTAGACATATAAGCATTTAAGCAGCACAAGATTAGTGTTACAGTACGCGTCCGTACCTTCGTTGATGTACGTAGATGTTTCTCCTATACCCCTAATTGGCGGAATTTCGCCAAAGACTTCGCTACTTACACTTTTCGGGGACTCAATCCCTACCAAGATTTACCTCTTTAGGCATCTTTTAATGCAATGAGGCCTAAAAAAATAGTAGGAATTTCACTCCCTACTTACTAAAACTATCTAACAATTCTACTAACTACCGAACTAAAAAACTAAAGACCGAAAGACTTACCCGTTGAAGACTTCCGCAGAATTTTTTCCAGAGCTTCTCTCTCTTCTTTCTCCCTCTAGGTTCGGCCAAGAAGGAGTGAAAATGGTGTGAAAATTTATGAAGAAGCACTTGGCTATTTATAGAGAAACCTAGGGATATGTTGGGAATTTTCCAAATTGTTCTTAACCTTGGAAAATCAAGACAAAAATGGTGTAAAATTCTTGTCCACCAATGCCTCTTGGTCGACATACTTGAGTGATGTGGCAGCCCAAGATTGGTCAAAAAATGGTGAATTGGCTTGCTTTAAGCCCGGTCTAATAGAATTTCCTCGATCGGTACCCGATTCGCGTGATTTCGGAGAAATCTCAAACTTCTGAATTCATAACTCTGAAGATCTTCTCTTCCTCATCAATAATATCTAATTTAACTTAGATTTCGGTCTCTTACTGTGGTTCCAACAATCCAGTTGAAGTTTTCTCGAAAACGTGTCCGAACGCGTCCGGTTTGAACGCATTTCGGAATCATCAACTTCTTCGAAAAATTCACTGATTCCAAATATGTCCAGATAAATTCAAACTCATTCCTTGATGTTGAGTTAGAATTTATTTTCTTCATATCCAAAAATATGCCTATCTACATTTTTCCCTATTTTGTTTTATTAGGAAAATGCACAAACGGCTTCAATTAACTTCCTAAGAGTCTAACGGAAGATAAAATTCCACTGATCAATATTCTACCCTGACCTTGGAAATCCCATTCCTAGATCTCTAGATAGGATCCGTTTCCTAATTTTTAAATTACTATTCATCATTTTTCACTTTAATTAATTATATTATTAAATAATTGCAAGTTGCATAAAATCTATATATATATATTATTATTATTTTTCCTTTTTCTTGGCCAAAATTTCGGCTGGCCCTATTTTTTTTAAATAAATATTTATTTTTTATTTAATTAATTATTTAATCATTTACTTATTTAAATTTTCCCAAAAATTCCACAAAATTATCTAATTGGTCCATTCTTGTATTTAGGCCTAAAAATACCTAAACTCAACTATTTTCCTCCAAAATTTCCAATTAATTAGTAAACATGTTTTTACTAATTTTAAAACACAAACCACTAATTTTAGGGTTTTACATAATAATTACTTGTGAATTTCCTTTGCTTATGGTTAAGTAATTAGCCCAATATTACTTAATTACTTAATTATCACAAGTTGATAATTTTCCCACTTAGAACACCTTATTTCCTTTATACTCTTGCATTGATATTAGAATTTCCATGCCTCTTGCATTATTCTATAGTTTGCGAGGGTATTATGGTCTTTTTCTTACTTTTTGGATATTCTTATACAATTTCTCCAAGTTCAATATTTATTAAATTACCATAATTAGAGATAACATATTCTCCTAATTCACTTGGTCACTTTACTGCCTTTTAGGATTTTTTATAATTTTCCTAAGTCTTTTACCCTTCCCAGGGGTATTTTGGTCATTTTGGCACTTAGGCCCTTAAATTCCCTGATTTCCTACAAAATTTCAACTTAGAATAATAGGCTAAATTCACACAAGTCAGGAGACCATTAATTTCACTTATCAGAAATATCCAATTTATTCATAATATTCCAGATAATAAAATCTGGGTATTACATAATCCTTCATCATAAAGGTTGTATCCTTACAGTGTGTAAGGGGGAGTAACTCGATGAGAGATTTGTAAAAGGCTTCACAAGTGCCCGACTAAACTTACGAGATTGTAGAGGCTTTTCTTGTACCTAGATTAGGCAAGAAGATAGTGGATTGAAAATCTCAAGTGAAGCATGGAGACTGGACGTAGATCATCAAGGATTGGATTGAACCAGTATAAATCACATTTGCATATGCTCTTCCCTTATCTCTTATGTTTCCATCATACCTCATTTGTTTAATTGATTGTCGTCTTATGGCTCATTATCTTCATACTTATTATTTTCACTAAGATGAAAAAAAGATGTCCAAAGTCCATAAGTTTTCTTCTTACACTCAATTTACACCCCTCTTGGGTGTCAGCCATGTTTAACACAACCAACTTATAGGCTGCAAAATCCGTAGGTGTAGAATTTGAAACTTGATTGTGTTTTGTCTATTTGCAGATGCCACAATGAATGATACAATGGTATACTGAGTATGTAAATTGTTGCAAAATATCTCCCTCCTTAGAAAATTGGAAAACGCCCAAATTACTAGATGAGTATTTGATGTTGCTCCGCTTGATTCTAAGCCTAAAAATAATTTCTCTTCCAACACAACACTTTAATTGTTTTGGGAAAGTTTCAAGATCTACTTTCTGAAGTTAAAGATGGATATTAAGAAAGTCAAGTAAGGAGGAATATAGAAAAGAGAAAGGAGAAATTTAAATTAAAAAATTAATATACTACAAGGTACAAAAAGTCAAACAAAAGGAGGAAAAGAAATGATATGATTGAGGTAAGTGCAGCCGCTAACTTTTCATCAAAAAGTTACGTCTTTTTAGTCATCACCCACTTCTTGATAGGTATTTTTGTTATTCCTAATGAGTTCATAAGGGTGACTATATTTCTTGAAAATTAAGCTTCTTACAGATTTAGTTTGAATTATGATTATGATAACTCATTGATTTATGAGCTAAATTAGTATTATGATAACTCCTTGAATCACGAGGGGCAACTAATAATTTACGGATATAAAATATAAAAAATTAATATTGAATTATAAAAAAGAGTAGTAAATAATTATGATTGCCAAAAGAGGGAGATAAATACGGATATTGATATTCATTAATGTCAAAATAAATGAAATACAATAATGACGTCAATATAAACACAACTATTTTCTTCAAAAATGGTTGCTCATGGAACAGATTTTAATGGCGTTACTACAAGTATTATAGAAGATATAGATTCCTAATCATACTAAGAAAAATTAAGGGATTTTCAATGTTAGTAAAAAAAAAGTATAATACCCCTTCTACAATTAAAAATAAAAATTGAATGTATGTGTATTTTTAATTCAAAGAACTCCTACTATCAAAAAAGAAAGTACTCCCTCTGGTACTTTATACACTTCTATAAAAGTTTATTTTGTAGAATTTTTTTTTTTTTTGGAAAAAGACATATAAATATCATTTCAATTACTAAAACCCTAAAAAGTCTATTAATACTTGTAAATGATAGAAGATAAAATTGGGATTTTAAAATGCTAGTGATTTTACCATAATTCCCCTCAGTGTTCATATAGTTTACCATAGAGAGTGAGATTATTTGTAACGTACTTCAGTGTTCATCTCATTCACTTCTAAGAGAAGATTGATTGTAATCCTTCATCATAAATGTTGTATTCTTATAGTGTGTGAGAGGGAGTAATTGGGTGAGAGATTTGTAAAAAGCTTCACAAATACCCGACTAAACTTGTGGAATTGTATAGGTTTCTTTTCTGCCCAGATTAAATAAGAAGATAGTGAATTGAAAATCTCAAGTGGAACTTGGGGATTGGATGTAGATCATCAAGGATTGGACTAAACCAATATAAATCACAATTTGCATATTCTCTCCCTTATCTCTTATATTTCTAGCATACCTGATTTGTTTAATTGATTGTCGTCTTATGGCTCATTGTCTTCGTACTTATTATTTTCACTAAGTTGCAACAATATTTATCAAGTTCCTAAGTTTTTATCTTACACCTAATTCAGCCCCTCTTGGGTGTTAGACGAGTCTAATATTTGGTATCAAAGCAAGGCTTTTATTTAAATGACTTAGTTGTCTCAAGAGTTATCAATGACAAATTTTGGGTATTACTTGCTTTCAAAAGGTTTTGATTATACAATTCCACCTTTTTTTAAAAGATATTGATGTTTTGTTTTGGAAAGTTAGAATGACTAGTTTTATTTAAGCATATGATTTTGACATGCGGAATGTTTTTACAAATGTTTTGGATCTCAAACCAAGGAAGGATTGGATTGAAAAAAAAAATGTTTTCATTGAACATTATAGCAATGAAAATTTTATATAATGCATTAACCGAAAATGATTTTGAGAAAATAAAATTTTGCTGTTGTGCTAAAGACATTTGAGATACTCTTGATTCTATTTATGTTTGTAACAATTGTGTTGAAATTGAAAGTGTTGATAGTTCATCAGAAATTATAAAATGCACATCTCTGGGTGATGAATGGAAGACAAGATGGAAGAAGGTGAAATTAGAGAATGCTTCAATGATCTAGTCAACACAAAAGAACAGGAGAAAGAGGATTCCCAAGAAGAACTCATCATGGACAATTATTATGAATCATTATATGAGCTCAAGACACACAAGTGGTAAACAATTCCAATTCTTCTTGTGTGTTTAAGAAAAAATGATTTTGAAAAATTGCATAAAGCTGTTTTCCAACCAATTATTGATTCTATTATAAAAAGCAAAAATGTTTTCAATCATGCTAGAAAATCATGTGGGAAGAAAGAACTTACAAATATAGGTCATTTGATATTGCTTCCACTTGACCAGCACAATACTTGCTAAAATGTTTATAATAAGTATAATTCTATTATTTGCAATTATTGTGGAAAATATTACCATATTTCTCACTTATGCTATATTAGGAGAAATTCTAACGTGAGAAATGAATTTATTTGGGTTCCTAAAAGGCATGTAAGGTCTAGTGCTCCATGTGTGCAGGATGATTCGAAAATCAATGGACATAAGGGAACAAAGAAGATGAAGATTTCAAGAGTTTCTTAACGTTTTAGAAGGAGATTCATACAATCTATATCAAAAGGGAGAACTCATGGAGAATCTATTGCTACAACTTTATGGTCAAATCATAAGAAGCAATGGACACCGGTAAAAATAATATGTTCCACCTCAAGAATGGTCTACCATAGAATACCATTCAACTATCTTGAAGAAAATATGAAAAGGAGGATCTCTCAAGCATCAAGTAAAAGACTCATGTGGTCTAGATCTTTTGAGAAAAGGCTGCCAATACCCAAAGCAATAGATTCAAAGTATCAACATCACAAAAATATGCAATGGGTAAGCAAAGACAATCCTCCAAGTACCTAAGGTAAAGGTATACAATGGCAAAACCTCTAACATTACTATTTTATTGAGGTTTATATCTTGTGACTTAGGAATGAACATTGTGTCTTATTCTTGAAATCTATTCCAAAAGAATTACAATGTTCAATAGTTGAGTTCCTTATGCATACATGATGATTTGAAGAGAAAGTACTTCTTTTATGCATGAAGTCACGATTAATTCATTGTGCTTAATTTTTCTAAATTGATTATATTCTTAAGAGCATTGAATTTTCTTCCTACAAGTTAACAATGAATTGATCCAAGTACAGTTGGATACTGTTGGTCAAAATCCTCTTGTTGCAAGTGAACCAGTCGAACAAGTAATGAAGAGTAAGTAGAGTATCGTCCCACAAAGACTATAACACCGATTATGCAGCCAATAATCGAATGAAAGTTGTGTGAAGGTAATGATTAAGATGGTTGTTTTAGCTATTACTACTATCTAATAAAATAAACAGTTGATCGAAAGTTGTTTGAGACAATCAAATTTATAATAGACAGAGCTCATATTTCATCTTAAGTCGCATTACTCCCTCAGTTTGCATCTATTGCATTGCTACAACAATCTACTGCATAGCTTCCGCAATGCTACAACAAAATGCCTATCTCAACGTTATTCAATTAACCTACCACTAATTTATACAGAAGCGTCTGCATCCTGTAAGTACTATAGATCACAGACAATCACCCAAGAGGGGGTGAATTGTGTGAGTTATAAAAAATTTAAACAAAATTAATGACTAATTAAAATAGGAAGGAAGAGTCAGGAAAAATATCATCGAAGTGTGCACACAGATGTATACTGGTTCAGCCTTAACAACTTGGCCTACGTCAAGTCTCGAGAGCTTCTGTGATATTTCCACTATCTTTCACAAATGATTACAATAGGCTCTCACCAGATTCACTCCCCTTTACAACTTGTAATCGAACAACTCACTCAAGGTCCCACTACCTTGAGATTTTACAAAGCTCAATTGAATGTATATAACTCTCTTACAGAGTAGATGAATGAACACTGAAGTATATGAATATCTCAAGGATAATTTGCAGAGAATTAATGAGAAATAAATGAGTAGTTAAGATTATCGTCGTTGGTTGTTGACTCCGAATTTAATGCTCTTGGTATTTATATTTGAGTTCCATAAATGACTGTTGTTAAAGCTTCAAGATAGCCATTATGAGACTTCAACTATTCCATTAGGCATAGAAGACTTTTCTGTTAGACACACGCCGAAGTCATTGGAAAGGTTTATAAATGGCTTCCAAAAGAACCTCTAAATCCACCCAGGGTTCGATCTCAGACCATGAGGATGCTGGTTCTCCTCCCAAGTGACCTATGCGAGTAAAGCATACTCCCAAGAGATTTCGATATGGGGTTGACAAATCAATACCTGGAGTTGCTAAAAATGAGCCTGCTCTTTCTCCAGACCTAAAGGGGTCACAATCCAAGAACCCTCTGTGGGTCACAAGAGGAAGAATGTTGCATCAAAAGAGGAGAAAGGGAAAGGAAAACAGAAGCAAGGTGAAGTTACTAAGCCACCCAAGAGAACGAGGACTGCTTCTGAGTTCAGAGGCAATCTCAGAGGACAATGGTCTTCGAAGGCTACCTCTACTTCTCAACCCTCTGTCCACCCTTCTAAAAATTTTGAGGAAGAGAGCTCGAAGGTATATGATGCTATCACTGAGATATATAACCACTCTAAGTCTCCTGAGGGGTTCGTAAATACCACTGTTATCTTAGAGAATGACCAAGCTGCTAGATTCAAGGAATCTTTGCTTAAGAAAGAATTTTGTCCTGTTGTGTCATTATATTTAGCTAAGCTTAAGGAAGAGTGTTTCCTTGATCTCTCTCCTTGGCTTAAGAAATTCGAGTCTCTTTTATCAATTTCTACTCCTTTTACTCCCAATATTGTCAAACTCTTTTACTTCAACATGCATTGGGATAATCTTGAAAATGTTGAGGGTGAGCTAGTTGAGGAGAGGATTTCAACCTCTGTAAGGGGTGTTAATGTTGGAAATTATGCCCTAGGGGCAAGTCATTGTACTTTAGACGTTTATGTTATTTAAAGTATTCTCCTTTAGTTATCATTTTATTTGCATGTTTATAGTGATAGCTGATCCTTGGATATATCTTATAGATTATCCTATATGTCCCTGGTCGATCATCTCCGTGGGAGCGAAGATGAAATAAGACCAGTATGACTTTGATGAGTATGGAGATACGAGTCAAACTCATCGGCACTTGTAAGAGTACAAGGTGCTGGATCGACCCACTATGAGAAAGCTGCATGGAATAAGTCATAAGGTTTTCTCATGTATAACCGCGTCACAACGCCCTTTGACCTGAGATCATCATGGATTCCTACATGATGAGTCGCTGGTCTTTGACCTCGTCAAAAGTCACCTTTGACCGGGTGATGATAAAGGCTTGGATCGGGATCAGTGGTTTTCATGCAGAGGAGTGTGAATGGTCAAAATGGAATTTGTCCCTCACATTTGTAGAGAGATAATACTGGGCCCCTCGATGAGTGAGTATGAGAAATGTATGGCCATACTACGATGGAAAGGAGTTTCCGTTTCAATTGTTAGACTACTCAAGAATCGAGAAAGTAATGGTCAAGAACAGGAAGTTGACATTATCCATGCCTCATCCTTGACCAAATTATCGCGTGACAAAGGGGACGTGACATGGTTGTACGATAGGTTGTATCGTATCATCGATCCCCATATGAAATGGGTAGTCGCAATGTCTTGCTAAAGGCCGCTTGCAACTTGTGGGCTGGTACAGTATTGGCCCGCTGCCAATCTCATGTGGGCGGTCGCACACAAGAATAGCCCAACACGAGCAAAAGTGTCCAAATTTATTGAATCTTAGATATGTCTAAGATGTAATGAATAATGTATTTAGTCTAGGATGAATATATATATATATTAAATTTTAAATTCATATAATAATATTATTTAACAAAGAGTATAATATTATTATATAATATTTGTTTGTATTTAATTTATTTGATAAATTAAATATCTAAAAAAAATAGAGATATTGTATCTCAGATTTAATTTTCGAATAAAGATATCATATATTTTATTTTATTTAAATTGAGATATAGTATCTCAGATTTAATTAAATAGATAGATATCATTTCTTGGATTTAATTTATAGAGATAAATTAAATCAGAAGGCTTTTAATTTGGATTAAATAAATAGATTAGATTAGATCTATCAGATAGATTTAATTAATATATTTTTAATCCATATTCAAAATTTGAATTTCAAAATTAATGAGGATTAATTTTGAATATAATACGCCTACTAGGTTTAGAAAAAAACCTACGGGACTTTTGTCAAGCATATTAGAAAGTCGCGAGAAACCCTGGAGAGAATAGAGAGATGCGAGAACACTGAAGGCGCTAGCATGCTGTCGTCTGTGTTCGAGGCTGTTCGTGTGGATACCGGTAGAGGGAGGAGACTCGCAAAGTCAGCTTTGGTTTGATTGAACGAGATGGCACCACGTCTGAGACATACGACGATCGAGACGCATGACGTTCGAGATACGCACCAGGCCGAGTTGAACGGAACGCTCAACCCTTCCATATGTACGATTCGGATTCTTTCAACCTTGATTTAAACGCCGTTGATGGATCCTCCGATGGGATTCGTAAGTTTTTTTAATTCCGCTGCGTGTACGGATTCCAACAGTTAAGATCACATTGTCTGCTTCTGTGATCAACTCCATTCTAAAAATTCAGAATCCTCCTCCTGTTCCTTCTATTAATTTCAGTAACCAGGAGATATTTGAAATCCTGAGGCCAAATGAACCTATTCCAGGGGATCAATTGGCTTCTCTATCCTTTAATCCCGTTACTATGCCCCTACCTATAAAGCAATATGGTATATCTACTCTCAAAACCTGTTGCAAAAGGGTGGTAATTATACCCATTTCGTAAAGAAGGATTATCCTCTCTTTGCTACCATCATTAATAAAGTGCCTCTTAATGTTGATCACTGGCTTTTCTAGGAAATGGCTAAGTTTCGTTTTTCGTCCAGAAATCCTTCTTACATTCCTTTTCCATCTCTAGTGTCTGTAATTCTTTTCTATCATAAGATCCAGTATATTGGACACTCTGAGTCAGTAAAGACTATTCCTGTTTTTGGCAAGCAACAACTGAATATGATGAGGATCAATTTTGAGGAAGGATCTGGCCAATCAAGGGCCCCATCAAGATCCAGAGCATCACATGCCAGAGCCCAAGAGGCACAGTCTGCTGCTCCTCCTCCTCAGTCTTCTATGCCCTCTGACTTTGATGCTAGAGTCAAGGCAATTGTTGATCAAGCTATAGCAGAGATGACTGAGAAGATAGAAGTGAAAGTTGGAAAATTGGTAGCTGAAGTGACCAAGGGAAACCATGATTTGGTGGATGTCCAAGAAGAACTGAAGGATAAAGTTGAGAATTTTTCTGGCCATATTGAGGATCACGATGCAAAGATCTCAACTCTAATGGTATCCAATTTGGGATTGAGTGACAAGATGGACAAGATACTAAAGATTCTGAAACCTGCTGATCCAAGTCACTCTGGGTCTGGTTTTGGTTCCCCTCCTATCCCTAAACCTGAACCTGAACCATTTACCTCACCTTCATTTACCTTCACCACACCCATCATCTCTACCTCTCCACTTGCCTCATCTACTCCTGCCACTGAGATCATTCCTCCCTCTCACACCTCCACCATCAAACTTGACTCACCTCCTCCTACCCCTCTGGTAGATCCCATTCCAGAAGAATCTATCTCAGCTCCAACCGTGTTTGAAGATGACAAAGGGGGAGAGAACACTGGAGAAGAATAGAAGAGTTGTGAAGAGATTCAATTTCTGTTATTGCTTTAAATTGCTTTTAGTTGTTTTAAATTGTGTAATTTTTGATACATGATAATCTACTTGTACCTTTCTAAAATGAAATGAAATGCCAAGTTGAAATTGCTTCTGTTGTTGTGTTTTATCTCTATTACTTGTATTTCTTCATATGCACATTGTTCTATTTTGCAAATTCATTTCACAATGTCAAATCCTGTCAAACTCTTTAAATTTTGAGTTTGCAAGTGTTGTCATCATCAAAAAAGGGGAGAATGTTAGTTTTCTATGTGTTTTGATGATAACTGGCAGTTGTAAACATAAATGGAAGTTTGTCTTTGAAGTTGAAAAACTTACTGTCAAAGGCAAACTCGAGTTTGTATTTGAAAACTCGAGTTTGGTCGAGACAGAGAGTTGCTCAAGTTTTTGTAAACTTAGGAAAACTCGAGTTTGTGTCATACAGGGAGCACTCAAAGTTTTTCAAGATAAGGCAAACTCGAGTTTGTATATGTAAACTCGAGTTTGTGTCTCATAGAGAGCTTCCAAAGATTTGTGAACTTAACCAAACTCGAGTTAATTTTTCCAAACTCGAGTTTGTGCTTGGCCGAGAGTCTTAATGCTTTTTCAACTTAAGCAAACTCGAGTTTGAAATGCCAAACTCCAGTTTGCACTTGGCCAAGAGTTTTTCAAAGTTTTTCCATGTTTTGGGAAAACTTGAGTTTAGCATAGTAAACTCGATTTTAGTCTTGACAATGAGTTTTCAAATTTTCCTAACTTTAGCAAACTCGAGTTTGTATTTGCAAACTTGAGTTTGTATTTGCAAATTCAAGTTCGCTCTTGGCAGAGAGTTTTCAAGATTTTTCATCTTTCAAGGAAACTCGAGTTTGCTAACTTGAGTTTGAGTGAGCAAACTCGAGTTTGTGTCAAGCAGAGAGCTTCTCACTATTTTGATCTTTTGAAAACTCGAGTTCATTTTGGAAAACTTTAGTTTTTGAGCTTTGTGGACTTAAACATATTTTCTCTTCAAAAGTCTCAAACTCGAGTTTATCACTTATTAACTCGAGTTTGCTTTCTTACTCAAAATGCTTTTCAAAGTTCAAATCGCGACATTCTTCTCTAGATGGAGGAAACTCGAATTTGGTTCCTGAAGAAGAGTTACAAACTCCAATTTGCTTAAACAAACTCGAGTTTGCATCGCTAAGTTTGAAAATCAAATTTCACGAATTTGTGAAATCTTCATGTTTGTTGTAGATACTTCTTAACATCACTCATTACTATTCTTAACTATGTTTAATCAATTTGTTAGTGAGTTTCAGATGATTTGAGAGTATTAGAATGGAGATTAATCATAAAGCAAAAAGTGATGTCAGCAACATTTATTGCAAGTTCAGAAAAAGTTGCATGCTTTTGGATAATCATTCTCTGCACGTTGTTAAGGGTTTAATGGTTTCTTTCCCTATCAAGAAGCTACTTTTCCAAAGGATTAAATTCAAGGGAAGTCAACCATAAACTTCTGTGCATCTGGATTAACATTAATCAAGAGAGAGATTGGACCACACTTCAACCTAATCAACTCATCAATGTCTCCAACAGTTACATTGAGCTTTCCAACGGTCACGTAATGCTCTCTTCATATATAAGGAGTTGCATTAAAGTCTTCTCAACAACTAAGAATCTAAAAACGAAAAGCATTCAATTTGTTCATCTGTATTAAGTGTTTTCACCTACTTGTAAAGTATATGTTGATACTTATATTCTTCATTGATGACCTTATCTGCTCTTAGAGAGAGTTTCATTTATTGTAAGAATCTCAAGTCATGAGACTCAGAGATTGGGTATATTAGTTTATAACTTGTAAGGGGAAGTATATCATAGTGAGAGGATAACTTTCGAGTGCAGAGTGTGTAACTGATCTTGTGAGTTAGTGAAAATCCCAGAGTGTTTGAGGATTGAACATAGGTCAAGGATTTGGACCGAACTAGTATAAATTCTCTTGTGTCAAGCTTCTTCTTCCTATCCTTTGTTTTGCTTTGTTTAGCTTTCTATAAACATAGTATTTTCAAAAGAATTTTAAAATCCCCAATTCACCCCATTCTTGGTGATTTGCTCCATTTACACAAATCATCTTACTTTGAAAGAATTAGCTACCCCTGATGTGGGCAATCAAAATTTGTGTATTCAATATCCTGAACTTGCTGCTAACTTTGAACTAAAATCTGGTCTTATCTATTTGTTGCCCAAGTTTCATAGTCTTGTAGGTGAATGTCCTCACAAGAATCTAAGGCTTTGTTTGGGAGTATGAAAGGAAGGGGAAGGAAAGGAATGCAAGGAGAATGGAGGGGAGGGGATGGAAGGGAAATGAAGGATATTTCCTTCCCTTGTTTGGGAGCTAAAAAAATAGTAAGGGAGGAAGATGGAGGATTAATGAGTTATTTTTACCATTTTATCCTTTTCTTTAATAATTATTATATTTCTTATATTTTTCAAATAAATTTAAATTTAAATTATCTAAAAAAATTATTTATGTAATTTTTATATTCAAAAAATTATTTATGTGGTGGTGGCGACAGCGGTGGTAGTGGGGTGGTGGCGGCGGTGGTGGGGTGGTGGTAGCGGTGGCGGCGGCGGTGGCGGTGGTGGGGTGGCGCGGTGGCGGGGTGGTGGTGGCGGCGGTGGTGGCGGTGGCAGCAGTGGCGGTGGCGGGGGGTGGTGGTGGCGGCGGCGGTGGCGGTAGCGGCAGTGGTGGTAGTGGGGTGGTGGTGGTGGTGGTGAATAAGGGTAATAGAGTAATTATTCTATTTCCCCTCTTAAAACCCCCCATATTGGGGGAACTTTATTTTTGTGAAGAAGGAAGGTTTTGGGGGATTTGTAAAAATCTCTGATTCCCTCCCCTCCTATTTTTAAAACTTGCAAACAAGGAAATGGACTACCAAAACCCTCACTTTCCTTTCCTTTCCCTCCAAAATGGAACTCCCAAACATAGCCTAAAGGAGTTCCATGTGGTGTGCAGCATGATGAAACCTCAAGCAATTGATGAGGACCACATTAAGTTGAGAAATTTTCCATTTTCCCTAGATGGTGTGGCTAAAGATTGGCTATACTATTTTACCCTTAAGGCATTGTTGTAACCATTGGGTAAAAACTTGCACCTAGAGTATAGGGCAGCCAGGGAATCTAATTTTCGGGACATGGAGGATGCCTCGTATTTTCCCTGGAATCCTCTAGAATGCCTTGGAAAACAAGCCAAAGAATTATATAAAAATTTGGAGCATCCTTCTGACCTTCTGACCACTGGGTAATAACAAGTCTTGGATAATAAACCTAACCAAGAGGGTCTATTTAAGGACACTTCCTTGCCCATTTTATGCTTCCTAGGATGTTTTCAAAGAGGGAGGAAGGATTGGGCAGCAAGGTCTTGGTCCAAGGAAAGGTGAAAGTCATATGCAACCGAAGATTCAAGGTAAGTACCTAACCGACAACTTGGTGAATCTAGTTTTAGTTTCTGCCCTATGATGTTAAACGTGGGAATGCAGTGGGAATTTGATGTTTTTAAGGGTTCCAATGAGTCCAAAACGTGATTTTGTGTGGGAATAAGTCAAGGTTACCTTTCTCACACCCAAAAAACCCTAAGACTTTGAACTAAACAAATCTGCCAACACTTGCAATTTTTGGGCAGTGAAGATAAATCGGTAGACTTAAAATAGTAAATGGAGTCCATTTTATTTGAAATTTTACATGGATAAATTTGACATATAGGGAATAATTTTGGTATACTATTTTGTGTCTTTTAGGTTTTCCTACTGGGAGATATTTATATTTGAAAATAGCCTTAAAACCTAGACTTTGTTTCGGACCAGTGGCTAGAGTTTGGTTGTGAGAGAAATATTTGAACCAAGAGGACTTTGGAAATTATTTTTACTATAAACTAGACATCCTAAGGGTTACATCTCCTCTGATTTCACGTCAATAATATTTTTCTAGAATTTATTAAAAATCAGTGAAATTAGAACAAAATTTCTGAAAATTTCTGGGTTGGGCGAAATTTATGGAGTTTGAAGTAAAGTTTGTATGTGATTAAAGGCATGATATTTTGCTGTATCTAGGGAGGTAACATGTGTGGGACATATTTCAAGCACCGAAGAAGAGTTTACTATTTTCCAGGAGTACCAGGTAGTAACCATTTGTTGGTTTTGATTAGTTTTGATGATGTCTTATATAGATGTCACTATTAAGAGCAAAAAGCTTGAATGATATATTTATATACTACATTGACTAACTACTATATTTAATGTAGATTAGTCCAAATTGAATTCAGAAAGAAGAGAAGAAAAGAAAGAAAGAGTTTAAGCATGGAGAATGATCAAGAGAAGAAGAAAAGAAGGAAGAACTTGTTGAATGGAATGAGAATATCTTTATTCAAGTTCCTATATTGATGCTAGAAGTCTCCAAGATCATATGGAAGTTGGAATGGATCAATTCAGAGTTAAAATCAGCAAAAGATCAGTTCTAGAATGATATAACTCGAGTCATGAAGTTGTAACTTGAGTTATCCACTTTGCTACAGTGATTGGCGACTCTAGACAGGCTTAACTCGAGGCATAACTCGAGCCAATAAGTGGTTTTTTGTTTCTGGACAGGCATAACTCGAGTCATTACTCGAGTCAAGGTGTATTTCAGCAACTCTGTTCACCTCTGTTTCGCGTTTCAGCTGGCGACCTCTGGTAATTCGATGATATCTCCCAAACTAGAAGTCCGATTGAGGTGAAACCAATTTTTTTGGAAACTAGACTTCCAATGCGTCATTGACATAATATTAACGCCCAAAGGAGGTCAGATGAGAGAGCTATGAATTTTGGAAGATGACAGTGAAATTCACGCCACACAGCAGAACAAGCTTCGATGTTTTGAGTGTATCTCACAAACTACAAATCTAATTGAGCTGAAATTGGTGGCATATGAAAGTAGATTCAAAATTAGTTCTATCAAGATTTGAACCAACCAAAAATAAGTTCAGACCAAGGAGATATGGCCTTCAAAATTTGGCAGTCAGTTGAAGATAACGCAAAAACGCGGGTCAAAGGACAACCTCCATTCATCTGAGAATAATACACTGCATACAATGAGTTAGAAGCTTTCAATGGATGACAGAGAGCAAGCCAAGTTGTAAGAGGAACTTGTAACTTGAGTCAATCATTTAATAACTCGAGTCATAGTTTGATTATTAGTTTCTCAAAGTCCAAACCCGATAGCAACTTTTTGAGAAACTGATATAACTCTAGTCATTCAACCATAACTCGAGTCAAGTGGCTTACAAAGAGCTTCGAATGAATTATTGGAAAATATGACTCGAGTCATTACCCGAGTCAATAACAAATAGAGAGAAAATGACAATTAGCTGACTCGAGTCACAACCCGAGTCACACGAAGGCAGAAAGCAATGAAGTTTGAGAAAGCAATTTTAACTCGAGTCACAACTGATCAACTCGAGTCAAGACGAGACAAAAAGCAATCAGAGTAAAGCAACGATCTTCTAACTCGAGTCATTACTCGAGTTACCTTCTGTGCATCAGAAAATCAACGTCTCGGAAATCCAGAATCATTGATTGTGATTTCATTACTTCTCATCATCACTCATTATTATTCTTAACTATGTTTAATCAATTTGTTGGTGAGTTTAAGATGATTAAAATTTGAAATAACATCAAACTTGACAGAAATCAAAATCTGTCAGAAGATGAATATGAAGTTGCAGCAGATTTTCAGAAATGGTAGAGAAGATCGAATTCGACAAGGAAATTGAAGAAATGAAGTTGAAAACTCAACTTTAATGTTCTTCAATGAATTAAAATGCTCAATTTGTTCATCGGCTTCAAATGCTACGACTTAAATATCCCAACGATAATATTCCGACGGTAATATTTTCCAACGGTCATATTCTAAACTGGAGGAATTGCTCAACGGTAAAAAATTGCAACTAACTATAAAAGGAGAAGCATTCAAGATAGAGCAGGTTGGAGACACGAGCTTACATCTTCAAAATTCCAATACTCTGATATACACATGCACCCACTCTCTGATTATCTCAATGATCATATAGTTTATTTTAGAGAGTGAGATTATTTGTAATGAGCTTCAGTGTTTATCTTTATCACTTCTGAGAGAGAAGATTATCTGTAATCATTCATTACAAAGGTTGTATCCTTACAGTGAGTAAGGGGGAGTATCTCGTAAGAGATTTGTAAAAGGCTACACAAGTGCCCAGCTAAACTTGTGGGTTTGTAAAGGCTTCTCTTGTGCCCGGATTAAACAAGAGGATAGTGGATTGAAAATCTCAAGTGGAGCTTGGGGACTGGACGTAGGTCAAGATTGGGCCGAACCAGGATAAATCATATTTTGCATATTCTCTTCCCTAAACTCTTATATTTCCAGCATATATGTTTGAATGACTGTTTATCTTTTCTTAAATCATTACTGTCATACAAACTACTTTTAGTAAGTGTTAAAAAGATTTTCAAAGTTACAAAGTTTTTAACATACACCCAATTCACCCCCCCTCTTGGGTGATAGCCAGGTCTAACACCGCTAACTTGCATACTCTATGTTGCTCTTGTCTGTGTGTTGTATCATGATTGTGGATTTGGACTGTAGTACCTAGTGGACTGTGTGTCCTTGGGTTACTGCTGAAGTCCAAGGTATGTTGGGCTGTAGTGCCTATGAGACTGTGTGTCCTTAGGTTACTGCTGAAGTTCAAGGGCATGTAGGACTGTAGTGCCTGAAGGACTATGTGTCCTTGGGTTACTACTGAAGTCTGAGGTATATGAGGTAGGTAGGACCTATGTGACTGTGTGTTCATAGGCGGCAACTCTGACTACCGAGACCCCTTAGTGCACTGGTTCCGAGGGCTTGTCTTGACCAGGCGATCCTACGGAGGTAGTACATGCCAATTTCATTGTGCCAGAGGCAAGTCTTGATTGTGATTTGCATTACATGCATTGCATACATATTGTATATGAGTTTAACAGTTACTCTAAGGTTGAACTTTGAACTCCATATCACTTTGAAGATACAAGTGTAAGGCGGTAGGCCGGTTAGACTTATTGAACAAGGAGGTAAGGGCATGGTGTGGAAGACTAAAGAAATAGGGGATGCCCTATCGCTTTTTGCACTTTACATATTTGGGATGACTATAGAATTATCTTATTGTTTAGTATTTATTTTGAACGATTATACCCTTAACCCTACGGGGACTTTACTTGATTATTATATTGTACCTTTACCAGTATATTGTAAGTTATCCAAACCGATCATGTGCTCTGCTGTGTACACTCTAATGTATATTAAAAGGACTAATTGTGGGAATATTATATTATATTATTATATTAAAATATTCTCCCTAGGTTGTAACCTCTCCTCTATTCTCTCCTAGATTTTCTCCATCAATTACTCCTTTATTTTTTCCTTAATTTGTTTAGTTTTATCTCTCTACTTATTATATAAGTAGGTATTGTATCACAACATTAATCAATGCAATGAAAATACAATTCTTCTCTCATAAATTTCATATGGTATCAGAGCTTTGGTGAAAATAATCAGTCCTATATTGTTTCTCCGGCGCTGGTGACTCTGCTGTCTCCCAGAGTTCTTTCCTCTGTACCCCATCGCCGAATATCAAGGCAAGTATTTTCGAGCACAAAATCGAGAGACAGGGTAGGAGAGGCAGCGAGACACACAACGCCGGGAGACAGAGATTCGTCAACCACGTCCATTGTCTACTACACAGTCGCTAGAAGTCGCAACTTTGTTCTTCTTCTCAACTACTTCACTGCCATTCACACACCTTCAATCTCTAGAAGTCGTCGCCATTGTCGAAAAGAAGGAACATATTTGATTCGATTTTTCCCTGCATTCCTCATCACCAGCGACCCTCCATTCACCATCAATCTCTCACATTGTCGTCAACCAAGTCAGTGATAGTCTTGATCTCGGACATCCGTCGTCCTCATCTCAACACTCAGGCAAGAAATTAATCAGATTTCTCAACCTGGTAGTTCCCCTCGCGAGCGTCTTTGTAGAACCATCCTATTCTCAACCTCTGCAGACCATTGGCTAGTCCGACAAACAACCAAGCGTCTCTGTCTCTACAGATACTTCCCGTTAACACCCTCTACAGACCCTCAGCCCATCCGTCTCTCAGCCAGCATCGGCGCCCTCTGGCTCTCTCGTCGCATCCCTTACGACATTAACATCCAAACGTTACCCACTGTAATGTCGTAACAGTCTGGACCATTTCAAACCTCCTCTGGCTCTACGATCATGCCGAACTCGTCCGTGGTCATCATCTCAACACTCCCTGGGTTCTCATTCTGTCTTGGCATCTTGTCACGATGTCATTCAATTTCACAGCACTGTGCTCTCGATCTTGAAAGAGATTTGCCGTGCCTCTCAAAATAACCAGATTCAATAAAAGATTTGCAGTAATAGGGAACCTGGATCGTAAAAACGACCAACCCAACGTTTAGATTCCCAGAAACGTCCATCCTTGAGCGAAATATTAACGAACTCACGTTTGGTTCTAGACGAACCGAGATCTCTGCATCCGTCCAGAAATTCCCTCGACTAGACGATCGCCTAGCATTTATTCGAACAGTGGCATCTCATTGTACGATCGCACAGCAACACTTTAAACCTAGTCGAACTCAGTCCTTGGGACGAACCAAACCGAATATTAAATCTAATATTCGAACTATTTTCAGAAATCAGATCTGATAAGATGAAAACAGAATCGTGAAACCCTAATCCGATTAAGCCTAGGCTCTCTGGACGAATCATGGAATCCTCACGTTGGATTAATCATAGAAGTTTAGCCGAGCATGGTTGGAATAGAAGAAGAAAAGACGAAGAACATGAAGAACATTTGAGAGAAAACTAAAACTTACGTCTTTAATCCAAAACGTGTAAAACGTGAATGAATTAATGCGTAGAATGAATGTGTGACGGCTGCCTCACTTAAAGATAACCTAAAAACGAATTAGGTCTAATGGTTCAGCCCAAAACGAAAATAAAATAAAGATGGGCTTTAATTACAAAATTCGAGCCCAATTAAAATCCAGAATTGTTCATCTGACTTTGGCTCCAAAATTGACCGCCTTCTTGTCCGAATTGGCTCTTTATGTCTTCATAACAATTGTAGCTCTCTGAATCATCTGAAATATGAGACAAAAATGAGGCAAATCCGATGTCTGGTTCAAGAGTTATGGTAAAAATAGTGAAGCAATACAAAACTGGAATTTTATCGATAAAAATGGCTAAAATTACAATCTAAGGCCCAAAGCCTAAATGCACATAAAAGCCATTATTTATTAACTAAAGAGTCCTAAATATTGATCAAGAGATAAAAATAAGTGTATTAAATATTCAATTATCAAATTCCCCCACACTTATCTTTTTGCACTCCTTAGCAAAATCTAAAGAAAAAGACTAAAAGGAAAAACTCTTTTTACTAATAATTGCTAATAATGCAAAAAGTGAATCAAGGGACAAAAAGTTCCAAAAGACCAATCAATCAAGACCAAAATCCCTTCATCTCAAATTACAATTCATGGTAGTCTCAATCAATGATGCTAATCACAAAAGATGGTCTCACAAATGATGCGCTCAATCAATCAGTCTCTTAAGTGTTTAAGGTAAATAAGTGTATCGCTCAAATTCTACTCAAGAAAATTGTTCTACCATAAGCTTGCTCAACTTCTACGTCTCCACTACTCACAACACAGACATGCACAAATCAAGAGAGCTTGTAATTAAAGGTTGTAACGGGGCTAGGGTGAAGGTAGGTAATAGTATGGAATGAGAGGCTAAGCACCAAAGAAATCAAAAGGAAGAGCACTGATTAACACAATCATTCTCTATGTATGAAATTTTTATTCTACTAATATATCCATTCCTTTCTATGTATTTTCTTTTCTTTTCTTTTTTTTTTCTTTTCTTCTTTTTTTATTTTTATTTTTTTCTTTCCTTTCATTGTATACGTAATTACAATGTCAAAATCAAATATCTCCCCCCCACTTAAGCTGTTGCACTCTGAGCAACCCCCACTTAAACACAAAACAAGTTGAAACCAATGCTCAATAAATCTTCAAGGTGCGGAATAAAATGGTTTTACGCTTAGGCTTGTAATGTGGCTTAGAAAAGAATGGGTCAAAAGGCACAAAGGGGC